>CM059426.1:134323413-135523413 GCA_030390025.1 Squalus acanthias | reverse complement strand
ATTTCACGCCTTGCACACACTGACAGCTATTTAACTATGGCAGGCACGTCACCCAAACACATTGCACCACACTCACTCACACACTTCTCTTTCTCTTGCAAGTCAAGCTGGCACACAATCGCTGGGAGCAGCAGCAGACAGGCGGGGGGCCAGGCGGACATGCAGGACTTCAGCCAGCTGGAGGAGCGAGTACTCCAGATAATTGAGCGGCACGTGGCTGATGCTGTGGCAAGCGGTGAGGTTCAACCCCTTGGAGACAACAACGGTATGTTCATTCCTAATCCTCCTTCTCACATCCCACGTTCCCCTCACCCCACAATCATCTCTCACTTTCCAGCTGTATGCATGCATTTCTGGCTCCCCTCCCCTCCCCCCCCACCCCCCCACCCCCAGGCATGTGTGGGCTGCAGCAAGGCCAGAGGTAAAGGATAGCTCAGGGGCCAGCTCCTTGAAGGGTGAGTTCATGCGCAAGTTCTGCTGCACAGGACTCAATGGGCAGGCCTTCAGAAGAAGGGTGATGGGCATGCACACCGAATTGATGAGTGCCATGGCAAGCCTGCCAGAGAGCCTCTCAGCAATGTCAAGGAGTGTGGAGGAGTCCGCATCCAACACTGCACAGGGCTCTGTGCAGAGCATGGAGCAGCGGCAGTGTGGACCCAGGAGGAGCGGGGGCGGCAGAGTATAAAGGGAGCCCGAGGAGCAGGTAGGCCCACAGCAGCGGCGGTGCGGACCTAGGAGGAGCGGCGGCGGCAGAGTATAAAGGGAGCCCGAGGAGCAGGTAGGTTTACCAATCTCAGAGCGGGAGACAGACGTAAAAAGTAATCGAAGTGTGACGTCACCAGAAAGCAGTTAAGTGATTGGTTGGTGAGTATTTCTCTCTTTCTCCTTTTTCCATACTTAAATTCTGTGGTTTATAGTTTCTAGAGTCTCTGTGGTGTAGCGGGGACTGCTGTTAAACAAGGGCCCTTGAGTATATCATTTAATTGAAGTGGAATTGGTGGGATTCATTTAATTTAATTTTAATTAGTTCATTAAAGGGTAAGTCATGGCAGGAGAGCTCTGCCCTGTGATATGCTCCTCCTGCTATATGTGGGAAATCAGGGATGCTTCCTGTGTCCCTGATGACCATGTGTGTGTGGGAAGTGTATCCAGCTGCAGCTACTGATGGACCGCATTGTGGCGCTGGAGCTGCGGATGGATGCATATTGGAGCATCCGCGACGCTGAGGACGTCGTGGATAGCACGTTTAGAGAGTTGGTCACACTGCAGGTAAAGGGTGTACAGGCAGGAAGTGAATGGGTGACCACCAGGCAGAGAAAGAGGTGCAGGCAGGTAGTGCAGGGGTCCCCTGTGGCCATCCCCCTCTCAAACAGATATACCACTTTGGATGCTGTTGGTGGGGATGACTTATCAGGGGAAGGCAGCAGCAGCCAACTTCCTGGCACCATGGGTGGCTCTGCTGCACAGGCTGGGAGGAAAAAGTGTGGAAGAGCTATAGCGATAGGGGATTCAATTGTAAGGGGAATAGATAGGCATTTCTGCGGCTGCCAACGAGACTCCAGGATGATGTTGCCTCCCTGGTGCAAGGGTCAAGGACGTCTCAGAGCGGCTACAGAACATTCTGGAGGGGGAGGGCAAACAGCCAGTTGTTGTGGTGCACATAGGCATCAACGATATAGGTAAAAAACGGGATGAGGTCCTAAAAGCAGAATATAGGGAGTTAGGAGGTAAATTAAAAAATAGGACCTCAAAAGTAGTAATCTCAGGATTGCTACCAGTGCCACGTGCTAGTCAGAGTAGAAATAGGAGGATATTTCAAATGAATACGTGGCTAGAGGAATGGTGCAAGGGGGAGGGATTCAAATTCCTTGGACATTGGAACCGGTTCTGGGGGAGGTGGGACCAGTACAAACGGGACGGTCTGCACCTGGGCAGGGCCGGGACCGATGTCCTAGGGGGAGTGTTTGCTAGTGCTGTTGGGGAGGGTTTAAACTAAAGTGGCAGGGGGTTGGGAACCTGAGCAGGGAGACAGAGGAAAGGGAAACAAGGATAAAAGCAAATGACAGAAAGGAGAAAAACAAAAGTAGAAGGCAAAGAACTCATTGGTTTAAATCAAACATGGTCACAGTAAATAATAATTCATATAGGTCTGAGAGCGTTAGAAAAACAAGCCTGAAGGCTTTGTGTCTCAATGCAAGGAGCATTCGGAACAAGGTGGATGAATTAGCTGCGCAAATAGAGGTAAATGAATACGATTTGATTGGGATTACAGAAACATGGCTCCAGGGTGGCCAAGGCTGGGAACTCAACATCCAGGGATATTCAATATTTAGGAAAGAGAGGCAAAAAAGAAAGGGAGGTGGGGTAGCATTGCTGGTTAAAGAGGGGATTAACACAATTGAAAGGAAGGATATTAGCTCTGATGATGTGGAATCTGTATGGGTAGAACTGAGAAATAACAAGGGGCAGAAAATGTTAGTGGGAGTGGTATATAGACCTCCAAACAGTAATACGGAGGTTGGGAATGGCATTAAAAGGGAAATTAGAGAAGCATGCAGTAAGGGCACAGCAGTCATCATGGGTGACTTTAATTTACATATAAATTGGGCTAACCAAATTAGTAAAAATACTGTGGAGGAGGAATTCCTAGAATGTTTACGGGATGGTTTTCTGGAAAAATATGTCGAGGAACCAACCAGAGATCAGGCCATCTTAGACTGGGTATTATGTAACGAGAAAGGATTAATTAGCAATCTTGTTGTATGAGGCCCCTTGGGTCAGAGTGATCATAATATGATAGAATTCTTCATTAGGATGTAGAGTGAAGTAGTTGAATCAGAGACTAGGGTCCTGAATTTAAATAAAGGAAACTACGATGGTATGAGGCGCGAATTGGGTAGGATTGATTGGGGAATGTCACTCAAAGGGTTGACGGTGGATAGGCAATGGCAAACATTCAAAGACTGCATGGATGAACTACAGAATTTGTTCATCCCAGTGTGGCATAAGAATAAAACAAAAAGGGTGACTCAACCGTGGCTAACAAGGGAAATTAGGGATAGCATAAGATCCAAGGAGAAGGCATATAAATTGGCCAGAAAAAGCGGTAACCCTGAGGATTGGGAGCAGTTTAGGATTCAACAAAGGAGGACAAAGGGATTAATTAAGAAGGGGAAAATAAAATATGAAAGTAAGCTTGCAGGGAACATAAAAACTGACTGTAGGAGTTTATATAGATATGTGAAGAGAAAAAGATTAGTGAAATCAAGTGTAGGTCCCTTGCAGTCAGAAGCGGGGGAAGTTATAACGGGGATTAAAGAAATGGCAGACCAATTAAATGCATATTTTGGTTCTGTCTTCACAAAGGAGGACACAAATAACCTCCCAGAGATATTGGAGAACATACGGTCTGATGAAAGGGAGGAACTGAAAGAAATCAGTATTTGCAGTGAAATGGTGTTGGGGAAATTGACGGGATTGAAGGCCGATAAATCCCCAGGGCCTGATAATCTACATCCTAGAGTACTTAAGGAAGTGGCCCTAGAAATAGTAGATGCATTGCTGATCATCTTCCAACATTCGATGGAATCTGGAACTGTACCCATGGATTGGAGGGTAGCTAATGTTACCCCACTATTCAAAAAGGGTGGTAGAGAGAAAGCGGGGAATTACAGACCGGTAAGCCTGACATCGGTAGTGGGGAAAATGCTAGAGTCCATTATAAAGGATGTAATAGCTGAGCACTTGAAAAACAGTGACAGGATCAGACAAAGTCAACATGGATTTACAAAAGGTAAATCGTGCTTGACTAATCTACTGGAATTTTTTGAGGATGTAACTGGGAAAATAGATAAGGGAGAACCAGTAGATGTGGTGTATTTGGACTTCAAAAGGCTTTCGATAAGGTCCCGCATAAGAGATTAGCATGTAAAGTTAAGGCACATGGGATTGGGGGCAAGGTATTGACTTGGATAGAGAACTGGTTGGTGGACAGAAAGCAAAGAGTAGGAATTAATGGGTCTTTTTCCGAGTGGCAAGCAGTGACTAGTGGGGTACCACAGGGATCGGTCCTTGGACCCCAGCTATTCACAATATACATTAATGATCTAGATAAGGGAACTAAATGTAATATCTCCAAGTTTGCAGATGACACAAAGCTGGGTGGGAGTGTGTGCAGCGAGGAGGATACCGAGAAACTCCAGGATGATTTGGACAGGTTGGGTGAGTGGGCAGAAGCGTGGCAGATGCAATATAACGTGGATAAATGCGAGGTTATCCACTTTGGTGTCAAAAACAGAAAGGCAGACTATTATCTGAATGGCAATAGATTGGGAGAAGGGGAAGTGCAACGAGACCTGGGTGTCCTTGTGCACCAGTCGCTGAAGGTAAGCATGCAGGTGCAACAGGCGGTGAAGAAGGCAAATGGTATGTTGGCCTTCATAGCGAAAGGGTTTGAGTATAGGAACAGGGATGTCCTGCTGCAGTTGTACAGGGCCTTGGTGAGACCACACCTTGAGTATTGTGTGCAGTTTTGGTCGCCTTATCTGAGGAAGGATGTTCTTGCCATGGAGGGAGTTCAGCGAAGATTCACAAGGCTGATACCTGGGATGGCAGGAATGACATATGAGGAGAGATTGGGTCGATTGGGCTTATACTCGCTGGAGTATAGAAGAATGAGAGGGGATCACATCGAAACATATAAAATTCTGACAGGTCTGGGCAAACTAGATGCAGGAAGAATGTTCCCGATGGTCGGAGAGTCCAGAACCAGGGGTCATAATCTAAGGATAAGGGGTAAGCCATTTAGGACAGAAATGAGGAGAATTTCTTCACCCAGAGAGTGTTGAACCTGTGGAATTCTCTACCACAAAAGGTAGTTGAGGCCAAGTCATTAAATATTTTCAAGAATGAGTTAGATATATTTCTTAAAGCTAAAGATATCAAGGGATATGGGGAGAAGGCAGGTGCAGGGTACTGAGTTTGGATGATCAGCCATGATCTCATCGAATGGCGGAGCAGGCTCGAGGGGCCGAATGGCCTACTCCTGCTCCTATCTTCTATGTTTCTAGGATTGCCAGGCTGGAAATGATGGTACACTTCCAAAGAGACCGTGACGAACCAGACATGATGGTGCGCATGATGGGTGATGTCGCAGCTTCCATTGCAGCACAGGTGGAAGCGACCCAATGTCTTTGTGCTGCAGCGGAAGCTCAGACTGCTCTCATGCAGTCTCTGCTTGGTGCCATTGCAACTCAGACTGCTCTCATGCAGTCTCAGCTTGAAGCCACACAAGCTCTGTCTGCTGCCATCATGGCTGGGTTTAGCACCTTTGACCGGGGCTTTCTGGGCTCCATAGCAGGCCAGCAATCTGTCCTCCAACAGATTGCTAGGAATGCTGAGGTGCCGCCCTGGGGGAGTGGCAGTGGGTTAGTAGAGCAGGACCCTGCTGTCCTCTCTCAAGATGACAGTATTCCTGTTCCCACCTCTGCCACTTCGCCATTGCTCTTGCTGCTGTCTGTCAGCCAGCCAGCCCAGACTGGTGCTGCCCATGCTGAGGTGGTGCAGTATACAGTAGGTTCTTCTAGGGACAGAGCCGCTCGAGATCATCCTGCAAGGCCATCTGAAGTCTCCCCCATGGAAACTCAACAGCTTTCCACCAGCCATGCTGCAGTCACTGGGGGAGCACTTCGTAGAAGCATTAGATCAGGAAAGGGCACCCAAACGACAGGCACTAAGGGATTCCACAAGGGTGATTACTTCGTATTGTATGTGTAAATTGATTTTTGATAAATGTATTAATTTTGTTTGAATCTTTCGTGGTGGCTCTCATTTCAGCTTGGTGCCCAGGAGGACACACTTATATTCCGTGATAGAGGGATGGTATGATGGGGATGTGGTGAGCAACAGGGATCTGGGGTTTCATTCATTGGAATCAGAGATTGATGAGGTGTTCACGGACAGCCCGTCTGGAAGGGGGATTGGAAGTTGCCTCCTCCCTCCCTCTTCGTCATTGTCCTCTTCCTCTTGAACCTCTTCCTCGTCGTCCCCCTCTTCCTCCTCTCCCTCGGCCTCCTTCTAAGGGGGTCCCGCAATCCCTGGTGGCAAGGGCTGCGCCTTCATGATGGCCAAGTTGTGAAGCATGCAGCAGACCATCAGGAAATGGGACACCCACAACGCCGAGTACTGGAGGATTCCTCCTGAGCAGTCAAGGCAGCGGAACCATTGCTTCAGTAGCCCGATGGTCTGCTCGATGAGGTTACTGGTAGAAGCATGGCTCTCATATGAGTGCTGGGCATGAGTGGTGAGGATGCGGAGGGGAGTCATCAGCCAGGTGCAGAGCAGATAGTCCATGGGGGGAATTTTCCCAGCCCTGGGGAGGCGGGTATGGAGGCGGGACTGCCGGGAAAATAGCAGAAACTGGGAGCGGGTACCGACCCCGCTCCCAACCCCGCTCCATGCCATCTTCCCGGGAGGCGGATCCCCAAGTCGCGCAGGGACCCGTCTTCTCGAGGCGGGAAGGGGATTAGAGCCAATTAACTGCCTGTTAACAGATATTTAACAGGCAGTTTTGAGGCTTTTCCCCATTTTATGCCTGCGAGTGCGGGCTTCCCGACAGCTGCGAACCTCGCCAGGCTCAGCAAGGCGAGCAGTGGGTCTGCGGGGGTGAGAGGGGTCGAAATGTTAGCTGTAAAGGTGAGTGATGGGTGCAAGTGTGGACAGGTAAGTATGAGAGGTGAGTGTAAAGTGTTGGAAAAAGTTTCCTTACCTTTGCTTCTTTCTGCAGGCTTCAACCCTTGGGGATTTGGAGGTGCCTCATCTCAACGGCAGAGATGACAGAATGGCTGCTGCATTCTCAGATACAGCAGCTATCTGCTTTCTGCTGAGGAGAGAGGTCTTGGTGGTTCTGTGTGCAAGGGCTCACCTTAGAACAGAGATTGTTAGTGTTTGACAGCTTCTCCAAGCTGTCAAACGCTGACAATTCATCTGTCAAAATTTTTTCGACAGATGAAGCATCATACGCTGCCATCATCTGTCACCGGCTTTCCCTTAATTGGCTGGTAAGCCTGCAGGGCGGGCTTAACAAGGCCAATCAAAGGAAAATAGTGTGGGTTGGTCAAACGTCGCTGGGGGTGGGACTGCAACCCAGAAACCAGAAGTCCCGCCTCCAGCACGTCTCCATTGAGAAAATCCAGCCCCTTGTCTCCGAGCACCCACCCTCGAGTTTCATGTGGTGGCTAGAAGATTGCTGGCACACTGGAATGAAACAGAATGAAGGCATCATGGCTGCTGCCAGGATAGCGGACATTGACCATCAGGAAGCACCGGGCGTGGTCGCACACCAACTGCACATTAAGTGAGTGGTAGCTTTTGCAGTTACGAAAAATCTCAGGATTGTTATATGGCGCTCACAAAGCCACTTGGGTGCAGTCGATGGTGCCCTGCACCATGGGGAAGCCCACTATCCTGGCAAAGCCACATGCGTGCTTCTCCTGCTTCTCTCTGCTCAGAGAGAAGACAACATAATCCCTTCTCCTGGTGTAGAGAGTCTCTGTGACCTCCCGGATACGGCGATGGATGGCAAACTGTGAGCTGTTAGCTATGTCTGCTGCTGCAGATTGGAAGGATCCGCTGGCAAATAAATCAAGGACCATGGTGACCTTGACTGCCACTGGGAGAGCCGTGGTCGCCCTGCTCTCAGGTTGCAGGTCTGGTTGCAGGAGGAGGCAGAATTCTGTGACCACCTCCTTGGTGAAGCGGCACCTCCGAATTCACTGCTCCTGGCTTAAGTAGATATAAGGGAAGTGCTCTTTGAAGACCGTAGGTGGGTAAGGCCTCCTGTTGAGAGCCCTCCTGGCCCTCCTCCTCCTCCCTCTGTGCACATCTTCTCATCTTCTTCGCTGCCTCTGCTCCCTCTCCCTAAGATATCGAGCGTGAGGGGACTGCCAGTAGAGCTCCGATGACTGCGAGCAAGTGTTGTGAGCAGAAGCCTTTAAATAAGAATGAAGGTGTTCTCCACTTGCAACAACACTCCCTGTTACCTTAGAAACTTGAAAGTAATTTATAAAGCTGCTGGAGTTGCTGAAAGTTACACAGAGCCAGTTAAACTGCAGAAACATGTCAGATGCAAGTTGTTGCTAATGATTCCTTTAAATACCATTGGAGCCTCCTTCCTGCTTCTCAACGCTTGCTCAGCTTATCGCACTTAAAGCATATCAGTAAGTGGAGCGGTGAAGTCAAAACTTGCAGATCGGGTCTTAAATGAGCGTTGCACACTCACTGACGTCACGATCTGCATCATCTATATAATTTTGGCGAGCGCCGACATCGGCAGCGCTGCTGGCCATTTGAAAATGGGGGCCACCGTGGGACCCACCAGCAGCGGGCGGAAAAGAGGCGTCCGCCATTTTTTTAACCCAATACTGGTGGTAACGGGTGGCACTAAACAGCCGATATTTCTAGGCCATAGAATCAGAGGGCTAAAAATTCATGGCTGCCACGAGAGTTGCTGGTGTCACCATAGCCTCGGGTTAACGGCCGCTGAAAATGGTCGAAGTGGTAGAAGAGAAAAATTCGCACTGTGGGGGGCTAAAGATTTTTAGCCCAGTGCTAACTCACTGTGTAACATCCTCCTGGTGGCGTTAGTGCAGGCATTGGAGGCGAAACCATTCAGAAGCGACGTTTCAGCTTCCAACAGCCTCTGAAAGTGAGGCTATAGACTTCACAAGTCATTGTGGGAAATTAAAAGGGCAATGCATTAAAAGGGCCTTCTGAACTGATACAAATAAAAATGAATTTAAAAAAATGCAGTTTTCAGCCCTTAATGGCTTTTTAAAAAAAAATAACATTAAAAAGAATTCCCAATTAAGAGACTTCAGCTCTTAAAGCCAAATTCCCTTCCGAACGTCAAAAAATGGGAAAAGTGCTTCAGTACGAATACAAATGGCTCAACAAGTCAGAGAAGAGGCACCCAGGGTCTCACAGTCAGCCCTCCACCTTTGTGCAAGGGGTCAACACTGCAATGGAGGTCCTCTACCCACAGGGACCAGGAGGCCTTCCAGAAATAACGATGTGGGACCACACTCCCGAGGCCATCACTGCCAGCAGTGTCATCCCTACCACCTGGCTCCAGTGACCAAAGAAGCTTCATGACCTCAGACCATCTCCTACAAACTGCATCACTAGCCTCACACACTTCTCAATGCACAACCCCCCCAGTCACTCACCTATCAGCAATCTGTACCAATCATGAGGCACACCTCCCATTCCTAACCTCATTTCATCCCCTTGGAGGAGACAATGTAGGCCATTCTTCGCACGGGCATGGTTGAGGCCTTGGCTAGCAGTGGGGCAGAAAGGATACATAATGCTGGTATTCTCATACATTATCCATCTTTTGGCATGTACCTCTTGTTTTCCAACCCTCCCCTCCCCACAACTCCACCCTTGTGCCTTCCTCATTTCACACACCCAAGAAATGCAGCCTGCCCAGCCAATGGTTGACCAAGAAGAGGGAGAGAAGAGTGAAGAAGAAGAAGAAGAACAGAAGAAGAAGAAGACAACGAAGAAGAAGAGCATTGTGGTGGCTTTTATTTCAGCATTGTGGCCAAGAGGTCGCTGTGATGATCAGTAACAGAGGGAAGGTAAGGTGTGGGACAAATGTTGAAAGGGGAATTGGGGTTGTGGTCACTGGGACCGCAGGCGGATGATTCCATCTCAGATATGCACGCCAGAAAGGAGCTGTCTGGGTTTCAAACCTTATTCTGCCTTCTCCTCTTCTGTTTCCTCCTGTTCGGCATCTTCCTCTTCTGCGTCTTCCTCTTCCATCTGTGAGCAGATGCTGTAAGTCTCAAATGACAGCATAAAATGCTGGAAATAGTCAACAAGTCAGGCAGCATCTTTATCTGAAACGTGACCTCTGTTTCTCTCTCCAGAGATGTTGCCTTACAGCGTTTTCTTTATTCTCAGAGGCGTTGCTTTACCATCCGAGGCCTTGCAAGCGTCCAGTAGCACTCACTACACACTTAAAACATTTTAACGTGTATTGAAACAAGCCACTACTTCAATAAAATCAACAAAAAAAAACAGACCAAAAGCAAAATGCAAACTTAATTGAAAGATGTGTGTGTCCCTTTAAGAGGTGCTGACCGTGCCTCTGTCAGTTGCTGCATGCCAGGTTTACATGATGAGTTTAGGAACCAGTGCTGAGGTCCAAGTTCGCTGAGGTGTTGTTACGTCGGCTTTGTACGCCGACTGACGCCAACTCTCCCTCACTTCAATCTGCAGGGTGATCGATGTTACCGGCAGCACTCCTGGTCTCGCAAAATGGCGGACGCCGCGAGACCCGCCACTAGCTGGTGAAAGAGCAGCGGCTGCCCTCTTTATGCTACTTTTTGCCGGTAAAGGGTGGCATTAAGCCCCAGAATTTTTAGCCCACAGAATCATGGAATATTACAGTACAGTAGGAGGCTGTTTGACTCATCAAGTCTGCGCTGGCTCTTTCAAAGAGCAATCCAGTTAGTCCCACTCGCCCGCTCTTACTCCATATCTCTACAATTTTTTCTCATTCAAGTATCTATCCAATTCCCTTTTGAAGGCTACTATTGAATCTATATCTACCACCCCATCAGGCAGTGCATTCCAAATCCTAATCATTCTTTGAGTAAAGAAATCCTTCCTCATGTCGCCTCTGGTTCTTTTGCCAATCACCTTAAATCTGTGCCCTCTCATTATTGACCCTTCAGCCATTGGAAAGAGTTTATCTTTATTTACTCTATCTAAAGCCTTCATGATTTTAAACTCCTCTATCAAATCTCCTCTTAGCTTTCTCTGCTCCAAGGAGAACAACCCAATCTTCTCCATTCTATCCACGTAACTGTATTCCTCATCCCTGAAACCATTCTAGTAAATCTCTTCTGTACCCTCTTCAAAGCCATCACGTCCTTCCTAAAGTGTGGTGCCCAGAATTGGCCACAATACTCCAGCTGGGGCCGAACTAGTGTTTTATATAGAAGCAAAATACTGCGGATGCTGGAACTTGCAGCACTCCGTTCTCTCAGATCTAACCCCAACAGTGTCATTAAACCTGCTGGCAAGGGTGGTGCTGTTGTTGTTTGGCGAACTGACCTCTCCTTGCAGAGGCTGAACGCCAACTCTCTGACGCCTCCTCCTACCTCCCCCTGAACCATGACCCCACTACCAAACATGAAGCCATCATTTCCAAGACTGTCACTGACCTCATCTCCTCTGGAGATCTTTCCTCCATGGCCGCCAACTTCATAGTTCCCCAACACCGCAGAGCCCGCTTCCACCTCCTTCCCAAGATCCACGCACAGGACTGTCCTGGTAGACATATTGGCCCAAAAATTCGGCCGTTCTCGGGTGAGTACCCGCTGCGTACTCACCCGTACTCGTTCCCGAAGTGCCGGTTTCCTGCATGCACTGTGCATGCGCGGGAAACCGGCACTTCTGGTATGGCGAAGGGGGCGGTTCCTAGGTGAACCGCGTGTGCACTAGAGGCTGCGCGCACGCAGCACACTTAGTTTTTTTTTCAGGTTTCAACGCGAGGGTAAGTATTGAAGATTCTACACATGTAAAAAGGAGGCGTAAGACCCCTTTTGAACAAGGTAAGTAGTTAATTAAGTATAATTTTAAATTTTTTTCAACAGGTTTATCTTTTTTAGAGACTTTAAAGAAGGTAAGTTTATTTTTATAACTTTTAAAAAGAATTAAAAAAATTTCAAAAATTTAAATTTTTGTTTAAAGTGGTTAATTTATTTAACCATAGTTATTTTATTAATGTGATGGTTTTTAAAAAAATTATTTGAGGTTTAGCAGTTCTTTTGGGGCCGATTTCAATTCACAGATTTGACAGGTCTCCTGTCAAATCTATGAATGAAAGATGGTCTGCTGCCATTGGCTCTCCATGGCCCACGTGATCCCAGGGGTTGCATTGCACTAACTGCGCCCCTGGGACACGCAAGCACTGCGCGCCGGCTCTTGGGAGAGGCCCAGGACCCGAAGTTCCTGTGGGCCCAAAACACAACGGCAGGCGCGGTGGGTAAGAGTGCGCGCGATCCTTACCCCCGTGGCAAGCCGGCCACCCGAATTTCTAGGCCAATGTTTCAGCCTATTCTTGCCCCACTGAACTGATTTCTTCCTATCTCAACTTTATTTTTTCTCCCCTTGTCCAGTCTCTTCCCACCGACATCCGCGACTCTTCCGACTGACTCCGCCACTTTAACAGTTTCCTGGCCCCAACCGTTTCCTTTTCACTATGGATGTCCAATCCCTCTACAACTCTATTCCCCAACAGGACGGGCTGAGGGTGCTCCGCTTCTTCCTTGAACAGAGGCCCAACCAATCCCCATCCACCATCACCCTCCTCCGCCTGGCTGAACTTGTTCTCACATTGAACAACTTCTCCTTTGACTCCACTCACTTCCTCCAAATTAAAGGTGTTGCTATGGGAACCCGCATGGGTCCTAGATATGCCTGCCTTTTCATGGGATATGTGGAACATTCTTTGTTCCAGCCCTACTCAGGTCCCCTCCCTCACCTCTTTTTCCGGTACATTGATGACTGTATTGGTGCCGTTTCCTGCTCTCGCCCTGAACTAGAAAATTTCATTCACTTTGTTTCCAATTTCCACCCTTCCCTCACCTTCACATGGTCCATCTCTGACTCTTCCCTTCCCTCCCTCGACTTCTCTGTCTCCATCTCTGGGGATAGGTTATTGATAAACATTCACTACAAGCCCACTGACTCCCACAGCTACCTGGACTACACTTCCTCCCACCCCGCTTCCTGTAAGGACTCTATTCCATTCCACCAGTTTCTCCATCTCCGTCGCATCTGCTCTGACGATGCCACCTTCCATACTAGTGCTTCTGATATGTCTTCCTTTTTCCTCAACCGAGGATTCCCCTCTACCGTGGTTGACATGGCCCTCGCCCATGTCCGACCTATTTCCCGAACTTCTGCTCTCACCCCTTCCCCTCCCTCCCAGATCCATGATAGGGTTCTCATTGTCCTCACCTTTCACCCCACCAGGCTCCACATTCAACGTATCATCCTCCGCCATTTCCGCCACCTCCAGCGTGATCCCACCATCAAACAAATCTTCCCCTCCCCTCCTCTTTCAGCATTCCGAAGGGACCGCTCCCCCCGCGACACTCTGGTCCACTCCTCTATCACCCCCAACACCCCTTCCCCTTCCCATAGTACCTTCCAGTGCAATTGCAGGAGATGCCTTCTCACTGTCCAGGGCCCCAAACACTCCATCTAGGTGAAACAGCGATTTACCTGTATTTCTTGCAATTTAGTATACTGTATTCACTGCTCATGATGTGGTCTCCTCTACATTGGGGAGACCAAACGCAGATTGGGTGACCGCTTTGCGGAACACCTCCGTTCAGTCCTTAAGTGTAACCCCGAGCTTCCGGTCGCCTGTCACTTTAATTCTCTGCTCCACTCCCACTCTGACCTCGGCCTCTTACACTGTTCCAACGAAGCTCAACGTAAGCTCGAGGAACAGCACCTCATCTTTTGATTAGGCACTTTACAGCCTTCTGGGCTCAATATCGAGTTCAACAATTTCAGACCATAACCTCTGCCCCTATTTTTTTTCACATGGCAGCTGTTGATGATTCTGCCATTCCCATTTACCCCTCATCTAGAGTCATCTTTTGTTTCTTAACTTGTCCCATTACCATCTCCTTTTGCCTTACACCATCATCCCTTTTGTCTTTTAATCTCTCCTGTCTTCCATCCTATCACAGACCTTCCCTTTTGTTCTTTCCTCCCCTCCCCCCATTCCCTGCCCCTGCACTTGCTTAAAAACCTGTTACATCTCTAACTTTTTCCAGTTCTGACGAAGGATCATCGACTTGAAACGTTAACCCTGTTTGTCTCTCCACAGATGCTGCCTGACCTGCTGAGTATTTCCAGCATTTTCTGTGTTTATTTTAGTGTTTTATGTAGGTTTAGCATAGGTTTCTGGCTTTTGTACTCTAATGGGGGGAATGTTAACCCCAAAAAATGGGTGGGTTGGGGTTGGGTGGGAGGTTACAGTGAATCCTGATCCCAACCCGCCTCCAACCCTCCCACCTCCGGTTTTAACGTAGGCGAGATGGGGGGTGGGCAGCCAACCCACTCACAGGAGGCGGGTCGACTATTTAAATATTGGCATAACGCTGGCGTGCCTCAGGTTTAACCTGCATTTTAAATTTAACTGTGACTGGTTGGGTTTCTCAGGCCTCAGAGAACCCGCCAGATAAAGTAAGGCGAGGACTGCTGGATCTAGGAGTCAAGTGCCTTTACACTTACCTGCAGAATCCAGCTTCAATGCCTCATCCACCCCCGTGATCGGACCACCGCCCCCCCTCCCCCTCCGAGGCCTGCAATCTCCCCGCACGAGGCCTTCAATCCGGCCTTCCCCCTCCAGCCCCGATGCTCCTCCAGTTCACGCGTCCGACTACCCCCACCCCCCGCCTACAATGCTTCTCTGACTCCCGAGTCCCAACCACTTCCCCACCCCCCCAGCCCCGAAGCTCCTCCGGCTCCTGACCACCCCCCCCCCCCACCGATGCTCCTCTGGCCCCTGAAGCTCCTCCGGCTCCTGACCACCGCCCCCCCCCGATCCTTCCCTTCCTCCTCTCTGCTGCCTAGTGCCACAGACCTACTTGCCCGCAGCCAGCCAGCCTCTCCACCTAGCTTGCTGCGGGCGGAATCAGAGCTTTGGAATGTTGAATACGGCAGGGCCTGGAGAAAACCTGTTCTCCCGGGTTTTCCGATCGCTTTCTACCCCCGCCCCACTCCCAACCCACCTCCTGATTAGAATTCCGGCCTATGCCTCTATTTATGAAGCCCAGGATCCCATCTGCTTTATTAACTGTTTTGTTAGCCTGTCCAGCCACCAATGTTCCCTGTAAATTGTGTGGCCACGCGGTCAGGCAGTGCTCCAAGGAACCTGCGCAGCCGGCTTGCCGACTTTTCAATGTAAAAACAGCACATGCGCGGTATTTTGAATGACCTCCGCAGCCCCTTAAAGGGGTCACGCAGGGTCAAAAAAAATTACAGGAAACATTGCCTGCCAAATTCAAAGATTTGGGCACAAACCCCCTCAGGTCGTCCTCTTCTTGCACCGCCTTTAAAATTGTACCATTTCGCATGTATTGTCTCTCCTCATTCTTCCTACCAAAATGTAACATCTTACATTTTTCTACATTGAATTTCATCTGCTATGTGTCCGCCCATTCCACCAACCTGTCTATGTTCTCTTGAAGTCTATTACTATCTTCCTAACTGTTTACTACACTTCCAACTTTTGTGTCATCTGCAAACTTTTAAATTGTGTCCTGTACCCACAAGTCCAAGGGGTAGAAATTAGGTCGCGCCCCATTTGGGGCGCAAATATCGTCTGGACGCAAATATTAGCGCCTGGCGCTAATTATCGGCACTGACTGGAAACTTCACTTTTACCGCCCCGGGAGGTGAGTGGAGCGCTAAAGCAGGCGCTGCACACCTGTCTTAAGGCGCAAAGGCCAAGGAGTGAGGCGCTAACTCAGCGCGCGAGCGCAGCGCAGCTGCTGCCAGTTAGCGAGGGAACACAGACACACTGGCGCCGGCCACTTCTTAAAGCGGGGGGGGGGCCACTTGCTCCCCAGCCACACCCTGCTCATTGCAGCTTTGAATCTCGGCCTGGAGAGACCTGTGAATCCATTTTGCTGCCAAGCATGGAGAGGGTGAGAGAACGCGCTCATCGCTTCACCGAGCGGGCCTTGGATGCTCTGGTTGGCGCAGTGGAGCGCAGACGATGTATGCTCTTCCCTGAGAGTGGCAGGAGGCCTTTGCCACGCGAGTTCAGAAGAGTGTGGAGGGAGGTGGCTCAGAGCGTCTCCTCCAGGAGCATGGTGCCCAGGACCCATACTCAATGCCGCAAAAAGTTCAACGACCTCACTCGGGTCGTCAGGGTGAGTGGCTTTTTCTCAATACCTCTCCATCCCTCCATCTCAACCTCACTCTATGGCCAGAGGGTCTTAAAACCCCAATGCACAACACTCATCCAACACCTATGGCCCTTTCATCAAACACACACACACATTCCACACTTTGCATACAGTAAGGGCTATTCACCTATGGGAGGCACATCAGGCAAGACCATGGCTGTATATTGTAAGGGCTATTCACCTATGGGAGGCACATCAGGCAAGACCATGGCTGTATATTGTAAGGGCTATTCACCTATGGGAGGCACATCAGGCAAGACCATGGCTGTATATTGTAAGGGCTATTCACCTATGGGAGGCACATCAGGCAAGACCATGGCTGCATACAGTAAGGGCTATTCACCTATGGGAGGCACATCAGGCAAGACCATGGCTGTATATTTACTCAGATGCTGTCCTTTTTCTTGCAGGCCAAGCTGGCTCATAATAGGAGACAGCAGCAACGGACAGGTGGAGGGCGGCCTCAGCTGCAACCCCTCAGCGATCTTGAGGAGCGCGTCCACAGGATTGTGGCAAGCCGGGTGATCGGTCCCGTCGCCACTGGAGACGCCGACCCCGTTCTGGACAGCAATGTCAAGGTCATCACCTTTTTGTCCTCTGTCCTTCCACTTGTCCCTCACAACACCAGCCTTTGACACTTTCAATCCAACTTGCTAACTCGCTGCACTTATTCCTCCCTTACTGCCACCCTGTCCTCACGCTAAAGCCACTCTTGTACCTCCCTGCTTTCAGATGGTGATTCACCAGCTGAGGAGACGGGCCCTGAAGCTGCCACTGGGAGTGATGCTGCAGCTGAGGAGGAAGAGGAAGCCAGAGCATCAGTGCCACCCTCTCCCGAGGAAGCCCATGCCCACACTGGGAACACGCCTTCCCCGGAGGGGAGCAGGGGGGAAGGGGCTGATGAGGGTGAAGCTCCAGGACCCAGCGGGCTGCAGCAACGCCATGGGGGGGGGTAGGGAAGAACGGGGGCCTTCTCCCCAGAGGGAGAGTATGCCAGACACTCCTACTGCAATGGACGCAGAGGAGGAGCGGCTGATCGCAGAAATGAACACCCAGGCGGTGGGCATGCACACTGAGCTCATGGGTGCAGTGGGAATGGTGCCCGAATGCATTGAGTCACTGGCAAGGAGTGTGGAGCACTTCGCTGTAGCACAGGCGGATGCCACACTAACGCTTAGTGCTGCAATTCAGTCACTGGCTGCCGTGATCCCATCTCTGACTGCTCTCATACAGACTCAGATTGAGGCCACGCGAGCACAGACTGCTGCCAACCTCGATGGTTCGTGCACATGTCCCCGGGGCTGTCACCGCGCCGCAGCAGGCCAGCAATCTGTTCTCCGGCAGATTGCACCGGATGCTGAAGTGCTGCCCCGTGGGAGTGCCAGTGTGTCGGGCGAGCAGGGAGTTGCTGTCCTCTCTCACGATGACAGCATTCCTGCTGCCAGCACTGTCACTTCTCCACTGCACTTGCCACCGCCTGTAGGACAGACTGCTGCCGCCCATGCAGAGTTGGTGCAGTCTGCAGCCGGGCCCTCCAGGCCCAGAAGTGGTCGAGGCCGTCCTTCAGGGGCATCTGCAGTGTCAGGGTCTGACGAGCAGCAGCCTTCCACCAGCCTTGCTGCAGCCACTGAGGTCCCATTACGGAGGAGCAGTAGGGTTAGAAGGGGGGAAGTGCGCAAGGGAAGGAGATCACCCTCGAAGGGCAAAAAGTAGGAGGTGTGACAAAATGCTGGTCATTTTTTTATTAAAGGTCGAGGTTCATGGTCCAACTTTTGTTTAGTGTTTTGGACATTATCTCCAGGTTGTGAGAACCAGTTATGTTATTGACTGTTTTTTTGTGTTTATTTCTATGAGTTTGTCATGAGGAATTGACACACACAGAGTTTGTAAAATAAATAAGTTTCTGTATTCAAAATATACATGGTTGGTGGTTGGAATTATTGGTGCCTTGGCCGGCTTAGGGGTTGCGTGCTGGGTTCATTAATGTTGGTAGCAATGGCAGGGGCCCTAGAAGCGGCTTGCTATTAGCCGTTGACGGACGGCCCTTGCAGTTTGACCATTGTGGGCCGCCCTCCTGCCTTGGTGCTGCTGATGATCATCGTCCTCGTCCTCTTCCTCCTCTTCCTCCTCCTCCTCTGGTGGTGCTCCAAGGCCTGGTGGCATTGGCTGGGTCCTGAGGATTGCCATGTTATGCAACATGCAGCACACGACTACGAAGTTCGATACTTGCTCAGGCGAGTACTGCAGGGCTCCTCCGGAATGGTCCAGACAGCGGAACCGTTGTTTCAGCACGCCGATTGTGCGCTCAATAATGTTCCTGGTTGCTTGATGGCTCTCATTGTACCGCAGCTCAGCAGGGGTGTTGGGCGTATGGAGCGGTGTCATCAGCCAGGTGCTCAATGCATACCCCTTGTCCCCGAGAAGCCAACCAACTGGCTGATGCGGTGCCTCGAAAAGTTCTGCCACAGTAGTCTGGCGCAGGATAAAAGCATCGTGGCAGCTGCCAGGATACTGGGCATTGACAGCGAGTATCAGCTGTCTGTGGTCACAGACCAACTGGACATTCAAGGAATGGAACCCCTTTCTGTTCCTGAATTCCTCGGCATTCTCACGCGGAGCACGCAAAGCCACATGCGTGCAGTCAATGGCGCCCTGCACCATGGGGAAGCCCGCTACCCTCGCAAAGCCCAGAGCGCGGTCACGCTGCTTGTCTGGGGTCATGGGGAAAGAGATGAACTCTCGTCTCCTTCTGAAGAGGGCATTTGTGACCTGCCGGATGCAGCAATGCACCGCGAACTGGGAGATATTGGCGAGGTCCCCAGCAGCAGCTTGGAATGAGCCAGTGGCGTAAAAGTTCAAAGCCACTGTGACCTTCACTGCCACCGACAGAGACGTCCTGGACCTCAGTTGAGGCTGCAGATCTGGCTGCAGCAGGTGGCAGAGCTCAGTGACCACCTCCTTGCTGAATCGCAGCCTTCGCAAACACAGCTCCTCGGACATATGGATGTAGGAGAGCTGTTCACGATATACCCTGGGAGGGTAAGCTCTCCTGTACATACGCCTGATGGCCCTCCTCCGTCTGGCCATCATTGCCACTCTCTCTCTGCGTCTCTGTATCCTCCGATTCAGCTGGAGCAGGACGACGCCCCCAATCAGTGCAGCCCCCATATTCTCTTTGCAAGCAAAGTAATGAGGGACAGCAACTAAAGTAGCAGCAAAGTTAGGATCAATAGGCAAAACTACCTCACAAAGCGTTGAGTCAATGTAGAAGTCTCCCTCTCTCTCTCTCCGAATCTCTCTCTCTCTCTCAGAACGAGTGGTGCATAAATGTCGACCACAGAAAAAGACAGGAAGAGGCCCCCTTTAAATAGCGCCCCCCCCCCAGCCCCACAGCGATTGATAGCGTTCCAGTCTTCCGGTCGTTGGAAGCGCCAGGCGGTAAGGCAGGGGGCGCCACTCAATTTCCGCTCTGGGGCGCCACAAGGGCGTTGCACCATGGAATGACGTCACAATCTGCGTGCGCAGGTGGTCGCAGCGGTAAGTTTTAGCGCCGCCGCACAATCTCAAGTTAAGTTCTCGAGCGGCGCAAATATCGCTGCGCCCGGGCGTTAGCGGCTTTGCGTCCCATTAGCGCCCTCTTAAGGCGCTAACGGGAGGCACAACCAACTGAATTTTTACCCCCAAGACTTTAATGTCTATCAAAAACAGCAGTAGTCCTAGTACTGAATCTTGAGGAATCATAGAATCA
This sequence comes from Squalus acanthias, assembly GCA_030390025.1. NCBI lineage: Eukaryota > Metazoa > Chordata > Chondrichthyes > Squaliformes > Squalidae > Squalus > Squalus acanthias. Next base: position 135,503,658 of record CM059426.1, on the reverse strand, counting down.
TAGAAAATTACAGCACAGGAGGAGGCCATTTGGCCCATTGTGTCCATGCCAGCCGTAAAAGAGCTATCCAGCCTTATCCCACTTTCCAGCTCTGAGTCTACAGTCTTGTAGGTTACAGCACTTCAAGTGCATATCCAAGTACTTTTTAAATGTGATGAGTATTTCTGCCTCTACCACCCTTTCAGGCAGTGAGTTCCAGACCCCCATCGCCCTCTGGGTGAAACAAGTTCTCCTCAACTCCCCTCTAATCCTTCTACCAATTACTTAAAATCTATGCCCCCTGGTTATTGGCCTCTCTGCTAGGGGAAATAGGTCCTTCCTATCCAATCTATCTAGGCCCCTCATAATTTTATACACCTCAATTAAGTCTCCCCTCCGCCTCCTCTGTTCCAAAGAAAATAACCCCAGCCTATCCAATCTTTCCTTATAGCTAAAATTCTCCAGTCCTGGCAACATTCTCGTAAATCTCCTCTGTACCCTCTCTAGTACAATCACATCTTTCCTGTAATGTGGTGACCAGAACTGTATGCAGTACTCCAGCTGTGGCCTAACTAGTGTTTTCTGCAGTTCAAGCATAACCTCCCTGCTCTTATATTCTATGCCTCGATTAATAAAGAAAAGTATCCCTTGCCTTCTTAACCACCTTATCTACCTGTCCTGCTACCTTCACGGATCAGTGGACATGCATTCCAAGGTCCATCTGCTTCTCTACACTTCTCAGTATCCTATCATTTATTGTGTATTCTCTTGCCTTGTTAGCCCTCCTCAAATGTATTACCTCACACTTCTCCGGATTGAATTCCATTTGCCACTTTTCTGCTTACCTGACTAGTCCAGTGATATCTTCCTGCAGTCTACAGCTTTCTTCCTCACTATCAACCACATGGCCAATTTTTGTATCATCTGCAAACTTCTTAATCATGCCCCCTTCATTGAAGTCTAAATCAAAAAGCAAGGGACCTCATACTGAGCCCTGCAAAACCCCACTGGAAACAGCCTTCCAGTCACAAAAACACCCGTTGACCATTACCCTTTGCTTCCTGCCACTGAGCCAATTTTGGATCCAACTTGCCACTTTCCCTTGGATCCCATGGGCTTTTACTTTTCTGACCATTCTGCCATGTGAGACCTTGTCCACTGTATACCGCCCTCCAGTCTGAAAAACAGCTATTCACCACAACTTCCTGTTTTCTATCCCTTAGCCAATTTTGTATCCATGCTACTACTGCTCCTTTTATCCCATGGGCTTCAATTTTGCTAACAAGCCTAGTATGTGGCACTTTATCAAACGCCTTTTGAAAGTCCATATACACAACATCAACTGCGTTGCCTCATCCACCCTCTCTGTTACCTCATCAAAAAACTCAATCAAGTCAGTCAAAACACAATTTGCCCTTAACAAATCCGTGCTGGCTCTCCTTTATTAGTCCATGCTTGTCCAAGTGGCTGTTCATTTTCTCCCAGATTATTGTTTCTAAATGCATCCCCACCACCAACGTTAAACTGACTGGCTTGTAATTGCCAGGTTTATTCTTCTCCCCTTTTTTGCAAACCTCCAGTCCTTTGACACCACCCCTGTATCTAAGGAGGATTGGAAGATTGTGGCCACCGCCTCTGCAATTTCTACCCTTACTTCTCTCAGCAACCTAGGATGCATCCTATCTGGACCGGGTGACTTATCCACTTGAATTACTGCCAGCCTTTCTAGTACCTCCTCTTTGTCTATTTTTATCTCATCCAATATCCCAGCAAACTCCTCGTTCACCAGACCTTTGGCAAAGTCCTCTTCCTTGGTAAACAATAATTACATTGTGGGTGCATGCTACTTCCTGCCTGATTTTTCTCCCTGTTCTCTGCCCAGATGATGTTTCATGCTCAAGCGGTAAAATCAACATTTGACTTCCATTTACGCTCATGCTGAATTCCTCTTTTTACTTCAAAATAAATATCTGCAACCTCTCTCAGGATCAGCCAGACATAAAGAAAGCCTTTATAAGTCAGTAAAATCAACATTGAGCAAATCTAAATTAACATGGTGGGGGTGGGGGGGGGTGGGGGGAATGCTTTTGCCATCTCTTACCTTTAATAACGTTGCATCCATAAACTAACAAACCATAAGGAATAAACAAATCAAACTGTGCACATTCCTCACCATAAAAGTGTGCAAAGCCTGTGCATTTATTTTAAGTGAAGATTAGGAAAAACATCAAAACACAGAGCATAAATATGAGAGATTCTTGAATACAATGGCCTAGAAATTCACGTGGCCGGCTTGCCGCGGGGGTAAGGATCGCGCGCGCTCTTACCCACCGCGCCTGCCATTGTGTTTTGGGCCCACAGGAACTTCGGGTCCTGGGCCTCTCCCAAGAGCCGGCGCGCAGTGCTTGCGTGTTCCAGGGGCGCAGTTATTGCGATGCGACCCCTGGGATCATGTGGGCCATGGAGAGCCAATGGCAGCAGACCATCTTTCATTCATAGATTTGACAGTCAAATCTGTGAATTGAAATCGGCCCCAAAAGAACAGCTAAACTTAAAATAAATTAAAAAAAAACCCATCACATTTATAAAATAACTATAGTTAAATAAATTAACCACTTTAAACAAAAATTTAAATTTTTGAAAAAATTAAAATACTTTTTAAAAGTTATAAAAATAAACTTACCTTTCTTTAAAGTATCTAAAAAAGATAAACCTGTTGAAAAAAATTTAAAATTATATTTAATTAACCACTTACCTTGTTCAAAAGGGGTCTTACGCCTCCTTTTTATTCGTGTAGAATCTTCAATACTTACCCTCGCATAGAAACCTGAAAAAAATCTTAGTGTGCTGCTTGCGTGCAGCCTCTAGCGCGCACGCGGTTCACCTAGGAACCGCCCCCTTCACCATACCGGAAGTTCCGGTTTCCCGCGCATGCGCAGTGCATGCAGGAAACCGGCACTTCGGGAATGAATACGGGTAAGTACACACTGTGTACTCACGCGGGAAGGGACAAATTTTTGGGCCAATATCTATCTAATGAGATCTGACCAAATAATATGGAGTCTGCTCATTAGATAGATATTGGGGATAAAATTCCATTTCAGCGGGGGAACAAAATGGACGCTAGCGGTACGGACATTTTTTCTAGGCCTTGCTCAATTTTCCTTACCATTGAAGTCAATGCAAAAAAAACCAGGGCGGGGTATATAACGGGCAGCCAATCCACTACTGCCCATTTTGTACCCCCATTAAAGAAGAATTTTACTCCCAGCATATCCAATGGGATTCTAAATACGTTATAGATCCTTTATTAAAGCTTTGGCAAAATAAATTTGATTTTGAACATTTGTTTAAAATAAATAATCACAGTCTTGGTGGGCAGTGTAATATCCAAGATCCAGTGATCAATTTACCTGATTCTGTATTATTTGCATCATATTCATTGGTTTGTTGTTGGTATATTGCTTTAAAATCAAAAGGAGGAAATGTTTTGAATGGTGCAATGCTTTTGTATGTCACACAATCAGTGAATGATCCTGGGTTGTTATGACAGTGTTCTGAGTTGCACTTTATTTGAATCTCTCAAATAGCCTTGTGGCCCATATAAATATAATGCTGGCAAAATTCATATCCAAGAAATAAATCTACAGACCTGAACTGTGGTGTGCACTACCGTCAACAAAACCACTAAACATAAACTTATTTTCCTTAAATGTGCAGTTCAACTTAGCCTCAAACCATCACCTGCTCTCTCTATTTAACAACATCAAAGAAGGGAACTTGAATACATTCTAACAACGACCATGTCTAACAAATACTACAGCAGTGGAAACAAAATGAAAACATTCATATATACTGGAGGGAACCAATGTCTCAGATTGAAAAAAGATAAAAGTCTATTGAGTATGGTTGTGTCGGAGTGTTGTTATCAATTACAATAGTTCTCAGTTACTATTTTATTCTGTGATATTTATGAAGTTTCCTCTTTTTTTAAACTGTGCTGTGTCATCAGTTCTACCTGGTTGAAATTATACTATTTTGGCAGTTACATGGTAAAAATATTCTCTAGTTCTCCACTGGGAATCTCCAGTAGCCACGAGGCTATAGAAAAATATAATTCTCATCTCCATGCTGAGCAAAATATTATAGAAATTTAAAAGAGGGTTAACACTTCACTACGCAATACTTCTAACTGTCCGATAATCCTTAATTATTCTTTTCTCACCATTGGGACCATTCGTGTGTACCTAGTTAAAAAAACCTTGTAGGTTAATGTGAGAAGAGGATTTTATATCCATTAATCCTGTTTGGATCTCCTCCCGCCTCTTTTGCTCATTGACATATGCAAATACAAATCCTTAAATGCTGTTATGTGTCTATGGTGGGGTCGATGTAACAGTGATATAAAACCATATTTTCTTCTTTCTATTTGGGCGCCTATAAATGGTTAAATACAGCTTAGATTAAAAGTAACCATACTATCTTCTGGCTATGTTTTATCAGTGAGATGCTTGTTCATATGTAAATGACAGAATTACCATAATTTGTTGAAAGTTTTGTCTCCAAGCTTGAGCACAGAGCTTGGAGACAGAGGTGGGAGTTTTGCAAATGGAGTGAATCGCAAGCAGAGTGGAGGAATTTTGTGAGCGCAGGAATTTGGTGGAGAGGAGGAAGGCGGTGGAGACGTCTGACTGAAAAGAAGGAGTGGAGCCACAGAACCCAAGCTCTCTAAATTATTAGACATGAGAGCAGACCTGCGGGAGAGCGAGAGGACTGGCCACAGATAAAGGTAGGCCCAAGAGCCCGGAGGGAGCGCGAAGTAAGTGACGTCAGTGCAAGGGAACATAAGAATATCAGAAATAAGAGCAGGATTAGGCCATACGGCCCCTCGAGCCTGCTCTGCCATTCGATAATATCATGACTGATCATCGACCTCAACTCCACTTTCCCGCTCGATCTCCATATCCCTTGATTCCCCATGAGTCCAAAAATCTATCTATCTCAGCCTTGAATATACTCAAAGACTCAGCATTCACAGCCCTCTGGGGCAGAGAATTCCAAAGATTCACAACCCTCTGAGTGAAGAAATTCCTCCTCATCTCAGTCTTAAATGGCCTACCCCTTATCCTGAGACTATGCCCCCTAGTTCTAGATGCTCCAGCCAGGGGAAACAACCTCTCAGCATCTACCCTGTCCATCCCCTTCAGAATCTTGTATGTTTCAATGAGATCACCTCTCATTTTTCTAAACTCCAGAGTACAGGCCCATTCTACACAATCTCTCATCATAGGACAGCCCTCACATCCCAGAAATCAATCTAGTGAATCTTCGTTGCACCAACTCCAAGGCAAGTATATCCTTCCTTAAATAAGGAGACCAAAATTGTGCACAGTACTCCAGGTGTGGTCTCACCAAAGCCCTGTACAATTGTAGCAAGACTTCCTTACTCTTATACTCCAACCCCCTTGCAATAAAGGCCAACATGCCATTTGCCTTCCTTATTGCTTGCTGTACCAGCATGATAGCTTTCTGTGTTTCTTGCACGAGGATACCCAAATTTCTGAACACCAACATTTGAAAGTTTCTCACCATTTAAAAAATATTCTGTTTTTCTATTCTTCCTACCAAAGTGAATGAGCTCACCTTTCCCTCCATTATGCTCCATCTGCCACCTTACTGCCCACTCACTTAGTCTATCTATATCCCTTTGCAGACTTATGTTCTCTTCACAGCTTACTGTCCCACCGAGCTGATTGGTGAGTAGTTGGTGATTTTTTTTTTCAGTCTTAAGTTTATTTCTGTTAAGTTACTTAAAAATAAAGAAGTTCGTTAATAGTCGAATAAATAAAGGCATGGCAGGGCAGCTCGGTTCGGCGGAATGCAGATCCTGTGCCATGTGGGAACTCCAGGATGCTTCCCGTGTCCTGGACAACCACGTTAGCAGGAGGCGTCGTCAGCTGGAGGAGCTCGAGCTCCGGGTTTCTGAGCTTGAGCAAGCAGCTGGCGTCACTGCGAGGCTGAGAGCGACGTGGATAGCACGTTTCAGGAGGTGGTTACCCCGCAGCTAAGGAGTGCGCAGGCAGAGAGGGAATGGGTGACCGCCAGACAGAAGAAGAGGACCAGGCAGGTAGTGCAGGAATCCCCAGAGTGCATCTCGCTCTCCAACCAGTATTCTGTACTGAGTACTGGTGAGGGCGATGGCTCCTCTGGGGAGTAAATCCAGAGCCATATCCATGGCACCATGGGTGTCTCAGCTGTACAGGGGAGGAGGAGGAAGACTGGGAAAGCAATAGTGGTAGGGGATTTGATAGTTAGGGGAGCAAACAGGCATTTCTGCAGCCGCAGACGTGACTCCAGGGTGGTATGTTGCCTCCCTGGTGCCAGGGTTAAGGATGTCACTGAGTGGCTGCAGAACATTCTGAGGGGGGAGGGTAAAGAGCCAGAGGTCGTGGTACCAACAACATAGGTAGAAAGAGGGATAAGGTCGTGCAAGCAGATTTTAGGGTGCTAGGAAAGAGATTAAAAAGCAGGTCCTGAAAGGTAATAATCTCTGGATTACTCTCAGTACCACATACAAGTGAGTACAGAAGTAGGAGAATAGAGCAGATGAATACGTGGCTGGAGAGATGGTGCAGGAGGGAGGGCTTCAGATTTCTGGGGCATTGGAGCCGATTCTGGGGGAGGTGGGACCTGTACAGGCCAGACGAGTTGCACCTCAACAGAGCCGGTACCAATATCCTCGCGGGGAGGTTTGCTAGTGTTGGGAAGGGTTTAAGCTAAGTTGGCAGGGGGATGGGCACCAGGATGTAGCATTAGAAAGGAGAAACAAAGGGCACAAAGGATTAGGAGAGACGGTTAGCACTTAAGCAAGAAATAATAAGGTATTAGTTGGGTTCAGACTAAGAGAGAACACAGGATGGTCTAAGATAGGTTTACAGTGTATGTATGTGAACGCACAAAGCATAGTAAACAAGGTTGGTGAGCTGCAGGCGCAAATAGCCACATGGGAATATGATGTTGTGGCAGTAACGGAGACCTGGCATAAAAAAGGGCAGGATTGGGTTTTAAATATTCCTGGATATAAGGTGTTCAGGAAAGATAGGGAAAGAAAGATAGGAGGTGGTGTTCAGGAGAACTTTCTTGATCAGTATGTTTCCAGCCCAATGAGGAAGGAGGCATTGCTAGATCTGGTTTTGGGGAATGAAGTAGGTCAAGTGGAGCAAGTGTCAGTTGGTGAACATTTAGGGAACAGTGATCATAGTATCATAAGGTTTAGATTAGCTATGAAAAATGACAGGGAGCAATCTAGAGTAAAACTATTTCATTGGAGGAAGGCAAATTTCAGTGGGATGAGAACGGATCTGGCCCGGGTAAATTGGAATCAAAGATTGGCAGGCAAAACTTTAGTTCAACAATGGGCTGCCTTTAAAGAGGAAATAGTTTGGGTACAGCCGAGGTACATTCTCACGAGGGGGAAAGGTAGGGCAACGAAAGTCAGAACTCCCTGGATGACGAAAGAGATAGAGAGTAAGTTGAAGCAGAAAAAGAGTGCGTATGACAGATGTCAGGTCGAGAATACATCTGAGAATCAGGCTAGATATAGAAAGTTCAGAGGAGAAGTGAAAAAGAAAATAAGAGAGGCAAAGAGAGGGTGTGAGAATAGAATGGCAGCTAACATAAAAGGTAATCCAACAGTCTTCTATAGGCATATAAATACTAAACGGGTAGTAAGAGGAGTGGTGGGGCTAATTAGGGACCAAAAAGGAGACCTACACATGGAGGCAGAGGGTATGGCTGAGGTACAAAATGAGTACTTTACATCTGTCTTCACCAAGGACGAGTATGCTGCCATAGACACAGTAAAGGAGGAGGTAGAGGAGATACTGGATGGGATAAGAATTGGTAAAGATGAGGTACTAGAAAGGCTGGTTGTACTTAAAGTAAATAAGTCACCAGGACCGGATGGGATGCATCCTGGGATGCTGAGGGAAGTGAAGGAAGAAATCGTGGAGTTACTGGCCATAATCTTCCAATTCTCCTTAGAAATGGGGGTGGTGCCAGAGGACTGGAGAATTGCAAGTGTTACATCCTTGTTCAAAAAAGGGTGTAAAGATAAACCCAGCAATTATAAGCCGGTCAGTTTAACCTCGATGGTGGGGAAGCTTATGGAAACAATTGTGAAGGAATACGCCATATTCAGAAAAATACACCATCCTATGAAAGAATTTTGACTTTATTAAAACATGACAAACTGGGCTTGAAAATCTAAAAGCCTCAACAATGGAAAAGCTGTAAACAGCATACAGGCTTTTGAGATAAGATAAGTTGTTGACACTGAAACAATAGCCTTGTTGAAACAGAAGGTTGGAGGTTCCTAAAAGTCTGAAACCTTGGAAAGAACACAATGGTATACCCAGTTAAGGTGTCTTAAACCAACACTTTGAAATGAAACACAGGAAGATAAAGAAACATATGCCTTCGTAAAAATGACATCAAAGGAAACATGGAGACACGAGTATGTGTTGCAACCAACTGAGGTAACTAAGAAGACAATGGTGCAACCAGCTGAGGTGTTCTAAATGCAAAAGACACAAACAGAAGACCTTGGTAAGAATGGCATCAAGTGGGGGAGGCACCACCCGTCACATTGTTTTTGTGTTGAACTTGAAACACCTAAAGCTCTGTGAAGCTGTCAAACACTGACAATTTATCTTTTAACTTGAGTCCTTCCTCTCAGGCTGAGTTAGAAATCATTCCAGCACAGAAAGCAGAAGGCTGCAGTTTTTGACAGCACCACGGCCTTTCTGCTTTCTGTGCCGATGAGATTTCTGATTCCCGAGAACTGAAGGGCTGACACCTGCAGGAGGAAGTTAAGGTAAGTAAAACTTTTTCCCACACTTTGCACTTACCTTACACACTTACCTCTGCACACATGCACCCATCACTCACCTGCCCACCGGACATATCAACCCCTCCAACCCCTGCAGACCCACGGTCCGCCTCGCTAACTTGGCTTGGTTGGCACCTGTCGGGAAGCCCACATTTCAGCCATTAAAATAGGGATTAGGCAAAAAACTGCCTGTTAACTACCTGTTAACAGGCAGTTAATTGTCACTAATCCCCTTCCCGCCTCGGGGAGGCAGGTCCCAGCACAGGTCGGGTACCCGCCGCCAGCGAAACTGGCATGGAGGCGGGTTGGGGGCGGGATGGGGTCAGGACCCCCGATTCTGCAACTTTAACCCCCCACACGCCTCCAAATCCACCTCCACGGGTCAATGAAAATCCAGCCCATAGAGTACAAAAGCATGGAAATTATGATGAACCTGTATAAAACACTGGTTCAGCCTCAACTGGAGTATTGTCTAATTTTGGCACCACACTTTAGGAAGGATGTGAAGGCCTTAGCGAGAGTGCTGAAAAGATTTACGAGAATGATTCCAGGGATGAGGGACTTCAGTTACGTGGATAGACTGGAGAAGCTGGGGTTGTTCTCCTTAGAGCAGAGAAGATTGAGAGGAGATTTAATAGAGGTGTTCAGAATCATGAGGCGTCTGGACAGAGTAGATAGAGAGAAACTGTTCGCACTGGCAGAAGGGTCGAGAACCAGAGGACACAGATTTAAGGTGATTGGCAAAAGAACCAAAGGCGACGTAAGAAAAAACTTTTTTATGCAGCGAGTGGTTAGGATCTGGAATGCACTGCCTGAAAGGGCGGTGGAGGCAGACTCAATCATTGCTTTCAAAAGGGAGTTGAATAAGTACCTGAAAGAAAAACATTTGCCGGGCTATGGACAAAGGGCGGGGGAGTGGGACTAGCTGAGGTGCTCTTGCAGAGAGCTGGCATGGGCTCGACCGTCTGAATGGCCTTCTTCCGTGCTGTAACCATTCTACGATTCTATGATTCTATGAAAATATTAATAAGTAAATCCAATTATAATAACACTGCGCCAGAGTAGTTCTGAATAATTATTTATTTTGCCTATTCTCCATACTTCACCCAAATAATGTCACCTCTATACAGTATTGTATTATCTAGTAATGCAGGGAAGATCACAGGAGCCATTGTATAAACCTCTAGATTGCATTCCTAGGAACTGTTGATGTACAAGGCAATGCTTTGCCCTTTGTGTACAAGAGGAGGTAATGGCACAGTTGGCTACACGTATTGATGGTGCTGGGAATCTAAGGTGCTCGGTCACCTATTGTTCCTGCTGCAGCTATGATGAGGGTGGTCTAGCATCATCTGCAAATGGTGCTTATTCATGTAGCATTGCAAGTAATACTGGTGCTCTTGAAGATAAGGATGCTACCTGTACAACTGATGGTGACAATCGTGCATTATCTACAGTTGAGTTGACCCTAGGGGGATCCCCCATGTGGATCCACCATGGATCAGATATTCTCTAATGGTATATTTTTTGACAACAAAGTGTCCATTTTCTTTAAGAATACTCTCAGTAGCTCAAAGACCATCCCCGTTAAGCCTAGTATCCATTCTGAAAAATAAATGATCATCATAGATATAAAAGCAATTTTTCTTACATTTATAATCATTTTTTTTACAAATGCATGGTGAAATCAGTGAGTGCACAATGACTTTCAGCTGGTCTTAGAAATATATTTTAGCTTCCTGCATGGCTCTTGTCGATGCTGAGGGGAAACCGTTCTTTTGTTCATCATAGATATTATGGAACCTGTGGCCTTGACACAAGGAACAAATGCAGGTTGTTAAGGTGTTTCAAACTGATTCATAACCAGACTTCAGTTATCCAATGATGACCTCCACCACCATCTGTGCACTGCACATATGGTTATTGAAAACTCTTCCTGGGGGACTTTGACCTATTTATCATCACATGATACTCTGAACAAGTTGCTAATTAGTGCAGTGCTGTTGCCATCCTTCTTTATAGTTGAACGACCGATGAAAGCTCTACATCTGGCCTCATTATATTGGATTGAATAGGATTGTCCACGAGAAATTAAACACCTTAATCCAATCATTGTTAGAAAATAGCCTCTTCCGTCCACCATATAGAATGATGTGTTGTTACATCCCAGATGACTGCTACATGGTCGACCGTTTGTATTTCAGAATTCTGTGGGAGTAATGTGGAGGTTACAATTCAAAATATATAAATAACATAAAACACACTCCAAATTTAAAAATAAAAAACACAGGGGGCCGTATTTTCCGATCGGAGGCTTCCTGCGTGCGGAGGCCTCCAATCTGGAAAAAATCTACGCACTTACCTGAGGGCTCCCGAGATGCATATAGTTCCGATGCTGGGCCTCTCCAACTCCAAGTGCGCAGGGCCTACGTATCCAGGGGCGCATGCAGTTCGCAAGCATCCCTGGGATCACGTGGGCCATGAGGAGCCAATCAAAGAAGGGAATCTCCCTTCGTGCACCTGACAGATAGACCTGTCCAATATATGAATGGAGATCAATGAAAAAACATAGTAAAACTTTAAATACATTTTTTAAAAAAACCATCACCTTTTTAAAATTAGTTGAAATTACAATCAATTAAATATTTTAAACAAAAATTTTATTTTTTGAAAAAAATAATTAACGTTTTTTACGGGGCCAAAAATAAACTTACCTTTTTAAAGTATTTTTAAATGATAAATGACTGAAAAATATTTTTAAAAACTTTTTTTCAACTCTTATCCTGCTTTTACCAGGCGTAAGATTTCTAAGGGTTTTCTGCGGGCTGAGGGTCTCCAGAAAGCGAACTCTCTGCCCGCAGAGGCCCTACTCCAGGTCAGTCGTCCGATCTGTCAAGAGCATTCTTGACAGATGGGAAATGCCGGTTTTCAGCGCACGCACTGTGCATGCCTGAAACCGGCATTTCCGATGTTCCTACGGGTGGGTACACAGCGCGTACATACCCGTAGGGATCGGAATATCAGGGCCATCATGATGCAGTGCCACACCATAATGAAGTAGCAATGAGCTGTGCCAAGAACGATAGGGTAGGAGTTTGCAACAATGGTCCTGTACATACTAAGTTAGCAATGCCAACTATGGTGCCATGAAGAGAGACCCAGGCACTTCCCAAAGTGAGAAAGGGAAAATGATAGCTCAGGCTATTTTCATACACCACCTTTTGAGTACCAATGAGGGTTTCCCATCAGATGGAGATGCTGCATGGAGGGAAATGGAAGGGAAGAAAAGGAAACATAAGAATAATTCAACAGGGAAGAAGAAGCAACTATTAAAGTGAAGATAAATCTACTGGTTAAATGAAAGCAAATCTAAAAGGAAATAGAAAAAGCACATAGAATATTTGTAATTTGAATTGGAAAAGGATAAGGTTACAATTCCACTTCGGCCTTTATGGTGCATGTTGGAAGCATATATCACAAAATTGTGCATGCCAGTCCATGGTTTTCTGTTGCTGGGAGCAAAAAAGCAGAACTTTAACTGCACTGATACATGAAACCTATGTTCCTTTTTTATCCCACTATACATCTATGCTTTTCTGAATAAATATGCTTCGATAGTGCTGTGATAATGATAACAATGTATTTGTATGGAACTGGTCAACTTTGTTTGGCTTAAGGGCCTTGGGCTGTACCTATGTCAAATAAGGCTAAAGCATTCCATCTCTGGGTAGATGCTTATGCCAGAATTTCAAGAGATGGTAGAGGTACACCTTGACATTCTTTAGGAATCTAAAAAGTTAACATGGAATGCCAGCAGTGATGCTTCATACATTGTTTCTCCTGCTTGTGGTTGTCTTTCCAAGATAGCCCTGTCCCTTTTAAAGCAGAAGTTTAAGCATATAACTAACCATCTCTTGCTGAACCAGGGATGGATTAGGCTATGGGAAACTTACAATTTACCCATTGGTAGCTCAGAATAATTTCTCTAAGTCCTTGTATGGTTGACCACAACCACCGGGGCCAGACTCCTGAGCAATCTGTCCATGTTTCAGTTTTTTATTTGTTCCTGGGATGTGGGCGTCGCTGGCAAGGCCAGCATTTATTGCCCATCCCTAATTGCCCTTGAGAAGGTGGTGGTGAGCAGCATTCTTGAACTGCTGCAGTGCGTGTGGTGAAGGTACTCCCACAGTGCTGTTGGCAGGGAGTTCCAGGATTTTGACCCAGTGACGATGAAGGTACAATGATGTAGTTCCAAGTCAGGATGGTGTGTAACTTGGAGGGGAACTTGGAGGTGATTTTGTTCCTATGCACCTGCTGCCCGTGTCATTCTAGGTGGTAGAGGTCACGGGTTTGGGAGGTGCTGTCGAAGAAGTCTTGGTGAGTTGCTGCAGTGCATCTTGTAGATGGTATACACTGCAGCCACAGTGCGCCAGTGGTGGAGGGAGTGAATGTTTAAGGTGGTGGATGGGGTGCCAATCAAGCGGGCTGCTTTGTCCTGGATGGTGTTGAGCTTCTTGAGTGTTGCTGGAGCTGCACTCATCCAGGCAAGTGGAGAATATTCTATCACACTCCTGACTTGTGCTTTTTAGATGGTGGAAAGGCTCTGTGGAGTTGGGAGGTGAGACACTCGCCGCAGAATACCTAGCCTCTGACCTACTCTTGTAGCCACAATATTTATGTGGCTGGTCCAGTTAAGTTTCTGGTCAATGGTGACCCCCAGGATATTGATGGTGGGGGATTCGGCAATGGTAATGCTGTTGAATGTCAAGGGGCACTGGTTAGACTCTCACTTGTTAGAAATAGTCATTGCCTGGCACTTGTGTGGCGTGAATGTTACCTGCCACTTATCAGCCCAAGCCTGAATGTTGTCCAGGTCTTGCTGCATCCGGGCATGGACTGCTTCATTATCTGAGGAGTTGCAAATGGAACTGAACACTGTGCAATCATCAGTGAGCATCCCTACTTCTGATGTTATGATGGAGGGAAAGTCATTGATGAAGCAGCTGAAGATGGTTGGGCTTAGGACACTGCCCTGAGGAACTCCTGCAGCGATGTCCTAGGCTTGAGATGATTGACCTCCAACAACCACAACCATCTTTCTTTGTGCTAGGTATGACTCCAGCCAGTGGAGAGTTTTCCCCATTGATTCCCATTAACTTCACTTTTACTAGGGCTCCTTGATGCCACACTCGGTCAAATGCTGCCTTGATGTCAAGGGCAGTCGCTCTCACCTCACCTCTGGAATTCAGCTAATTGTTCCATGTTTGGACTAAGGCTGTAATGAGATCAGGAGGTGAGTGGTCCTGGCGGAACCCAAACTGAGCATCAGTGAGCAAGTTATTGGTGAGTAAGTTCCGCTTAATAGCACTGTCGACAACCCCTTCCATCACTTTGCTGATGATTGAGAATAGACAGATGGGACTGTAATTGGCTGGATTGAATTTGTCCTGCTTTTTGTGGACAGGACATACCTGGACAATTTTCCACTTTATCGGGTAGATGCCAGTGTTATAGCTGTACTGGAACAGTTTTGCTAGAGGCGCAGCTAGTTCTGGAGCACATTCAGCACGACAGCCGGGATGTTGTTGGGACCCATAGCCTTTGCTGTATCCAGTGCACTCAGCCATTTCTTGATATCACGTGGAGTGAATCGAATTGGCTAAAGACGGGCTTCTCTGATGGTGGGGACCTCAGGAGGAGGCCGAGATGGATCATCCACTCGGCACTTCTGGCTGAAGGTGGTTGAAAGCGCTTCAGCCTTGTCTGTTGCACTCGTGTACTGGGCTCCACCATCATTGAGGATGGGGATGTTCATGGAGCCTCCTCCTCCCGTTAGTTGTTTAATTGTCCACTAACATTCACAACTGGATGTGGCAGGACTGCAGAGCTTTGATCTGATCCGTTGGTTATAGGATTGCTTAGCTCCGTCTATAGCATGCTGCTTCCGCTGTTTAGCATGCATGTAGTCCTGTATTGCAGCTTCCCCAGGTTGACACCTCATTTTTAGGTATGCCTGGTGCTGCTCCTGGCATGCTCTTCTACACTCCTCATTGAACCAGGGTTAGTTTCCTGGCTTGATGTTAATGGTAGAGTGAGGGATATGCCAGGCCATGGGGTTACAGATTGTGGTGGAATACAATTCTGCTGCTGCTGATGGCTTACAGCGCCTCATGGATGCCCAGATTTGAGCTGCTAGATCTGTTCTATATCTATCCCATTTAGTATGGTGGTAGTGCCACACAACACAATGGACGGTGTCTGCAGTGTGAAGATGGGACTTCGTCTCCACAAGGACATGTTAAGGACTCCCAGTGCCACTCCCTCCCGACTGCATACCACTGTGCCGCCACCTTTGGTGGGTCTGTGCTGCCGGTGGGGCAAGACATACCCAGGGATGGTGATGGAGGAGTCTGGGACATTGGCTGAAA
The DNA here is from genome assembly GCA_030390025.1 of Squalus acanthias. NCBI lineage: Eukaryota > Metazoa > Chordata > Chondrichthyes > Squaliformes > Squalidae > Squalus > Squalus acanthias. Next base: position 135,488,361 of record CM059426.1, on the reverse strand, counting down.
GGTATGATTCTGTGAGTATGACTATGTCAGGCTATTGCTTGATTAGTCTGTGAGACAGCTCTCCCAATTTAGGCACAAGTCCCCAGATGTTGGTGAGGAGGAATTTGCAGGGTCGACTGGGTTGGGTTTGCTGTTGTTGTGTCCGAAGCCAGTGCCTCGGTCGATGCCGGTGGTCTGTCCGATTTTATTCTTATTATTGTTTTTCGTCGCATTTTGGTACAACTTAGTGGCTTGCTGGGCCATTTCAGAGGGCAGTTACGAGTCAACCACATTGCTGTGAGTCTGGAGTCACATATAGGCCAGACCAGGTAAGGACGGCAGATTTCCTTCGCTAAAGGACATTAGTGAACCAGATGGGTTTTTACTACGATCTGATAGTTTCATGGTCACCCTTACTGATACTAGCTTTTTTTTAAATTCCAGATTTATTTAATTAACTTAATTTAAATGCCACAGCTGCCGTAGTGGGATTTGAACTCACATCTCTGGATCATTAGTCCAGGCCTCTGGTTTACTCGTCCAGTAACTGTAAGGGTTTTCTGACGTGTCTCTCAGCCTGTGAGATTCACGCGGCTCTGTGCAGCCTGTATGTCAGTGCGGGTTTAGGCCTTGTTGCCTGTTCTGGTCTCCAGCCAGTCTGGGAACACTAGACACACCTGTGAGTGGTTCGAATCACTCGCCCTTACGGTTCTAGACACTGGACTTAGATGCGAGAGCAGTAATGGAGATGAAACTCATGTAGACTCAGTTGAATGGTACGAAATGGAACAATCTTTATTGCATGTTATTTAAGATTACGAAATACATGTCATAAGCACAGATTAATGACAGTACAATCTTACACACAGTTATGTAGCTAACTCTAGGGAAACGAGGAACGAACGACACACCGTAAATAGGGGCACACATTACAAGTATCCTTAATACTTAAACCCTCCCCTATCAATATCTGTCCTAGCTAGATTCGTAGGATTCGAGACTCATGCTCACCACTCGTGATAACTCGGAGAAATTCCGAATAGCTGATCGGATGTTTTCACCGCAGCACCCACGTGTCGATCAGGGGGTCTCCTGGCCCCACTTGTTTACTTGCTTCTGCTCCGGCTATCAGGCTGGAACGTCTGTTGTGATGAAGATCTGTGTTGGTTGGTTTAACATATCAGTCAACACTTACGAGAATATTCTCTCGGTGTCCGTCATGAGGATCTGCCCTGATGGGTTTCACAGACCAGTCAATATCTTCAAGGAGAATCTTCCGGGGTCCGTTCTTTAAAGTTCAAAGAAGTCTTCCTGGCAAGGAAAAATGTCTATTCGACCTACAGGCGTGGTCGGGGCTTACTGACCGTGGCGATAAGTATGGTCTTCTTCTCTTCTCATCTCATCTCATCTCGGGCCTTTGGTTCCGATGCCGGTTACCAACATAGGTCTTCGTTACACGACACGAGGTAGATCCGAACGGATCACAAAGTTCAACAGTCTTTTAAAAGAGACACCAGGCAAGCGGGAACAAGACGGCGAGTCAAAACACAGGAGCAGCCACGAGGATAAGAGTCAATCGGATAAGAGAAAGATGGACGGTTGGAGCTTGTAATTATAGTACAAAATCTTCCGTTTCCCGCCCAACCTTAATGCCTTTTCTTTTGTTTGGGTTTGGCGCTCAAATGTCTTGTATAGGTGATCTCCGTTTTTAATGGGTTTCGGGGCTACTCGTAAATGTCTGAGTACCTGTTAATATTTCTCCCATTGTTAAATCGGTCGGTGTTCTCCCTGGAGGGGTTTTGGGGCTTCCAAGTGTCTTGTGTAACTACCCGCTAACGGCTCTCTCATCGTAGAGTCGTTGGGATTTTACATATTAATGTCTTTGGATGGGCCCTTGATTACTTGGTACAATAGCCTTTCATTCGTACCTGGGAGACCGATTTCAGTATTTATGTGTATACTGCAAACCCATGATGTCTCGTGTATTATCTTCAATGTGCTGAATCTTAATCGATCTTGCACAAATGTTTATTGGAACACCATCTTGTCTGCCTGTCGAAAAGTCTAGAATGTTCTGCCACGAGGTGCGGCGGCCATTTTACAGGCTGCTTGTGTCCACTTTGAAAGCCTGACAGCATTCTGCTGAAATAAAAGCTGTTTGAACGAAACTCTGTGTTTTCTCCTTATTTATAAAATCGCGATATATTGCGAATTCTACAGTCCCTCTTGTTGATGCGAATAACTCCGCTTATCGTATCAAAAATATTGTGGTGAGCAATATTATCTCGATTTTCTCCGAATCCAGAAAATTAATCCCATAACTTAACCTAGCTAGGGTCTTTGTGTCGTCCTTATTTCCCAAGAAAATTACATTTTATATCACCGTAGGCATTATTTGCCTTTAAACTTACACCACTTGTTTTCCTTCCCGGCGTAACCAGGCCGATGCCTCTCGTATCACCTGTATATTCATATTTTTATTCAGGGAAAGGAAAAACAAAACCCAAAACCAAACAATCATTTTTAACTACAACACCATCACCAAAATAATCAACACCAACTCTTAAAACATGTCGAGTTCCCAACGTATTTACAGTCTTTAAAAATCATGATCGAGTACAAACTTCCGCGGCGCACGTGGCGAGCGGGAGCGACGCCATTTTCCGATCACACGGTGCTTTCATCGTGCACGCGCACGTAACGTTCTCGCCACTCTCCCGTGTTTTCATGCTTGGTGAGGCGTTTGTCTCTTTTACAATGTACGACCAATAGGTACACTACAATAAAAACTTGGCATACTACTAAAATGTGGGAGGCTATTCTGATCCATGAAGGCACTTCAATATTGGTGAACAGATTCCACCACGGTGGAATTACTATATCCAGAATGTCTGTTCCTATTTCGACAGTTTTCTGCTCTAATGTGTAAAAATGTTTCTGTGACACCGCGACGGCTTTTAAAAGCTTGGTGAGGTGTTCAGGGAGAGGGGGAATGAGGTATCCGAAATGCGCGACGAATCGCTGCAAGTCGGTGAAATTCTCTTTTACCGTTAGATGAACAGTGGATGGTTCAGGGATTGGGACAATTCGCTGTTGTGCTACTTGAACTTCCGCCCTGGGTTTGAAACAGAAACTGCTGTCACTCACCGGACACCGGCTACGGTTTCCATGCTGGTAGTGTTGCGCTGCAGTGGTAACACAATATGTTCCACCCCCGATGTATGCTACCTGCGGAGGCACATGATCTTGTGCCATTGCCTCCATGGTGCAATTCATGGACTTGGCGCCAGCCGTTCTGAACCCGCACTGTGGTGTTAAAAAGGCATTCAAGTGCTGGGGACACAGTATTATGTGTGCTCCCCTGCCACGACAACCAGAGAGATCTGTACCTGTCATCGTTTGCTCCCAGCGGATGACGCAAGGTGGAACCGCTGCATAGCGAATGTGGGCTCCCCCCTGAATGACACCAATGTTCTCTACCCGATACACCGGGGCGGGCTTTGCTGTGTCGCCCAAAACCGGCATACGTAGTACTATACCCATGATAGTATGGTTTGATCGTCCGCAGTCCACGGGGACTGGGTATGCTTCTGAAGCTAGCCTGAGCTGGCACGGGCTTAATGCGTTCTGAAAAGGGTGGAGCGCCCGCAGGTGTTTGTTACTTATCCAGGACGGGACCAAACCTTGTTTTAAATCCTCCAAATTACTGCGGCCCTCGCCCAGTAACCACGCCCCGTAAAGCACGCACACCTCATTCTGCGCAGCTTGATCGGATGCATTCCGATCTTCCCTAATCAGGGCATTTACCGTCTTTGCATGTATCTCTAACTCTGCTATAATTTCCTTTAAATGGAGAGTCATGGCTTGGTCCTCGTGTAGACCCGACCCTACCACTTTGTTCTCATCTGTTAGAATGTCTTTTAATTGTGTCTTTAAACCATTAATCTGGGTCTGCAGCTCCACACTGTCTAGAGCGTTGACCACAGATGTACCTGTGTTAAAAGCAGTGAACGCGTCGTTCACTACACCCCTTCTTTGCCTCCCTACTTGATCCAAAACTTCATGTGGTGCGGTGTACAAACTTGTTTTATCAATTTCCGCGAAATCGAATTCGTAAAATTGTCTGAACATCTTGGTCAACAGGACCTGATACAACTGTTCCGTCTTTTTGGGGCACCACTCTGGTAACCGTACCTCGGTGAGATTTAAAATCACCGAGGCCACCGCGTAGTGTACCCCCTGAAATAGTATCTGGTCTGTGGGGACCAGTACCAAACCATTCCCGGGTCCCTTACTAGTTTTAGGGCACCCTTCCTCTTCAGCTAGAACCACCGGAATCGTGGGCGGGGCTTTGCGTGGGCGCGTAATGAGTTCAGTGGCATTTACCGGGATCGAAGAGTATGGGGCTCCGCACCCCCTGGTGCTCGCATCCCACCTCATCCCCTGTCCGTTATCCTGAGATTGATTAATGAAGAATATGGATATGCCTTTGGGGCAAGGGTATTTTGACCCCCACATGCATACATAAATTCCCTCATCCGGTTCCCACCATTTGTCCCAACAGACTCTCACTTGTCCGTTTGTCCCCGTAATTGTCTGATGGGTATTATTACCCAGTCGTTCCCACTCGACCGAAGAGTTCCTCATAGTTTTGCTCAGCTTTCGCAGCCACCACCATCGGCTCAATGGGACATTCCCACTACAAGTCAAACAAATCCGTTTGCCGACGGTGACGCTGATCCTGGGTGCGATGATCCTTACTTTGGGGCACATTAAAGAAGTCTCTTGGTAGGCAAACCCCGATGTGCTGGAATACTCCGTTGAGTTTGTTCCCAGCCATCCTGTCCACCTTCCCTTGTGGAAATAGGTGGTGGTCTCCTCTGCCTCCCGCCTTCCGGTCCCATCCACCGCGATGGGGGCCGTGTCCCCGGAACATCCAAACACCACGACATCCTTGGTGCGGCCTCGATAGGCCAATCCACATCCGATTGCCGCGAGCAATACTAGAATTCGTTCCATCCTTCCTTGGTTCCTGTGATCAGATAGAATGAGGTAGCCAGCCTCGCAAGAGTCTCTGGCTTTTGTGAACGGTGAGCGGGTCCCCTGACCTCGCCTCACGTAAACTTCAACGTTCGCTGAATAAACTTTAACTAGACCTATCTCTAAAGCTCCCATCATTTTACCATTTTCTGTTAAAATTAAACTACAAACTTAAACTGATTTAAAACTAGAAACTTATAACCTTATCTAAAACTATAAACTTATTCTTAACCTTAAACTATAAACCTAGAAACTTATACTATGAACTTAAAACTTAAAACTTATTACTGTACAGCGCCGCCCGTACTCAGGGCGGCCCCCTTTAAATTCTGAGAAGGCTGCTGCGAGCTCTTCCCGACGGTGGGAGGGCTCTGACCTTTTCCTCTGATCTGCCGCAGCCTGTTGCTGCACTGACCCCTTCCTTTGATCTGCCGCAGCCTGTTGCTGCTGCGATGGGGCCGGGCTGTATCTGGGCTGCCTTAACCTTAAGTCTGCGCCTTGGGGCAGTCTGGGGACATGACCACATCTTCCTGGGCTGGGGTTCTCTACTTGACCTACGGGGAGTTGTCAGGGGCAGGGATCCCATGACCGACGGACCGGGTTCCGAGACTTCCATCGGGACGACCTGTGGTTCCACCACAGTCGCTGGCTCCGCCTCCGCTGACTCCGCCTCCCTAACCTTGTGGCTTGCAGTTTGTGGCTCCGCCCTGCTCGGCCCAGCAGGCGACCCTTCACTCGCGATCTCTGCCTCCCCCGAGGGCGGGACGTTCAAAGCGGGCGGCTCGGGCTCGGAGGTTCTCACCGTCACTCCCTGTGATCTCACAGCGGCTGGCTCCGCCTCCCCTAGCTCCTCCCTCCTGTGTTCGGGACCTGCAGCTTGTGGCCCCGCCCTGTGCGGATCTCCATCTGCAGTCCGTGTCCTCCCTATACCTAAAATGGGAACGTTCCTTACGTTCCCCAAAACCCACTCGCCTTCATCACTATCCTCATCTGACTCCCATCCCCACAAAAATGCTTCATGATCTTCCAGGATGTCTCCTCCCCTGATGCAAGCTGCTTTGCCTGCCTGTGTGCCTTGTGGTCCTACCTGGGGCTGCGCTCCCCCACCCGCGGGGTTTTCCCCTGTGGTTTTCCCTTGTGCACCTGGCTTGTACAGTTTGCACTGGTTTACATCCTCATACTCCCGGCTTTTGGCTACCCTGTAGGCTGCTTTTATCTCACTAAGCTGCGCTTCTAGCCTGAGCACGTCTAACTTTCCCATTGATCGGGCGTTCTCCTCCCGCAGGGCCTGCTCTCTAAGCTGCCCTTCCAGCCCATCTATTTTCCCTATTAAGCGGGCGTTCTCCTCCCGCAAGGCCTGCTCTTTTAACCTGGCCTCCTCACCGCAGACCCCCTCCTGTGCGTGTCTTTTAAAAGGACACAGGTAGGCAGGCTGCGTGGGCTCTAGTCATTGGGTATGGTTAGACGGTCCTGCGGCACCTACGGGGCCGGTAGCAACCGCCACCTTTCCATGTGCACTCAATAATTTGCGCATGGCTCCCAACACTACTTCGAGGTCGTCGGGAGGGGTGGGTGCACTAGCTTCCCTAGCAGGGACAGGCGTCTGGGCTCGGGCTGCGGGAATTTTATCCCTGGAATCCTTCCAAGGGTTCCTGCAGTTCTTGCGCCAGTGCCCTGTCTTCCCACACCCGTAACAAGCATTACTTGCCTGCGGGGCGCGATTACCCTCCTGATGCCACTCCCTTTGATACGGGGCTGCGGGTCGTACCTCATGTACTTTTCCCTTAAGGGGACGTGTTCCCATACCCCTTATATTGCGATATCCTAACGTGAGTCGATTCAAGACCGACTCTTCCGTAATGTTGGGGTCATTGGGATCAAACCATGCTTTTGCCTGCTCTCTGACGGCTGGTAAACTGTTGGCTACTATGCACCTAAGCCAATGATTTAAACCGGCGCCGTCCATATCGTCGCGCTCTAGCGCACCTAGACAGCTGCGCTGATATACTGGCCACAGCCTGTCGGCAAAAACCTTCGGGGGTTCTCCCTCCATCTGCACTGTCTGTCCCACTCTAGCAAACGGACCTTCATCGTCCGCCCCCAACACTTCCAGGACCTCATTCTTTAATGCCTCATAAGTCTTGGTTCCCCTCTTGCTCTCGCCTGAGAGACACTGAAGGATTGAACTGCCTAACGAAAACAACAGCATTTTTGCTGTTTCCCCATCATCGCAGCCGTTAATGGCTGCGGTTTGCTCAACTTCTCTGAAATGTACGGAAGGGTCGTCTAACTCGGTCAGCTTCCGTACATGATTTATCATAACTCTCAGCTGGTGTGAGCTGTGAGGCAACACAAGCTGGCCGAGGAGATCCCCTGGTTCCTCCCCACCATTTCTGTTTGGGCCCCTTTTTATACCCGTTACTGGATACAACGGTCCCTTTTCCACTTCTTTCTCAATGGGCTCTTTCGTTTCTTCCACTACTTCCTCCCTTACCCAGGTTTCCGAATAGCTGGGTGGCGCGGAGGGCGCAGTGGCTAATACTTCCTCTGCTTTACTTGGTGGGGACTTCTGAAACTCCTCTTTTACTAGCGGCTGGTGTGCTGACGGACTGATATGGCACACCATGCCGTGCGCTTTGTTCACGGCCTTTTTGAGGTGCTCTATCTCCTTTTGGCAGGCGCTATGATCGGCTCCCTGAAACTTATCCTCAAGAGCCAACTTATATGCCGCCCTAACCCCCGTTAAGCTCTCTTCCTGAGTTCTTATCTGGGCAGCTTGGCGGGCACATCGTTCCTTTAACCTGCCCTCATTTAACTTTGCCTCAGTGACCTGGCACTCGAGGTAATCTATCCTTGTTTTATGGTGACTGGAAATTTCCTGGCGTTCTTGGTGCAGCGCACTTAAATTCCTAATGAGCAATTCCCCTCCAGAGACCTTCTCATCCATTTCTCCCTCTAAATGACTGATTCGAGCTGTTAGCGCTGTAATGGTCTGGTTTGAAATCTGGACCTGCCTTTTGTAACACATTAGCCAGACTGCTTTCTCGAGTGTCTTTTTATGTTCTTTACTATCTGTCCACCTTTCGGCTGCCTCTAGTGGACTTTTATCCGCTAACAATTCACTTATCCATTTCTTAGTTAGATTAACCTTTCCGAACACATAATCTGCTATCTTTTCCTGCATAACATTTCGTACAGTCATACCAAAGTCTAACACACTACCCTCTCGCTGCCAGTGTCCTGCCGCGGTCACCATTTTCTGTAAGGGTTTTCTGACGTGTCTCTCAGCCTGTGAGATTCGCGCGGCTCTGTGCAGCCTGTATGTCAGTGCGGGTTTAGGCCTTGTTGCCTGTTCTGGTCTCCAGCCAGTCAGGGGACACTAGACACACCTGTGAGTGGTTCGAATCACTCGCCCTTACGGTTCTAGACACTGGACTTAGATGCGAGAGCAGTAATGGAGATGAAACTCATGTAGACTCGGTTGAATGGTACGAAATGGAACAATCTTTATTGCATGTTATTTAAGATTACGAAATACATGTCATAAGCACAGATTAATGACAGTACAATCTTACACACAGTTATGTAGCTAACTCTAGGGAAACGAGGAACGAACGACACACCGTAAATAGGGGCACACATTACAAGTATCCTTAATACTTAAACCCTCCCCTATCAATATCTGTCCTAGCTAGATTCGTAGGATTCGAGACTCATGCTCACCACTCGTGATAACTCGGAGAAATTCCGAATAGCTGATCGGATGTTTTCACCGCAGCACCCACGTGTCGATCAGGGGGTCTCCTGGCCCCACTTGTTTACTTGCTTCTGCTCCGGCTATCAGGCTGGAACGTCTGTTGTGATGAAGATCTGTGTTGGTTGGTTTAACATATCAGTCAACACTTACGAGAATATTCTCTCGGTGTCCGTCATGAGGATCTGCCCTGATGGGTTTCACAGACCAGTCAATATCTTCAAGGAGAATCTTCCGGGGTCCGTTCTTTAAAGTTCAAAGAAGTCTTCCTGGCAAGGAAAAATGTCTATTCGACCTACAGGCGCGGTCGGGGCTTACTGACCGTGGCGATAAGTATGGTCTTCTTCTCTTCTCATCTCATCTCATCTCGGGCCTTTGGTTCCGATGCCGGTTACCAACATAGGTCTTCGTTACACGACACGAGGTAGATCCGAACGGATCACAAAGTTCAACAGTCTTTTAAAAGAGACACCAGGCAAGCAGGAACAAGACGGCGAGTCAAAACACAGGAGCAGCCACGAGGATAAGAGTCAATCGGATAAGAGAAAGATGGACGGTTGGAGCTTGTAATTATAGTACAAAATCTTCCGTTTCCCGCCCAACCTTAATGCCTTTTCTTTTGTTTGGGTTTGGCGCTCAAATGTCTTGTATAGGTGATCTCCGTTTTTAATGGGTTTCGGGGCTACTCGTAAATGTCTGAGTACCTGTTAATATTTCTCCCATTGTTAAATCGGTCGGTGTTCTCCCTGGAGGGATTTTGGGGCTTCCAAGTGTCTTGTGTAACTACCCGCTAACGGCTCTCTCATCGTAGAGTCGTTGGGATTTTACATATTAATGTCTTTGGATGGGCCCTTGATTACTTGGTACAATAGCCTTTCATTCGTACCTGGGAGACCGATTTCAGTATTTATGTGTATACTGCAAACCCATGATGTCTCGTGTATTATCTTCAATGTGCTGAATCTTAATCGATCTTGCACAAATGTTTATTGGAACGCCATCTTGTCTGCCTGTCGAAAAGTCTAGAATGTTCTGCCACGAGGTGCGGCGGCCATTTTACAGGCTGCTTGTGTCCACTTTGAAAACCTGACAGCATTCTGCTGAAATAAAAGCTGTTTGAACGAAACTCTGTGTTTTCTCCTTATTTATAAAATCGCGATATATTGCGAATTCTACATAACATAACCACTATGCTACTGTACCCATAAGTTGTATGTTGATATGCACCATAATTATTAGTTGATTAATAAAAGGAGCATACTTGATGAAAACATTGGACCAGAATTTACTGCAGGCGGCGAATGACTTTTCCTTGCCCGTTTAATTTCCATGAGCTTTTGCATGGCAAGTTGCTGTTAGTGGGAGATTGAAACAGCACAGCACCCTCTAGAGGAAATCTGGGACCTGTGTGAACAGGGCAAGCAACTGTATATCTCCTTAACCAATCAGATTGAAGAATTGTTAATGAACAGCGCAGAGTCTGAACCAGGAAGTGCAAGTTAGAATAATGAATTCAGTGTCAAATCAGGTACAGAAAGCAAAATAAAGAAAGGGAAAGAAAGACTGAATTAAGAGAGAGAGAAAAACGAGATAGAAAGAAAAAGTAAAAAAAAGTAATTACATTTTCTTTTAAATCTCCAACAACAATTAAAAGCTGAAAGAATGAGACTCCACACTTGTAAAAGATAATTTCCAGTGCCATAGAGGTTGTTGGCAGTAATTAAGATTTAACACACCTTTCAAAAGGGTACTTAGACTGAAATGGACAAACTCGGAGTTTAGTCCGTATCTATGAGGTAAGTATAGGAACTTCACATTTGAATGGGGAGCCAGGCGGAGAGATGCCGTTTTTCCACAATGTACAGAGGAGCGCTGCATCTCGGACAGCAACTTCCGATTTTCGCTTTTAACTACGCATTCGCGCTCGCTGGAAGTTGCTGTCCAATTTGTGCGTTAATAACGGTGAGCGTTGTTGGCCTCACCATTATTTTGACAGTAAATTCTGGTCCATTGTCTATTTCAAAACAGGTACTCCAGGGCTTTTTTTTTTTAAGATGCATTCATGTGCATAATCTTCAGCGTTCAGAATTACTGTTTTATAGGAAATCATTTGTCTTTTAACATCTTACATGGTAAGGGATTTGGGATTCATAGTAAGGCTTAGCAGACTGTAAATTAATCATGCAGGAACTCTGCAGTAGTAGCAAAAATGGAGTGGGTTTACTGTTTGACTTATTCAGTAATTTATAAATTTAAATGATGCAGTTGCTATTCTTTTAATGCATCAGTTTATAAAACTAATAGTGACGTTTGAACTTGCAGGCCATTGCCAGACCAAATTAAAAGGAATGATTGAAGTTGTGTTTAGGCTGTCTCATTTCTTCAAAGCATTTACACTAATGTTGTGCCTTAAGCTGTAAATTTCACCTGATTAACTGCACTGACGTGATTTTATTTTTGTTGAAAAAATGGGTCCATGCAGAAATCATTAAAATCCACTGGTGAATGAATGAAAATCACACTGAGGTGCAATAATTGCATATTTCTTGACAACAGATTAGTTACTGCAAAATCTTAAACACTGGAGAAGGATCTTTTAGAAAGTAAATTAATGACTGCAGTAGTGCAAATACATTTCTTCAAGATAAATCTTTAATAGGATTTAGCTCCTAACATGCTGTTTCATTAAAATGGATGTTGTGAATATATACTTAGTGCAGATTACATTTTTTCAGATTGCAAAAAAAGTTATTGAATGTTGTTTTTTGTAGGAGCTGCTTAATGTCTGATGAGATGACATCTAACAGAGTTCCATCCTAATATCTATCCTTACGGTGAAACTTGAATTTCAATCCTCCTGGTTTAGATTAACTATTGCAGTTAAAATGCACATCCTGCTTGATTGAAGCAGGTTGATGTTATGCACTGATGAAAGGTCATTGACCTGAAACGTTAACTCTGTTTCTTTCTCCACAGATGCTGCCTGACCTGCTGCGTATTTCCAGCATTTTCGGTTTTTATTTTTGATGTTATTTAAGACCCAATAGAAGCATAGCACATGCCAGTTTTGAGTGCCATTTTAAAGGAATTAATTGTTATGGGGATCATTTGCTGAAGTATTGTTTCACTCCATCGCAAATTCTTGGGAAAACTATCTGTTTACAGGAGCAGTTTAGACTAGGTTTGGCAATTCTTATGCAGCACTGCTACTGATCCATTAGTAGATTAGCAAAGCACATTAAACAAACATAATCAACCAAATTTTTCTTGCATATGAAGTTGTGTGATCCATTTTGATGAGTCTTGATTAAGATTTTCCAAACAGATGGAATGTAACCACCGTGATTACTTTGATATATTTTTCATCACCTATTATTGTTACAATAAACAGATTCAATCCTAAATGCACCAATTTGACAGATTCCCATCACTCACTTTAAACCTATTATACATAGGATTATATTACATAGGATATACAGCTCAGAAACAGGCCATTTGGCCCAACCAGTCCATGTCGGCGTTTATACTCCACACGAGCCTCCTCCCGTCTTTCCTCATCTAAATCTGTCAGCATAACCTTCTATTCACTTTTCCCTCATATGCTTGTCTAGCTCCCCTTAAATGCATCTATACTATTTGCCTCAACCACTCCCTGTGGTAGCGAGTTCCACAACCTCACCACTCTTTGGGTAAAGAAGTTTCTTCTGAATTCCCTATTGGATTTCTTGGTGACTATCTTATATTGATGGCCTCTAGTTATGCTCTTCCCCACAAGTGGAAACATTCTCTCTGTATCCACTCTATCAAAAATTTTCATAATTTTAAAGACCTCTATTAGGTCACCCCTCAGCCTTCTTTTTTCAAGAGAAAAGTGACCCAGCCTGTTCATCCTTTCCTGATATGTATACCCTCGCATTTCTGGTATCATCTTTGTAAATCTTCTCTGCACCCTCTCCAGTGCCTCTATATCCTTTTTATAATATGGTGACCAGAACTGTACTCAATACTCTAAGTGTGGTCTAACCAAGGTTCGATACAGGTTCAGCATAACTTCCCTACTTTTCAATTCTATACCTCTAGAAATAAACCCTAGTGTTTGGTTTGCTTTTTTTATGGCATTGCTAACTTGTGTCGCAACTTTTAGTGATTTGTGCATTTGTACTCCGAGATCCCTTTGTTCCCCTAACCCACCTAGACTTACACCCTGCAAGTGATAAGTGACCTCCCTATTCTTCCTACCAATATGTAATACCTCACATTTATCTGTGTTGAACTTCATTTGCCAAATATTTGCCCATTCTGCAAGTTTATTCATGTCCTCCTGTAATTTGTTACAGTCCTCCTCAGTATTGACTATCCCCCCCCCAATTTGGTGTCATCCGCAAATTTAGAAATTGTGTTTTTGATTCCAAAGTCAAAATTGTTAATGTAAATTGTGAACAGCAGTGTTCCCAGCACTGATCCTTGTGGAACACCACTACCCACCTTCTGCCACTGTGAATAGCTACCTTTTACTCCTGCTCTCTGCTTTCTATCCTGAAGGCAGCTAGCAATCCATTCTGCTACTTGTCCTCTGACTCCACATTCTCTGACCTTGTTCATCAGTCTATTATGGGGTACCTTATCGAAGGCCTTTTGATAATCCAGATAAATGACATCTACTGCATTATCATTGTCTACTCTCTCTGTTACCTCTTCAAAAAATTCAATAAGGTTGGTCAAGCAAGACTTTCCCTTTTGAAATCCTTGCTGACTATTCATTATTATATTTTTGGTTTCTAGATGTTCTTCTATTTGCTCCTTTAGTAGGGATTCAATTATTTTTCCTACCACTGATGTTAAGCTGACTGGTCTATCAGTCACTGGAAATGTTCTATCCCCCTTCTTAAATATCGGTATTATGTTAGCTATCCGCCAGTCCTCTGGCATGACACCTTTTTCTAACGAATTATTAAATATGCGTAGTAATGCCTCTGTTATCTTTTCCCTAGATTCTTTTAAAATGCATGGATGCAATCCATCCGGACCAGGGGTTTTATCCTCTTTGAGTTTGATTAGTTTATTTAATATATCCCCTATTTTTATTTTAAATGCACTTATCTCATTACTAATCTCATAATCCAATGTCATGTCCACCTGTTCTATCTCCTTGGTAGATACTGAAGCGAAATAATTATTTAATATTTCTGCCATCTCTCTATCGTTACCTGTGGTATTATCCTGTCTATCCCTTAATGGCCCTATTCCCATCCCAACCTTCCTTTTGTTATTGATGTGCCTGTAAAATATTTTACTATTTTGTTTTATGTTCCTTGAGTTTTGTTTTATGTTCCTTGAGTTATAAATGAGTTAATGACTTTACTCATAGGGAACTGGCAGAACACAATCAGTAAACATGCTTTTAATGGTTAGATAGGAATAAATAATTAAAGAGACAGTTTGCTCACCACAAAAATCATTTCTAAAGTATATAATTAGGTATAGGGATTCAGATTGTTAAGTATTGAAGGCCCAACTATTAGGCATTTGTGAAGATGACGTTCACTGTTGAGGGTCACATGTGCAAAATGACACTTGCGGTGGATGTAGCAAGGGGAATTGCTATATAGAGGCAGCCATTGGCTTGCTTAGATACAGAATCTAGAACAGTACTATCTGGTGCATCGGCTGAGCAGTTACCTGTATATGTATACAGCACTAGTCATGAGAACTGAGGCAGCAAAGGCTTTTCTAAATGAATTCTTTATTTGGAAGCACAGATTTTGACTTCTGCTTGGTGATAAAAACCAGACAGGTAAAATATGGTCTCATAATAATACTAATTCCACGCAAAGTCACCTAAAAGGAAAAAAAAGTTGAAACAAGCAAATTTGCAAATCAGTGGGAGGCTGGGCTTAGCTGAAGCAAATGCAACAAAAGAGTAAGCTATTTTGAAGCTGGTAAATTATGATTCACGTTCTCTCCCAACTAAATGACATGGAAGTTCTGTAGACGTAAGAAAGAAAAGCATAGTTACATTGCTCTAAACCTGCTGCTATGGAGCAATGGAAACCTCCAGAACATTTGAAATCAATATAACGGACCTACTGAAGGCCTGGAAAGAAAAATTGCAATCATATATTGAACTTGCAACAACTGACAGAAGTTAGCAAATAAAGTTCAAATTTTTTTTATTTAATAGGCACTCATGGTAGAGCTTCACAACATTAGAAAGTTTGCGAGAACTGCCAGAGAATACAAGAGATTCTCCGAGGGAATGCAAGCATTTTTTGTAACCCCCCAAAAAATGAGACATTTAAGGACAACATTTATTTTTACTTTCAACCAAGAGGTAGACGTGCAACTACAAAAATATATCGCTGAATTGGACATTTAAGCAGCTGCCTGCAATTTTGGAGAATTGCATGAATTGTCGATCAAAGATAGAATCATATGCAGAATTAGAGACTCATACTTGAGTTAGTTTGGGCCGTTACTTTGGATTTACACTACATCATCTTAATGTTGGTGCCAAGTCACTTCATACTGAATCAATGGTTGTAGTCTAAGTGCAGTCTAAAGAGCTCATTGTAATGATGGAGAACTTGGTCACAGTTCACACTGCAAAGCAAAAATGTGATGCCATAGAATGATAACAAGAGACTGTCTAATAAGGTTAGTACTGCAGCAGCCATCACGAGCAGTAGAACAGTGTACTATGCACTAAAGCACAGACAGTAAAAAGAAAAATGTCCCGTATATGGTCATGAACTCCTTTGTGAACGATATTTTTGAGAGCATCGCGGGTGAGGCTTCCCACCTGGCCCATTATAACATGGCCGCACCATCATCTCCCGGGAGATCCAGACCGATGTGCATCTCCTGTTGCCCGGGGAGTTACCCAAACCTGTTGTATCAGAAGGGACAAAGGCAGTGACCAAGAACACCAGCTCCAAGTAAAACTTCACAATGTACTGAAAGAATAAAAACCAGGATATGCAGACATTTTTTCTCAATGTTATGGCAAAAATTGAAGGTTCATACCACAGGAGACACAGTGAGCAAGAACTAAAGTTCCTATCTGACCATGTTTAATAATGCATTTAACAGATGCCTAGGCATAAGAACATAAGAATTAGGAGCAGGAATAGGCCATATGGCCCTTTGAGCCTGCTCCGCCATTCAATAAGATCATAGCTGATCTTCAACCTCAATTCCACTTTCCCATCTGAAACCCATATCCCTTGATTTCCCTAGAGTCCAAAAATCTATCTTAACCTTGAATATACTCAATGATTCAGCATCCACAGCCCTTTGGGGTAGAGAATTCCAAAGATTCACAACACTCTGAGTGAAGAAATTCCTCCTCATCTCAGTCTTAAATGGCCGCCCCATTATCCTGAGACTATGCCCCATAGTTCTAGACACTCCAGCCAAGGGAAACAACCTCTCAGCATCTACCCTGTCAATCCCCGTCAGTATCTTATATGTTTCAATCAGATCACCTCTCATTCTTCTAAACTCCAGAGAGTATAGGCCCAATCTACTCAATCTCTCCTCATCGGACAACCCTCTCATCCCAGGGAACAATTTAGTGAACATTCATTGCACCGCCTCTGTGGCAAGTACGTCCTTCCTCAGATAAGGAGACCAAAACAGTGCACAGTACTCCAGGTGTGGTCTCACCAAAGCCCTGTACAATTGTAGTAAGACTTCCTTACTCCTGTGCTCCAACCCCCTTGCAATAAAAAACAAAATGCCATTTGCTTTCCTAATTGCTTGCTGTGCCTGCATGCTAACTTTCTGTGTTTCCTATACGAGGACACCTAAATCTCTCTGAACACCAACATTTAATCATTTCTCACCATTTAAAAAAATATTCTGTTTTTCTATTCTTCCTACCAAAGCGATTAACCTAACATTTCCCCACATTATACGCCATCTGCCATCTTATTGCCCACTCACTTAACCTGTCTATATCCCTTTGCAGGCTCTTTGTGTCCTCCTCACAGCTTACTGTCCCACCTAGCTTTGTATCGTCAGCAAACTTGGATACATTACACTCGGTCCCTTCATCTAAGTAATTAATATAGATTGTAAATAGCTGAAGCCCCAGCACTCCACTAGTTACAGCCTGCCATTTATCCCTACTCTCTGTTTTCTGTCTGTTAACCAATCCTCTATCCATGCTAATATATTACCCCAACCCCATGAGCCTTTATCTTGCGTAGCAACCTTTTATGTGGCACCTTATTGAATGCCTTTTGGAACTTCATTAGTTCCCCTTTATTAACCCTGCTCGTTACATCATCAACAAACTGTAATAAATTTGTTAAACACGATTTCCCTTTCATAAAACCATGTTGTCTCTGCCTAATCATATTATGATTTTCTAAATACCCTGTTACCACTTCCTTAATAATGGATTCCAATATTTTTCCGATGACTGATGTCAGGCTAACTGGCCTCTAGTTCCCTATTTTCTCTCTCCCTCCTTTTTTGAATAGCGATGTTACATTTGCTACCTTCCAATCTGCTGGGACTATTCTAGAATCTAGGGAATTTTGGAAAATCACTACCAATGCATCCACTATCTCTGCAGCTACCTCTTTTAGAACCATAGGATGTAGGCCATCAGGTCCAGGGGATTTGTTGGCTTTTAGTCCCATTAGTTTCTCAAGTACTTTTTCTCTACTGATATTAATTGCTTTAAGTTCCTCATTCTTATTAACCCCTTGGTTCCCCACTATTTTTGGTATGATGCTATGCTATGCTTTGTTATGCATGCCCTATGGCATATCCATTGTTCAACAAGAATTTCAGAACAGGCACGATCAAACAATAGAAGGGCTGTCACAAATAAAGACGGAAGTCGCACAACACCAGGTTATAGTCCAACAGCTTTATTTGAAATCACAAGCTTTCGGAGCGCTGCTCCTTCGTCAGGTGAAGTGAAGAAATACATATGGGCACAGCATAAATAGTCAGAGAACAATGCCAGATGACTACAGTTAATCTTTCTAACTGCCCTTTATCACACCTCGGCAGAGAGACAATCACAGCAATCAAAGGTGTGGATGGTCACGGGCATCTCCGCATCACAAATAAAGACCACTGCAGATGACATACTGATGATGCAGTTGAAGAAACCACTGACAACTGTGACAGAAAGCTCAGGGTCCTCAAGTAAAAGATACTCGGCAAGGAATTGGATCATGCAGAGCCTGTTTTTCAGGTGTCTAAGAGTTCAATATGGCGGGTGATGGGGACATACCTGTCCTGCGCCAGACGTGTGCCACCCACCATATTGGATTGGGCGCCCCACCCCCTCCCATAGGCATCCAGGGCATGCACCAAAAGTATTCCAAAAACCTCATTATTATATTAAAATAGCGGTCCTACAGTAGGAGGAGTATTTAAAGGGATTTTCTGTAGATGTTAGGTACATAGGTACATAGGAACAGGAGAAGGCCATTCAGCCCCTTGCGCCTGTTCCGCCAATCAATTAGATTATGGCTGATCTGTGTCTTAACTCCATCTACCCGCTTTGGTTCTGTAATCTTTAATACCCTTGCCTAACAAAAATCTATGAATCTCAGTTTTGAAATTTTCAATTGTCCGAACCTCAACAGCTTTTTGAGGGAAAGTGTTCCAGATTTCCACTACCCTTTGTGTAAAGAAGTGTTTCCTGACATCACCCCTTAATGGTCTACCTTTAATTTTAAAGTTATGCTCACTTGTTCTGGATTCTCCCACCAGAGGAAATAGATTTATCTCTATCTACCCTATCAAATCCGCTAATCATCTTAAACACAATTATATCACCTCCTAATCTTCTGTACTCAAGGGAATAAAAGCCTAGTCTATGCAACCTGTCCTCATAATTTAATGCTTTTAGCCCCGGTATCATTCTGGCAAATCTGCGCTGCACCCACTCCAATATATCCTTCCTAAGTTGCAGTACCCAGAACTGAACACAGTACTCTAAATGGAGTCTAACCAGAGTTTTGTATAGCTGTAACATAACATCCGCCCCTTAATATTCCAGTCCCCTTGAGATAAAAGCCAACATTTAATTAGCTTTTTAAATTATTTTTTGTACCTGTCCACTAGTATTTTGTAATTTTTGTATTTGGACCCCTAATTGTCTCTGTTCCTCCTAGGTGAGTTGCTAATTTGTCCTATTCACTAGTATCAACTATTCACTGTATTTATGAATGACTTAGTTGAAGGGATAGAAAGCCACATATCCAAATTTGCCGATGATACAAAGGTAGGCGGCATTCTAGGCAGGGTAGATGAATGCATAAAATTGCAAAGGGATATTGATAGATTAAGTGAATGGGCAAAACTAGCAAAATGGCAAATGGATTTCAATATAGGCAAATTTGAGGTCATCCACTTTGGACCTAAAAAGGATAGAACAGGGTACTTTATAAATAATGAAAAGCTAAAAACAGTGGAGGTCCAAAGAGACTTGGGGGTCCAAGTACATAGATCATTAAAATGTCATGACCAGGTACAGAAAATAATCAAAAAGGTGAATGAAATGCTGGCCTTTATATCTAGAGGACTAGAATACAAGGGGGTAGAAATTATGCTGCAGCTATACAAAGCCCTGGTTAGACCACATCTGGAGTACTGTGAGCAGTTCTGGGAACCACACCTTAGGAAGGATATAATGGCCCAGATATTCCGATCGCAGGCCTCCCGCGGGCGGAGGACTGCAATCTGGAAAAATCTGCGCCCTTAACTGAGGGCTCCCGGGAGGCGAACAATTCCGGTGCTGGGCCTCTCCAAACTGCTGGTGTACAGGGCCCACGTATCCCAGAGGCGCAGGTAGTTCACAGCATCCCTGGGATCACGTGGGCCATGGGGAGCCAATCAAAGAAGGGAATCTCCCTTCATACATTTGACAGGAAGACCTGTCAAATATATGAATGGAGATCACCCCCAAAACATAGTAAAACTTAAATAATTTTTTTTTTAAATCACATTTTTAAAATGACTTGAAAGTACAATAAATTAACTATTTTAAACAAAAATTTAAATTTTTGAAAAAAATAATTAAAGTTTTTACAGTGCTAAAAATAAACTTACCGTTTTTAAAGTATTTTTAAATGATAAATGACTGAAATTTTTATTTTTTACTTTTTTCAATTCTTTTCCTGGTAAAAGCAGGCCTTACGCCTGCTTTTACCAGGCGCAAGAATTGTAAGGGTTTTCTGCGGGCGGACGGTCTCCAGAAAGCGGAACTAACCGTCCACAGAGACCCTTCTTCAGGGCAGCCGGAGGATCTGTCAAGACCATTCTTGACAGATCAGAAATGCCGGTTTTCAGCACATGCATTGTGCATGCCTGAAACCGGCATTTCCGATGTCCCCACGGGTGGGTACACAGCGCGTACCCACCTGTAGGGATCGGAATATCCAGCCCATTGGCCAGGGAGGGAGTGCAGCATAGGGGCTATGGTCTAAAAATTAGAGCCAGACCTTTCAGGAGTGAAATCAGGAAACACTTCTACACACAAAGGGCAGTAGAAGTTTGGAACTCTCTTCAGCAAACGGCAATTGATGCTAGATCAATTGTTAATTTTAAATCTGAGATTGATAGTTTTTTGTTAACCAAAGGTATTAAGGGATATGGGCCAAAGGCGGGTATATGGAGTTGGGTCGCAGATCAGCCATGATCTCATTGAATGGCCTACTCCTGTTCTTATGTTCGTATGTTCCTATGTTCCAATGTCCTATGAGGCTGCTGGTCAATGCTGAGCCTTTTTTGGGTTATTCTCTCCATTCCACGACTTACTTGTGAGTTCTGGGAACAACTTTTTGCTGGTGCTGGACTGCTTATCTCCCTTCAAAATATTTGATTCACTCATGGGTGGTCTGTTAGGTCTACGTTTAAGCTACTGGATGGGGTGCAAACAAGCGAACTGCTTTGTCTTGTGTGGTGTTGAACTTCTTGAACATTATTGCAACTGCTCCCATCCAGGCAAATGCAGAGTATTCACTCACAATCCTGATTTGTGCCTTGCAGGTGTTTGAGAGGATTTGGGTATCGAAGGTGAGCCATTTGCCACCGAATACCTAGCCTCTGACCTGCTGTAATAACCACAGCATTTATGTAGCTGGTCCAGTCGAGTATTTGGTCAATGGTGACCCCCAAGAAAGTTGATGGTGGGGTTTTGGTGATGGTAATGCCATTAAATGCCAAGGGGTGGTGGTTATATGCTCTCTTGTTGGAGATGGTTATTGCCTGGCACTTGTGTGGTGCGAATGTTACTTGCCACTTATTAACCCAAACCTGGATGTTGCTGCACATGGGAATGAACTGGTTCATCATCTGAGGAATTGCGAATGGAGCTGAACACCGTGCAAATATCAGTGAACAGCCCAACTTCCAACCTTATGATTGAGCCTGTTTTAGATCTGGGTAATTGGACATTGGAGAGCGGAGCAGGAGCTAGGATTTGCTCCGGATTCTTGTGCGGCCACTGCAGCCTGAGTAGCAACCGCCACCGAAAGATGAGTTTTCTAAAACAAGAATTTTTTCAAAATGTTCCTGTGGAGCCAGGAACAGCAGGAGTGCACTGCCGGCTCCACAGTTTCCCGATAGCCCCACAACCCACCCACCTATTGCCACTCCACTTCCACCCCTGGGACTTACCTTTGGGCTGCTATCGGCGAGGCAAGTGGCCTGAAATTTATCTTCTTAAAATGGGTGAGCTGCCTGTGGAAATGCAACAGGTGCTGGCAGCTTGCCCAAATCATGTTAATGAGGCGGTTTGATGTAGGGGTATGCTAGCATAGTGGCTATGTTACTGGACTTGTCCCACCATGGTAGCTGGGGGATTTAAATTCAATGATTTGAATAAATCTGGAATAAAAAGCTAGTGCCAGTGCCAGTAATGGTGACCATGAAACTGCCGGATTGTCGTAAAAACCCATCTGGTTCACTAATGTCCTTTAGGGAAGGAAATCTGCCGCCCTTACCTGGTCTGGCCTATGTGTGACTCCAGACCCACAGCAATGTGGTTGACTCTTAATTTCCCTCTGAAATGGTCTAGCCAGCCACTCAGTTGTATAAGGTGGCTCACCACCAACTTCTTAAGGGCAATTAGGGATGGGCAATAAATGCCGGCCTTGTCAGTGACACCCACATCCCGTGAATGAATTTTTAAAAAACTGAGTGGCTTGCTAGGCTGCTTCAGAGGGCAGTGGCAGTTAAGAGTCAACCACATTGGTATGGGACTGGATTCACATATTGGCCAGTAATGGCTCTTCCACTTGATTATCATATGGTTTGGGGACAGATCGCAAAGTGTAGGAATAAATGGAGTTTTTCAGATTGGTGGGGTGTGGGTATTGGTGTGCCTCAGGGAATCTGTGCTGATACCTCTTTTGTTTTCTATTGATATAAATGAGTTGGTCATAGGCACAAAATGAATGATACAAAATTATGGAATGCGGCAAATATGAGGCAGCATGCAAGAGATCGCAAATTAGTGGAGTGGGCAGAGAGATGACACATTCAGTTCAATGCAAAGGAATGCGTTGTCGTACATTTTGAAAACTGAAAGAAGGCTTGTTACAAAAATTCAGTTTTATGGTAGTAACATAGATGAAAGTTGGTTGACATACAGGAAACAAAGTGTTAGGGTGAATGAGTGCTGCTTGTATTGGAGCTGGGTTGGAAGTGATGTACCCCAGGATCAGGACTTCAATAGAAATAAAAATCAGGAGAAATGTGAAATGGGCTGCCAACTCACTATCGCCCATTTTACACTATCGCACATAGTCAAAATTTACCCAGGGAGTCTACACTGAATGAAAAGATGTTGATGGATGCAAATGAAAAGAAACACATAACATCCTTTGCAGATGCTGGCTAATAAAGCCATTAAAAAAATGACATACCACTTGTAGGGGGTGGTGTGGTAGGGGTCAGCCTCACCTCTGACTCAGTGAGCGGTTCAAATCACTCCCACGCCCCTGGTTCTAGACCTTGGACATATTTGGGGGTTGTGAACAAAGATGCAGTAGACAACAGGTTTGGATGAAAGAGTTTTGACTTTTATTAAAAGAAAAAGGTAACAAACTTAAAACACACTTAACACTAAAACAGGTTGGTGAACACACGGTACAGGTGAGGGAGAATGACAATATACAAAAAAAACCTTATCCCTCCCAAAAATCCCACTATCTTTGCTAAGTTTTGATTTCAGGAGATCAGGGATAATGCTCACCAAACAGGGGTTTTGACAGTTCGAAATCCAGCCAGGTAAGTTGATTGCGATTTTGGGGTACTCTCTTTTTGTCCTTTGGGGCCTGCCGTCCCCATGTGGTACCGGTCTGTGGAATCTGCGAGGGCTCCTCAGTCGGCTGGAGTCCGCAGATGTGGTAGGGCGCGGTTGTGGAATTATCAGGTAAGTACCCGATTTCTTTGCTTTTAGCTGTAGGTTTAGAGTCTTTGCATGCAAGTCTTACCCAGAAGTAAGCCAGGAGTAGCTGTAGGGTTGGCGTTTCTTCGGATTTCCCCTGGTTGGCTGATTTAGGTTGTGGTTGCCTGGTGGTTGGTCGTTGGGCGGGGCCTTGGTCCCCGCGGTACCTTTGAATGGCGGTCTACCTCATGGAGCCCTTGGTGGCTCTGGCGGTCAATTTGTTGCGTTGGAGGCCGGTCAGGGCGGTACCTTCTGGGGCTGGACCGTGTGCTGAGCGATGCCGACTCGCTCCCAGTGGTCTCAGCTCTAGCCCTTGCCTGGCCTTGTCTGTCCCTGCCTCCGATCTCGCCCCGGGTCTGCCTCGTAGCCTTGCTGCTTCTCTCCTCCTCCTGCTTGTGTCGTGTGGCCCTCTGTAGCTGTGAGTAGCTTGCTCTGTGTGCTGGGGGAATAGGCCCTCAATTATACTGTTTCAGGCCCATTGTCTTAGGTTTTGGCGGGCTCGTTAAGTTTTGAAGGCTTCAACTTTATGTTTACTTGTCCTGATGGCTTCCGATGTCTTCCGTTTAGGCAGGGCCTTTATCTACGCGCCAAATCTCGCCCCCTTTGTCTCAGGTTTTTGGCAGGCTTGTCAATCTGTCCCTGCAGATACTTGGCTAATTGGGTTTTGATGGAGTGATGGGTGTACTGGATGTTTTATTGTTTTCAGGCTTCTAGCATCCTGTTTGGGCCTGGGAATTTTCAAAAAGGGTCTTGAATTATTCATTTTTGGATGTGTTTGTGAGGTTTTGGGTGAGGCTCTTCCTCCTGCTTGGATTGCAGTGCAAACATTTTCCAGACAGCTTGACTGGGCCCCAATAACCAAAAGCTGTCCACTGCCTCGCCACACCCCTACGCAGCCTGTCTTGTCTCTGTGAAAGGTGTTTTTCCCAATAGTAATATCCAAAGTCATTTTCCTCAGGGGTTTTCTTCCCTGATACTTAAAAATGTCCAAAACTGAGGTTTTTACCTCAAATCACTTTATTTAGGTCCCATCATCCCATATTCGTATGAAAAATCCAAAATTACCCCTTTTAGGGTTCTATACAAGTTTCTGGGGGATTTTGCGAAGCCTACACACTTTAGGTTTTATAAATGAGGACATAGAGTACAAGTGCTAAGAGGTCATGATGAATTTTAAAAAGTAATATTTAGGCCAAAGTTAGATTATATGCACAGTTTTGGATACTCCCATATAGAAAGAACATTAAAGCCATAGAGAGCATACAGTTTAGATTCACCAGGATTATACCAGGGATGAGAAAATATATGTATGAGGAGCGACTTGAGATACTGGGACTATTTCCATTGGAGATTCAATAGAGATTTTTAAAATTGTAAAAGGTTTTGATTAAGGTGAATAAGGAAAAGCTAATTCCTCTGGTTGGAAAGTCAATGATGAGGAATGGTCAATTGAAATTTGTCACTTAGTGATAGCCGAGAAATCAGGAGAAATTTCTTTGAGTATGGAATGCTTTTATGCAGGGAGTGGTTTTACTCTGAGACAAACTCGGATAACTTGAGACAGAGACCACTGAATCACTTAAGGGAAAAGTGAATAAATATTTGGAGCACTGGATGATCCAGGTTTATGGGCAGAGAACAGGGTAATGGGATTAGTTTTGGATTGGTCTAGCAAGGAGCCATCACAGGCATAATGGTTCAAAAGGCCTCCTTTTGTACTATAAATTTTGATGGTTCTACTTATGTACAAAATGATAAGATCCTTAACAGAGTGAAGAAACAGAGAGATCTGAGGATGTACACATACATAAATATTTAATAATGGGAGTGCTGGTTGGTACAACAGGCCATTGGAAGCAAATATATATATATATATATCACATATATATATATATATATATATATATTTTTATCCACACTTTTGTTTGGCCTTTTTTTCTTCCCTCCCACATGGCAGCTGTCCTTCATTCTGCCAGCGCAATTCACACTTCATCTAGAGCCATCCTTTGTTCCTTAACCTGTCCCATTACCACCTGCTCTTGCCTTGAATATCTCTTAATGTCGCTCAATGTCTCTTAATCTCTCTTACTTTCTATCCTATCACTGACCTTCCCTTTTGTTCTTACATCCCCTCCCCCTTTTCCCAGCCCCTAAACTTGCTTTAAAGTCTATTCCATTTCCTGCTTTTTTCCAGTTCTGACGAAAGGTCTTCTACCTGAAACGTTAACTCTGTTTCTCTCTCCTCGGATGCTGCCTGGCCTGCTGAGTTTTTCCAGCATTTTCTGTTGTTATTACCATTGGAAGCAATGTTGAAAATGAAAAAGACATTTGTTAGGCCACACTGGAGCATTGTGATCCAGTTCTGGGCATCCCTTTATAGGAAGGATGACAGTCATGCAAGGGTGCAGGGAAGTTTCACTAGAATTATACCAATAATTATGTGAAATAGTTTTTTTTAAATTGGAACAGAGAATATTAAATGGGAATGTTTTTAAAATTAGGAAAGGTCTTGAGAGGATAAACAATGAAAGATTATTTCTGCTGGTTCGTAAACCACTAAGAAGTGATGTAAACTCAGAATTATCACTAGAGCAAAGAGGAAAGTTAGAGAAAATAATTCACATAAAGGGTTATTAGAACGTGGAATGCTTTATCATATGTGATTATTAAGGACAAGGCTGTAGCATTTAACTATGAGTTGTTTAATTATTTGAAAATAAAGAATATCAAAGCATACAGGAAAAGAGTAAGAACATCAGATTGGATTAGATAAATCCAGTTGAAACCAATGCAATTGGCCAAACGACCTCCTTCAGTTGTGAAATTTCTATGATTCTGTGAACTGTTTTGTATTTTTGTTTAATTTGTTTGCAGGATGTGGGCGATGCTGGAAAGCCCATCCCTAATTTACCTGAGAAGATGAAGGTGAGTCTTCTGCTTGATCTGCTACAGTCCTTGTGGTGATGGTGTTCCAATGATGCAGTTAGGGAGGTGATTGACCCAGCGACAATGAAGGAATAGCAATATACATCTAAGTTAGGATGGTGTAGAACATGGAAGTGATGGTGATAGTGTTCCGATGATATTGCTTCCCTTCTCCTTCTCGGTGGCAGAGGTTTCAAGGCTAAGAGGTGCTGTAAAGGAAGCAAGCTTGATGGATTAATGCAATGCATCCTGTACAGTGTGCTGGTGCTGGAGTGGCTGAATATTGAGTTCAGTAGCAGGAGCACCAGCCCAACAAACTGTCTTGTCCTAGATGGTATCAAGTTTCTCGAGTGTTGTGGCTGCACCATCCAGGAAAGTGGTCACTTTTCCATCACACTCCTGACTTCAGTTTTGTAGATAGTGTAGAGGCTTTGAGGGCTCAGGAGGTGAGCCACTAATTGCAGAGAACCCAGCCTCTGTCCTACTCTTGTAGCCACGGTATTGATATGACTGGTCCAGTGAGGCTTCTAGTCAATGATGACAACCCCCCTCCCAAAACAATGATGGTGAAGACATGACAATGGTGGTGCTATTGAAGGTCATAGGGAGCTGGTTGGGTTTTCGCTGTCAGCTATGGCTCCGGCCACTGATGGGCTTTCTCATTGATTCCCATTGATTTTAGTTTTACCAGGGCTTCTTGGTTCCATACTCGATCATATAAAGAAAGAAAGACTTGCACTTATATAGCACCTTTCACAAGCTCAGGGCATTCCAAACTACTTCACAGCCAATGAAATACTTTTTGAAGTGTAGTCACTGTTGTAATGTAGGAAAACTGGCAGTCAAATTCCACACAGCAAGCGCCCTAAAATAGCAATGAAATAAATGATCAGGTCATCTGCTTTAAGTGTTTGTTGAGGGATAGATATTGGCCAGGACACTGGGAGAACTCCCCGCTCTTCTTTGAATAGTGCCATGGGAACTTCTACATCCACCTGAGAGGGCAAACGGGGCCTCAGTTATATATCTCATCCAAAAGACGGCACCTCCAGCTGCAGTACCCCCTCAGTACTGCACTGCAGTATCAGCCTGGATTATATGCTCAGATCTCTGGAGTGGTACCTGAACGCACAACCTTATGACTCAGAAGCGAGAGTGCTACCATGGAGCCACAGCTATACTGCTTTGATGCCGAGTGCAGCTACTCTCACCTCCTCTCTGCCATTTAGCTCTTGTGTCACTGACCCGATCAAGGCTGTGATGAGATCTGGAGCCAAGTGGTTCTGGCATCACCTGATCTGAGTATCAGTGTGCAGATTATTGCTGAGTTGGTGTCATTTGTTGCCACTATTGATGACTCCTTCCACTTTGCTAAAGAGGCTGATAGGGTGCTAATTAATCGGGTTAGATTTGTCCTGTTTTTTTTGCGGTTAGGACATATCTGAGCAAATTTTTCACATTGCCAAATAGATGTCATAGCTGCATTGGAGCATAGAATTATTTGTGTAATAATCTTGGACATATAGTAGAGATGAAATTTCTTGCCTTTGTGTGTGTGCAATAACTTTCACTTTTTGAATGGAACATGCTGGGGTTAGGATTGGCAATAACACATTCCAATAGATAGATTTCTGTTCAGTCATAACCGTCAAAACTTCACTTTTCATTTTTCATCTATATTTTTGTACCAGCGTGTATTTGGAAGTCTAATAAGATACCGCATTCATCTTTGTGGGAAGAATCAGCACCACAGTATCTGAATGTAATGAAAAAATAACTGAAAATGTTGCTGATTTCAGAACCATGACACCAGGGTCCTGAATCAGCAGAAGATATACAAGTGACACATCTCATAATTTTGACACAAGGAATTTAATTTATACTTGTCAGTGAGTCAATTCCCAGTGTATTACAATGTGCGGCACATGACATGGCACTGAAATTGGCTAGACAGAAGAGGTAATAAAAAGAGACTGCATGCCTTTCTGATACAGACCAAACACAAAGCTGGAAATTTGGAGATTTTTTTCTGTGAAACATATTGAGCTAAAAATTCGGGGGCTTAACGCCACCCATTGCCGGCAAAAAGTAGCGTAAAGAGGGCGGCCACTGGTCTTTCACCAGCTGGTGGTGGGTCCCCCAGCGTCCTATGTTTTCCAAGGCCCGGCAGCGCTGCCGGTAAGATCGATGGCTCTGCAGATTTCAATGAGGAAGAGGTGACGTCGGTTGGCGTGCAATGCTACCTCGGTGAACTTGGACCTGCTGGGTCTTAAGCTCGCCATGTAAACCTAGCGTGCAGTAGACTGACAGAGGCGCTGTCAGCACTTCTGAAAGGGACACACACATCTTTCAGGTAAGTTTGCATTTAAACTTTCGGACTGTTTTTTTTTGTTGATTTTATTGA
Organism: Squalus acanthias; assembly: GCA_030390025.1. Classification (NCBI taxonomy): domain Eukaryota; kingdom Metazoa; phylum Chordata; class Chondrichthyes; order Squaliformes; family Squalidae; genus Squalus; species Squalus acanthias. The sequence goes on along the minus strand of CM059426.1, from coordinate 135,459,837 downwards.
AGTAGTGGCATGCTGCAATAGATGTTAAAAGTTTTTTACGTGAGTAGGGAGTGCTGCTGGATGCTTGCAAGGCCTCGGATGGTAAAGGAAGGCTTCTGAGAAGACAGAAAATGCTCCAAATACTCAGCAGGTCAGGCAACATCTGTGGAGAGAGAAACAGAGGTCACGACAAAGGTCAAGATGCTGCCTGACCTGCTGAGTATTGCCAGCATTTTATGCTGTCATTTCAGATTTCCAGCATCCACTCACAGAGGAAAGAGGAAGACGCAGAAGAGGAAGAAACAGAAGAAGAAGAAACAGAAGAGGAAGGAGCTGAAGAGGAAGAAACAGATGAGTGGGAAGCAGAAGGAAGGATGCAACCCAGACAGCCCTTTTCTGGCGGGATATCCGGGATGGAATCATCCGCCTGCGGTACCAGTGACTAAAACCCCAATTCCCCTTTCAACATTTGTCCCATACATTACCTTCCCTCTGTTACTGACCATCGCAGCATCCTCTTGGCCACAATGCTGAAATAAAAGTCACCACAAAGCAAACTTTCCAATCCAACCTTATACATCTATCCATCCAATGTGACATCAAGATATCAACTCATCACCCTCATGCATTCCCTTAGTGACTGTCTAGTGTGTGCCTTTGCCTATCCTAATAATGTCATGCAGTACTACCCCAGTGGCTGCAGCATGGCTGGTGGAAGGCTACTGACTTTCAGTGGGGGACACTGCAAATGTCCTTGCTGGTCAACCTTGAGGAGCTGGTGGCTGGGAATGTGAAATCGAGTGATGGTGTTTCTTTTTCTTCTTCTTCTTCTTCTTCTTTTTCACTCTCCTTTCCTTCTTCTTGGTCAACCACTGGCTGGGCAGGCTGCATTTCTTGGGTGTGTGAAATGAGGAAGGCACAAGGGTGGAGTTGTGGTGAGGGGAGGGCGGGAAAGCAAGAGGTGCATGCAAGAAGGAGGATAATGTATGAGGATACCAACATCTTGTATCTTTACTGCTCCGCCGTTGGCCAATGGCTCAGCCATACCAAGAATGTCCTGCACTGTCTCGTCCAAGAGGGTGAGGTGAGGCCAGGAATGCAAAGTGCGCCTTGTGTTTGGTAGAGATTGCTGGTAGTTCAGCCCGGTGGGGGGGGGGCGGGGGGGGAGGCGCATGGAGGGGTGGGGGGGTGTCATGCATTGAGAAGTGTGTGAGGCTAGTGATGCAGTTCATAGGAGACGGCTTTTGAAGATGCATTCACTGACCTTGACCAGTGGTCTGAGGTCATGAAGCTTCTTTGGGCACTGAAACCAGGTGGTGGGGGCAACACTGCTGGCAGTGATGGTCTGGGTGATGCGGTTCCACATCGTTATTTCAGGAGGGCCTCCTGGCCCCTGTGGGTAGAGGACCTCTCTTGCAGTGCTGACCCCATGCACAAAGTTGGAGTGCTGCGTGCGAGGCCCCTTTCCTGGCTTGCTGAGCCATTTGTGTTAGTGCTGAAGCACTTTTCCCATTTTTTGAGCCGTGGAAGGGAATTCAGCTTTAAGAGCTGAAGACTCCCATTTGGGAATTCTTTTTAATATTATAGTTTTACAAAAAAGGCAGTAAGGGCTGAAAACTGCATTTTTCTTTACCTCATTTTTATTTTTATTCGTTCAGAAGGCATTGCCCTTTTAATGTCCAACAATGACGAGCAAACTCATTGCCTCACTTCCAGAGGCTGTTGAAACATAAGAACATAAGAATTAGGAGCAGGAGTAGGTCATTTGGCCCTTCGAGCCTGCTCCGCCATTCAATAAGATCATGGCTGATCTTTTACCTCATCTCCACTTTCCTGCACTATCCCCATATCCCTTGATTCCCTTAATATTCAAAAATCTATCGATCTCTGTCTCGAATATACTCAACGACTAAGCCTCAACAGCCCTCTGGGGTAGTGCGTTCCAAAGATTCACTACCCTCTGAGTGAAGAAATTTCTCCTCATCTCAGTCCTAAATGGCCGACCTCTTATTCTGAGACTTTGACCCATGTTTCTAGACTCCCCAGCCAGGGGAAACATCCTCCCTGCATCTACCCTGCCAAGCCCTGCAAGAATTTTGTATGTTTCAATGAGATCACCTCTCATTCTTCTAAACTCTAGAGAATATATGCTTAGTCTACTCAATCTCTCCTCATAGGACAATCCACCCATCCCAGGAACCAGTCTGGTTAACCTTCGTTGCACTCCATCTATGGCAAGTATATCCTTCCTTAGGTAAGGAGACCAAAACTTTTATTTTATATTCGTTTACAGGATGTGTGCATCACTGGCAATGCCAGCATTTATTGCCCATCCCTAATTGCCCTTGAGAAGGTGGTGGTGAGAGGCATTCTTGAACTGCTGCAATCCATGTGGAGAAGGTACTCCCACAGTGCTGTTAGGCAGGGAGTTCCAGGATTTTGACCCAGCGACGATGAAGGAGCGGCGATATACTTCTAAGTCAGGATGGTGCATGACTGAGCATCGTTGAGCAGGTTATTGGTGAGTAAGGGCCACTTGATAGCGCTGTCAACAACACCTTCCATCACTTTGCTGATGATTGAGAGTAGACTGATGGGGCGATAATTGGCCGCATTGGATTTGTCCTGCTTTTTGTGGACAGGACATACCTGGGCAGTTTTCCACATTGTCGGATAGATGCCAGTGTTGTAGCTGTACTGGAACAGCTTGGCTAGAGGCACGGCTCGTTCTGGAGCACAAGTCTTCAGCACGATAACCGGGATGTTGTCGGGGCCAATAGCCTTTGCTGTATCCAGTGCGCTCAGCCGTTTCTTGATATCACATGGAGTGAATCGAATTGGCTGAACATTGGCTTCTGTGATGGTGGGCACCTCAGGAGGAGTCCGATATGGATCATCCACTTGGCACTTCTGGCTGAAGATGGTTGCCTTGTCTTTTGCACTCACGTGCTGGGCTCCACCATCATTGAGGATGGGGATATTCATGGAGCCTCTTCAACCCGTTAGTTGTTCAATGGTCCACCACCATTTACGACTGGATGTGGCAGGACTGCAAAGCTTTGATCTGATCCATTGATTGTGGGATCACTGAGCCCTGTCTATAGACAACTGTACACAATATTCCAGATGTGGTCTCACCAGGGTCCTATATAATTGCAGTAAGACGTCTTTACTCTTATACTCAAATCCTCTTGTAATAAAGGCCAACATACCATTTGCTTTCTTAATTGCTTGCTGTACCTGCATGTTAACTTTCAGTGATTCATGTACAAGGACACCCAGGCCCCTCTGAACACCAACATTTCCCAATCTCTCACTATTTAAAAAATACTCTGCTTTTCTATTTTTCCTACCCAAGTGGATAACTTCACATTTCTCCACATTATATTCCATTTGCCAAGTTCTTTCTCACTCACTTAGCCTGTCTATATCCCCTTGAAGCCTCCTTCAATCCTCCTCACAACTTACATTCCTACCCAGCTTTGTATCATCAGCAAATTTGGATATACTATATTTGGTCCCTTCATCCAAATCATTCATGTAGATTGTGAATAGCACTGATCCTTGCGGTACCCCACTAGTTACAGCCTGTCAACTCGAAAATGACCCGTTTATTCCTACTCTCTGTTTTCTGTCCGTTAACCAATCCTCAATCCATGCTAGTATATTACCCCGAATCCCATGAGCCCTAATTTTGTTTAATAACCTCTTGTGTGGGACCTTATCGAATGCCTTCTGAAAATCCAAATACACCACATCCACTGGTTCCCCCTGTAAGGGGTTACGGGTGGCTCTGTGCTTAGCCTGGGTGCTAGTGCGGGGTTAGGCCTTGTTGCCTGTTCTGGTCTCCAGCCAGCCTGGTAGCACTAGACACCTGTGAGTGGTTCGACCCACTCGCCCTTACGGTTCTGACACTGGACTTAGGTGCGAGAGCAATAATGCAGAGAAAAACTCAGGTAGACCTGGTTGAATAGTGCGAAATGGAAAATCTTTATTGCATATTATTCAAGATTATGAAATACATGTCATAAGCACAGATTAATGACAGTACAAACTTACATACATTTATGCAACTAGGTTTAGGGAAACGAGGAGCGCACAACACATCGTAAAAGGGGACACACATTATAATTATCCTTAAAACATAAACCCTCCCCTATCAATACCTGTCCTAATATAGATCTGTAGGATCGAGACTCATGCTCACCACTCGTGATAACTCGGAGAATTCCGAAACTCTGCTCGGATGTTTTCACCGCAGCACCTGACTATCCACGTGTTGATCAGGGGTCTCTGTACCCCACTTGTTTACTCGCTTTGCTCCGGCTAGCAGGCTGGACCGTCTGCTGTCATGAAGATCTGTGTTGACCTCGGAACTCTGATAAAACTCAAAGAAGAGTCTTCCTATGCCCGACACCAGTTAGCCGGTAAAATTCAAAGAAAAGTCTTTCTGGACCGACACTAGTTGTGGAGTAGCCGATAGAATTCGAAGAAATGGTTAATCGATTTTCGGGCGCGGTCGGGGTTTACTGACCGCGGCGGCACGTGTAGTCGTCTTCTTCTCTTCTCATCTCATCTCATCTCATCTCCTCTCGGGCCTTCGGTTCCAACACCGTTTACCGACTTCTCGGGATGGTGCGCCCGCTTACCGGCCTTCGCAGACCAGCTCTCCACAGATCTTCAGGGCAAGCCACGAGGTTGACTCCCGGAAAATCCACGGATCAGAGAAGTGAGTCAAAGGAATAAGAGTCGAGCGAATAAGAGCGCAAATAAGAGCAAGATGGACGTTTGGACACTACAGTTATAGTACTGTAATTCCTTATCTCCCGCCCAATCTTAATGTTCATCTTTTGTCATGTTTTGGCGCTCAAACTTCTTGTATGGGGTGGTACTTGTCGTTAATGGGTTTCGGTGACACTTGTAACTGTCTGAGTACCCGTTAATATTTCTCCCATTGTGGAACCGGCTAGGAGTCTCCCTGGAGGGGTTTTGGGGGCCTCCGATTCTTGTTGTGAGTACCCGCGAACGGCTCTCTCATCGTAGAGCCATGGGGAATTTGCGTATCAATGTCTTTTAGATGGGCCCCTAATTGCCCAGTACAATAGCCCTCGTTTGTGCATGGAAAACCCGATTCCAGCACTTATATTCCTTGCTTGGGTGTTAAAATGCAAAACAATCTCGTCTTGTCTTATCTCAATATGCTGAGTCCTGTCCGATCTTGCTGAAATGTTTATTGAAACGCCATCTTGTCTGCCTGCTGAAAATCTAGAACCTTCTGCCACGAGGCGTGGCAGCCATTTTACAGGCTGTTTGTGTCCGTTTTGAAACCTGACAGCATTTTGCTGAAATAAAGCTGTTTATACGAAACTATGTCTCCTTCTCATTATTATGAAATCGCGATAATTTTGTGAATTCTACACCCCTCATCTATTCTGCTAGTTACAACCTCAAAAAACTCTAACAGATTTGTCAAACATGATTTCCGTTTCATAAATCCGTGTTGACTCTGCTCAATCGTATTATTATTTTCTAAGTGCCCTGTTACCACATCCTTAATAATAGATTCTAGCATTTTCCCTACTACTGATGTCAGGCTAACTGGTCTTTAGTTCCCCGTTTTCTCTCTCCCTCCTTTCTTAAATAGTGGGGTTACATTTGCCACCTTCCAATCCGCGGGAACCATTCTAGAATCAATGGAATTTTAGAAAATGACAACCATAGCATCCACTACCTCTGTAGCCACCTCTTTCACAGCCCTAGGATGTAGGCTATCAGGTCCAGGGGATTTATCAGCTTTCAGTCCCATTAATTTCTCCAGTACTATTTTTTTACTAATACTAAGTTCTTTCAGTTCCTCATTCTCGCTGGAGCCTTGGTTCTCCACTATTTCCGTGAAGTTTTTTGCATCTTCTTCCGTGGAGGGTGGGAAGCAAGTTTGCTTTTTGGGCTGGGAGGAAGCACTCTTGCTCTTCCTGGCCCACAAGCAGTGCTAGAAAGGCACTTACCTGTTCCGTGCAACAGTCCTCGCCCCCCTTTAGTTGCCGGGTTTTCCGAGGCCTGGGTCAAACCTGGAAGACAGATACAATCGGAGGCATGAAGTCTCTTTATAATATTTAAATGACCAACCTGCCTCTAGGGAGCGGGTTGGTTGCCTGCCCCCAGTCCCGTCTCTGTTAAAACCGGAAGTGGGCTGGTTGGAGGCGGGTTTGAGATTTCCCACCCGACCACAACTCACCCGTTTAGCTGCAGATGCCAATCAAGTGTTCCGAGGCAGCTGACGGGTTCCATGAAAATGAAGTTGGGCCTTCCCAGCAGTGACCTGCATGTATGTCCTGGGAGGGGGTGAGGGAATCGAAAAGGAGGGCGACGATCTGGAGGGTTTGGCAATGGTCAGCGGCACTTCCAACAGTGCAGCACTCTAACAGTACTGCATTGAAGTGTCAGCCTAGATTATATGCTCAAGTCTCTGTATTTGGGCTTGAACCCATGTCCTTTGTGATCGAGAGGCAAGAGTGCAACCACTGAGCCAAGGTGAACACCTAGATAAGGGTTTCAACATTGGGGCTGAAATAGGGGTGGAGGCAGTTGATATTGAGAAGGTGAAAGTAAGCAGACAAGGCAATGGATAGGGGTGTGAAACTCAGGAGTGCTTCAAGCAAGATGCCAATATTTCACACAGCTTGATTCAGCCTTAACAAATGGCCAAGGAAGGCAATGGAGTTGGTGGCAAGGGAGTAGAGTTTATGGTGGGGAGCCAAAAACAATAACTTTGTTCTTGATGTTCAGTTGAAGGGTATATTGACTCCTCCATGACATCATTTTATCAGACGGGCGGAGGTGGTTGTGGGTTGGAGGGAAGTGCTGGAAAGGTAGAGCAGGGTGTTTTCAGCATTCATATGAGAGCCAAAGATCCACAGGCTGTCAATCCCGGCGTAAGTGCCAGGATCTGCCTGCGAGTAAACTCTACCGCTGGCCAAAGTATAGGGGGTCAGGGGAGATCAGTAGCCTGCATCACTAGGAGCCCATCTCAAGTGCCTGCCAGAGGAGTGAGGCTATAAAAGGTAGCTGAGAATGTCTGCAACAGGGCACACCTCCTATTTCCTGGAAAGATGCTTACAGTGGTCCATCGGCCCTCTTTATATAATGCTCAAATTTTTCAGATCTTTGGTGGTGCAGGCTACGACCCAGGCCAGACCCCCAGGTAGCTGATTTGTACTGATTGGCAGGTCAGCATGCCTACTTTCACTTGGCATGATTGAACCATCGCTCTGTCAGGTTGGGAACTAGGAAACTCCTTCTTTTGCACCTTTTTTGACGTGGCTAAAGGCTCCAACCCAAATGGATCCCCGTGGAAACAGGTGAGTAAGTCTGGAATCTGACGTATCTAAGTTCTGGCCTATTCTCTGTCCATTGTGCCTCATGAGTACACCAGATGGTCAAAAGATCTTGGGCAAAGTGGAAACTGACTGTAAATGAAAGCATTGGTGGAGATGCTTTGGCTGTGTTGGGACAGTGAAACCATACAAGGGCAGACCCACAGAGTTGGACAATGTTGAAACTGTTGACTCTGCCATCATCTCATTATCCAGCAACTTAAAAATATTACATAATATTATGCAAGCATCTGCTCTCTAGTTAATACAGTCACCACGTTGGATATAAACTAAGGGGTATAATTTCTGCTGGGGTTCTCCGACCTACCGTAACTTCAGTGACAAATGGCTCTTTGGGCTGTTTCCACTGATGTTATGGCAGGAGAGCGAGGGACCCTCCCTCCCTCCACAGAAATTTTGCCCCTCAAAGTTCTTCTCTTCAAAGGTCTAATGGCTGGAGTTATGCAATGCCACGGAACTAAGACTGGTAGCAACAGAATTGTTTTACCAGCAACATCTGATTTATACTGCTTGGTTAGAATCATATTCACCCAGCCAGGAGAGAATTCTGCTCATGTGTGCTCATTCATATCTGCAGAGCTGTCCTTCAGACCATTACATTTCGAACATTTGACAGGCAGGAGGCATCTTCAGTCTATAAAACATTAAGAAAAAACTGAAACCTCCAAGGACGTCCAATGGACCTTTTGAGTACTTTTTAAACCTTGCTAGGCACTACAGTGTACTTATACTGTGAAGGAATAAGCTAAATAACCTATTCAGAAAAATACACCATTCTATGAAAGAATTCTTATTAAAACATGACAAACTGAGTTTGGAACTCTGGAAGCCTCAACAATTGTAGAATTCGCAATATATCGCGATTTTATAAATAAGGAGAAAACACAGAGTTTCGTTCAAACAGCTTTTATTTCAGCAGAATGCTGTCAGGTTTTCAAAGTGAACACAAGCAGCCTGTAAAATGGCCGCCGCACCTCGTGGCAGAACATTCTAGATTTTTCGACAGGCAGACAAGATGGCGTTCCAATAAACATTTGTGCAAGATCGATTAAGATTCAGCACATTGAAGATAATACACGAGACATTATGGGTTTGCAGTATACACATAAATACTGAAATCGGTCTCCCCGGTACGAATGAAAGCTATTGTACCAAGTAATCAAGGGCCCATCCAAAGACATTAATATGTAAAATCCCAACGACTCTACGATGAGAGAGCCGTTAGCGGGTAGTTACACAAGACACTTGGAAGCCCCAAAAAACCCTCCAGGGAGAACACCGACCGATTTAACAATGGGAGAAATATTAACAGGTACTCAGACATTTACGAGTAGCCCCGAAACCCATTAAAAACGGAGATCACCTATACAAGACATTTGAGCGCCAAACCCAAACAAAAGAAAAGGCATTAAGGTTGGGCGGGAAACGGAAGATTTTGTACTATAATTACAAGCTCCAACCGTCCATCTTTCTCTTATCCGATTGACTCTTCTCCTCGTGGCTGCTCCTGCGTTCTTGACTCGCCGTCTTGTTCCCGCTTGCCTGGTGTCTCTTTTAAAAAAGACTGTTGAACTTTGTGATCCGTTCGGATCTACCTCGCGTCGTGTAACGAAGACCTATGTTGGTAACTGGCATCGGAACCAAAGGCCCGAGAAGAGATGAGATGAGATGAGAAGAGACGAAGACCATACTTATCGCCACGGTCAGTAAGCCCCGACCGCGCCTGTAGGTCGAATAGACATTTTTTCCTTGCCAGGAAGACTTCTTTGAACTTTAAAGAACGGACCCCGGAAGATTCTCCGTGAAGATATTGACTGGTCTGTGAAACCCATCAGGGCAGATCCTCATGACGGACACCGAGAGAATATTCTCGTAAGTGTTGACTGATTTTTTAAACCAACCAACACAGATCTTGATCACAACAGACGTTCCAGCCTGCTAGCCGGAGCAGAAGCAAGTAAACAAGTGGGGCCAGGAGACCCCCTGATCGACACGTGGGTGCTGCGGTGAAAACATCCGATCAGCTATTCGGAATTTCTCCGAGTTATCACGAGTGGTGAGCATGAGTCTCGAATCCTACGAATCTAGCTAGGACAGATATTGATAGGGGAGGGTTTAAGTATTAAGGATACTTGTAATGTGTGCCCCTATTTACGGTGTGTCGTTCGTTCCTCGTTTCCCTAGAATTAGCTATATAACTGTGTGTAAGATTGTACTGTCATTAATCTGTGCTTATGACATGTATTTCGTAATCTTAAATATCATGCAATAAAGATTTTTCCATTTCGTACCATTCAACCGAGTCTACATGAGTTTCATCTCCATTACTGCTCTCGCATCTAAGTCCAGTGTCTAGAACCATAAGGGCGAGTGATTCGAACCACTCACAGGTGTGTCTAGTGTTCCCAGACTGGCTGGAGACCAGAACAGGCAACAAGGCCTAAACCCGCACTGACATACAGGCTGCACAGAGCTGCGCGAATCTCACAGGCTGAGAGACACGCACGCAAACCCTTACACAATCTAAAGCTTTAACAGCATACAGGCTATTGAGATAAGATGGTTGTTGACACTGAATCAATAACCTTATTGAAACAGAAGGTTGGAGGCTCCTGACGGACTGAATCTTTGGAAAGGAGACAATGGTGCATCCTGGTTAAGATGTTCTAAGTTACACTTTGTAAACAGGCACATAAAATTAAGAAACATATGCCTTCGTAAAAATGACATCAAGTAAAAGAAACACCTGCCGTCACACCATTTTTGTGTTAAGCTTAAGACACCTACATAGGAGACATAGGGGTAAAAATTCAGTTGGTTGCGCCTCCCGTTAGTGCCTTAAGAGGGTGCTAATGGGGCGCAAAGCCGCTAACGCCCGGGCGCAGCGATGTTTGTGCCGCTCGAGAACTTAACTTGAGATTGTGCGGCGGCGCTAAAACTTACCGCTGCGACCACCTGCGCGCGCAGATTGTGACGTCATTCCATGGTGCAACACCCTTGTGGCGCCCCGGAGCGGAAATTGAGTGGCGCCCCCTGCCTTACCGCCTGGCGCATCCAACGACCAGAAGACTGGAACACTATCAATCGCTGTGGGGCTGGGGGTGGTGCTATTTAAAGGGGGCCTCTTCCTGTCTTTTATTGTTGGTGGCATTTTTGAACTATGCATTCTGAGAGAGAGAGGGAGAGACTTCTGGAGAGATTCAACGTTGTGTGAAGGAGTTTTGGGTACTGAGCAGTACTTTGCAGGTTCATTTTGATTTGCCATTCCTTGTATCGATTTAGCAGAGACTGTGGGAGCTGCACTCTGAGCTCTTTGCCTGGTACTCTCCATTGTTCTTTCCAGCACATTTGATGTGCAAGTCTCTCCAGGCCGAGATTCAAGGCTGCAATGAACAGGATGTGGATGGAAAGCAAGATTAACCATCCCCTTTAAGAACTGGCCCGTGCCATTTTGTGTGTGTTCCATTGCTGACTGACATTACATGAGCTTCGCCAGCGCTCTGAGTTAGCGCCTCACTCCTTGGCCTTTGCGCCTTAAGACAGGTGTGCAGCGCCTGCTTTAGCGCTCCACTCACCTCCCGGGGCGGTAAAAGTGAAGTTTCCAGTCAGTGCCGATAATTAGCGCCAGGCGCTAATATTTGCGTCCAGACGATATTTGCGCCCCAAATGGGGCGCGACCTAATTTCTACCCCATAATTCTGTATTGCAACCAGCTGAGGTGACTAAGAATTGCATAGATCACCCTAGTTAAGGTGTTCTAATTGCAAGAGCACAAACAGAAGGCCTCAGTAAAAATGACATCAAATAGAAACACCTGCTGTTATACCGTTTTTTATGGTAAGCTTCGGACACCTAGGGTAGAGACACGATTCTTAATGCTACCAGCTGATCTGACTGTAAGAATTGCAGAAGTCAGCAGAAAAATGACTAGAGATAATTAGCTTACATCAGCAGAAAACCTTAAAGGGAATACCACTGGAAAAGGGTATAAATATTGAGCTCTCAAATGGGATAATAGATTCGCTGTAAAGGGGCAAAGCGATTCTCAGGCTTCAGAGGTGGCTCTGTAAGTCTACAACTCTTTGTACCTCGGGGATCAACGGTACTGTATTTGATTTTGGTGGATATTCTGAATAAGACTAAGAACTGTAAAACTGTAGCGAAGTTAAGATTTGTGAATAAGGATCTCTGATAATAAGAATTATAAAGCTTTCTCTTTTTGGAATTGTTACTGTTGCAATTGAATCACCAACTGTAAAATACATGTCGGTTCTTTAATAAATCTATATATTTTTAGAATTATCTCACATAATACTTCTGTATCAAACTCTCAAACTCAATCTCTGTACACTCTTTGGTGAGGAGTTGCAGAATTCTGGGGGAGTTTTCCGGACCCTCATAATATCTGGAACGTTACAGTCTAGCTAAACTTATTAAAAGTGCTATCTGGAGGACGGTAACATCTTCAGGTTGTTCCTTTCCTTTAGGAAGAGATGGTCCAGACCTTTAGACCCAATTAAGCGTCTTTAGGATTCGGCTTCCTCAAACTTTAGTTGAAAGTGAACGTCTGGGGAATACGCCTGATCTGGGGTAGCCCTAAAGGGGCTAGGACTAGTAATTATCCCTTCAATACACCATTCAGCATCACGCCCAAGGAGTGTGAAACTGCCTCCCTGAGAGGGTCGCACCTTGGTTGTGCAACTTTAGCATTTTCTGGAGTTTTTTGCCACCTTTGGTCTTCTTTTGTATCTGTATGTCTAGCTTTCATTCCTGTATTCCTGAGAAGCTGTCTTGCCTTGTGCCAACTCAACCATACAACTTGCTTTCACAACAAAGATACTGCAATTGCAAACTGCTCAGAATAGCACAGTAGCATGTTGTGATAGAAATACATTTGTTACACAAATTGAACTAATCTAGAAACAATCATCTGTATTGGCTTAAACTGAAGCAAATTGCATTAGTCACGTTTAAACACTCATTTTATATTTCAGAATCTGTCAGATATTAAAAACAACATACTGACTTAAGTCTGTTGGTCGTAATTAAATTAATTTCTAATGTCATTCACAGAGCTGCTGGTTTAAGGGGCTTAATTTTTGGATTATGTCTGACTTGAGTTAATTGAAGCTAACCCCTTAATAATTATTTAAATTGGTGTTTTTAATTATCTAGCAAGAAATGTTTTGGGGCTACCAAACCCAAGCATTGTCACAGTAAAATTAATCCCATTCATTTTTTTTAGTAGTCATGTGCAACTTTGCTGCTGTTGAATTTACTTTGGTAGCTGGATAGCTTTTCTGCTATCACTTTTTTTTACATTGATGTCATTATTGATGTCAGTGCATTCAATTTCCTGGCCTACCTAAGAATATGCGAAGAAATGTTTGTACTGTGTCATCAGATATCATCTTATATGACCTTGTATCGCAGACTTCCCAGCATTCTTGGCGCTCTCTCATTGCCCGTAACTACCTGGCAGTCCTAATTTGTGCCTTTCTCATTCCCGTAGGTTTACTTCCCAGAAAGAAAAAACTCGAGGACCCAATCCTTAGATTTATGGATTACACTGTTCTAATACTTTGGCTGATTAGTAAGTAAATACATTTTATATGAAAAGGAATGTTTTAACAGATAAAAACTGGCAGGGACAATTGAAAGTAATATTTACTGCCACTGTGTTTATTTTTATTATTATCTGTTTCCATTTTTGAAGAGCAATACCTAATAATGTTTGAATTTTTAATGATAAAAGTCAACAGTAGTCACACAAATGGTGGATCACAGAAAGAGAGGCAAACATCTCCTTACTTCGGTCTCTCAGGCTGGCTGTCATTCATTAATTGACCAGACACCATGGTAAGATAATTAGCCCATGTGACATTTATACTTACATACTCTCCAACATCCTCTTGGGCCATTTTCTTTGATCTATGAAGTCACAAGATCTGATATGGCATCCGGCGCGATTCGCCCCACAAGTGTGCACCCACACATCGTTCACCATTTCGGTACCCAAACGGTACCCAATCCCAATTTTGCGCCGTCGGTGCTGCACCATTGCTGTACAGAGTGTGATGCTTCCTCAGCTGCAAGGACTGTGAAAATTCTATGCCAAGGAAGCCAACTAGTCAAGGATATTGTAGGATGTAAAGGTTACCTTTTGGGCTGGTTCTTTCTCTTTTGTTCATGGTTAAAAGACACTTCCTATGAGCAGATCAGGCTCCATAGAGTCTACAGAGAGAGGGTGTCTTTCGAGATGATATCGGAGGAACTCCGTGTAAGGTGGCTACACTTGAGTAAGGAGGCAATCGGCAGCCTCTGTGGAATGTTAAAAGAGGACCTTCAGGTACATTAATGTGCAACATCACCCAGAGCGCTGCGACGGTCTGCATTCAGCAGGTCACAGACGTCATATTCCAGGGCATCTGACTTTGGTCTGTGATCCACCATTGGTGTGACTACTGTTGACTTTTATCAGAACAAATTAAACATTCTCAGGTATTGTTCTTCAAAACTGGAGACAGATAGTAATAAAAAAAACAGTGGCAGTAAATATTACTTTCAATTGTCCCTGCTAGTTTCTATCTGTTGAAATATTCCTTTTTACATTAAATGTGACATGTCCCCAGCGCGGCAGAGGGAGAGATCTATCGCATACCTGAAGATTGCTGGATTCCCCAAAGTGCAGGGGGCTGTCGATAGAACCCATGTGCCATTGAAGGCGCCCCATCATGCACCTGTGACATACATCAACAGAAAGGGGTACCATTCGTTAACTATGATGATCCTTTGCGATGACCAACTGCAGACCACAAATATCAATGCAGGTCACCAGGAAAGTGATACAGGTGAACAAATCATTAAAAGCAGCATCGCAGGTCAGCAAAGCAATTAAAAATGCTAACCACGCACTGGAATTTTTTACTAGAGGTGTAGAATTCAAAAGTAGTGAAGTTATGTTAAACTTGTATAGGACCCTGGTCAGGCTGCACTTAGCATACTATTCACAGTTCTGGTCTCCATACAAAAAAAGGACATAGAAGCACTGGAGAAAGTGCAAAAAAGATTTACAAGGATGGTACCAGAATTGAGAGATTGCAGCTATCAGGAGGGATTGAACAGGTTGGGGCTTTTTCTTTAGAAAAGAGAAGACTTAGAGGAGACCTGATAGAGGTCTTTAAAATTATGAATGGGTTGGACAGGGAAGATGTGAAGAGAATGTTTCCACTTGTGGGAAAATCCAAAACTAGGGTCCATAAATACAAGATACTAATAAATCCAATAGGGAAATAAAGAGAAATGTCTTTACTCAGAGAGTGGTTAGAATGTGGAACTCACTACCACAGGAAGTGTTTGAGGCAAATAGCTTAGACGCTTTCAAAAGGAAACTAGACAAGTACATGACAGAAAAGGGAACAGAAAGATATGCTGAAAGGCTGAGATGAGGTATATAGAATGGGAGGAGACTCATGTAGAGTATAAACACCAGCACAGACTAGGTGGGCTGAATGGCCTGTTTCTGTGCTATATATTCTATGTAATTCTATGGATGGATCTTAGGTGACAGGCCTACCCACTAAAACCATGGCTGATGACACCCTACCACAGGACCAATAGTGCAGCACATGAAAGGTACAACCGTGCACACACCAAGTAGTTGAGAGGACAATCGGTTTGCAGAAATCATGCTTCTGGTGCCTGGACAGGTCGGGGTTACTTTGCATTACTCGTCTGTCAAAGTGGCAAGGATTGTGGCACTAAGCTGCACATTGCACAACCTTGCCCTACAGGAAGGACTGACCCTTAACCAGGCAGACAAGATGGACGACATGGAGGAACCTTGTAGAAATGGACGGCATGGAGGAACCCAACATGGATGTTGCTGAGGCCATGATCCGCGCCCACCCCCCCGCCCCCCACCCCGAGGAAGCCGTGGCTGCGGTAGGCAGGGCGGCTAGACAGCAGCTGATGGCTCAGTCATTTAGACAGTGATGCAAGTGACAACGTGCCTCCTCCTCTTCCTCCCCACCACCACCCACCCCCCAGCCCAGAAAGCACACAAAAGGACAGGCAAGATTGAAAGTCAAACTTTCGTTGCAGCACTTTAAACAACAATTGAGGTAGTTAGTGCAAAACTTGAAATAAAAATTAGGGTATTTAGTCATTTTCGACTTTGGAAGCAGTTGTTCTGTACACATGGTTGAATTATTAAAATTTTTCAAACAGTTCAAATGACTTCTGACTGAATGATTTAAGGACAGCAGCATCAATAGCAACAGTTATAATAGAAACAATCAAAAGAGAAATATCAATATCAATAAATAACACAAAGCCAACAATTGAACATGAACAAACAGCAACAAATTTAACAGACTTGCACTTTCACAGGTGTGCCTGAGGGTCAGCTGTGGATAAGTCTGAGCAAGAGGAGGTGCACTCTGCACAAGAGGGGCACCCTATTCCCTCTGGCGCCTCACCCCTCCCCGTGAATGGACTCAAGCAAAGGGCACGACCTGTGTGTTTGGTCTATTGGTCATCATCAGGGAGTTGGGAGCTGGAGTGCTTCTGCTCCACGGGAACACGGGGAGAAATAGCATCCTGTGGAAGCTGAGCGGCTAGCTCATCCTCAGTAGCCGGCTACTCTTGGGCCTGGGCTGCATCTGCGGTGGAGGTATGAGGGCAACATGGGCATCAGGTGCTGTACAGCCGTACTTGCTAAATGCAGGTTACCCACATGCTGCCCAATGTGGTCCAGCTTATCACCAAGGTTCTGCCCGAGGTCCTTAATCTCCTGTCTCATGGAGCCAAGTGAGTCAAGGTACTTGCCATGCTCAGCAAATACCCTCCTTTTCATTTGTGGACAAATGGAGTCCTCCTCCCAGTTGTCATCAACGCGGGGCCGACGACTATCATGTCTTACAGGGGACGTGGTCACATCTCCCCCAACTCCCAGAGGTCCCTCGCCCACCAATAGGTCGGACTCAGAAACTGTGTCCCATCTCACAGGGCTCGCGGCAGCAGCTGTCTGTGAGAGGGGAATCATGTGTATCTAGCTCAGAGCCAGAGGGGCCAGGAGTTCGAGAGGGGTGAGGTGAGGTTCGTTACGGTCAAGTGTCTCACCCACATCAGCAACGTGAAGATGCAGCGTGGGGACTGAGTGACAATGCCACTTCGCCTGCCCTCCCACCAGGGCACACCCTCCTCTTTCTTCAGATGTCTTCCCCGTTCCTCCTCCTTCTCCCACTCAGTCATCGTCTCACCTCCCTCTGTATCTCCTGTCTCACCGCCCTCTGTATGTCTCGTCTCACCGCCCTCTGTATCTCCTGTCTCACCGCCCTCTGTATCTCCTGTCTCACCGCCCTCTGTATCTCCTGTCTCACCGCCCTCTGTATCTCTCGTCTCACCGCCCTCTGTATCTCCTGTCTCACCGCCCTCTGTATCTCCTGTCTCACCGCCCTCTGTATCTCCTGTCTCACCGCCCTCTGTATCTCTCGTCTCACCGCCCTCTGTATCTCTCGTCTCACCGCCCTCTGTATCTCTCGTCTCACCGCCCTCTGTATCTCTCGTCTCACCGCCCTCTGTATAGGCAGGTTTTACAACGGGGAACCCTTGGGGAGGTCAAAATATGGAAGGACAAATTGGATCCCTCCCGCCCCCAGAGCAAAATTATTCAGCGTGACGCAAAGGCACAGCCCCAAACGTTACCCACATACTTCAATTACCTTCAGTATCAGTAAATTCTAAAGATGAGCCATATTTATCCATAGAAATGCAGGGCAAGAGAGTTCCTTTTCTCATTGACACAGGTGCCACAAGCTCACTATTAACAAAGCAATATGCTAGAGGAACCCCATGTACAGAAAAGAATGTCACATGTGTAGGACTTTCCGGCGTCTCACAGACTATGACATGGTCACAGCCATTAGCAATACAAGCAGACAATTTCTCTGGCCAACATGCCTTTCTCCTATCAGACGATGCCCCTATGAACCTTTTAGGGAGAGATTTGCTATGCAAAATGCGAGCAACAATAATTTGTTCAGAAAAGGGACTACAGGTGTATGTCCCTATTGATAGATGCACTATGTGTCCTTTACAAGAATGTTTCCCTCCAATTATCTCACGGGAAACGGAGCAACTGCTCGATCAAATTCCGCCACAAGTATGGTCTAGTCATTCAAACGAGGTTGGCAAAATGCTAACTGCTCAGCCATATAAAGTCACATTAAGACCATCCGGCCGATTGCCCCGAAGACCTCAGTACCCGCTTTCAGTAGCAGCTGAACAAGGAATTCAGCCTGTCATTAACTCTTTGCGAAAGCAAGGAATAATCGTTCCAACTTGGAGCCCATGTAACACTCCAATTTTGCCAGTTGAAAAGAAGGAAAGAGGAAATGGAGACTAATGCAAGATCTCAGAGCGGTTAACAAATTAGTACTACCAGTCTACCCAATTGTGCCAAATCCGGCTACCATTTTAACTAGTATTCCCTCTGGATCAAAGTATTACACCATCATCGATTTATGTTCAGCCTTCTTCAGTATCCCTATCCACCAAGATTCACAGTCCCTATTTGCTTTCACATTTAAAGGAACACAGTACACATGGACAAGGCTGCCACAAGGTTACACAGAGAGTCCCACAATCTTTTCTCAAAGCCTCAAGCGTGATTTAGAGGACATTCTCTTCACTGGAGGGTCCACACTTATCCAATATGTTGATGATTTGCTGATAGCTTCACCTGATAAACAGTCATGCCAAACTGATTCGCTTATTATGCTCCATGCCTTGGCAGCAAAGGGACATAAAGTATCACGCTCTAAGATGCAGTTCGTGTCAGAGAAAGTACAGTATTTAGGACATGAACTCCGTGGGGATAGCTGCTGCCTATCACAGAGAAGAATCAAAGCAATTTGTGAAGCACCATTACCTACCACTAAACGGCAATTAAAACATTGTCTTGGCATGTCAGGATACTGTAGACAATGGATCCTGGGGTATTCAGACCTGGTGCGCCCATTGCTTGATATCTCCATGCCCACCAAGGAAGATCCTCTTGCTTGGGATCAGAAGGCAACGGACGCCTTTGAGAATATTAAGCAAGCCCTTATATCTGCTCCAGCATTAGGACTGCCAGACTAACAGAAACAGTTCAATCTTTTTGTCCACTATAAATCGGGCTTTGCTCAATCCGTTTTGACTCAAACCCATGGTGATAAACAGAGACCTTTAGCTTATTTTAGTACCCAATTGGATCCCGTTGCATGCAGCCTGCCCGGATGTTTGCCAATTCTAGCCGCTGCCTATTATGCTGTGCAACAAGCTCAAGGCATCACGCTCAATCACTGGACTATTTTATTGGTGCCACATTCAGTTGAGGTACTGTTAACAAAATGCGCCACTCAACACCTGACATCAGCCCGTAGCAGTAAATATGAGGTTGAATTACTGTCTAACCCTAATCTCCTAATTCAAAGATGTTCGGTTTTAAATCCAGCCACGCTGCTGCCCACGGAAGAAGATGGAATTCCACACTGCTGTGAGACGATCACCCAGTTGGTGACCAAGCCTCGAACAGATCTATCTGAAACTCCTATTTCTAATAGTGACTTAATATACTATGTAGACGGGTCAGCCCTTAGGGATAACAAGGGATCACCTAGAGCTGGGTATGCCATATCAGATGATCATTCAGTTGTGGAAGCACTCTCATTACCTCAATCTTTTTCAGCACAACAAGCAGAACTTTTCGCCCTTACAAGGGCCTGCATACTGGCTATTGATCAATCTGTTAACGTCTATACTGACTCCAGGTACGCTTTCGGAGTTGCCCATGATTACGGACAGATCTGGAAATTAAGGGGATTTCTAACTTCTTCAGGATCGACTATTAAAAATGCCGAACAAATTAACAACCTTTTAAAGGCTCTATTGTGTCCTACTAAAGTCTCAGTTATCAAATGTCAGGCTCATACAGCTAGTCAGGATCAGATATCACTGGGTAACGAACGATCAGATAGAGCTGCTAAAGCAGCCGCACTGTCTGATATAGGGCCACAAGTCTCAGCTTTTGTTTTGCGTCAACAAAAATCGGACAATGACCCACCTTCTATTAATGATGTTTTAGCCTTTCAGTCACAGGCTAACTCGGACAAAGTGTTAAGTTGGGCAAGCGATTCTTGCTTTAAAACGCATGAAGGGATATGGGTTCACCATGACGGCCGCATGGTGGCTCCAAAATCTTTACTCCCGTGGATTGCCCGATGCGTTCATGTTTTCACGCATGCGGGCAAAGGGGGGATGGCAGACTATATTAATCAAACATGGTATGCACCAGGTATTTCGGCAATTGCAAAACAAATTAGTGAAAGGTGCACCATTTGCCAGGAAATGAATCCAGGTAAGACAGAGAAAGTACAGTCTGCCTCCCACCCAAATCCATCAGGCCCTTTTGTAAATTTGCAAATGGATTTTATTGAATTGCCTGTATGTTTAGGATTCAAATACGTGTTGGTAATCATAGATATGTTTTCAAGATGGGTTGAAGCTTTTCCATGTAAAAAGAATGATGCTGTAACAGTTGCAAAGTGTTTGTTAAAAGAAATCATGCCAAGGTTTGGAATACCTATGCAACTTTCATGCGACAACGGATCGCACTTTACTGGAATGATCATAAAGGAACTATGTAAGGCTTTGCAGATTAATCAGCATTTCCACTGCAGTTATCATCCGCAATCCGCGGGACTAGTAGAAAGATATAACGGAATGCTGAAGAATAAACTTTCTAAACTTTGCAATGAAACCGGACTTAAATGGGTCGAACTATTACCTTTAGCATTGATGATAATGCGAGCAGCAACTAACAGGGCAACTGGACTGTCACCACATGAGATTATTATGGGACGACCCCAAAGACTGCCATTCTCAGCACCCTTTACGGTTAAACAAATGGACATTCATAAAATGGATGAAAATATGCTAAACTATTGCATTGCATTAACTAGATGTATTTCCAGCTTTCACCAACAGGTAAAGGAAGCTCAAACAGAACCAGCAGAAGGAAAGTGCCATAACTTGGAACCAGGAGATGACGTCTACGTAAAAGTCTTCAAGAGGAAGAACGGTCTGCAGCCACGCTTTGAAGGGCCGTATCAAGTACTCTTGGCAACAAATACAGCTGTAAAAGTCAAGGGAAGATCTACCTGGATCCACGCATCCCATTGCAAGAAAGCACCAAACAAGGACAATTAAATTTTGAAGGACTTACACAATGAAGCTGTTACTTATATTTTGCATACTAATCGGACTGATACGCATGACGTGCCAAAGAGGTGGGGAAGGATCCCGAAAGAAACGAGAATTACACGTTAACACTTTCTTATACATGTCTTACGAGCATGCTAAAACTAGTGGTAGACCTAGTTGTTGGGTCTGTGCCCATATACCTATTCACACCACGGGAGGGATCCCCCTCAGATCAATTCCCTTTAATACTTCCGAAACAGCAGAATGGGTAATAAGAAGAAACAGTTCAAGGGACCCGGATAAGACCTCAGATGTAGAACAGTGGAGATCAGCAGGGTATAACCTAACCACCTTTCAGCCCAATTATAATCATACTCGAACACCCCCATTTCTTGTATTAACTAATACCTCAGGAGTCGGTAGACCACAAGGGGCATTATGTTTTAAAAAGCAGGCTGCAGTAAGCAGGATGCAGGATGAAAAGAAAGTTGGAGAGAGTTCCTGTAATCAAACAGTCATGTGGCAACCATCAATTCCTGGCCTGCTTGAGCAGGGATTTTTTCAGTTTGACTGGACTAAAGTCAATAATAAAACCAGTAGGTCCCACTGGACAGGTGACCCTATCCGAATATGGATGGGAGGAGAGGGTAACTTGACGGCCTATAATTGCACCTATTTTATATGCGGGAACAAGGCTTATCCATGGTTGCCACATAACTGGACAGGGTCCTGCTATTTGGGTTATGTAGTACCTTATATCCACATTTTAGACAATATAGGAGAACATTATGAATTCCAAAGAAGTAAAAGAGAGACAGCAACTTATGAAAGAGTCTTTGGAGTATTAATAGCCCCATACAGAATAGGGAAGTTAATGGGAGAAGTAAACGAGCTAGCAGATCTGATAGAAAAAGTGGCAAATGAAACTGAGGAAGGATTGTCCGAAATGAGTGCTGAAATGTTAGCTATAAGAGTAATGACATTGCAGAATCGAATGGCATTAGATTATCTGTTGGCAAATAAAGGAGGAACTTGTGCTTTGATAGGGAGTGAATGTTGTACCTATATCCCAGACAGTTCAGAAAATATAACTAACATAGTTAAACACATAAGAGATGCAATGAGTCAGTATAAGAATCCAAAGAGCCAAGGATAGTTTGACTGGATACTGGGAGGATGGCTGGGATCAATGGGACAAATATTATTGCATGGATTAGTAGTAGTGGTAGCAGTAATTCTGTTTGTCACAATGATTAAATGATGTTGTAATAGGCTAGGTAAGGCAGTTATACCTGGAGGAAGTATGATGGTACAGAGGGAAGTAAATGAAGAAGAAGAGAAGAACAGTCCCCTAGGGGAAGAGCTAAGGCGATTGGGTAAGATAATTTTTTAAGGATTAGATGACCAAGATGATGCCAGTTACAGTGGCCAAAATTAAGACTGGACAAATTAGAATTGAAAGAATTACATGCCCAACCCTAAGGATAGACAGAAAGGAGAGATGATCTTAAATAAGGTCAGCCATCAATACAGGTATAATCCCGAGGATGGTTAAAACAGAAAAGAAGTTGGCATCCCTGGCCAAAATCCAAATTTGGTACAGGAACCGACAGGAAAGACCGAAAGGGTTAAATTGAGCTATTTTGTCCTAGAAGGACAAAAAGACAAAAAGGGGGGAATGTGGAAGTGTATTTTTGTCTCGGACACAAAATGGCTTCCTAGAGACCAAGGGGGAAAAATTAGGTCGCGCCCCATTTGGGGCGCAAATATCATCTGGACGCAAATATTAGCGCCTGGCGCTAATTATCGCCACTGACTGGAAACTTCACTTTTACCGCCCCGGGAGGTGAGTGAAGCGCTAAATCAGGCGCTGCACACCTGTCATAAGGCGCAAAGGCCGAGCAGTGAGGCGCTAACTCAGCGCGCGAGCGCAGCGCAGCTGCTGCCAGTTAGCGAGGGAACACAGACACACTGGCGCCGGCCACTTCTTAAAGCGGGGGGGGGGCCAACTTGCTCCCCAGCCACACCCTGCTCATTGCAGCCTTGAATCTCGGCCTGGCGAGACCTGTGAATCCATTTTGCTGCCAAGGATGGAGAGGGTGAGAGAACGAGCTCATCGCTTCACCGAGCGGGCCTTGGATGCTCTGGTTGGCGCGGTGGAGTGCAGAAGATGTATACTCTTCCCTGAGAGTGGCAGGAGGCCTTTGCCACGCGAGTTCAGAAGAGTGTGGAGGGAGGTGGCTCAGAGCGTCTCCTCCAGGAGCATGGTGCCCAGGACCCATACTCAATGCCGCAAAAAGTTCAACGACCTCACTCGGGTCGTCAGGGTGAGTGGCTTTTTCTCAATACCTCTCCATCCCTCCATCTCAACCTCACTCTATGGCCAGAGGGTCTTAAAACCCCAATGCACAACACTCATCCAACACCTATGGCCCTTTCATGAAACACACACACACATTCCACACTTTGCATACAGTAAGGGCTATTCACCTATGGGAGGCACATCAGGCAAGACCATGGCTGCATACAGTAAGGGCTATTCACCTATGGGAAGCACATCAGGCAAGATCATGGCTGTATATTTACTCAGATGCTGTCCTTTTTCTTACAGGCCAAGCTGGCGCATAATCGGAGACAGCAGCAACGGACAGGTGGAGGGCGGCCTCAGCTGCAACCCCTCAGCGATCTTGAGGAGCGCGTCCACAGGACTGTGGCAAGCTGGGTGATCGGTCCCGTCGCCACTGGAGACGCCGACCCCGTTCTGGACAGCAATGGTAAGGTCATCACCTTTTTGTCCTCTGTCCTTCCACTTGTCCCTCACAACACCAGCCTTTGACACTTTCAATCCAACTTGCTAACTCGCTGCACTTATTCCTCCCTTACTGCCACCCTGTCCTCACGCTAAAGCCACTCTTGTACCTCCCTGCTTTCAGATGGTGATTCACTAGCTGAGGAGACGGGCCCTGAAGCTGCCAGTGGGAGTGAAGCTGCAGCCGAGGAGGAAGAGGAAGCCGGAGCATCAGTGCCACCCTCTCCCGAGGAAGCCCATGCCCACACTGGGAACACGCCTTCCCTGGAGGGGAGCAGGGGGGAAGGGTCTGATGAGGGTGAAGCTCCAGGACCCAGCGGGCTGCAGCAACACCATGGGGGTAGGGAAGAACGGGGGCCTTCTCCCCAGAGGGAGAGTATGCCAGACACTCCTACTGCAATGGACGCAGAGGAGGAGCGGCTGATCGCAGAAATGAACACCCAGGCGGTGGGCATGCACACTGAGCTCATGGGTGCAGTGGGAAGGGTGCCCGAATGCATTGAGTCACTGGCAAGGAGTGTGGAGCACTTCGCTGTAGCACAGGCGGATGCCACACTAACGCTTAGTGCTGCAATTCAGTCACTGGCTGCTGTGATCCCATCTCTGACTGCTCTCATGCAGACTCAGATTGAGGCCACGCGAGCACAGACTGCTGCCAACCTCGATGGTTCGTTCACATGTCCCCGGGGCTGTCACCGCGCCGCAGCAGGCCAGCAATCTGTTCTCCAGCAGATTGCTCCAGATGCTGAACTGCTGCCCCGTGGGAGTGCCAGTGTGTCGGGCGAGCAGGGAGTTGCTGTCCTCTCTCACGATGACAGCATTCCTGCTGCCAACACTGTCACTTCTCCACTGCACTTGCCACCGCCTGTAGGACAGACTGCTGCCGCCCATGCAGAGTTGGTGCAGTCTGCAGCCGGGCCCTCCAGGCCCAGAACTGGTCGAGGCCATCCTTCAGGGGCATCTGCAGTGTCAGGGTCTGACGAGCAGCAGCCTTCCACCAGCCTTGCTGCAGCCACTGAGGTCCCATTACGGAGGAGCAGTAGGGTTAGAAGGGGGGAAGTGCGCAAGGGAAGGAGATCACCCTCGAAGGGCAAAAAGTAGGAGGTGTGACAAAATGCTGGTCATTTTTTTATTAAAGGTCGAGGTTCATGGTCCAACTTTTGTTTAGTGTTTTGGACATTATCTCCAGGTTGTGAGAACCAGTTATGTTATTGACTGTTTTTTTGTGTTTATTTCTATGAGTTTGTCATGAGGAATTGACACACACAGAGTTTGTAAAATAAATAAGTTTCTGTATTCAAAATATACATGGTTGGTGGTTGGAATTATTGGTGCCTTGGCCGGCTTAGGTGTTGCGTGCTGGGTTCATTGATGTTGTTAGCAATGGCAGAAGCCATTTCCACAGCAGGGGCCCTAGAAGCGGCTTGCTATTAGCCGTTGACGGACGGCCCTTGCAGTTTCACCATTGTGGGCCGCCCTCCCGCCTTGGTGCTGCTGATGATCATCCTCCTCGTCCTCTTCCTCCTCTTCCTCCTCCTCCTCTGGTGGTGCTCCAAGGCCTGGTGGCATTGGCTGGGTCCTGAGGATTGCCATGTTATGCAAGATGCAGCACACAACTACGAAGTTGGATACTCGCTCAGGCGAGTACTGCAGGGCTCCTCCAGAATGGTCGAGACAGCGGAACCGTTGCTTCAGCACGCTGATTGTGTGCTCAATTATGTTCCTGGTAGCTTGATGGCTCTCATTGTACCGCAGCTCAGCAGGGGTATTGGGCGTACGGAGCGGTGTCATCAGCCAGGTGCTCAATGCATACCCCTTGTCCCCGAGAAGCCAACCAACTGGCTGATGCGGTGCCTCGAAAATCTCTGCCACAGTAGTCTGGCGCAGGATAAAAGCATCGTGGCAGCTGCCAGGATAGTGGGCATTGACAGCGAGTATCAGCTGTCTGTGGTCACAGACCAACTGAACATTCAAGGAATGGAACCCCTTTCTGTTCCGGAATTCCTCGGCATTCTCATGCGGAGCACGCAAAGCCACATGCGTGCAGTCAATGGCGCCCTGCACCATGGGGAAGCCCGCTACCCTCGCAAAGCCCAGAGCGCGGTCACGCTGCTTGTCTGGGGTCATGGGGAAAGAGATGAACTCTCGTCTCCTTTTAAAGAGGGCATTTGTGACCTGCCGGATGCAGCAATGCACCGCGAACTGGGAGATATTGGCGAGGTCCCCAGCAGCAGCTTGAAATGAGCCAGTAGCGTAGAAGTTGAGAGTCACTGTGACCTTCACTGCCACCGACAGAGACGTCCTGGACCTCAGTTGAGGCTGCAGATCTGGCTGCAGCAGGTGGCAGAGCTCAGTGACCACCTCCTTGCTGAATCGCAGCCTTCGCAAACACAGCTCCTCAGATATATGAAGGTAGGAGAGCTGTTCACGATATACCCTGGGAGGGTAAGCTCTCCTGTACATACGCCTGTTGGCCCTCCTCCGTCTGGCCATCATTGCCACTCTCTCTCTGCGTCTCTGTGTCCTCCGATTCAGCTGGAGCAGGACGACGCCCCCAATCAGTGCAGCCCCCATAGTCTCTTTGCAAGCAAAGTAATGAAGGACAGCAACTAAAGTACTAGCGAAGTTAGGATCAGTAGGCAAAACTACCTCACAAAGCGTTGAGTCAATGCAGAAGTCTCTCTTTCTCTCTCTCCGAATCTCTCTCTCTCTCTCAGAACGAGTGGTGCAAAAATGTCCACCACAGAAAAAGACAGGAAGAGGCCCCCTTTAAATAGCGCCCCCCCCCCAGCCCTTGATAGCGTTCCAGTCTTCCTGTCGTTGGATGCGCTAGGCGGTAAGGCAGGGGGCGCCACTCAATTTCCGCTCCGGGGCGCCACAAGGGCGTTGCACCATGGAATGACGTCACAATCTGCGCGCGCAGGTGGTCGCAGCGGTAAGGTTTACCGCACAATCTATATTAAGTTCCCGAGCGGCGCAAACATCACTGCGCCCGGGCGTTAGCGGCTTTGCGCCCCTTTAGCGCCCTCTTAAGGCGCTAACGGGAGGCGCAACCAACTGAATTTTTACCCCAAAGAGTGATACAAAATGGCTGACTCTGACTTGTTTGGGAAAAGATAAAGTTGTTTATGACTTCTCATGGAGATGAATTTAAACTTTGCAGACTATGCTGTCTTCATAGTCTGCTAGTACAGAGTAAAAAAAGGCTTCTTCTAATCAACTTGAGATAACCAAGGCCTAGTGAAGTAAACAGCCAGTTGCCTTGGCCTTGGTGGGAGAAGAAGAACAGATAGATTGACTCCATTTTGTAGAGATTAGCTAGTCTCATCGTAAGGCATTTCTTATGTTTTTTTTAACTTTTAACTTAGCTTACCTTAAACAACATGTCATGTGATATGGAAAGCTTGTGTTTTCAGTGTATAAGAATGTTTCATTTTCTGTGAATTTTTCAGAGTGTCATCGTAGCCATTGGACTGCGATGCATGCTCCTTGCAAGCAAGTAAATAATAAAGCCTGCCTTTGACGATACTATATGTTTCAAGAGTCTTACTCGGAAGTTGAAACTTCGACATGTCTCACCGCCTTCTGTATCTCCTGTCTCACCTCCCTCTGTATCTCCTGTCTCACCGCCCTCTATATCTCCTGTCTCACCACCCTCTGTATCTCCTGTCTCACCGCCCTCTGTATCTCCTGTCTCACCGCCTTCTGTATCTCCCGTCTCACCGCCCTCTGTATCTCCTGTCTCACCGCCCTCTGTATCTCCTGTCTCACCGCCCTCTGTATCTCCTGTCTCACCGCCTTCTGTATCTCCCGTCTCACCGCCCTCTGTATCTCTTGTCTCACCGCCCTCTGTATCTCTTGTCTCACCGCCCTCTGTATCTCCTGTCTCACCGCCCTCTGTATCTCCTGTCTCACCGCCCTCTGTATCTCCTGTCTCACCGCCCTCTGTATCTCTCGTCTCACCGCCCTCTGTATCTCTTGTCTCACCGCCCTCTGTATCTCCTGTCTCTCTCACTGTCCTCTGTATCTCGCGTCTCACCGCCCTCTGTATCTCCTGTCTCTCTCACCACCCTCTGTATCTCCCGTCTCACCGCCCTCTGTATCTCCTGTCTCTCTCACCACCCTCTGTATCTCCTGTCTCACCGCCCTCTGTATCTCCTGTCTCTCTCACCGCCCTCTGTATCTCGCGTCTCACCGCCCTCTGTATCTCCTGTCTCTCTCACCGCCCTCTGTATCTCCCGTCTCACCGCCCTCTGTGTCTCCTGTCTCTCTCACCGCCCTCTGTATCTCCCGTCTCACCACCCTCTGTATCTCCTGTCTCTCTCACCGCCCTCTGTATCTCTTGTCTCACCGCCCTCTGTATCTCCTGTCTCACCGCCCTCTGTATCTCCCGTCTCACCGCCCTCTGTATCTCTTGTCTCACCGCCCTCTGTATCTCTTGTCTCACCGCCCTCTGTATCTCTTGTCTCACCGCCCTCTGTATCTCCTGTCTCACCGCCCTCTGTATCTCCCGTCTCACCGCCCTCTGTATCTCTTGTCTCACCGCCCTCTGTATCTCCTGTCTCACCGCCCTCTGTATCTCCTGTCTCACCGCCCTCTGTATCTCTCGTCTCACCGCCCTCTGTATCTCTTGTCTCACCGCCCTCTGTATCTCCCGTCTCACCGCCCTCTGTATCTCTCGTCTCACCGCCCTCTGTATCTCCTGTCTCACCGCCCTCTGTATCTCTTGTCTCACCGCCCTCTGTATCTCCTGTCTCACCGCCCTCTGTATCTCTTGTCTCACCGCCCTCTGTATCTCCTGTCTCACCGCCCTCTGTATCTCTCGTCTCACCGCCCTCTGTATCTCTTGTCTCACCGCCCTCTGTATCTCCTGTCTCACCGCCCTCTGTATCTCTTGTCTCACCGCCCTCTGTATCTCCTGTCTCACCGTCCTCTGTATCTCCCGTCTCACCGCCCTCTGTATCTCCTGTCTCACCGCCTTCTGTATCTCCCGTCTCACCGCCCTCTGTATCTCTTGTCTCACCGCCCTCTGTATCTCTTGTCTCACCGCCCTCTGTATCTCCTGTCTCACCGCCCTCTGTATCTCCCGTCTCTCTCACTGTCCTCTGTATCTCGCGTCTCACCGCCCTCTGTATCTCCTGTCTCTCTCACCGCCCTCTGTATCTCCCGTCTCACCGCCCTCTGTATCTCCTGTCTCACCGCCCTCTGTATCTCCTGTCTCTCTCACCGCCCTCTGTATCTCGCGTCTCACCGCCCTCTGTATCTCCTGTCTCTCTCACCGCCCTCTGTATCTCCCGTCTCACCGCCCTCTGTATCTCCTGTCTCTCTCACCGCCCTCTGTATCTCCCGTCTCACCACCCTCTGTATCTCCTGTCTCTCTCACCGCCCTCTGTATCTCTTGTCTCACCGCCCTCTGTATCTCCTGTCTCACCGCCCTCTGTATCTCCCGTCTCACCGCCCTCTGTATCTCTTGTCTCACCGCCCTCTGTATCTCTTGTCTCACCGCCCTCTGTATCTCTTATCTCACCGCCCTCTGTATCTCCTGTCTCACCGCCCTCTGTATCTCCTGTCTCACCGCCCTCTGTATCTCTTGTCTCACCGCCCTCTGTATCTCCTGTCTCACCGCCCTCTGTATCTCCTGTCTCACCGCCCTCTGTATCTCTCGTCTCACCGCCCTCTGTATCTCTTGTCTCACCGCCCTCTGTATCTCCCGTCTCACCGCCCTCTGTATCTCTCGTCTCACCGCCCTCTGTATCTCCTGTCTCACCGCCCTCTGTATCTCTTGTCTCACCGCCCTCTGTATCTCCTGTCTCACCGCCCTCTGTATCTCTTGTCTCACCGCCCTCTGTATCTCCTGTCTCACCGCCCTCTGTATCTCTCGTCTCACCGCCCTCTGTATCTCTTGTCTCACCGCCCTCTGTATCTCCTGTCTCACCGCCCTCTGTATCTCTTGTCTCACCGCCCTCTGTATCTCCTGTCTCACCGCCCTCTGTATCTCCCGTCTCACCGCCCTCTGTATCTCCTGTCTCACCGCCCTCTGTATCTCTTGTCTCACCGCCCTCTGTATCTCCTGTCTCACCGCCCTCTGTATCTCCTGTCTCACCACCCTCTGTATCTCCCGTCTCACCGCCCTCTGTATCTCCTGTCTCACCGCCCTCTGTATCTCCCGTCTCACCACCCTCTGTATCTCCTGTCTCACCGCCCTCTGTATCTCCTGTCTCACCGCCCTCTGTATCTCCTGTCTCACCGCCCTCTGTATCTCTCGTCTCACCGCCCTCTGTATCTCCTGTCTCACCGCCCTCTGTATCTCCTGTCTCACCGCCCTCTGTATCTCCTGTCTCACCGCCCTCTGTATCTCCTGTCTCACCACCCTCTTGTAAGCGGTTTTGATCTTAGCCCAATTGCTAGATGGACGGTTCAAATCGCCCCCGCCTTACGAAAGTTCTATACCCGGGAATTATTATTCAGAGTGTAAATGAAATAAGTCACGGACAGGAATGCTTCGGTGAAAAATCGTACTTATATTTATTTGGTCCAACATACACTGGCTAAAACATGCACTACTAAACAAAATCACTGTCTCTGTGGAGAATAAATATCCAGGTTACAAACAACATGCAGTACCCAACTGGGGACTATAACAAGCAGTAATTCCCTTGTTGCTATGGTGGACTCTAATTCCACCCCTACCAACGAATTACCCAGTCGCATAAGCCCCTTCGCCTGGCTGAACCAAACGAAGCTCTCACCCCGGAATAGCCCAAAAGCTTCACTTCTGAGAAAAACTCTGAGCCCTCTGGTTACCGGCTTGGGACACTTGAGACCGTACTTACCATCACACACAGTCGGTCTCGATCGCTCCGCTTAGCTGCTTCTTCCTCTGGTACTTCTTCTTGTTAGGTCGATCTTGGTGCAGCGAGAGCGAGAGAGAGAGAGAATGGTGGGAAAGGGTCTATCTTTATTGAAGTCTCGCTACCCCTATCTTTCTCGCCAATCTTTAAAATCCTTTTGTTTCACCGCCCTCTGTATCTCCCGTCTCACCACCCTCTGTATCTCCTGTCTCACCGCCCTCTGTATCTCCTGTCTCACCGCCCTCTGTATCTCCTGTCTCACCGCCCTCTGTATCTCCCATCTCACCACCCTCTGTATCTCTCGTCTCACCGCCCTCTGTATCTCCTGTCTCACCGCCCTCTGTATCTCTTGTCTCACCGCCCTCTGTATCTCCTGTCTCACCGCCTTCTGTATCTCTTGTCTCACCGCCCTCTGTATCTCCTGTCTCACCGCCCTCTGTATCTCCTGTCTCACCGCCCTCTGTATCTCCCGTCTCACCGCCCTCTGTATCTGTCGTCTCACCGCCCTCTGTATCTCCCGTCTCACCGCCCTCTGTATCTCCCGTCTCACCGCCCTCTGTATCTCCTGTCTCACCGCCCTCTGTATCTCCTGTCTCACCGCCCTCCATATCTCCTGTCTCTCTCACTGCCCTCTGCATCTTCCATCTCCTCAGCCAGCTGTGAACCTGTGGGAAAGAAGAACACCATGCAACAATGGTAAAGCATGTTCAACCTCACATTTAGTTTGAGACACAGAAAAAGGCAAATCACTCCAAGTGCTCAGACACGGCACAAGAATCCTCCCACTGTAATCTCCTTTTCCCACCCTGCAGCCAAGAAACAGGTATTAAACATGTAGCTGGCCAAAGCATGAAATGTAATACTCACCTTGCCTCATTCCAACAACAACAATAACAACAACAACTTGCGCCTTTAATGTAGTAAAATGTCCCAAGGTGCTTCACAGGAGTATTATCAAACAAAATGTATCACCGAGCCACATAAGGAGATGACCAAAAGCTTGGTCAAAGAGGCAGGTTTTAAGGAGTGTTTTAAAGGAGGTGAGAGAGGTGGAGAGGAGAAGAGGCTTGCGGATGGAATTCCAGAGCCTAGGGCCCAAGCAGCTGAAGGCACGACTGCCAATGGTGGAGAAATTAAAATCGGCGATCCGCAAGAAGCCAGAATTGGAAGTGTACAGAGATCTTGGAGGGTTGTAGGGCCGAAGGAAGTTACAGAGATAGGGAGGGATGAGGCCATGGAGGGATTTAGAAACAAGGATGAGAATTTTAAAATCGAGGTTTTGCTGGACCGGAAGCCAATGTAGGTCAGTGAGCACAGGGGTGATGGTTGAACAGGACCTGGTGCAAGTTAAGATACAGGCAGGAGAGTTTTAGATGAGTTCAAGTTTATATAGGGTGGAAGATGGGAGGCCCCGAGGAGACCATTGGACTAGTCCAGTCTACAGGTAACGTAGATGAGCTGAGGCAGGTGCGGAGTCGGGTGATGTTACGGAGGTGGAAGTAGGCGGTCTTGGTGATCGAGCGAATATGTGGTCAGAAGCTCATCTCAAGGTTTCAAAAAGTCTGGTTCAGCCTCAGACAATCACCAGGGAAAGTGATGGAGTCAGTGGCTGGGGAACTGAGTTTGTGGCGTGGACTGAAGACAATGGGGGCGATTTTAACCCGACTCGCTCAGCAGAAACCTGGCAGGTGGGCAGTTAAAATTGTCCTGGCTCTTACCTGTCCGAAAGCCACCATGATGCCAACATCTGCAATTTTAGCTTGCTCTCAACGAGCAGGCGGCAAGGACACGTGCCCAGAGCCAACAGGGTCCTTCTTTACATATGCTTGTTGTGGCCCGATGACATCACTGAGACCTGACTGTAATTTTAACTTACGCCTGAGCGGGGAATCCACTTGGAGTTAAAATCGAGGACAATGGGTTTGGTCTTCCTAATATTTAGTTGGCGGAAATTTCTTTTCATTCAGGACTGGATATCAAACAAGCAGTGTGACAAAACAGTGACATATCGATATTCCCTTGGGCTCCTTTATCTGGTCACTTCTGTATCCCATATCTTATATTCCAATGGCCCAAAATTAAATCATAAATAGCACAAACCTGGGGTATAACAATATTACCCCTTTGTGATCTGAACTGGATATTGAGTCTTTCACAGGTACACTTCTCCAATCTTTCAGTAGACAGACAGTTTAGTGAGATAAGGCCACATAAAAATCATTAAGCTGTTTTATTTTATAGACTACAAGCGAATGTACAGAGTGACAGTTGTAATCTTACTTACTTCACTGAACGTCAAAGCACTCCTGTGACTGAGAAAAACAATGAACCACACCACCCTGAGAAAAACAATGAACCACATCACCCTGAGAAAAACAATGAACCACACCATCCTGAGAAAAACAATGAACCACACCATCCTGAGAAAAACAATGAACCACACCATCCTGAGAAAAACAATGAACCACATCACCCTGAGAAAAACAATGAACCACACCATCCTGAGAAAAACAATGAACCACACCACCCTGAGAAAAACAATGAACCACACCACCCTGAGAAAAACAATGAACCACACCACCCTGAGAAAAACAATGAACCACACCACCCTGAGAAAAACCATAAACCACACCACCCTGAGAAAAACAATAAACCACACCACCCTGAGAAAAACAATGAACCACACCACCCTGAGAAAAACAATAAACCACACCACCCTGAGAAAAACAATAAACCACACCACCCTGAGAAAAACAATAAACCACACCACCCTGAGAAAAACAATAAACCACACCACCCTGAGAAAAACAATGAACCACACCACCCTGAGAAAAACAATAAACCACACCACCCTGAGAAACCACACCACCCTGAGAAAAACAATGAACCACACCACCCTGAGAAAAACAATAAACCACACCACCCTGAGAAAAACAATGAACCACACCACCCTGAGAAAAACAATAAACCACACCACCCTCTCTCACATTAATGGGCTATCTTAATGTTTCCTGGTCAGTCTTGTGGTTCTGGCTGGCTCTGAGTTGAGGTTGAGCAAGTTTCCTCTCAACAGGCTGGGCTTCCTTCCCAGACCTAATTGGAATGAATGAACCCTTGATTGGGGTTTTCCCTTTTTTTGTTACTTTTGACCACAGGCTGCAGCTGGAGATGGGATCTCCCTCTGACTTCTCCCCAGGTCATGGTGTAAATATATCTTCAATGCCTGGCTCATTAACAAATAAACACTCAATGGCTGCAACATATGGCTATGAGCAGAATTTTAAACCTATGCTAACTTGAAGCATACCGCTTAAATGTAACTCATTTCTAAATCATTCCTGGGGGAAAATGGTCAAAGATATCTCAAATCGTGACATGATCTTTGAGAGAAACGAGAAGGAACGAGCTTGATGGGCCAAAAGAGATTTTCTTGTTCAATGCGTTTTTACATTCAAAAGTGTTCGTTACATCTCGGTGGGACCAAAAATCATCAGAGAATCCTGTCCCACCTCAAAAGCCAAACCACTGCTGACATATTTAGAATGGCATTGGTGGCAGCTATAGAGGGGTGAGTTTCACTCATTCATATTGGGCAGCAAATGTAGCCTTTGAAGCCCATAACTCTGGGCTGGGATTGTTTTCCTTAGAGCAGAGAAGGCTGAGGGGGGACCTGGTTGAGGTGTACAAAATTATGAGGGGCTTAGATAGGGTAGATAGAAAGGAACTTTTCCCCTTAGCAGAGGGGTCAATAACCAGGGGGCATAGTTTCAAGGTAAGGGGCAGGAGGTTTAGAGGGGATTTGAGGAAAAACTTTTTCACCCAGAGGGTGGTTGGAATTTGGAACTCACTGCCTGAAAGGGTGGTAGAGGCAGGAAGCCTCACAACATTCAAGAAGCATTTAGATGAGCACTTGAAACGCCATAGCAAACAAGGCTACGGACCAAGTGCTGGAAAATGGGATTAGAATAGACAGGGCTTGATGGCCGGCGTGGACACGATGGGCCGAAGGGCCTCTTTCTGTGCTGTATAACTCTATGGGCTCAATTTTGTCATGGGGCGGGCTGGGGTCGTGTCATCTGCTTTTCGTGTTAGCCACCGGACTCCAATTGAATGTGGGTGAATTATTCGATTTTCCCCTAATTGGGCAATTGAGTTCCAACATGTGGGAACCCATGACCCAATTAGTTTTTTCAGTCTGAAAGTTGCCTCTAATGATGTCATCATTGTTGCTGCATTTAAGGTTTGCAAAGACTGGGAACCTTTTGGCCTTTGCTGTGAGAGGGACCTGGAGGCAAAATGAGCAGTAGGAGACCTAAGTCTGCTCCCAGTTTTTTTTTACCACCACCACCACCACTACTACTGGCTCCAAACTTCCACAACAATGGTTATGACTGCTAAAAGTTCCCCCAGAATGATGATTGATCAAATCTCGTTCTTAATGGTGGACCTGCAGCTGATAGTCAACAATTCAAGTGTGCTACCGCCAGGTTTCACTGTCGTGTTTCAGAGGAGGCGTGCATCACGTCAGAAAAGTCTTAAAATCAGAAAGGCCTCTCAAAATGGGATTATAGAGGCAATTAAGTGGTTGTTAAGGGCCTTAAGGGCCTATCCCGCCTCTTGGAGGCGGGACGGAGACGGGATTGGAAGCCACGCATTTGGGAAAATTGCTCGGAGGCGGGATGGAGGCGGGGTTGGGCCCGCCCGCCATTTTTTGCAATTTTAACACCCCACACGCCTCCATTCCCGCCTCCTCGGGCCTGGCAAAATCCAGCCCTATGACTCTATAACTCAGACTGTCACTTCCAACTGAAGAACAGTGGAGGATGGGTAAAATGAAAGATGAGATATAAATGGAAGAAAAGCCTCAAAAATGGCATTTTAATCAGTTTAACATGAGCATTAATTAAAAAGTTGATTAGAACTCATTATTTTTAACGGTTTACAATGGAAAATATTTCTGAAAAATTGTGCAATTAAGATTTTATTTCAAAACAAATACAATAAAGTGAAATGTGCAAATTTTTATAGCTCTCTCTCTCTCTCTATATATATATATATATAATTAAATTCCTTCAATTTTATGATATTGAAGTTTCAAAGAAATCCAAAACATAAAACCACTTGATAACAAGTTATACATCATTTATGGTGCCTTGTGTTATAGCAGATATTGGCCTAGAAATTGGATTAGGCCCGAAAACGGGCGGTGTCAAGGGCCAGCGCTATTTGCCTGCTGCCATTGAAAGTGTTCATTATAATGATTGGAGTGCTGATCTCAGCGCTAAACACGCTCAACGGGGAGGCCAATATCAGGTGCAGCCTAATGGCCAGTAATGTTTTGCCCAGGCTCTCTGCACTACTTAATGGGGAGGTACTTTTTTGCAGCAGCACCTCATTGTCAGTCTGGCTGAAGACATGTCTCAGCAACCAAGGGAGTGAGCATGAAGGTTCTCGGATGCTGCACTGGTGACTTTGGTCATGAACGTTCAAAGAAGGTGGGCTGTCTTGTTCCTGTAGGGTGGCAGGATGCCATCCAAGGCTACTAGCAGAAGGCTCTGGGAGGAGATAGCTAGCTCCGTGAGTCACGGCCACCAGTGTGGTTCCAAGGATGTGGATCCAGTGCCGAAAAAAGTTTAATGACCTCACATGGCAGGTCAAGGTAAGTAAAGGCTTCAGCAAATGCCATAGCCCACTATCTACACCACAAGCCTCATATACTTCTCAATGCACCACACTCCCATCACTCACCTACCAGCAATCTCTGCCTATCACCACTCATACCTCACAATCATAGCTTCACTTCACCCTCACAACCTTACCACTGTTGCAACACTCACACCCACATCTCACACCTTGCACACACTGACAGCTATTCAACTATGGCAGGCACATCAACCAAACACATTGCAGCACACTCACTGACTCACTTCACTTTCTCTTGCAGGCAAGGGTGGCACAGAACAGGAGGGAGCAGCGGCAGCCAGGCAGCGGCCAAGTCACTATACAGAACCTCACTGACCTGGAGGAATTGGTCCTTGACATAATTGGAGGGGCAGCGAAGAAGGCCGTGGCAATGGGAGAAGTTGAAGCTGTTGACAGTATGGTCATACCTAATCCTTCTTCTCACATGCCACTTCCTCCTCATCCCACAATCTCTTCTCACTTAAACACTGCTGATGGTGTATGCATGGATATCTTGCTTCCCCCCCCCACTTCCCTCACCACAACCTGACGCTTGTGCCTTTCAGCTTTCAGATACCCAAGAAGTCCCACCAGCACAGCCTGTCCCTAAAGTTGTGGAGGAGAGTAATGGAGGAGAAAAACAAGACACACCGTCACTGCATCTGACACTCGCAGACACCAGCTCAGAAAATGGCACTGCGCAGATTTAGAGGGTAGTTTAGAGGCAGGATCTGCACATGGTGAGGCACTGGGCATGAGTGGGCTGCAGCAAGGCCAGAGGAAAGGGCAGCTCGGGGGGCAGCTCCCTGGAGGGCGAGTTTGCACATGAGTTCTGCTCCACAGGACTCAGATGATGACCTCGATGGGGCGGTCTTCAGAAGAAACGTGATGGGCGTGCACAGGGAAATAATAGGTGTAATGGCAAGTCTGCCAGAGAGCCTCTTGTCAATGTCAAGGAGCATGGAGGAGTCTGGCTCCTACATTGGACAGGGCTTTGCACAGAGCTTGGAGCCTAGGATTTCCAGGCTGGAAATGATGGACAACTCCAGGAGAGACCTTGTGGACCTAGCCATGATGCTGCATGTGCTGGGCAATTTTTTTAAAATATTTGTTCCTGGGATGTGGGCATCGCTGGCAAGGCCAGCGTTTATTGCCCATTCCTAATTGCCCTTGAGAAGGTGGTGGTGAGCTGCCTTCTTGAACCGCTGCAGTCCCTGTGGTGAAGGTACTCCCACAGTGCTGTTAGTTGTAGGATTTTGATCCAGTGATGATGAAGGAACGGCGATATATTTCCAAGTCAGGATGGTGTGTGACTTGGAGGGGAACTTGCAGGTGGTGGAGTTCCCATGCGCCTGCTGTCCTTGTCCGTCTAGGTGATAGAGGTCGAGGGTTTGGAGGTGCTGTCGAAGAAGCCTTGGCGATTGCTGCAGTGCATCTTGTAGATGGTACACACTGCAGACACTTTGCGCCGGTGGTGGAGGGAGTGAATGTTTAAGGCGGTGGATGGGGTGCCAATCAAGTGGGCAGCTTTGTCCTGGATGGTGTCGAGCTTCTTGAGTATTTTTGGAGCTGCACTCATCCAGGCAAGTGGAGAGTATTCCATCACACTCCTGACTTGTGCCTTGTAAATGGTGGAAAGGCTTTGGGGAGTTGGGAGGTGAGACACTCGCCGCAGAATACCCAGCCTCTGACCTGCTTTTGTTGCCACAGTATTTATGTAGCTGGTCCAGTTAAGTTTCTGGTCAATGGTGACCCCCAGGATGTTGATGGTGGGGGTTCGGCGATGGTAATGCCGTTTAATGTCAAGGGGCGGTGGTTAGACGTTGTCTTGTTGGAGATAGTCATTGCCTGGCACTTGTGTGGCGCGAATGTTACTTGCCACTTATCAGCCTAAGCCTGAGTGTCGTCCAGGTCATGCTGCATGCGGGATGGACTGCTTCATTATCTGAGGAGTTACGAATGGAATTTGTGGCTTCCATTGCAGCACAGGCAGAAGCGACCCAACGTCTCAGTGCTGCAGTGGAAGCGCAGACTGCTCTCCTGCAGGCTCAGCTTTCTGCCATGCACGCTCAGACTGTTGCCATCATCGCTGGGTTTACAAGTGGCGAAAGGAGCTTGCAGGATGTCACAGCAGGCCAGCAATCTGTCCTCCAACAGATTGCTAGGAATGCTGAGGCGCTGCCCCAGGGGAGTGGCAGTGGGTCAGTGGAGCAGGAACCTGCTGTCCTCTCTCAGGATGACAGCATTCCTACTTCCACCACTGCCACTTCCGCCATTGCCGTTGTCGCTGCCTGTCATCCAGCCAGCCCAGACTGTTGCCGCACATGTTGATGTGGTGCAGTCTACAGCCGGGCCTTCTAGGTCCACAGCT
The DNA here is from genome assembly GCA_030390025.1 of Squalus acanthias. Lineage (NCBI taxonomy): Eukaryota > Metazoa > Chordata > Chondrichthyes > Squaliformes > Squalidae > Squalus > Squalus acanthias. The sequence continues at coordinate 135,421,503 of CM059426.1, read as the reverse complement.
GGTCGAGGTCTTCCTGCAAGGCCATCTGTATTCTTCCCCACTGAAAGTCAGCAGCCTTCCATCAGCCATGCTGCAGCTGCTGGTGGAGCACCGCATAGGAACACTAGAATAGGTAAAGGCACACGGATGACAGGCACAAAATGATTGCACAAGGGTGATTAGTAGATATTGTAATGTTGATTGGATTCTGATAAATTTATGATTTTGTTTGGAATGTATGTTTTGTGGTGGCTCTCATTTCAGCTTTGTGCCCAGGAGGACGCTGTGATGTTCCATGAGTGAGGGATGTTATGATGGGGAATTGGTGAGCAATGGGGATCTGGGGTTTCATTCACTGGAATCGGAGTCTGATGGAGCGTTCATGGACAGCCCATCCAGAAGGGGGGTTTTCTGCCTGCCTCCTCCCTCCCTCCTCTTCCTGTTCCTCGTCCTCTTCCTGCTCCTCCTCTCCCTCTTCCTCCTCCTCCTGAGGTGGTCCCACAATCCCTGGTGGCAAGGGTTATGCTTTAATGATGGCCAAGTTGTGAAGCATGCAGCCGACCACCACAAAATGCGATCTCCCGGATGCAGCAATGCACGGCGAACTGGGAGATATTAGCTATATCTCCTGCTGCAGACTGGAAGGATCCGCTGGCAAAGAAATTGAGGGCCACAGAGACTTTGAGGGCCACTGGGAGAGCTATGGTCACCCTGCTCTGAGGCTGCAGGTCTGGTTGCAGGAGCCTCCTAATACACTGCTCCTCGCTTAAGTAGATGTAGGAGAAGTACTGTCGCAAGATCCTAGGTGGGTAAGGCCTCCTGTTGAGAGCCCTCCTGGCCCCCCTCCTCCTCCCTCTGCACGCATCTTCTTGTCTTCTTCGCTGCCTCTGCTCCCTCTGCCGCAGATACTCGGGCATGAGGGGGACTGCAAGTAGAGCCCCCATGACTGTGAGCAAGTGATGTGAGCAGAAGCCTTTAAATGAGAATGAAGGTATTCTCCACTTGCACCAACATTCCCAGTCACCTCAAGAACTTGAAACAAGTTTAGAAAGCTGCAAGAGTTGTAAAAAGTTACACAGAGCCTGACAAACTTAGAAACCATTTCAGCTGCAAGTTGTTGATGGTGATCCCTTCAAATATTGCTGCTAGAGGCGCCTTCCTGCTGCTGAATGCTTGGTCTGTTGGTTGTGATTAAGAGAGGGCGGTAAGTGGAGTGACGATGGCGAAAATGGTAGCTTGTACGTCAAGTGAGCGTTGCACACTCATTGGCATCACGATCTGCCACATTTCCATTTCTGCAGCAAGCGTAGGCAACAGCAGCACTGCCGACCTTCCCAAAATGGCGACCACCGCGGGACCCGCCGGAAGCGGGCAGAAGCAAGGCGGTTGCCATTTTCTCTTCAAAACGGGCCTTAAGAGCCGATGCTGAACCTCTGAATTTCTAGGCCATTATTTACTAGCATAAATGTTCCTGGTTTCAAATCCCTCAGCCAGCCATAAATTACAGTTTAAGATGAACATACAAAAGCACTTCAACCTTTTCACACCTTGACTAAGTGTTATTACTCGATGATAAAGAGTAGCTCAATTATTCCATTGACTGTACAAAGTCCGACTTTTGAATTGATATTTCAACCATTCTTAATGGTTTTGTGACATTTCTACAATTCTCCTTTCTTTGTTTCTTTTGTTCCCCTCCTATTAGTTCATGTTCCCTACATCGAGCACACTTTAAAAGTATTTCCTTGGCTGCAAAGTGCTTTCAGATGTCCTGAGGTCATGAAAGGCACTGTATAAATGCAAGTCCTTTCTTGCTTTCCTTTAATGCATTTAGCTAACAAATTGTGACTGATAAGAGGACTTCACTAAGTTTACAACTTTAAAAAAATATTCTCCATGTTTTGACTAACAAGATAGTTTATACATTTTACACAGCTTATATATTTCAAATTAGCTTGTAAGGGTTCACAATAAAGATAAAAAGGCTGATTTTAACTTGGTCCACCTGGTGAGAACAAGATAGTAGTGGCCCTAAAATTGGAATGTGAACTTACCACCCCGTTTCTGCTTTGATCGCACCCACTGCCTTTTTGCCAAGTCCTTTTACAAGAGTGGTCCAGGCAACTGGCTAAAGCAGGCAGGAGCCTCATTAAAGTATGCAAATCGGGGTCATATGACGTACATAGGACCTTGTTTGCAATTTTAAAGTACATATGCGTGGGCCACACGCTTTGCACGCTCCGCCCATTTATAAAGGGACCGCTGGAGGCCACTCACAAAACAGACCAGGAGCTATCAATTTCCGTTTTGATGGGGTTAGGAGGAGCAGGAGAAAAAAGGTCTGAGGTGCTGCCACAAAATAATTTGGGCTGCTGCTGACCCATGTGAGCGCACTCCCCCCCGCCACTCCCCCGCACCCCAACCCCTCCCGGGCTCCGATTGTTCGCTGACTCAGCAGGGGAGCTGGCCAAATTCCCAGAACTGGCAAGCTGCAGCGAGGCACCCATTTGGTGCCCACAACTCGCCAGCAGAATCTAAGCAAGGTTCGAGCCTCTAAGTGGCTCGGGCCTCCTGGCCATATAAACGGGTGACAGTGGTTGTGCTCTGACTGCCCGTGCTCCGTTAGTAGTTCAAATCGGCCCTTAATGCTTTCTTGGAGTATAGATGTGCATTTAAATAATGTGAAGAATTTAAAATAGCTTGAACTTGATAAAAAAAAGTAGAATGAATTAAGAATAAATGTAGGATAAATTTCAATATGACAAAGGCTGAATATGTGGAGTTAAAATATGGGAGTCTGTCTTTTTAAATGAGATGGCTAATTTTGCTTAGATGAAGAATAATGGTTTGTTGTCTCCCAACAGCATAGTCAATTCTGTTGAGCTGTGAGTAAAATTATTTCAGATGGGATAATGTTTATTTGATACTCAAGTGGCTAAATTGACTTTGTCTGCTCATAATAACGAGGATAAATTAAATTTTCTTTCCAGAGCTGTTAAAAAATGCAAATTGTTGTGAAGTGGAAGGCATCATTTCAGTATTGCTGAGTTCTCTATTACTTTTTAAGTAGGAATGTGTGAAGCCATATGCAACACTGAGTACTTGGAACATTACAGTTGTGGGCAGATGGTTTTTTCATTATATGTTGTAAAGAATTACAAGCTCCATATTGGTGTTTTTTTTATTGAAATTGCTGCTTATCCGTCTGTAAGATACTAATTTTCAGGTCGACTGTTCAGAATACAATCTAAATCTTCCTGCTATCTGTAGAACATCTGGTTAGACTAGTGCCACCAGGGTCATTATGTGAGAGTTAAAAGAACATAGTCTGTTCTCTGCCTGAATCCTTTAGTGAATCAATTTCTGAGAGTTGAGCAAAAACGCAAAACAGTATCGTAGGTTGATATTTTGGACCGCTAGCTTTCTGTTAAATAGGGCAGTGATTTGTCAAAGCACAGAACAGAAAGTAAGGCCAGGCAAAGTAAATAAGCACAAAGGACATAACCATACTGGGCAGGAGTTTCCGTTAGCTTGCGTTGGTTTCTTCAGCGCAATTCGCCCAAAGTCGGCCAAACAAGCGCAGAATTTTAAGCGCAAATTACGTCCAGTGCAAATCGAGTTTCCACGATCTTTTGCGCTCGTTTAAAAACCATCCCGTAAGAAGCAGGCCCCGCCCACAAAACTGGCCACGACCCCAGGGTGAATTAATCACCTTTGGGAGTTTCCGCTAATTGCGTCCGTTTGTGGCCGTTTGAAGAGGCTCTAAAAATTAAGCTTTTTTTAGGCGCAAGGATGATTCAGGTACATTTTAAAAGCTTTTAAATATATACGTTTTCTTTAATTTGCTAAAAAACTGACTACTGTATACCAATATAACTAGCAAATGGTACTGCATAATTTTTTTTACAGTCATTTTCAGTGCTTTAAAAATCGGGTTACTCACAGGCAGTGATTAAAATGCTTATTTATTGTGATAAACCCATTTTCAGCTGTATTAATCAAACTGCACCAAGTCACCACTCTTACATATATCAAGGAATATTTTTTAAAGCAAAAAATACGTTTAAATTACGTTCTAAAACGCTGCCCGATTGCACTGGTTCATGACAGATTTTATGTTCAGCGATATTTAAATGAGTTTGAGCGGAAACTTGAGAAGGTCTTCTCAAAACAAGTGCAATGTTGAATACAATTTGCGCCCGGATCACCGATTGCGCTCAAAGCAGAAACTCCAGGCCAATAAGATTGAGGTAAAGAATGCAATTAAGCTCCTCTGCCTGATTGCTAAAGGCATTCGTAAAAATATGCTGGAGCTGGAAGCATACCTAGTGACAAGAAGTCATGAAGTTACAGTGCTAACTAAAATATGGGTCACTCCAGAAGATGGGAGTGCTTTCAATGCGGGAAAGATTGGAAAGGTGAGAGTGAAAATGGATGGCCTTTAACCTTTGGGATAATTTGGAAGTAAAGAAAACTGAATTCATGTCCCAGAGGAAGACACAAAATTATTTTTTCTTTTCTATGATTGAAATAAGGGTATTTATGACAATTATTTGACAATCATGGCCGACTTTAGCTAATTCATCATTGACTGGGAATGTCCAAATTGAGGTGTGGCATCCGAATCAGTTAATGGCCCAGAAATTCACCTCTCCGGCTTGCCGCGGGGGTAAGGATCGCGCGCGCACTTACCTACCGCGTCTGCCGTTCTGCTTCTGGCCCATGGGGACTTCAGCTCCTGAGCCTGCTCCAAGTGCCGGCGCGCAGTGCTTGCGTGTCCCAGGGGCGTAGTTAGTGTGATGCGTCCCCTGGGATCACGTGGGCCATGGAGAGCCAATGGCAGCAGACCATCTTTCATTCATAGATTTGACAGGAAGACCTGTCAAATCTATGAATTGAAATCGGCCCCAAAAGAACAGCTAAACTTCAAATAAATTTAAAAAAAAACATCACATTTTTAAAATAACTATAAGTTAAATAAATTAACTACTTTAAACAAAAATGTATAATTTTTGAAAAAATTAAAATACTTTTTAACAGTGCTAAAAATAAACTTACCTTTCTTTAAAGTATCTAAAAAAGATAAACCTGTTGAAAAACTTTTTAAATTATAATTAATTAACCACTTACCTTGTTGAAAACGGGTCCTGCGCCTCTTTTTAAAAGCGCAAGTTCTTCAATACTTACCCTCCCAGAGAAACCTGAAAAAAAACCTAAGTTTGCTGCGTGCGCGCAGCCTCTACCGCGCACGCAGTTCACCTCTGAACCGCTCCCTTCACCAGACCGGAAGTTCCAGTTTCCCGCGCATGCGCAGTGCATGCAGGAAATCAGCACTTCAGGCGGCCTTACGGGTGAGTACACAGTGCGTACTCACCCAGCAAGTGCCGAATTTTTGGCCCAACATCTATCTCTGCTTGTTGTTGAGCCCTTTTAACCTGTCTGGGACTTCCATCTCAGTTACATCAAAGTTATTGGTTCTACTTAGATTATCTGAGTGTGGGGATGGCATGTTGCTCATCCCTTTCCTTGTGAAAACTTGGAGGAAGTAATCATTGCGATTCTCTGTGTAGGGAAGTGTGCATTGATTAGTGGTACGCTATCTTTCAGTGAAGGAGACCTGAGTAAGCCGCAGTTGCAGTTCTTGAGCTGCTGTGGCTATTGCTTCAAATGCTTGGTCTTCATGTGGCTGATATTTAATCTCAATGGTGTCATCATCTACATCTCCCTCCTCCTCCACTGAAACATCAATGGGAATGTCCTTCTGGATAGTAAAGTTGTGGAAGACACAACAGGCTACAACAATTTTTCAGACCATGCAAGAAGCATGCTGAAGGGCATCCTCTGATGTATCCAGGCATCTGAACCTTGCTTTGAGCATTCTTATTGCTTGTCCAATGTAAATTCCTGCTCCTATTTTCAGTTTAATTGGCCCCGATATTTACGAGGAGGCGGGAAGGGTGTAGGGGAGTGCCGTAGATCGGGGGAAGCCCAGCAAGTCTGCGGACACGGAGGTCCAGCTGGATTTAATATAATATTTTTCTCCCATTTCCTGCATGGCAGCCAGCCAAATTGACAGGCAGGCCGGCTGCCGGGTGGGAAAAGCAGCAGCAGGAGACCACAGCCAGAAACATTTGGGTACAGTCCCCGGCAACCGCGATCTCGGGGCAGGCTGCAGATCAGGGGTTGGGGGTAAAAATGGCAATGGGCACGTATGCAGCGGGTTGGGGACGCATTGCTAATTTTTTGGGGTTTAACCCTCCTTCCCCCAACCGCCTCTGCCCGTCTTGGGGGTGGGGGTGGGGGGGAGGGCTGGTGGCATTAATGTTGAGGCCATTGTATCTCTCTTCTGCTGCATTGGCAGTCCTGCCTAGTAGTGTACTGAGCCATGGGAGGAGAGTGTAGCTTTTGACTCCAAGGAGCCATTGTGATACCAGGAATACTGGACTGCTGGAGGTTAAATGCATCATTGCAGCTGCCAGCATACTTGGCATTCATGTGAAGCAATTTGTGCCTAGAATCGTAAACTTGCTGTACATTTAGAGAATTAAATCCTTTTACGGTTGGTGGAATGATGAGGATTGTCAGTCGGGGCAATGCGTAGCCGCTAGTGCAGTCAATAGCACCTAGAACCCTGTGAAATCCTGTCCTGTAAAAACTGGCACCTCGTTTGTTCATTGGCCTCTGTCCAGTGTGAAATTTGATATAGTTGACAACCCTGGCACACAGGGCATTAATGACTTGCCATATAGACTGCAAAATGATTAATATGACAGAAATGACAGGTTGCACCTTGGAATGAGACAATAGCATAATGTTTTTTGGCAGTGGTCACCTTCTCCACAATGGTAAGCACAATCCTAGGTCCAGATTTGGGGCATCTGTTTCAGTTACAACAGGAAGCAGAACTCCTGCAGAGCTTCAGGATTGACTTGAAGTCTCCTATGGCATTAATTACAGAGACAAATTCATGAAGGAGCTGTACACCTCATCGGGGGTGAGGGGTGGGGGGGGGGGCTCTGCCCCAATGTGGACTGGAATCACATGTAGACCAGACTGGTTAGAGGTGACAGTTTCCCTTCTCTAAATGACATTAGTGAACCAGTTTGTTTTTTATGACAATCAGGCAGCTTTTGTGATAATTTTTTCTATTAAAAGGGCTGAATTCAGGGCAGAAATCACAGAATTTGGGAGAAGTGACACCATCCCGTCCTAAACCCATCATTTACCTGACTGGACTGCTCATTGGATAATTCTTTCTCCTGACATCAAATCGGAGCCAACTTAGGATGCATTACACTCGGGGTGGAAGGCTGGTGGATCAGGATCCTATCCAAATTTCTGCCTCGTTATTTAGCCCAGGGTACTGAAAAAGGTTAGGAAGCAGATCTGTGAGGCATGGGCAACTATTATAAGGGAGTCGCTTGACACTAGGGAGCTACTAATAGATTGGAAACAGGGCACTACGATACCTATCTACAGAAAAGGATAAAACAGACACAGCATCTGTAGCTCCAATAGTTTCACCTCCATGCCAATAAAATAATGCAATTGATCATCAGGAGTAAATTGAAGAGTATCTGTATAACAATAGCCTAGTAAACAGCAGCCAACAAAGATGCCGACGTTGAAGATCAACCTGCTCAACTTATTTGAAGAAATAACATCCCAAGTGGACAGTGGAAAGCCCTACAACATAGAGTAATTTCCTCACTGCAGGTTGTTAGTTAAACCCAAAGCTACGGGGATTCAAGGTAAACCCTGGGAATGAATAATTGGCTGATGGATAGAAAGAAACACGTAATTGTTTGAAGGCTAATTTCAGGGTGGAGGGAAGGACTGAGTGGGATACCCCAGGGCTCAGTGCTTTTCATTTACATAAATGACCTGGACTCGAGCTCAATGCAAAGTAGTTCGAATTGCCAATGACACCAAACTGGAAGGAGCAGCAGAATTTGAGGAAGCAGCTCAGAAATTATGGAATGAGTTGGACAAAATAAGTATATGGGCAGAAGAAATTTAATGCAGACAAGTGTAAAAGTACTGCACACAGGATGGAAAAATAAGGAACACACGCACTCCGTAAATGGTTTTGAAATAGCTAAGGATGAAATGGAAAGGACTCAGCGTTAATCATGTCCAACTAATCAACAAAGCCAAGAGGAAGTTCAACTATGCAGTTGAATATAAGTCAGAGTAGACCATGATCAGACTGTACAGTGCTCTAGTCAGATCACATCTTGAATACTCCATCCAGTTCTGCCTGGTGATAAACAAGGGAAGCAATCAATCACTGGAGGTAGTATGGGGAAGACCCATGAGTCCTGAGATGGGCAGGAGGCCACTTGTAATATGCAAATGTAGCACTCTTGCCTCTGAGTCAGAAGGTTGTGGGTTCAAGTCCCACTCCAGGGACTTGAGCACAAAAATCTAGGATGACACTCCAGTGCAGTGCTGAGGGAGTGTTGCACTGTCGGAGGTGCTGTCTTTCAGATGAGACATTAAACTGGCTCTCTCAGGTGGACGTAAAAGAACCCATGGCACTATTTCGAAGAAGAGCAGGGGAGTTATCCCCGGTGTCCTGGCCAATATTTATCTTGCAATCAACATAACAAAAACAGATTATCTGGTCATAATCACATTGCTGTTTGTGGGAGCTTGCTGTGAGCAAATTGCCTGCCGCGTTTCCCACATTACAACAATGACTACACTCCAAAAGTACTTCATTGGCTGTAATGCGCTTTGAGACGTCCGGTGGTCCTGAAAGGCGCTATATAAATGCAAGTCTTTCTTTCTTTCTTTTTACATACGACCCTGATTGCAATTTTGATGTCCATTTGTACCAGGCACTGAACGGCCTCACCAGCAGTCATTAAAGGGACATAAGAACATAAGAAATAGGAGCAGGAGTAGGCCAATCGACCCCTCGAGCCTGCTCCGCCATTCAATAAGATCATGGCTGATCTGATCCTAACCTCAAATCTAAAGAACACAAGAAGTAGGAGCAGGACCCGGCCACTCAGTACCAATTCCTTAGTGATTTTAATTGTATTTAGCTCCTCCCAAGAACATAAGAACATAAGAAATAGGAGCAGGAGTAGGCCAATCGGCCCCTCGAGCCTGCTCCGTCATTCAATAAGATCATGGCTGATCTGATCCTAACCGCCAATCTACTATCTACTATCACAGAACCATCTCCTGCATCTAACAGAATTGCACACACGAAATAGGAGCAGAATCAGGCTACACGGTCCCTGGGCCCGCTCCACTACCCACAGGGCCATGACCGATCCGAACCTAGACTCATGTCCAAATTCCTGCCCGCTCCCCGTAACCCTTAATGCCCTTTACTTCTAGGAAACTGTCTATTTCTGTTTTAAATTTATTTAATGATGTAGCTTCTACAGCTTTTTGTGGCAGCATATTCCATGGACCTACCACCCTCTGAGTGAAGTAGTTCCTCCTCATCTCAGTTTTGAAAGAGCAGCCCCTTATTCTAAGACTATGTCCCCTAGTTCTACTCTCACCCGTCATCGGGAACATCCTCCCCGCATCCACCCAATCCAACCCCTTCACAATCTTATATGTTTCAATAAGATCGCCTCTCATTCTTCTGAACTCCAATGAGTAGAGTCCCAATCTACACAACCTCTCCTCATATGACCACCCCCTCATCCCCGGGATTAACCGAGTGAACCTTTTTTGCACTGCCTCGAGAGCAAGGATGTCTTTCCTTAAGTAAGGACACCAAAACTGTATGCAGTATTCCAGGTGCGGTCTCACCAATACCTTGTACAACTGAAGCAATACCTCCCTATTTTTATATTCTATCCCCCTAGCAATGAAAGCCAACATTCCATTTGCCTTCTTAATCACTTGCTGCACCTGCATACTAACCTTTTGAGTTTCGTGCACCAGGACCCCCAGATCCCTTTGCACTTCAGTACTCTCCAGTTTCTTGCCATTAAGATAATAAATTGCTCTAGGATTTTTCCTGCCAAAGTGCATCACCTCACACTTTCCAGTGTTGTATTCCATCTGCCAAATCTCTGCCCACTTACTTAGCCTGTCTATGTCCCCTTGCAGGTTTTTTATGTCCTCCTCACTCACTACTTTCCCTCCCATCTTAGTATCATCTGCAAATTTTGATATGTTACACTTGGTCCCTTCCTCCAAATCGTTAATATAGATTGTAAAGAGTTGGGGACCCAGCACTGACCCCTGTGGAACACCACTAGTTACTGATTGCCAGTCTGAGAATGAACCATTTATCCCAACTCTTTGCTTTCTGTTAGATAGCCAATCCTCTATCCATGCCAGAATATTACCCCCAATCCCGTGATTTTTTACCTTAAGCAATAATCTTTTGTGTGGCACCTTGTCAAATGCCTTTTGGAAGTCTAAATACACTACGTCTACTGGTTCCCCTTTATCCACTCTATATGTTACTTCCTCAAAGAACTCCCCCCCTAGAGCCCCCTGTTTGTCCAGTGTTGGGATATTCTTAGTGTCCTCTACCGTAAAGACTGAAACAAAATATTTGTTCAGCATTTTTGCCATCTCCATGTTTCCCACCATTTATTTCCCGGTCTCATCCTCTAAGGGACCTACGTTTGCCTTAGCCACCCTTTTTCTTTTTATATAACTATAGAAATTCTTGCTATCTGTTTTTATATTTTTTGCTAATTTATTTTCATAATTTATCTGCCCTTTCTTAATCAATCCTTTAGTTACTTTTTGCTGTCTTTTGAAGACTTCCCAATCTTCTATCTTCCCACTAAGTTTGGCTACCTTATATGTCCTTGTTTTTAGTCGGATACTATCCTTAATTTCTTTACTTAGCCACGGATGGCTGTTATTTCTTTTACACCCTTTTTTCCTCAGTGGAATATATTTCTTTTGAAAGTTGTAAAATAACTCCTTAAATGAACACCACTGCTCATGTACCGTCTTACCCTTTAATCTATTTTCCCAGTCCACTTTAATCAATTCCGCTCTCATACCATCATCGTCTCCTTTATTCAAGCTCAGTATGCTTGTTTGAGAACCAACCTTCTCACCCTCTAATTGGATATGGAATTCAACCATGTTATGGTCACTCATTCCAAGGGGATCCTTAACTAGGACATTATTAATTAATCCTGACTCATTACACAGGACCAGGTCCAAGGTTGCTTGCCCCCTTGTAGGATCAGTTACATACTGCTCAAGAAATCCATCCCTAATACACTCAATAAACTCTTCCTCAAGGCTGCTCTGCCCAATTTGACTGCTGGAAGCTGCCCAAAAACTGCACCAAACAATGTTAAATTTTATTTTGATGGAGCCTGGGCACACAGAAATACTTCAGCCCGCTGCCAGATCATCCGAGGCCCTCCTGGGATTGTCTACACCCCCACCCCCACCATTCCATACCCCCACAACCAAGCTCCGACTGTTAGCCAGCTCATCATGGCAGCCTGCTGATTTCACCCCCTCCCGCAACCATCAAGCTTCAGCAGGGTGCTTGCTTGGCAACCACCATTCACCGGTGGCATGTAAATGATGCCCAGGCCTCTAAATGGCTCGTGTGCTGCCCATTGAATGCAGACAAGTGTAAAAGTACTGCACACAGGATAGAAAAATAAGCAACACATGTACTGCATAACTCCATAAATGGCTAAGGATGAAATGGAAAGCACATCATGCTGGTAAGAAGGGTAGGCGGAAACCCACCCATTATCTGCCTGAAGTTAAAATCAGTCTTCTGTATTTTCAGCCTGGAAAGGAAGCATATGAGAGGTGATATTAGAGAGATTTTACCCCTATTTTTGTTCCATTGCCTTTTTGAATTGAGGTAATTTTCAAACACTCCCAGCAGGAAGACGGAGTGCTGGACACAGTTAGATAAAGCAAACACAGTTTATTAAGACACAGACAGGAAAACACACCATTCTGCAATAAAACTTGCCAATAATCGCTTCAAATTTCGGTGAGGATCTCCCGAGCTATTGCTGTAACTTTGGCAAACCCCCCCATAGAAACAGTGTAAATGACTAAATACGGCTGTTTATGTCATTTCTCCAGTGGTTGCGCCAATCTTCCACTAAAGTTATGGCAGTGGATTGGAAGAACCCTGAGGAAATTCTCCCCCATTAGGATTATTTGAGCAGGCTCCACTCTAGAGCTGTTGAGCCAATCGACTTGAAGGAAATATGCACAGTAGCTCTTTCTTTCTTTCTAACACCGAGAGCAGCAAAAAGAGAATATATAACATCTGGAGCCAAAAAGATCAATTTTACAGCTCTAGTTCAATTACACTTTGTAGACTGTGGTACAAGTTACTAACCAAACTCCAAAGATAGTTCCTTCTAATAGCTTCTTGTCCAGAAGTTCCTTGCCATGGAAATGGGGAAAAGGTGAAGACAGGTTACCGCTCTCAGACATCATGGTATCATCAGCAGAAAATCCCTATCTTCTTAGCCCTATTGTAGGATGCAGAGCCTCCTCTTTCTCTGGGTACCCTACATGATGGCCTATTCAATGATTAATTGCCTAATATTTGTTCATCTGAAAATTAGCTATTAGAAGCATTAGTTCTCTTCTCACCACGCTAAAATATTAAATTGAGGACTTTGCCACTATTTTCAATACTCAAAGGCCAACATTTTCTTTACCTGGGTGGGTCAGCGTGACGGGTTCTTCTTTTCATCACGCTCCTCAGAGCGAATTTCCCTTAATGGCGCCTATCAAGGCAGGCTTGCGCATTTCCCTTCTCTATTCAATGGTGTGGGTCTGATGACGTCATTGATGACTCATTTTAGGCCGGGATATTTAAAGGAGCCTTGGCCACATTACATTTGAAGGTTCATCTAGGAGTGTGCAGGAGTACATTTCAGCATTTGCTTACTGCTCAGCCTTGCACACGTGGTTTCACAGAGGCAGAGGGCTACACCCAGGTTCTCCGATGATTCCCTGCATATGCTTGTGGAGGGAGTCAAAGCACGCAGGGAGGTACTCTTCCCTTCTGATGGGTGCAAGAGACAACCCCAGGAGAACAAAAGAACCTGGCTGGAGATAGCATAGGAGGTCACAGCAGGGATGTGGAGGAGGACCTGGGTGCAGTGCCAGAAGCACTTCAGTGCTGTCATTAGATCAGGAAAGGTGAGTGCAAAGCCACACTCAACTTCATCCTGCTATGCCTAGTCCTGCACATCATTACTCAAACCAACATACCTTGCACGTCCACCCATCCCTCTCTATCTACATAATCACATCCCCATCTGACTAACCACCCCTCACACTCACCCTCATCCTAATGCAATCACAACAACTGACAACACACAAGGAGGCCGCTTTGCATTGGCACTTTGGCATTGGCACCACACTCCCTCATAGTCACCTTCTAAAGATGTAACCCACATAATCCTTACAGTCATGTCATCACTCTCACTCAAACATCTCTTCTGTTCCTCCTTGCAGGAGAAGAGAGCCCACGATAAGAGGGAGAGGGATAGACTGGAGGTGGCCCTCCATCATTGGCCACGTTGACTCCAGCAGAGGAGGTCGCCCTGGAGGTCTCCAGAGTTGCAGAGCAGCTGGAGGTGGGAGACGGAGAGAGGGGGACATCTCAGCAACCTGGTGACAGAATTACATCTCATACAGCCACATGGCATACAGCAATCACTCATATGGGGATTGGTGTCAGCAGCCAGTGAATGTTCATCATGTGCATAATGGTATTGGTACCCATTCTTGATATGACATTCCTAACTCATCTCTTTACTCTCCCACAGGTCCATCAAGACAACTGCACAGAGGAGCCTCCAGCCTCTGAGGGTGCACCGTCATCAGACCTAAGTGCACCCAGCACCAGCATAGATATATACACCTCGGTGGGTCATACGCAAGATAGAGTAGTGTTGTCACCTGGTGTCTCACAAGGCACAAGTGAGCAAGAGGAGATGGTGGAGACAGGGACAGCAGTGGAGACTCCTCGCTGGAGGGCGCAGGACGCTCCCAGCTCTACTCAGCTGCATGAAGACGCTGAGCCTCGGGAGCCATTGAAAAAGAGGGTGATCCTGGAGGTGCAGGAAGAAGTGCAGAAGGCTCTGACAGGTTTTGTGACCGCAATGTCTGCAAATGTGCAGAGAATGGAGGAGTCCATCTCCAACATGAGCACCACAGTGTCACAGGTGATGGTGACAATGTGCTCTTCCATGGAAAGGATGGCCACCTGCATGGAGCAGCTAATGCGCCACTCACATGAGCACGTGCTATCTATGGAGAATAGATGGCAGAGGCTCATACACCTCCTCTCTAGGAGGGATGACAACATAGACTTGAGTCCTCATGTCCCCACTGCTGTGCAGCAAGGTTCGCTCCAGCTCCGTGCTAGCATGGAATTGCAGTTGGCCCATGAGAGGGATGATGGTGACAGCGGACATGGAAGTGGGGGCTCCTCTCAAAGCCCTCACACTTCTTCCCCGTTGCCTCCCCCTCAGTCAGAGCCCCAGATGCCTCCACGGATCAAGATGGCTGAGTCTGCCCTTGCACAGTTGCAGGAGGAGCAGACTTTGGCGCGGCCATCAGCGGCTGATGTAATAGATGGAAGGTCAAGTAAAGATCAAAGCAGTAATCTGTCAATAGAGTGATTGGCAGTATTAATGAGGTGAGAGTGGTTTCCAACTTTGGTCAAAAGACTTGCAAACTCTAGACACCTGAATCTGTGCTGATAATAGACTCAGCAACATTTCCCTTAGGAAAGTAATCAAGTGTCAGGTGTCAGTATTTATTGTGCTTTCCATGCTCTGCATTAATGACCTCGATCAATGGCCACTGAATGTCCAGCTCAGCTTGACAGACGTGGTTCCCTGAGCTGCGTGATTCCTGTGATCATGCAGTGAAATTCAAAAGGTCTGGTTAAAAACACGGTTAAGGGTCGGATAACAAGGTAATAATGATAGGAACATAGGAACAGGAGTAGTCCATTCAGCTCCTCGAGCCTGTTCCACCATTCAATGAGATCATGGCTGATCTGCGACCTAACTCCATATACCAGCCTTTGGCCCATATTGCTTCATACCTTTGGTTAACAAAAGCTTTCAATCTCAGATTTAAAATTCACAATTGATCTTGCTTCAATTGCCATTTGTGGAAGAGAGTTCCAAACTTTTACCACCCTTTGGGGTAAAAATTCAGTTGGTTGCGCCTCCCGTTAGCGCCTTAAGAGGGCGCTAATGGGGCGCAAAGCATCTAGCGCCCAGGCGCGGCGATGTTTGCGCCGCTCGCGAAATTAACTAGACATTTTGCGGCGGCGCTAAACACTACCGCCACGATCTCCTGCGCCGGCAGATCGTGACGTCAGTCGAGTGCGCAACGCCCCGGTATGGTCCCGGAGCAGATATTGAGTGGCGCCCCCTGCCTTACCGCCTGATGCTAGCAACGACAGGTTGAGGGGAGCGTTTTGCAGTCATGAAGGGACTGGGGGAGCGCTATTTAAAGGCGACCGCTACCTGCCTTTTATTGTTGGTCCCATTTTTGAACCACGCATTCTGAGAGAGAGAGAGAGACTTCTGGAGAGATTCAACGCTGTGTGAAGGAGTTTTGGGTACTGAGCAGCACTTTGCAGGTTCATTTTGACTTGCCATTCCTTGTATCGATTTGGAAGAGACTGTGGGGGCTGCACTCTAAGCTCTTTCCCTGGTACTCTCCATTGTTCTTTCCAGCAGATTTGATGTGCAGGTCTCTCCAGGCCGGGATTCAAGGCTACAATGAGCAGGATGTGGATGGAAAGCAAGATCAACCATCCCCTTTAAGAACTGGCCGGTGCCATTGTGTGTGTGTTCCATTGCTGACTGACATCACATGAGCTTCGCCAGCGCTCTGAGGTAGCGCCTCGCTCCTCGGCCTTTGCGCCTTAAGACAGGTGTGAAGCGCCTGATTTAGTGCTGCAATCACCTCCAGGGGCGATAAAAGTCAAGTTTGCAGTCGGTGGCGATAATTAGCGCCAGGCGCTAATCTTTGCGCCCGGCCGATAATTGCGCCCCAAATGGGGCGATACTGAATTTCTCCCCCTTTGTGTGTAGAAGTGTTTCCTAATTTTTCTTTCTTTTTAATTTCACTCCTGAATGGTCTGGCTCTAATTTTTAGACTATGCCCCCTAGTCCTAGAATCTGCAAGCAGCGGAAATAGTTTCTCTCTATCTACCCTATCTGTTCTCCTTAATGTCTTGAAAACTTCGATCAGATCACCCCTTAACTTTCATAATTCTAGGGAACACAACCCTAGTTTGTGTAATCTCTCCTTGTAACTTAACCCTTGGAGTCCAGGTATCATTCTGGTAAACCTACGCTGCACTCACTCCAAGGCCAATATATCCTTCCTAAGGTGTGGTGCTCACAGTACTCCAGGTGTGGTCTAACCAGGGCTTTGTATAGCTGCAGCATAACTACTATCCTCTTGTATTCTAGTCCTCTAGATATAAAGGCCAGCATTCCATTAGCCTTTTTGATTTTTTTCTGTACCTTTTCATGACATTTTAATGATCTATGTACCTGGACCATCAAGTCTCTTTGGACCTCCACTGTTTTTAGCTTTTCACCATTTATAAAGTACCCTGTTCTATCCTTTTTAGGTCCAAAGTGGATGACCTCACATTTGCTTACATTCAAAACCAATTGCCAGTTTTGCCCATTCATTTAATCTATCAATATCCCTTTGTAATTTTGTGCTTTCATCTACACTGCGTACAATGCCGCCTATCTTTGTGTCATCGGCAAATTTGGATATATGACTTTCTGGGGGGAAATTCAGTCGCGCCCCGTTTGGGGCGCAAATATCGTCCGGGCGCAAAAATTAGCGCCTGGCGCTAATTATCGCCACTGACTGGAAACTTCATTTTTAATGCCCCTGGAGGTGATTGGAGCGCTAAATCAGGCGCTGCACACCTGTCTTAAGGCGCAAAGGGCGAGGAGTGAGGCGCTAACTCAGAGCGCTGGCGAAGCTCATGTAATGTCAGTCAGCAATGGAACACACACACAATGGCACGGGCCAGTTCTTAAAGGGGATGGTTAATCTTGCTTTCCATCCACATCCTACTCATTGCAGCCTTGAATCTCGGCCTGGAGAGACTTGCACATCAAATGTGCTGGAAAGAACAATGGAGAGTACCAGGCAAAGAGCTCAGAGTGCAGCCCCCACAGTCTCTGCTAAATCAATACAAGGAATGGAAAATCAAAATGAACCTGCAAAGTGCTGCTCAGTACGCAAAACTCCTTCACACAACGTTGAATCTCTCCAGAAGTCTCTCCCTCTCTCTCTCAGAATGCGTAGTTCAAAAATGGCACCAACAATAAAAGGCAGGAAGCGGTCACCTTTAAATAGCGCTCCCCCTTTCCCTTCATGACTGCAGAACGCTCCCCTCAACCTGTCGTTGCTAGCGTCAGGCGGTAAGGCAGGGGGCGCCACTCAATATCCGCTCCGGGGCGATACCGGGGCGTTGCACACTCGAGTGACGTCATGATCTGCCGGCGCAGGAGATCGTGGCGGTAGTGTTTAGCGCCGCCGCAAAATGTCTAGTTAATTTCTCGAGCGGCGCAAACTTCGCCGCGCCCGGGCGCTAGCTGCTTTGCGCCCCATTACCGCCCTCTTAAGGCGCTAACGGGAGGCGCAACCAACTGAATTTTTCCCCCTCTATGCCATCATCTAAGTCGTTAATAAATATTGTTAATAGTTGAGGCCCCAACACAGATCCCTGCGGGACACCACTAGACACATCCTGCCAATTTGAGTACCTACCCATTATCCCTACTCTCTGTCTCCTGCCACTTGGTCAATTTCCAAACTAGGTCAATAATTTGCCTTCAATTCAGTGGGCTTCTACCTTAGATAACAGTCTCTTATGTGGGACTTTATCAAATGCCTTCTGGCATTTAAATTAGTTCGCTTGCCTCTGCCGTATGGGTCCGTGCCACGCTGGCAAACGCGCCCGAGTTAAAGGCGTGAGGAGGCGGGATGGCGGCGGGTTCCCGACCTGCTCAGATTTATTTCTACTTTTACTCCAGACCCGCCTCCAATTCCGCGTGCACGGACGCATTAAAATTCCGGCCTAAATGTTTACACCATGAACAACAAGATATGCATAATACGCATTATTTCTATTAACTCGTATCTATTTCCAAACCATTACAATAGCATATCCTATCAGAGTACCAGAATACTTGAAAATCAAGGAGAGAAGGCGTTTGGGAACAGTTTGTAAAACAAAATCAATTGTTTACAATCATAGGTAGGTAAATTTAACAAAAATATATTTTTACATTTGCTGCTTACGGTTCAATTACATTTTTGAAAGTATTTCCTGGTGTATTCTATATAAACTCATGCACCTGTCCTTTGAATCGTTTGGTGCTCTGGCAGGTCTTATCTCATGTGAACCCTGCCTAAATACTAAATCTGATATTTTGTTAGCACGAGTAATCTTTGAAGTCTTCACTGGTGTTTGTACGAGGCTGTTCGGTTATAGTTGCTAATGTTTAGGAGATTGCTATGCTATAAAGCTACAATTTTATGTATTTGCATTATTTAGGATGGCGATTGAGTGTAATCACTAATCTAACCTACCTCATTTATGGAAATTCAGAATGCCTGTGCATGTAGATTGTGTGGCATCCACATCAGTTGTGACTTCAAGGTACCTAAAGGAACTGGAATTCCTGTGTGCATCGCATACCCTATGATAAATACAGGTTATCTTGATTTAAATATTGAAAAATACACCTAACAACAACTTGTATTTATAATTCATTTCATTTATATTGCATTGCACCTCATTGGCTGTCTTTTCTCCACGCCCCTTAATTGCCCTCATTCCTGAACATGTGTCTCGCAACTAATATCACTAAAAAACAGATTATCTGGTCATTATCACATTGCTGTTTGGGGAGCTTGCTGTGCGCAAATTGGCTGCCGCGTTTCCTACATTACAACAGTGACTACATTTCAAAAAGCTGTAAAGTGCTTTGGGACGCCCAGTGGTCATGAAAGGCACTGTATAAACGCAAGTCTTTCTTTCTTTATATAGTGCCTTAATGTAGCAAAACGTCCCAAGGTGCTTCACAGGAGTGTTTAGCAAACAAAATTTGACAGCCGAGCCACATAAAGTGATATTAGGACAGATGACCAAAAGCTTGGGCAAAGAGTTAGGTTAAGGAGAGAGAAGTAGAGAGGCAGGGAGGTTTAGGGAGGGAAATCCAGAGCATAGGACCTTTACAGCTGAAGGCAGCTGAAGGCACGGCCGCCAAATGTGGAGCGAAGAAAACCGGGGATGCGCAAGAGGCCAGAATTGGAGGAGCGCAGCGATCTCAGAGGGTTGTAGGGTCGGAGGAGGTTACAGAGATAGAGAGGGTTGAGGCCATGGAGGGATTTCAAAAAAAGTATGCGAATTTTAAAATCGAGGCATTGCCTGAACCAATGTGGGTCAGCGAGCGCAGGAGTGATGGGTGAATGGGACTTGGTACGAGTTACGATACGGGCAGCAGAGTTTTGACGATCTTAAGTTTATGAAGCATGCAAGGTGGGAGGCCCCGAGGAGAGCATTGGAATAGTCAAGTCTAGAAGTAACAAAGGCATGAATGAGGGTTTCAGCAGCAGATGAGCTGAGGCAAGGGCGGAGACGGGCTATGTTACAGAGTTGGAAGTAGGCGGTCTTGGTAACGGAGAGGACATGGGTTTGGAAGCTCAACTCAGAGTCAAATAGGATGCCAAGGTTGGGAACAGTCTGGTTCAGCCTCAGACAGTGGCCAGGGAGAGGGAGCTGAGCGGCGGACCTGTGAGAGGCACAGAGTCAGCGACAGGAACTCAGCACAGGAGTGACGTCAGAATTCAGAAGTGAGGTGGTCAGAGTGGAGCTGATTGGTGAGTAGCTGGTGGGTATTTTCTGTTAAGTTTTTTGTTCAGTTTTAAGTGTATTTCTGCTGAGTAGTTCATAGCCCATTACGAGAGGGAGAGCGCTCATTGGTGAGTTGCAGGTGAGTGTTTTTGTTAAGTTTTTAAGTTTATTTTGCGGGCTTTTTTACAGGGGCCAGTGTCGGGAGCGGAGAGAGCAGCAGCACTGTGAGTAGTTAAACTCACTTTCACAGGCTTTTTTACAGGGGCCAGTGTCGGGAGCGGAGAGAGCAGCAGCACAGTGAGTAGTTAAACTCACTTTCACGGGCTTTTTTACAGAGGCCAGTGTCGGGAGCGGAGAGAGCAGCAGCACTGTGAGTAGTTAAACTCACTTTCGTGGGCTTTTTTGCAGAGGCCAGTGTCGGGAGCGGAAAAAGCAGCAGCACAGTGAGTAGTTAAACTCACTTTCGTGGGCTTTTTACAGAGGCCAGTGTCGGGAAAGGGCCCTTGAGTGTATCATTTAATTGAAGTGAAATTGGTGGGATTCATTTAATTTAATTTTAAATAATTAATTAAAGGGTAAGTCATGGCAGGAGAGCTCCGCCCCATGATATGCTCCTCCTGCTATATGTGGGAAATCAGGGACGCTTCCTGTGTCCCTGACGACCATGTGTGTGGGAAGTGTATCCAGCTGCAGCTACTGATAGACCGCATTGCGGCGCTGGAGCTGCGGATGGATGCATATTGGAGCATTTGCAACGCTGAGAACATCGTGGATAGCATGTTTAGCGAGTTGGTCACACCGCAGGCAAAGGGTGTACAGGCAGGAAGTGAATGGGTGACCACCAGGCAGAGTAAGAGGTGCAGGCAGGTAGTGCAAGGGTCCCCTGTGGTCACCCCCCTCTCAAACAGATATACCACTTTGGATACTGTTGGGGAGGATGACTTATCAGGGGAAGGCAGCAGCAGTCAACTTCCTGGCACCATGGGTGGCTCTGCTGCACAGGCTGGGAGGAAAAAGTGTGGAAGAGCTATAGTGATAGGGGACTCAATTGTAAGGGGAATAGATAGGCGTTTCTGCGGCTGCAAACGAAACTCCAGGATGGTGTGTTGCCTCCCTGGTGCAAGGGTCAAGGACGTCTCGGAGCGGCTACAGAACATTTTGGAGGGGGAGGGCGAACAGCCAGTTGTCGTGGTGCACATAGGCATCAACGATATAGGTAAAAAACGGGATGAGGTCCTAAAAGCAGAATATAGGGAGTTAGGAGGTAAATTAAAAAATAGGACTTCAAAGGTAGTAATCTCAGGATTGCTACCAGTGCCACGTGCTAGTCAGAGTAAAAATAGGAGGATATTTCAAATGAATACGTGGCTAGAGGAATGGTGCAAGGGGGAGGGATTCAAATTCCTTGGACATTGGAACCGGTTCTGGGGGAGGTGGGACCAGTACAAATGGGACGGTCTGCACCTGGGCAGGGCCGGGACCGATGTCCTAGGGGGAGTGTTTGCTAGTGCTGTTGGGGAGGGTTTAAACTAAAGTGGCAGGGGATTGGGAACCTGAGCAGGGAGACAGAGGAAAGGGAAACAAGTATAAAAGCAAAAGACAGGAAGGAGAAAAACAAAAGTAGAAGGCAAAGAACTGAACGGTTTAAATCAAACATGGTCACAGTAAATAATAATTCATATAGGTCTGAGAGCGTTAAAAAAACAAGCCTGAAGGCTTTGTGTCTTAATGCAAGGAGCATTCGGAACAAGGTGGATGAATTAGCTGTGCAAATAGAGGTAAATGAATACGATTTGATTGGGATTACAGAAACATGGCTCCAGGGTGGCCAAGGCTGGGAACTCAACATCCAGAGGTATTCAATATTTAGGAAAGATAGGCAAAAAAGAAAGGGAGGTGGGGTAGCATTGCTGGTTAAAGAGGGGATTAACACAACTGAAAGGAAGGATATTAGCTCTGATGATGCGGAATCTGTATGGGTAGAACTGAGAAACAACAAGGGGCAGAAAACGTTAGTGGGAGTGGTATATAGACCTCCAAACAGTAATACGGAGGTTGGGGACGGTATTAAATGGGAAATTAGAGAAACATGCAGTAAGGGCACAGCAGTCATCCTGGGTGACTTTAATTTACATATAGATTGTGCTAACCAAATTAGTAAAAATACTGTGGAGGAGGAATTCCTAGAATGTTTACGGGATGGTTTTCTGGAACAATATGTCGAGGAACCAACCAGAGTTCAGGCCATCTTAGACTGGGTATTATGTAATGAGAAAGGATTAATTAGCAATCTTGTTGTATGAGGCCCCTTGGGTCAGAGTGATCATAATATGATAGAATTCTTCATTAGGATGGAGAGTGAAGTAGTTGAATCAGAGACTAGGGTCCTGAATTTAAATAAAGGAAACTACGATGTTATGAGACGCGAATTGGGTAGCATTGATTGGGGAATGTCACTCAAAGGGTTGAAGGTGGATAGGCAATGGCAAACATTCAAAGACTGCATGGATGAACTACAGAATTTGTTCATCCCAGTGTGGCATAAGAATAAAACAAAAAGGGTGACTCAACCGTGGCTAACAAGGGAAATTAGGGATAGCATAAGATCCAAGGAGAGGGCATATAAATTGGCCAGAAAAAGTGGTAACCCTGAGGATTGGGAGCAGTTTAGGATTCAACAAAGGAGGACAAAGGGATTAATTAAGAAGGGGAAAATAGAATATGAAAGTAAGCTTGCAGGGAACATAAAAACTGACTGTAAGAGCTTTTATAGATATGTGAAGAGAAAAAGATTAGTGAAATCAAGTGTAGGTCCCTTGCAGTCAGAAGCGGGAGAAGTTATAATGGGGAACAAAGAAATGGCAGACCAATGAAATGCATATTTTGGTTCTGTCTTCACAAAGGAGGACACAAATAACCTCCCAGAGATGTTGGAGAATATAGGGTCTGATGAAAGGGAGGAACTGAAAGAAATCAGTATTTGCAGGGAAATGGTGTTAGGGAAATTGACGGGATTGAAGGCCGATAAATCCCCAGGGCCTGATAATCTACATCCTAGGGTACTTAAGGGAGTGGCCCTAGAAATAGTAGATGCATTGCTGAGCATCTTCCAACATTCGATGGAATCTGGAACTGTACCCATGGATTGGAGGGTAGCTAATGTTACCCCACTATTCAAAAAGGGTGGTAGAGAGAAAGCGGGGAATTACAGACCGGTAAGCCTGACATCGGTAGTGGGGAAAATGCTAGAGTCCATCATAAAGGATGTAATAGCTGAGCACTCGGAAAACAGTGACAGGATCAGACAAAGTCAACATGGATTTACAAAAGGTAAATCGTGCTTGACTAATCTGCTCGAATTTTTTGAGGATGTAACTGGGAAAATAGATAAGGGAGAACCAGTAGATGTGGTGTATTTGGACTTTCAAAAGGCTTTCGATAAGGTCCCGCATAAGAGATTAGCGTGTAAAGTTAAGGCACATGGGATTGGGGGCAAGGTATTGACTTGGATAGAGAACTGGTTGCCGGACAGAAAGCAGAGAGTAGGAATTAATGGGTCTTTTTCCGAGTGGCAGGCAGTGACTAGTGGGGTACCGCAGGGTTCGGTCCTTGGACCCCAGCTATTCACAATATACATTAATAATCTGGATAAGGGAACTAAATGTAATATCTCCAAGTTTGCAGATGACACAAAGCTGGGTGGGCGTGTGTGTTTCGAGGAGGATACTGAGAAACTCCAGGATGATTTGGACAGGTTGGGTGAGTGGGCAGAAGCGTGGCAGATGCAATATAACGTGGATAAATGCGAGGTTATCCACTTTGGTGTCAAAAACAGAAAGGCAGATTATTATCTGAATGGCAATAGATTGGGAGAAGGGGAAGTGCAACGAGACCTGGGTGTCCTTGTGCACTAGTCGCTGAAGGTAAGCATGCAGGTGCAGCAGGCGGTGAAGAAGGCAAATGGTATGTTGGCCTTCATAGCGAAAGGGTTTGAGTATAGGAACAGGGATGTCCTGCTGCAGTTGTACAGGGCCTTGGTGAGACCACACCTTGAGTACTGTGTGCAGTTTTGGTCGCCTTATCTGAGGAAGGATGTTCTTGTCATGGAAGGAGTTAGCGAAGATTCACAAGGCTGATACCTGGGATGGCAGGAATGACATATGAGGAGAGATTGGGTCGATTGGGCTTATCCTCGCTGGAGTATAGAAGAATGAGAGGGGATCTCATCGAAACATATAAAATTCTGACAGGTCTGAACAAACTAGATGCAGGAAGAATGTTCCCGATGGTCGGACAGTCCAGAACCAGGGGTCATAATCTAAGGATAAGGGGTAAGCCATTTAGGACAGAAATGAGGAAGAATTTCTTCACCCAGAGAGTGGTGAACCTGTGGAATTCTCTACCACAGAAGGTAGTGGAGGCCAATTCATTAAATATATTGAAGAATGAGTTAGATATATTTCTTAAAGCTAAAGGTATCAAGGGATATGGGGAGAAGGCAGGTACAGGGTACTGAGTTTGGATGATCAGCCATGATCTCATCGAATGGCGGAGCAGGCTCGAGGGGCCAAATGGCCTACTCCTGCTCCTATCTTCTATGTTTCTATGTTTCTATGGGTGGAGTCAGTAACTTGGGAACGGACTTTGTGGCGGGGACTGAAGACAATGGTTTCAGTCTTCCCAATATTTAATTGGAGGACATTTCTGCTCATCCAATACTAGATGTTGGACAAGCAGCATGATAAATCAGAGGCAGTGGAGGAGTAGAGAGAGATGGTGGTGAGGTAGAGCAGGGTGGTGAGGTAGAGCTGGGTGTCGTCAGTTTCCCTGTGGAACCTGACATGTTTTTGGATGATGTCGCCGAGGGTCAGCATGTAGATGAGAGGTAGGAGGGAGCCGAGGATAGATCCTTGTGGGACTCCAGAAGTAACATAAGAACATAAGAAATAAAATAGGAGCAGGAGTAGGCCATGTGGCCCTCAAGTCTGCTCTGCCATTCAATAAGATCATGGCTGATCTTTAACCTCAACTCCAATTTCCTTCTCGATCCCCATTTCCCTTGATTCCCCTAGAGTCCAAAAATCTATCTATCTCAGCCTTGAATATTCATGATTCAGCATCCATAGCCCTCTGGGGTAGATAATTCCAAAGATTTACAATCCTCTGAATGAAGAAATTCCTCCTCATCTCAGTGTTAAATGGCCGACCACTTATCCTGAGACTATGCCCCCTAGTTCTAGAATCTCCAGCCAGGGGAAACAACCTCTCAGCATCTACCCTGTCAAGCTCTCTCAGAATCTTATATGTTTCAATGAGATCACCTCTCATTCTTCTAAATCCCAGAGAGTATAGGCTCATTCTACTTAATCACTCATCATAGGACAATCCTCTCCTCCCAGGAATCAATCTATTGAACCTTCGTTGTACCACCTCCAAGGCAAGTATATCCTTCCTTAGATAAGGAGGCCAAAACTGTCTCCTATACAATTGTAGCAAGACTTCCTTACTCTTGTAGTCCCAACCCCTTGCAATAAAGACCAACATGCCATTTGCCTCACTAATTGCTTGCTGTACCTGCATGCTAACTTTTTGTTTTTCTTGTACGAGGACACCCATATCTCTCTGAACACCAACATTTAATCGTTTCTCACCATTTAAAAAATTCTGTTTTTCTATTCTTCCTACCAAAGTGAATAAAACCTCACATTTCCCCACATTATACGCCTTCTGCCTTATTGCCCATTCACTTAACCTGTCTATATCCCTTTGCAGACTCTTTGGGCTGGATTTTCAATGACCCGTGGAGTCGGGGCATGTTAAATTTGCAGATTCGGGGGTCCCGACCCCATCCCGACTCCAACCCGCCTCCATGCCAGTTTCTCTGGCGGCGGGTACCCGACCTGGTCTGAGACCTGACTCCCCGAGGCGGGAAGGGATTAGTGACAATTAACTGCCTGTTAACAGGTAGTTAACAGGCAGTTTTTTGCATAATCCCTATTTTAAAATGATAAGTGTGGGCTTCCCGACAGGTGGCAACCACTCCAAGTTATCGGGGCGGGCCGTGGGTCTGCAGGGGTTGGAGGGGTCGATATGTCCGGTGGGCAGGTGAGTGATGGGTGCATGTGTGCAGAGGTAAGTGTGTAAGGTAAGTGCTAAGTGTTGAAAAATGTTTTACTTACCTTAACTTCCTCCTGCAGGTGTCAGCCCTTCAGTTCTCGGGAGTTAGAAATCTCACCGGCACAGAAAGCAGGAAAGCCGTGGACCTGTCAAAAACAGCAGCCTTCGGTTTTCTGTGGTGGAATGATTTCTAACTCAGCCTGAAAGGAAGGACTGAAGTTAGAAATCATATTGTGAGTGTTTGACAGCTTCACAGAGCTGTCAAACGCTGATATTTCATCTGTCAATAGCTCTTGACAGATGAAATGTCAGTCTGTGACGTCACCTGTTGCCGGGTGGCCCTTAATTGGCCTGCTGAGCCCACTGGGCGGACTCAACAAGGTCAATCAAGGGAAAATACAGTGGGTTGGCCACATCTCGATGGAGGCGGGTTCACAAGCCAGAATGTGTGATTCCCGACCCCAACACGACTCCAACTTCAAAATCCAGCCCTTTGTGTCATCCTCACACCTTACTGTCCGACCTAGCTTTGTATCATCAGCAGATGTGGATACATTACACTCAGTCCCTTCATCTAATTCATTAATATAGATTGTAAATAGCTAAGGCCCAAGCACTGATCTTGCGGTACCCTGCTAGTTACAGCCTGCCAACCTGAAAATGACCCGTTTATCCCAATCTGTTTTCTGTCCATTAACCGAACCTCTATCCATGCTAATATATTACCTCAACCCCATGAGCCTTATCTTGTGTTACAACCTTTTTGTGACACCTTATCGAATGCGTTTTGGAAATCCAAATATACTGCATCCACTGGTTCCCCTTTATCTACCCTGCTAGTTACCTCCTCAAAAAACTCTAATACATTTGTCAAACATGATTTCCCTTTCATAATACCATGTTGACATTGCCTAATCATATTATAATTTTCTAAGTACCCTGTTACCACTTCCTTAATAATGGATTCCAGCATTTTCCCAAAGACTGATGTCAGGCTAACTGGCCTGCAGTTCCCTGTTTTCTCTCTCCCTCCTTTCTTGAATAGTGGTGTTACATTTGTTACCTTCCAATCCGCTGGGACCGTTCTAGAATCTAGGGAATTTTGGAAGATCACAACCAATGCATCCACTATAATGGTAGGGAGCGGGAAGAGAAGCCATTGCAGGTGATTTTCTTGGTACAACTGGATAGATAAGAATGGAACAGGTGAAGATAATCCCATTTAGCTGGACAACGGAGGAGACGTATTGGAGGAGAATGGTATGGTCAACCATGTCAAAGTCTGCAGACGGGGCAAGAAGGATGAGGAGTGATAGTTTACCATGGTCACAGTCATGTAGGATGTTGTTTGTGACTTTGAAAAGAGCTGTTTAGGTGTTGTGACAGGCCCATAAACCTGATTGGAGGAGTTGAAACATGGAGTTGCGTGAAAGATGGGCACGGATTCCGGAGGCGACCACATAAGAACATAAGAAATAGGAGCAGGAGTAGGCCATTTGGCTCTTCAAGCCTGCTCCGCCATTCAATAAGATCATGGCTGATCTTCTACCTCATCTCCACTTTCCTGTACTCTCCCCATATCCCTTGATTCCCTTAATATTCAAAAATCTATCGATCTCTGTCTTGAATATACTCAACGACTGAGCCTCCACAGCCCTCTGGGGTAGAGAATTCCAAAGATTCACCATCCTCTGAGTGAAGAAATTTCTCTGCATCTCAGTCCCAAATGGCCGACCCTTTATTCTGAGACTGTGACCCCTGGTTCTAGACACCACAGCCAGGGGAAACATCCTCCCTGCATCTACCCTGTCAAGCCCTGTAAGAATTGTGTATGTTTCAATGAGATCACCTCTCATTCTTCTAAACTCTAGAGAATATAGGCCTAGTCTACTCAATCTTTCCTCATAGGACAATCCCCCATCCCAGGAACCAGTCTGGTGAACCTTCGTTGCACTCCCTCTATGGCAAGTATATCCTTCCTTAGTTAAGGAGACCAAAACTGTACACAATACTCCAGGTGTGGTCTCACCAGGGCCCTATATAATTGCAGTAAGATGCCTTTACTCTTATACTCAAATCCTCTTGTAATAAAGGCCAACATACCATTTGCTTTCCTAAATGATTGCTGTACCTGCATGTTAACTTTCAGTGATTCGTGTACAAGGACACCCAGGTCCCTCTGAACACCAACATTTCCCAATCTCTCTCCATTTAAAAAATACTCTACTTTTCTATTTTTCCTACCAAAGTGGATAACTTCACATTTCTCCACATTATATTCCATTTGCCATGTTCTTGCCCACTCACTTAGCCTGTCTACATCCCCTTGAAGCCTCCTTGCATCCTCCTCACAACTTACATTCCAACCCAGCTTTGTATCATCACCAAACCTGGATATATTACATTTGGTCCCCTCATACAAATCATTGATGTAGATTGTGAATAGCTGCGGCCCAAGCACTGATCCCTGCATTCAAGGACTTTGGAGAGGAGAAGGAGTTTGGGGGTGGTGCAGTAGTTTTCAAGGATAGAGGGCTCAAGGGTGCTTTTTTGAGGAGGGGTGTGAAGACAGATGATTTGAAGGGGAGTGGGACAGTACCTGAGGAGAGGGAATTGTTAACAATATCAGCTAACATGGGGGCTATGAAGGGAAGTTGGCTGGTCAGCAGTTTGGTGGGAATAGGGTCGAGGGAGCAAGAGTTAATTTCATGGACAAGATTAGCTTGGAAAGAAACTAGAGAAAGATGAGAGTTCAGGGCTAGGGTAGGGGGAAACCTTAGGGGAAATTTGGCTTGGTGGGCTAGGGGAATGGAGGGAAACGGTAAAGGCAGCTGAATGGATGGTTTCAATTTAGTGACCAAGACGTCTATGAGCTCCTCGCACTTGTTGTTGGAGGTGAGGGTGGAGGAGACAGGGGAGAGTGGTTTAAGAAGATGGTTTCTAGTGGAGAACAGAAACCAGGGGTTATCTTTGCATTCCAGGATGATCCTGGAATAGTGAGCAGTTTTGGCAGAGGAAAGCAGGAGCTGATAGTGCTTTATGTGGTACAGCAAGATCTGGCGATGAATGGCCAAACCAGTTGTGCGTCATAAATATTCAAGTCTGCGTCCCTTGGACTTAAGGGAGTAGAGATCAGGGCCAGGATGAGAGACAGTACTGGCTTTAATGGGGACAAGGGCATCAAAGGTGGAGGTGAGGGTGTGATTGAGTAGGTGGGAATTTGAAAGTGCCATTGTCAGTGACTTGGGGAGAATTTTTTCCAGGTGCAGACACAGAAGGAAGTGGGGTTGGGAGGGGGAAGGTGAATGTGAGTGGAGCTGGATACAAAAACGGGGAGAGGGATAAACCCAGCAACTATAGGCCAGTCAACCTAATGTTGATTGTGGGGAAACTTTTAGAGACATTAATCCAGGAAAAAATTAATTGGTACTTGAAAAAATATGTGTTAATAAATAAAAACCAGCAGGAATTGTTAAAAGCAAATTGTGTTTGACTAACTTGATTGAGTTCTGTGATGAAGTAACAGAGAGGATGGATGAGGGTAGTACGGTTGATGTGCATATGGATTTTCAAAAGGCTTTTTGTAAATACCACATAGTAGACATGTTAGCAAGATTGAAGCCCATGGGATTAAAGGGATAGTGACTGCGTGGATACAAATAGGCTAAGGGACTGAAAGCAGAGAGTAGTGGCAAACGATTGTTTTTTCAGATTGGAGAGAAGCGTACAGTGGTGTTCCCCAGGGGTCGGTGTTGGAACCACTGCTATTTTTGATATATGTTAATGACCTGGACTTGGATATACAGGGCATCATTTCAATGTTTGCAGATGACATAAAACTCAGAAATGTAGTAAACCCTGAGGAGGATAGTAACAGACTTCATGATGACATAGACAGACTGGTGCTCTATCATTATATGATTCTATGATTCTAAATACAATGTATTAAATAATGTGTATTAATTGACAGTTTTTGGCAAATATGTTCAAATCTCCAAATGGATCAATGATCAGCTGATGCTTGTTGTTCATTGTGTAAATATTTGGGGATAAAATAGTCCTCCATAGATGATCCAATCATCAGTTTTGATTTATTTTAATAAATATTAATTTATAGCATCTACTCTATTTAATTGGTGTAAACTGACATGATCCAATATCCTATGGGGTATGCTTGTCCTCTTCTGCTGCTGCTGGAGGGGAGGGGGGATATTGCCTAGAAATGGCAGCAGGCCATGGTCATTAGTGGAAATGTGAAGATGGACAATATTTTCTGGAGTTTTTGCTCAATTAGCTTTAGGAATAGAAGAATATTCATATAGAATCTTCCTTCAAGAGATTAAATGAGTGGGACAAACTATACATGCTCCATGGCAGGGTGAGCTTAAATGGGGAAAGTTTCCCATAACATGAGTAAATAATCTAAAATTGACTCTCGGTGTAGTTCTGAGGGAATGCTGCACTGTCAGATGTGCTATTCTTCGATGAGGTGCTCAGCAGAGATCCTGTCTCTCTGTGCTCAGGGTTCAGGTGGGCATTAAAGAACCTATAGTGCTATTCAAAGCAATCAAAGGGGGTGAAATTAGATAAAGCTCAAAAACGGGCACGAGCACTGTGAAGCGCGATCTGCCCACGCCCGTTGAAAGGAGTTCAGGCAGCCCATCAAATTCATGCTGCCTGCTACTTTAAATGATTGTAGCACACAGCACAGCGCTGAACGCACTGCTGACAGGCTGTGCGCTCAGTAGGGGGCCGAAGTTTTCAATGTTTGCGCGAGGCTAGCTCTGATTAAAGTTAGCCTGTGCCTGATAAAGGCAGCCTGCACCTCTTAAAGGTGAGCTACCTTCTGGTGATGAAAAATGTAACCCAAATGGCTAAACCGGCCTGGGAAAGGGCATCCAGGGTCTCGGATCAGCACTCTAAGGGGTAGAAATTAGGTCGCGCCCCATTTGGGGCGCAAATATCGTCCAGACGCAAATATTAGCGCCTGGCGCTAATTATCGGCACTGACAGGAAACTTCACTTTTACCGCCCCGGGAGGTGAGTGGAGCGCTAAAGCAAGCACTGCACACCTGTCTTAAGGCGCAAAGGCCGAGCAGTGAGGCGCTAACTCAGAGCGCTGGCGAAGCTCATGTAATGTCAGTCAGCAATGGAACACACACACAATGGCACGGGCCAGTTCTTAAAGGGGATGGTTAATCTTGCTTTCCATCCACATCCTGTTCATTGCAGCCTTGAATCTCGGCCTGGAGAGACTTGCACATCAAATATGCTGGAAAGAACAATGGAGAGTACCAGGCAAAGAGCTCAGAGTGCAGCTCCCACAGTCTCTGCTAAATCGATACAAGGAATGGCAAATCAAAATGAACCTGCAAAGTGCTGCTCAGTACCCAAAACTCCTTCACACAACGTTGAATCTCTCCAGAAGTCTCTCCCTCTCTCTCTCTCAGAATGCGTAGTTCAAAAATGCCACCAACAATAAAAGACAGGAAGAGGCCCCCTTTAAATAGCGCCCCCCCCAGCCCCACAGCGATTGATAGCGTTCCAGTCTTCTGGTCGTTGGAAGCGCCAGGCGGTAAGGCAGGGGGCGCCACTCAATTTCCGCTACGGGGCGCCACAAGGGCGTTGCACCATGGAATGACGTCACAATCTGCGCGCGCAGGTGGTCGCAGCGGTAAGTTTTAGCGCCGCCGCACAATCTCAAGTTAAGTTCTCGAGCGGCGCAAACATCGCTGCGCCCGGGCGTTAGCGGCCTTGCGCCCCATTAGCGCCCTCTTAAGGCGCTAACGGGAGGTGCAACCAAGTGAATTTTTACCCCTAAGCCTTTGTGCAGGGGGTGAACACTGGAAGAGAGGGCCTCCATCCACAGGGGGCCAGGATGTGGGACCAGATCGGTGAGGCAATCACTGCCAGCTGTGTCACCCCCCAGGACGTGGTTCCAGTGCCCAAAGAAGTTTCATGACCTCAGAAAAGTGGTCAAGGTCAGTGAATGCATCTTCAAAAGCCATCTCCTACCAACAGCACCACTAGCCTCACACACTGCTCTATGCACGACCTCCCACCCACCCCATCACTCACCTACCAACAATCTTTACCAATCACGAGGCACACCTCACATTCCTAGCTTCACCTCACCCCCTTGGAGAAGACGGTGCTGGCCATTCTTTTGGGGCATGGCTGAGCCCTTGGACAGCGGCAGGTTAGAAAGAATACAAGATTTGGTATTCTCATACGTTATCCTCCTTCTCACATCCCACTTCCCCCTCATCCCATAATCTCTTCTGATGTACAAGCTACAGATGGTGTAAGCATGCAACTCTTGCCTTACCCACCTCCCCTCACCACAACCCTACCCTTGTGCCTTCTTCATTTCAGACACCCAAGAAATTCAGACTGCCCAGCCAGTGGTTGACCTAAAAGAGGCAGAGCAGAGTGAAGAATAAGAATAAGAAGAAACACCATCACTTGATTTGACACTCCCAGCCACCAGTTCCTCGAGGTCGACCAGCAAGGCCATCGGCAGTCTCCCCCACAAAAAGTCAAAAGCCTTCCACCAGCCATGCTGTAGCCATTGGGGTAGCACAGCGTAACATCACTAGGATAGGCAAAAGCACACGCAAGAGAGTCACTAAGGGAATGCACAAGGGTGATTAGTTGATTTTTTGAAGTAATATTGGATGCATATATGGATAATGTTGGATTGGAAAGTATGCTTTGTGATGGCTTTTATTTCAGCATTGTGGCCGAGAGGTCAGTAACAGAGGGAAGATAAGGTGTGGAACAAACGTGGACAGTGTAATTGGGGTTGTGTTCATTGGTACGGTAGGCAGATGATTCGATCCTGGATATCCCGGCCAGAAAGGGGCTGTCTGGGTTGCCTCCTTCCTTCCACTTCTTCTGCTTCCTCTCTTCTGCTTCGTCCTCTTCTGCTTTTTCCTCTTCTGCTTCTTCCTCTTCCTCCTTCTCCTCTTCCTCCTCCTCCTCCCTCTGCAAGCAGCTTGTCCCCTTTGCTGCCTCTGCTCCATCTCCATGTCTTGCAGCAGCCCAAGGGGGACTGCAACTAGAGCCCCCAGAACTGGGAGCAAGCGGTGTTCTCAGAGGCCTTTCTTTAAGAGCCAAACCCTTGCAAACATCCAGCAGCACTCCCTGCACACTTTAACAACTTGTTAAATGTCATACACCAAGCCACTGCTCAAATAAAATGTACAGGAACCAGTCCAAAAGCAAAAATCTAAATTTACCTGAAAGTAGCGTGTGTTCCTTTAAGAAGAGCTGGTGGGGGGTCCGTCATGCAGCTGAGCACATGTTCAGCTGTGCATGTTTTGGGGAGGGCGTTGAATGGAGCGGCGATGTCCAAAGAAGCAGGTGGCATGACAATTTAGCGTTGCATGCTGATTGACGTCACAGTCTGTCCAGTTACCATTTTTCCACCGAACGCAGGCAACGGCAGCGCTGCTGAACTGCCAAAAATGGCAGCTGCTGCATTCCGTGCCGGAAGTGGGTGGAAGCGAGGCAGCCGCCATTTTTTCTCCGAAACCGGCCTTATCAGCCTGCGCTAAGGTGCCGAATTTCACGGCCATAGACTTTTCTCAATGTCCTGGTAAACAATCCTACCTCTAAAAAACCCATCAAAACAGAATAACTTGTCATTTATCTTATTACTGGTTGTGGGATATTACTGTTTGTAAAATAGCTGCTATGTTTATCTATACAGTCCCCAGCGCTTTTTGCGGACACGTTTGTGCACACGTGATTTGACCGCTATACGCGATGGCCGGTATAATGTGTTAGCGTTAATAAAATTAAAAAATAAAGAAGCAGCACCAGCAGAGATCAAAACAAATTTCATACAACACACAGTACTGGTTGGGCAGCAGAGAGTTAGTAGCAATGACCTAATCTGACGGTTCAGGTACTACTAAGCTGCTGAAGTTTCACCACCACGGTTTATAATGCTACCGCTCAATGGAGTTGCTGTCTTATAACTCACTTCCTCCAACTTATTATCTCCTGTGTTGTGGATGTGGCTTTGGAAGATTTTTCTGTGATATTAAATTGTACAGGAAATGGAAGCCTAAATAAAGTGAAGTCTGCGAACGAATGAGTAAACACAGCTGTTTTTGCTCAAAATAAATGGAACACTTAAGATGCTATTACCGGCAACTTTGAAGTTGACATTAATGCAAATAGATAATGGTTATTGCTTTTGGTCGATATAAGCGACTGCCCAATCTTGTAATGGGAAATGAACCAGAACAACTAAGAGAAGTAAGTGTTGGGGAACATTTTTGTAATAGCGATCATAGTATAATAAGGTTTAAGATAAAGATTGAGAAGAACATAAGTAAGAAAAAGACCAAATTAATAAATTGGAAAAAAACTGATTTTAAGTGGATGAGAATGGAACTAGAGAAAATAAACTGCAAAAATTTACTGACAAACAAATCACTAGAACAGCAGTGGGAAACATTTAAAATGGTGATCAATAGACTACTGCAGAAATATATCCCACTGAAAAGCAAGAAAAAACTAGCCAGTAATGATACATCATGGATTAATAAAGAAATAAGGGCAAAATTGAAACTAAAGATTTGGGCTCGATTTTAACAGCCCTAAGGAGGCGGGTTTGGAGGTGTGTCAGCTGGTAAAATCTGAAAAAATGGCTTCAGACACCCAACCCGCCTCCATCCCGCCCCCACGCGATTTTCGTGAGTGTCTGTTCAGCTGCTCCCAAACTGACCCAACTCCAACCGATGGGACAGGTAGTTAAGGCAGTTAAGAATCTGTTAACTGCCTTGATAATCCTATTTTGATAGAGGTTTCCCATTTTTGTGCCTCTGGTTCCTGTTTCCCATCTTGTCAGAAACAGTCCTGCTGCAAGGAGACGAGTTGATGGAGGACATGATCTGTAGTCATTCTTGGTGCAGAACTTTAAAAGTGCTCCTGTAACATGGTTGGCATTAAAATGCAACAACTTTGTTGTTGGAGGTTTGGGATAAGATTTTGCAAATCTACTGACCTTGTGACTGGTCAAGCTGACACACATCTGCTGTTTGAACTGATTGGGAATAATTTCAGGCCACTTTGAGTGTGCGCTGGCAAGCTTCTTGCCTCAACTGAAATCTATAACAACGGGATGGGAACCATTTACATCCTCTCATCCTGGTCATCAGATTCGGAGGAAGAGCAGCGTGGCTTAGTGCTACCAGATGAACAAGTGGTTCAGCACACAGCCCCCTTGGAGGAAGATGAAGATGAAGATGAAGAGGAAGAGGACAAGGAGAAGGACGGGGAGTGACGCCTTGCGGGTTGGATGTGGCCAATCCAGCAGCAGGCGACCACATTGCTGGCCGTCAGGCAAGGGATGCACTCATCCTTGCCAGATTCACGTAATCTTATGCTTCAACCACAGGTGGCTGGCACATGGAGATGAATACAAGTCCAACATTCTCAAAACCCCAGGCATCATCTGTCCAATAAACAGTGGTTTGCGCTCAGTGTCACCACCAACATTCTACATGGAAATCACCCTGAGCTCTCACTCTTGAACTTCCATTTCCCAGAACACAGAGGCCACATTTTAGGTGATCTCAGCAGCTCATTAAACATTTTTCCACACTCAACCCATGTGCGTCTGCACACAGACCTCGAGCTCAACTCCTCAGCAATTTGCAGCCAAGCTGCCTTGGTTTGCTGAGGAGGCCTCCTCCTTCAGTTTCCAGGGAAGAGGAGCTCCTGACGTCCTCTAACTCCCTGAACAAGAGCATGGAGGGAGCCCTCATTTGAACCTGGGTGCAGCCTTAGTTATTGGGGCTGCCATTCCTGCAGCAGCCAGCACCTTTAAGAGAAAAAAGCATTAATATTACTAAGCCAATGATTGGAACAAATCTGGCATCTTTTTCATTTCATCGTCAGATAATAAATTGATATATTAAAAAAATCATAAAAATCTTTCTGGAGTAATATGACCAGCAATTTCATTCATTAAATTTTTTTCAGAACAGATGCTGTCAACTCCCCTTTCTATATAATACAGCACCAATCCATCCCATTGACATATTTCCCAAAGGGGACATGGCCCCTTTAAATTTTCATTCAAACAACGCGTCATCAGAGGCGAGAAACTGACAGCCTCCAAGCAATTGCCTGGAGGGATCCGCACGTTGGCCGTAACGAGGCCAATCAAGCGAAAATACTAAGTCTTGGGAGGCGGCAGCCGGGAGCGGGTCGGAAAGTCTCCGAGCAGCAGACCCGCACTTAACCCGCCTCCATTAATAAAATCGCGGCCAAAGACATACGTACATAGACAACAGAAGGAGAGGATGCTAAAAGGGAATATGAAAAGGTTAGGAAAGAAGTCAACGAAACAATTACAGAAAGTAGAAAAATGAATTATCAAGGAATATAAAAAGAAATAGTAAAGTATTCTACAGACACATAAATAACAAAAGAAAAAATCAGGATAGGGATCGGACCACTGAGGAATACACACAATAAACTCACAGGTAATGGCAGCAAAATGGCAGAAATAGTAACTAATTACTTTGCTTCGGTATTTACCAGAGAAACTAACGGGGTGGACATAACATTAGAAGAAGAGATCAAAAAGGATATAAAGACATTTAAGATAGAAAGGGGGAAATAATTGATATTCCAATCAAATTTAGAGAGGATATGACCCCTGGTCCGGATGGATTGCATCCACGCATATTAAAAGAAGTTAGGGAAGAGATAGCAGAGGCATTATCACATATATATAAAAATTCATTAGAAAAGGGAATAGTGCCAAAGGACTGGCAGACAGATAATGTGATTTGTATATATAAAAAGGGAGATAGAACAAGCCCAGGGAACTATAGACCAATTAGCTTAATGTCAATGAGTGATAATGAAATCCTTAATCAAAGATGTAAAAAAATACCTAGAAACTGAAAATATAATAAAGAGTAGTCAGCACGGATTCCAAAAGGCAAGGTCATGCTTGACCAACCTTATTGCATTCTTTGAAGAAGTAACAGAAAGAGTAGACAAGGGTAATGCAGTAGCCGTAATATATTTCGATTTCCAAAAAGCCTTCGATAAGGTACCGCATAGTAGACTCATGACTAGGGTCGGAACATGTGGAGTCAGGGGACAAGTAGCAGAATGGATAGCAAGCTGGCTACAAAACAGAAAACAGAGAGTCGGGGTTAAAGGTAGTTACTCGGAATGGTAAATGGTGGGAACTGGTGTTCCACAAGGATCGGAGCTGGGACCACTGTTGTTCACCATTTACATAAACGATTTGGACTCGGGAATTGGAAGTACAATTTCAAAATTTGTTGATGACACCAAATTGAGATGTGTAATTAATACAGAAGAGGACTGCAACAAAATGAAGGAAAACATTAATAAACTTGCAGAATGAGCGTGTAATTGGCAAATGAACTTCAATATAGATAAGTGTGAGGTAATTATTTTGTAGGAAGAATAAGGTGAAGGGATAATTACTAGTCCTAGCCCCTTTAGGGCTATCCTGGATCAGGCGTATTCCTCAGACGTTCACTTTCAACTAAAGTTTGAGGTAGCCGAATCCTAAAGACGCTTAATTGGGTCTAAAGGTCCGGACTATCTCTCCCTAAAGGAAAGGAACAACCTGAAAATGTTACCATCCTCCAGATAGCACTTTTAATAAGTTTAGCTAGACTGTAATGTTCCGGAAATTATGAGGGTCCGGAAAACTCCCCCAGAATTCTGCAACTCCTCACCAAAGAGTGTACAGAGATTGAGTTTGCGAGTTTGATACAGAAGTATTATGTGAGACAATTCTAAAAATATATAGATTTATTAAAGCACCGACATGCAGTTTACAGTTGGTGAGTCAATCGCAACATTAACAGTTCCAAAAAGAGAAAACTTACAATCCTATTATCAGAGAACCTTACTTTCAAATCTTAATTTCGCTACAGTTTTCCAGTTCTTAAAGTTCTATTCAGGATATCCACCAAAATCAAATACCTTTGATCCCCGAGGTACAAAGAGTTGGAGACTTACAGAGCCACCTCTGAAGCCAAGAATTGCTTTGCCCGATTAAAGCGAGTCTGTTATCCCATTTGAGAGTTCAATATTTATACCCTTTTCCAGTGGTATTTCCTTTAAGGTTTTATGCTGATGTAAGCTAATTATCTCTATTCATTTTTCTGCCGACCCCTGCAATTCTTACAGTCACCTCAGCTGGTAGCATTACAGAATTATGTCTCCTCTCTAGGTGTTCTAAGTTTACCATAAAAAACGATGTGATGGCAGGTGTGTTTTTTACTTGATGTCATTTTTACGAAGGCAAATGTTTGTGCTTCTTTACGAGGTGTAAATTAGAACACCTTATCCAGGGTGAACCATTGTTTCATTCCCAAAGGTCAGCCTGTCGGGAGCCTTTAACCTTCTGTTTCAATAAGGTTATTTATTCAGTGTCAAGAACTATCTTATCTCAATAGCTAGAATGCTTTCATAGCTATTTCATAGTTAGGTTTCTAAATTTCCAAACCCAGTTTGTCATGTTTTAATAAGGCCAGAATTCTTTCATAAGATAGTGTATTTTTCTGAATTGGTTATATGGCTTATTCCTTCACAAAGGAGGCCACATACTCCTTGGAAAATAAGTTTCTAAATGGGGTAGAGGAACAGAGAGATCTAGGAGTACAGATACAGAGATCACTAAAAGCAGGTTAATAAGGCCATAAAAAGGCAGGCAAAGCACTAGTGTTCATTTCTGGAGGGATAGTATTGAAAAGCAGAGAAGTTATGTTAAACTTGTACTGAATCTTGGTTAGACCACATTAGGAGTACTGTGCACAGTTCTGATCTCCATTTTATAAAAAGGATATAGAGGCACTGGAGAAAGTGCAAAAACGATTTACTGGAATGAACTGAGAGGTTATACCTATCAGAAAAGATTGAACAGGCTGGGGCTCTTTTCTCTAGAAAAGAGAAGACTGATTATGAAAAGGTTTGATAGGGTAGACGTAGAGTAGATGATTCCACTTGCGGCTGAGACCAGAACTAGGGGCCATAAATATAAGATAGTCACTAATAAATCCAAAAGGGAATTCAGGAGAAACTTCTTTATCCAGAGAATGGTTAGAATGTGGAATTCGCTACTACTGGGAGTAGTTGAGGGCGAATAGCATAGATGCATTTAAGGGGAAGCTAGATAAACACATAAGGGAGAAAGGTATAGAAGGATCTGTTGATGGGGTTAGATGAAGAGGGGTGGGAAGATGCTTGTGTGGAGTATAAATACCGGCATGGATATGTTTAGTCAAATAGCCTGTTCCTGTGCTGTAAATACTTTGTAACTTTGTAAACATAGATGTTTTAAGTGTGGGGACTGTATAACAACAGTCACTTCACTTCAAAATAATTGATCTTTTGTGAAGTGTTTTGAGACATTTCTGAGAGACCAGGTAAGGTGCTAAATAATAAAATTCTTTCTCCCTTTGATCTAAATGATGTTTAAAGTTCCGTGCTCTCCATTGCTTTAACTTACTGGGAAAAAAAAGGATCCTATATTTCAAAAAAAGGCTGCAGACGCACTACCTTGTTACTACTGAATACACATCCATCCTGTGAAACATGTCCTTAGGGGCAGACGGAATTGTTGAATCTGTTAAGCAATGTCAAGGCAGAAACTAACTCCACAGCTGAATGATATTGCTGACAATTTAATTTGAGAGGTGCTCACCCACAAATACAAATAAACTTTTACAAAATATTTTTTACATAGAGTAATTGGTGTTTGGTGTTTGGGATGAGCAAAATTGTTGGGTATAATATGAGCCTTCCAATGGATTTTTCATGGATTCCTGCTTTTCTAAAATTCATTTACAGGATGTGGGAGTCACTGGCAGCAGCCATGATGGCTTCATTCTGCGGCAGTCCGCTGTACCATCAGCACTTGAGCCACCACGACAATCCAGAAGGTGGCTACTGGGTGACAAGGGCTAGCCACTGGCCACTTGACTCATAACTCCGCTGCGCAACCCATGCACACGTGGACATCATTTTTCTTTATTCGTTCATGGGGTGTGGGTGTCGCTGGCAAGGCCAGCATTTATTGCCCATCCCTAACCTTGAGAAGGTGGTGGTGAGCTGCCTTCTTGAACCGCTGCAGTCCATGTGCTGAAGGTACTCCCAGAGTGCTGTTATGTAGGGAGTTCCAGGATTTTGACCCGACGACAATGAAGTGACGGTGATATATTTCCAAGTCAGGATTGTGTGTGCTTGGAGGGGAATTTGCAGGTGATGGTGTTCCCATGCGCCTGCTGCCCGAAAAAAATGTTTTAAAAATAGCTTTGATTTCAGCTACATCACTTGTGTTGGCTCAGTGGGAGCACTCTCCGAGTCATAAGGTTGTGGGTTCAATTCCTACTCCGGAGGCTTGAGCACAAAATGCAGGCTTACACTTCAATGCAGTACTGAGGGTGCGGCACCGCTGCACTGCCGGAGGTGCTGTCGTTAAGATGAGAATTTAAATCAAGGCTCTGTCTGCCCTCTCAGGTGGATGTAAAAGATCCCATGGCATTATTTGTAGAAGAGCAGGGGACTTCTCCCCAGTGTCCAATATTTATCCTTCAACCAACATCACTAAAACAGGTTAAGTGGCCATTATCTCAATGCTGTTTGTAAGACCTTACTGTACACAAATTGGCTGCTGTGTTTCCTATATTACACAATGACTACATTTCAAAAGTACTTCATTAGCTATAAAGTGCTTTGGGACATCCTGAGGTGTGGAAGAGTTTGCTTCTTTATTAGATCAGATATTTAGCAGAAATCTACATTTCCCTGGTTACTAACTGATACCAAAATTGGCAAGCGGTAGGCGATATATATTTGGGCATATTTAAGCTTTGGTATTGGATATGGCCTCAGATGGTCATACATTCAGGTTTTGTAAATCAGCTATGAATTTTATGCAAGGCATAATGGCTGAGAGCACCTTGGGACATTTTACTACATTAAAGGCGCTATATAATTGCAACTTGTTTTTGTTATTATTAATTCTACACCCTAGCATAGAGGAAGCCCCTCTATAGAAATTGGACATTTTTCAAAAAGCACAGATCTCACGGTACTGTGTGCCACGCCCCGAGGTCATCTGAAATATGTCCAATTTCAAAATAGGTTAGACAATTTTCCATGTGTCCCTGGCGGCTGCCTAAAAGAGGTGTTAGAGACCATGCATATGTTAATGAAGGGCATAAAAGTCCCATCCGATAAATTGGGTTGCCCTGAGTGGAGCAGGAATTGGGCCTGCTCAGCTCAGCTTGTCCGGGCCTAACAAGCGACCGCTACCAAAAAGGTAGGTCATTTTTTTTTTGAGGTCCATGTGAAGCCAGTGGGAGCTCCTTCCATAAGAACATAGCATTAGGAGCAGGAGTAGGCCATACGGCCCCTTGAGCCTGCTCCGCCATTCAATAAGATCCTGGCTGATCTTTGACCTCAACTCCAATTTCCTGCTCGATCTCCACATCCCTTGATTCCTCTAGAGTCCAAAAATCTATCTATCTCAGCCCTGAATATACACAATGATTCAGCACCCACAGCCCTTTGGGATAGAGAAACCCAAAGATTCACAACCCTCTGAGTGAAGAAATTCCTCCCCATCTCAGTGTTAAATGGCCTACCCCTTATCCTGAAACTATGCCCCCTAGTTCTGGACTCTCCAGCCAGGGGAAACAACCTCACAGCATCTACCCTGTCAATCCCTGTCAGATTCTTATATGTTTCAATGAGATCACCTCTTATTCTTCTAACCTCCTGAGAGTATAGGCCCAATCTACTCAAACTCTCCTCATAGGACAACCCACCCATCCCAGCAATCAATCTAGTGAACCTTTGTTGCAGTGCCTCCAAGGCAAGTATATCCTTCCCCAGATAAGGAGACCAAAACTGTGCACAGTACTCCAGGAGTGGTCTCAACAAAACCCTGGACAATTGTGCAAGAATAAAAAATATTCTGTTTTTCTATACTTCATACCAAAGTGAATAACCTCACATTTCCCCACATTATACTTCATCTGCCACCTTATTGCCCACTTACTTAACCTGTCTATATCCCTTTGCAGACTCTTTGGGCTCGATTTTGTCATTGGGACGGGCTGGGGGCGTGTCATCCGCTTTTCGTGTTAGCCACCCGACTCCAATTTGATGTGGGAAAAATATGCGATTTTCCCCTAATTGGGCAAGTGATTTCCAGCGTGTAGGAACCCCTGTCCCAATTAGTCTTTCCATTCTGAAACTCGCCTCCGATGACGTCATCAATGCTGCTGGATTTAAGGCCTGCAAGCAGCCTTGCTTCTTCTGCAGAGTGCAAACCTTTTGGTCTTTGCTCTGATAGTTTCTTCCAGGCAAAATGTCCAGCAGTAGACCTAAGTCTGCACCGAGGTTTGATGACACCGCCCTGCAAGCTCTGGTGGAGGGAGCAAGAGGGAATAAGGAGGTGCTCTTCCTTTCTTCAGGGAGGAAGAAGCCTCCCCAGCAGACGAAGGCTGTGTGGATACAAGTGGCCCAGGAGGTCAACTCCTTATCTATGTGCCGCAGAACCTGGCTGCAGTGCAGGAAGAGGTTTCATGACCTTCTGCGCACTGGAAAAGTAAGTATGACTTTCCCATCACCCTCAATCTGATCCCCATTGCCTCTCCTCACCAGCACTCAGCTTTGACAACCTCTTCCTCCACATCCCACTTGACACTGACATCCCTGCACCCTTACCCATTCCCTCTCTCTGTATGTTCACATTCACTTAACTATTCGACTATGCAGCCCTCACACTCCCTATCGCTGTGATGCTATGAAAACAACTTATAACACACAAGGAGGGCCCTTGGTCTTGCCACCTCACTGAATCTTTGTCTCCTTCTAGGCATTTATGCTATGGATTCTCTACACTCACTCCTTCATTCTCACTCAAACTCCACTTGTCTCCCTCATTGCAGGAAAAGAGAGCTCACAATAAGAGGGAAAGAGCGAGGACAGGAGAAGGGCCACCCTCAGTAGCCCAGCTCACCCCCTGGGAGGAGCCGGCCCTGGAGATCGTGGGAGTGGAGGACGATGCGCAAGTGGGGGACGGACAGACGGGTGCATCAGAGCAAGCTGGTGACAGAATAGTTTTTCATCTCTCTCATTGACATTGCATGAGTCACTGATAATAGAAACATAGAAACATAGAATCTAGGAGCAGGAGTAGGCCATTCGGCCCGTCGAGCCTGCTCCACCATTCAATACGATCATGGCTGATCATCCAAATCCAGTACCCTGTCCCTGCTTTAATCCCCACAGTACACATATCCCACCCTACCCCCGTAACCCCACGTATTTAATTCCCCCTAACATATCCTATCCTATCCCCATAACCCCACATATTTAATACCCCCCTAACACTAAGGGTCAATTTATCATAGCCAAATCAACCTAACCCGCACATTTTTGGACTGTGGGAGGAAACCGGAGCACCCGGAGGAAACCCACGCAGACACGGGGAGAATGTGCAAACTCCACACAGACAGTCACCCGAGGTCAGATTCGAACCCGGGTCCCTGGCGCTGTGAGGCACCAGTGCTAACCACTATGCCACCGTGATGCTCTAACAGATTGACTTATGATCATCTGCAATATTCAATGTGCATGTAACCTTGGCCTCACATCTCTGACTCTTTCCTTTACCTCCGCAACAGGACCATCGAAAGCCCCCGTTCCCACTATCCAGGAAGAACAGCCTGAGCCTCCAGACACCTCAGAGGAAGCTGCAACCTCTGAGGGCACAGCATCAGCAGAATTCAGTGCACCCAGCACCAGCGCAGACACACACACCTCGGTGATACCTTCGCGAGATAGTGTAGTGTTGTCACCTGGTGTATCACAGCTCACAAGTGAGCATCAGCAGATGGTGGAGACAGGGACAGCAGTGGAGAGTCCTAGTCGGAGGGCGCAGGACTCTGCCAGCTCGGCTCAGTTGCATGTCGACCCTCTGCCTCCGGGTCCATCCAGAAGAAAAGCGGTGCTGGAACTCCAGGAAGAGGTGCAGGAGTCTCTGGCAGGTTTTGTCTCCAGGGTCGCTGCGAGTGTGGAGCGAATGGAGGAGTCCATCGCTAACATGAGCAGAGCCTTTGTGGAGGCGTTGGCGCATGAACGCATCACCACGGAAAGGATGGCAACCTCCGTGGTAAGGCTGGCTACCATCGAGGAAAGGATGGCTACGGTAGAGGAGAGGATGGCTACGTCCATCAAGGAGCTTAGTCGCCAGGGTATGGAAAACATGGCCATTGTTCAGAATAGACTGACATCTCTTGAGGAGCGATGGTTAGCTATAGAG
This sequence comes from Squalus acanthias, assembly GCA_030390025.1. Lineage (NCBI taxonomy): Eukaryota > Metazoa > Chordata > Chondrichthyes > Squaliformes > Squalidae > Squalus > Squalus acanthias. The sequence goes on along the minus strand of CM059426.1, from coordinate 135,377,188 downwards.
CAAACAAACCAGACCTTCAGGCAAGTCCTCGGGACAGAAACGGGTCCTCATGGCCCCCCGAAGTGCAGCAAGGTGCTGTCAAGCCACTTGCTAGCTCTGAAGTGGGGCTGACCCATGAGAGGGATGAGGGATGAAATGTCATGTTTAATGTTGAAAAGCCATCAGTTGGTTATTGTAAATAAAAAATTCTGATGGCAACTGTTGCAGTTGAGGCATCTGTCATATCGCTAATGGGACTTCCACACTGAAGGCTTAGGATGACTTGCAATTGTCAGTATGGTGGTCAGAGTGATAGTAATCCTTAGGTTCTTGGCCATTGTCGATGGTCTGATAAGAAGGTGCAAGGCAAAAGTGTTTGATTGTGCAGGCTAAGCAAATCTGGCCAAGAGGAGTGCGTCCCTTGCATCCCGGGCAGCAATGTGGTCGCGCACTGGCGCCTTCTGGCCTCAGGTGGGTGAGCAACAGCTTGGCACCCCTGTTGTTGCTGCTGCTGTTGGTGGTGCTGTTGTTCATGGATCTGTTGCTGCCACGGCTGGTCTTCGTCCGAATCTGATGTCCAGGAGGAAAGGAAATAAATGGTTCCCATCCTTCTGGTATATGCCTCAGTTGAGGAAGCGCTCATTCAAGGTGGCGAGAGGGGTTTCCCAGGAGGTCACACTGGAGATGGGTGTCAGGCTCCAAACTTCTACAACAATGGGTATGCCTGCTAAAAGTTCCCCCAGACCTGAGACAACAAAGTTCTGCCACCTGCAAATAATGATTGCTGAAAACTCCTTTTTAATGGTGGAGCTGCAGCTGTTAGTAAGCATTCCACTTCTGCTGCCGCCAGGTTTCACTGGCGTGTTTCAGAGGAGACGTGAACCATGTGGGAATAGTGTTAAAATCAAAAAGGCCTCTCAAAATGGGATTATAGAGGCACTTTACTGGTTAAGGGCCTTAAGGGCCTATCCGGCCTCTTGGAGGCAGGATGGAGATGGGGTCAGAAAACTCGCATTTGGGAAAATTGCTCGGAGGCGGGATGGAGGCAGGATCGGGCCCCCTGCCATTTTTCGCGATTTTAACACCTCACACGCCTCCAATCCCGCCTCCTCGGGCCTGGCAAAATCGAGCCCTTTGTGTCCTCCTCACAGCTTCCTTTCCCACTGAGCTTTGTATCGTCAGCAAACTTGGATACATTGCACTCTGTCCCTTCATCTAAGTCCTTAATATCGATTGTAAATAGCTGAGGCCCAAGCACCGATCCTTGCGGCACCCCACTAGTTACAGTCTGCCAACCGGAAAATGACCTGCTTATCCCTACTCTCTGTTTTCTGTCTGTTAACCAATCCTCTATCCATGTTAATATATCACCCCCAACCCCATGACAACCTTTTCTAACAACCTTTTATGTGGTACCTTATCAATTGCCTTTTGGAAATCCAAATATACTACATCCACTGGTTCCCCTTTATCTACCCTGCTAATTACATCCTCAAAAAACTCTAATAAATTTGTCAAATACGATTTCCCTTTCATAAAACCATGCTGACTCTGCCTAATCATATTATGATTTTCTAAATGCCCTGTTACTACTTCCTTAATAATGGATTCCAGCATTTCCTGATGACTGACGTCAGGCTAACTGACCTGTAGTTCCCTGTTTTCTCTCTACCTCCTTTCTTGAATAGCAGGGTTACATTTGCTACTTTCCAATCCATCCTGACAGCTCTAGAATCTAGGGAATTTTGGAAGATCACAACCAATGCATCCACTATCTCTGCAGCCACCTCTTTTCGAACCCTAGGATGTAGGCCATCAGGTCCAGGGGATTTGTTGGCTTTTAGTCCAATCAGTTTCTGATGTACTTTTTCCCCTACAGATCTTAATTACTTTAAATTCCTCTCTCTCATTAGCCTCTTGGTTCCCCATTATATTTGGTATGATTTTTGTGTCTTCTACTGTGAAGACAGATACAAAATATTTGTTTAAAGTCTCTGCCATTTACTTATTCCCTATTATAATTTCTCCTGTTTCTGCATCTAAGGGAACCAATGCTTCCTTTTTACATACTTGTAGAAGCTCTTACAATCTGTTTTTTATATTTCTTGCTAATTTATTCTCATGTTCTATTTTCTCCCTTTTTATCAATTTTTGGTCATCCTTTGCTGGTTTCTAAAGCTCAACTCCCCCGCTTGCCAAGCTCTATCTCGCCTATGAACTACATGTGCCTGTTCATACTTTCAAAATATGCAATACCATGTCCATATCGAACTTCATTTGCTACTGAACACACAAGTGCAAACCTGGCTAGCTCTCTTTGTAAGATTTCGACTGGCTTCTCTGAGTCCACAATCTGGTGGACTCAGAGAAAGGGAATTTTAAGATTCATGTGAAGCCAGGGGGAACTGCTTCCAGCTCCACAGCATACCCGAAGGGCACTGCCGACCTGCAATCTGCCAAAATTACCTCCCTTTGCCCTCTCCCCACCCTCTTGGTGACACACCTAAGAATGCCAGTGGGATAAGTGATCCAAATTCAACTGCTTCAAAAAAGGGGAGAGGGATAAACCTGGCAATGACAGGCTAGTCAGTTTAACATTGATGTTGGGGAAGCTTTTAGAAACTCTAATCCAGGAAACATTAACAGCCACTTGGACAAACATGGACTAATAAGAACATAAGAAATAGGAGCAGGAGTAGGCCAATCGGCCCCTCGAGCCTGCTCCGCCATTCAATAAGATCATGGCTGATCTGATCCTCACCTCAAATCTAAAGAACACAAGAAGTAGGAGCAGGACCCGGCCACTCAGCCCCTGGGCCCGCTATGCCACCCACAGGGCTTCGACCGATCCGAACTCAGCCTCATGTCCAATTTCCTGCCCGCTCCCCGTAATCCCTAATTCCCTTTACTTCTAGGAAACTGTCTATTTCTGTTTTAAATTTATTTAATGATGTAGCTTCCACAGCTTCCTGGGGCAGCAAATTCCACAGACCTACTACCCTCTGAGTGAAGAAGTTTCTCCTCATCTCAGTTTTGAAAGAGTAGCCCCTTATTCTAAGATTATGCCCCCTAGTTCTAGTTTCACCCATCCTTGGGAACATCCTTACCGCATCCACCCGATCAAGCCCCTTCACAATCTTATATGTTTCAATAAGATCGCCTCTCATTCTTCTGAACTCCAATGAGTAGAGTCCCAATCTACTCAACCTCTCCTCGTATGTCCACCCCCTCATCCCGGGGATTAACCGAGTGAACCTTCTTTGTACTGCAAGGATTTTTTTTTAATTCATTTATGGGATGTGTGCATTGCTGGCAAGGCCAGCATTAATTGCGCATCCCTAGTTGCCCTTGAAAAGGTAGTGGTGAGCCACCTTCTTGAACCGCTGCAGTCCGTGTGGTAAAAGTACTCCCACAGTGCTGTTAGGGAGGGAGCTCTAGGATTTTGACCCAGCGACGATGAAGGAATGGCGATATATTTCCAAGTCAGGATAGGTGTGTGACTTAGAGGGGAACTTGGAGGTGGTGGTGTTCCCATGTGCTTGCTGCCCTTGTCCTTCTAGGTGGTTGAGGTCACGGGTTTGGGAGGTGTTGTCAATGATGCCTTGATGAGTTGCTGCAATGCATCTTGTAGATGGTACACATTGCAGACACGGTGCGCCGGTGTTGGAGGGAGTGAATGTTTAAGGAGGTGGATGGAGTGCCAATCAATTGGGCTGCTTTGTCCTGGATGCTGTTGAACTTCTTGAGTGTTGTTGGAGATGCACTCATCCAGGCAAGTGTGGAGTATTCCATCACACTCCTGACTTGTGCCTTGTAGTTGGTGGAAAGGCTTTGGGGAGTCAGGATTGCCCAGCATACCCAGCCTCTGACCTGCTCTTGTAGCCACAGTATCTATGTGGCTGGTCATTAAGTTTCTGGTCAATGGTGGCCCCCCAGGATGTTGATGGTGGGGGATTCAATGATGGTAATGCCATTGAATGTCAGGAGGAGGTGGTTAGACTTTCTCTCATTGGAGATAATCATTGCCTGGCACTTGTGTGGCATGAATGTTACTTGCCACTTATCAGCCCAAGCCTGAATGTTGTCCAGGTCTTGCTGTTGTCAAGCACAGACTGCTTCATTATCTGAAGAGTAGCGAATAGAACTGATCACTGTGCAATTATCAGCGAACATCCCCACTTCTGACCTTTTGATGGAGGGAAGGTCATTGATGAAGCAGTTGAAGATGGTTGGGCCTAGGACACTGGCCTGAGGATCTTCTGCAGCGATGTCCTGGGGACGAGATGATGGTGCAAGAAGAGAGAGCCCTGGGGGTGCTTGTGCACAAATCTTTGAAGGTGTCAGGAGAGGTTAACAAGCAATTAATAAAGCATATCGGATCCTGGGCTTTATAAATAGAGACTTAGGGCTGGATTTTGATACTGGGGCGGGTTGGGGTCGTGTCATCCGCATTTCGTGTTATCCACTGACTGCATTTGGATGTGGGAGATTGATGCAATTTTCACTTAATTGGGCAATTGAGTTCCAGCATGTGGGAACCCATGAACTAATTAGTGGTTTCAGTCTGAAAGTCGCCTCTGATGATGTCATCATTGCTGCTGCATTGCAGGTCAGGTCGGAGACTGCCCAGCTCTTGCTGTGAGAGGACGTGGATCAAAATGAGCAGGAGCTCTAAGGGGGAGAGAGAGAGAGAGAGAGAGAGAGAGATTTTTGCACCCAGGTCCTCTCACAGCAAAGGCCAGGCAGTCTCTGATGACATTCAATGCAGTAGCATCAGAGGCGACTTTCAGACCTAATACTACTACTACCTTCATCATCACATCTCCGTTGTAATAGTGGACCTGCAGCTGATAGTCAGCTATCCACTTGTGCTCCCACCAGGTTTCACTGGTGTGTTTCACATCAGGTGTGCTTCACGTCAGAAAAGGGTTAAACTAGCTAAAAAGTTCCAAAATGGCATTACAGAGCCAATTTAGGGCTTGTTAAGGGCTTTAATGGCCTCTCCCGCCTCTTGGAGGCGGGAACCCCGCGACCGATTTTGTCAAAATTGCGTGGAGGCGGAATGGAGTCGGGATCAGGTCCGCCCGTCACTTTTCGCTATTTTAACCCCCCACACGCCTCCAAACCCGACTCCACGGGTCATTGAAAATCCAGTCCATAGGGCTGGATTTTCATTGACCCGTGGAGGCGGATTTGGAGGCATGTGGGGGGTTAAAGTTGCAGATTCGGGGGTCCCGCCCCCAACCCGCCTCCATGCCAGTTTCGCTGGAGGCGGGTACCCGACCTGTGCTGGGACTCGCGTCCCCGAGGCGGGAAGGGGATTAGTGACAATTAACTGCCTGTTAACAGGTAGTTAACAGGCAGTTTTTTTCCTAATCCCTATTTTAAAAGCTGAAATGTGAGCTTCCCAACAGGTCCCAACCGCGCCAAGATAGCGAGGCGGACCATGGGTCTGCAGGGACTGGAGGGGTCGATATGTCCGGTGGGCAAGTTAGTGATGGGTGCATGTGTGCAGAGATAAGTGTGTAAGGTAAGTGTAAAGTGTGGGAAAAAGCTTTACTTACCTTAACTTCCTCCTGCAGGTGTCAGCCCTTCAGGTCTCGGGAGTCAGAAATCTCACCGGCACAGAAAGCAGAATGGTCATGGTGCTGTCAAAAACTGCAGCCTTCTGCTTTCTGTGCTGGAATGATTTCTAACTCAGCCTGAGAGGAAGGACTCAAGTTAGAAAACAGATTGTCAGTGTTTGACAGCTTCACAGAGCTGTCAAACGCTGATATTTCATCTGTCAAAAGCTCTTGACAGATGAAATGTCAATTTGTGACGTCACCTTTTGCCGGGTAGCCCTTAATTGGCCTGCTGAGCTTGCTGGGCGGGCTCAACAAAGTCAATCAAGTGAAAATGCAGTGGGTTGGCCACAAGTCGATGGAGGCGGGACTACAACCCAAAAAGTGGGAGTCCCACCTCCATCACGTCCCCAGTATCAAAATCCAGCCCATTGATTTTGATACTGGGGCAGGTAGGGGTCGTGTCATCCACTTTTCGTGTTATCCACCCGACTGCAATTGGATGTGGGAGATTGATGCAATTTTCACCTAATTGGGCAATTGAGTTCCAGCATGTGCGAACCCATGACCCAATTAGTGTTTTCAGTCTGAAAGTCGCCTCTGATGATGTCATCATTGCTGCTGCATTGAAGGTCTGCAAAGACTGCCTGGCCTTTGCTGTGAGAGGACCTGGATACAAAATGAGCAGCAGCAGCCCTAAGTCTGCTCCCAGATATTTTTGCACCACCACTCCCAGATATGTCTCCTCCTCATCCATCCATCCAGATATGTCTCCCAGCCAGCCAGCCAGCCAGCCAGCCAACCAGCCAAATGTGCTCCCGCCAGGTTTCACATTCGTGGTTCAGAACAGGCGTGCTTCACGTAGAAAAAGGGTTAAAATCACAAAGGCCTTTCAAAATGGCATTATAGAGGCAATTTAGTGCTTGTTAAGGGCCTTAACAGCCTATCCCGCCTCTTAGAAGCGGGACGGAGTCGGGACCAGCAGACACGATTTAATGAAAATTGCGTGGAGGCGGGATGGAGGTGGGCTTGTGCCCACCCACCAGTTTTCGCAATTTTAACCCCCCACACGCCTCCAAACCCACCTCCACGGGTCAATGAAAATCCAGCCCATAGAGTACAAAAGCCAAGAAGTTATGCTAAACGTATATAAAACACTAATTTGGCCCCAACTGGAGTATTGCGTCCAATTCTGGACTCCACAGTTTAGGAAGACTTTGGAAAGGGTACAGAAGAGATTTACGAGAATGGCTCCAGGGATGAGGGATTACAGTTACATGCATAGACTGGAGAAGCTGGGTTTGTTCTCCTTACAGCAGAGAAGGCTAAGAGGAGATTTGATAGAGGTGCTTAAAATCATGGAGGATTTAGATAGAGTAAATAAAGATAAACTGTTTCCAATGGCTGAAGGGTCAATAACCAGTAGGCACAGATTGAAGGTAATTGGCAAAAGAACCAGAGGCAACATGAGGAAAAACTTTTTTAAGCAACAAGTGATTAGGATTTGGAATGCACTTCCTGATAGGGTGGTGGATACAAATTCAATAGTAGCCTTCTAAAGGGAATTGGATGAATACTTGAAGAAGAAAAAATTGCAGGGCTTTTGGGAAAGAGCAGGTGAGTGGGACTCAATGGATTGCTCTTCGAAAGAGCTGATGCAGACTCGGTGGGCCGAATGGCCTCTTCTGTGCTGTACTATTCCATGGGCTGGATTTTAACAGGCAATGGTGGTTGGGGGCAGGGGACTCCGAGGCAGTTATGAAACCTGGGAGGCTGGGTTTCCCACAGGCCCTGCCAACTTTAATGGCAGGGCCTGATTTGCATGTGAGGCTTCTTTTTCCTACCCGCAGCCAGCCAGAGGCTGGCTGGCTCCAGGCTGGTGAGCTTGCGGCACTAGGCTAGAGGGAAACTTGGAGGTGGACTATAAAAAAATACATATACCATTCGAATAAATGTTTGTGTTGTTTCTGGTCAAGTTTTTCTCACAGTATATTGTGATTGTCCAGTTACACATTAAATCAAATCATCAACCGTAACAATTTTATTCTTAGCACTCATTCCACTGGTTCAATTTAGTTTCGGTCCCTGAATATGACTAATTTAATTTTTCAGTCTCAGACGTTAGGGTGAATTGATGCGGAGGTTCTCTCACTTGTCCATTGTTAACTTCAACGGAAAAGCTGCAGAAATCCCAGAAACACATTGTAAGCACCACTTACACTGTTTGTCAGGGATTCCGCAGCTCTTCCGCTGAACTTGCATAAGATTGTAAATCCGCCCATTTCAATTACATTTAAAATCTGCTTAATTTTATGTATTACCTATACACACATGTTTTATTTGTACCAGTTACTGATACAAAAGTCTATAGATTTGTGACTAAAGCACCAATAACTTACCATTTAATGTACTTTTTAAATTATGCTCTTGATCGTATTTGTAGATGGAGTCCTATTACTTAATGATCATTTTATTTAAATATTTCTTTGTCACTCATACATAACTTTTATTATATTATTGTAAAGTAAAGATTCAACACTCACTACGTTAGATTAAGCTTAACATTTAATGTGGCCAGGGTCCCTTTAAGGATCACAGCTTAAAACACGTCATGAGTGATGTCACAAGACCTGCACCATCTAATTGGGCTGGGTAACATGCTGGGTGGGCTTCATAGGCCCCATTAAGGTAAGTTCATTTTGTACAGCGGGATGGAGCCAGCAGTGGGGTCATGACCCGCCACGGACACCAGCTGCACCAGACCCGCCAAGGTAAGGAAAATTCCGGCCTATATCTTAAAAGCAGAGCATCTCATGGTTCAATCTTGAGGCTTCATTTGTAATGCTTATTCTTAAGCTCAAGGAAGTAAAACAAGAGCAGTGGCAACTTAGTAACTGGCAAGATGTATAACGAACTGCATTTACCAATGATGAATGTAAATTCATGGATATTTGTCTTAAACTGGAAATATAATTAGAATATTAAACATGGGGTGAAATTGGTTTTGGGCGGTAGTGCAAAAAGGGTGAAGTCAATGGAAAAGAAAATCAGATGGTTGTAAAACGGGCTGATGATTCCCAATGCTCATTTTGCACTATTTTCCAAGACCAATTTCACCCCCACAATTTAGTTAAGAAGGAAAATATTTTAGATGTACTGACTGAACAAATATGTTACCATATTTTTGGCAAGTTTGCCAAGGAAAACGGAATATTTGAAGTGAATAAGGAGATTGTTTCAACATAACTCTAATGATTTAATATTGATAGCCCTAAAGTATGACATCACGCACTTGGAATATCATGTTCAGGATTTTTTTTATCATACTACAAAATGACATACATTGAAAAGTGTTCAAAGAAAGGCATTTGTTAAAGATTTGGAAATCAACAAATCATAAAGATTTACTGCTAAAATATCACCGGAGATGTATTAGCATGTTGGAAGAATATGGTGAGAAGGTAGGCAGGTGTGATTGAATTCAGTTGGCTTGTTGGGCCTACTAACCTATTTTTCTGATCCTAAAAATTCATATTTTGTTCGTGTAAATCTTTCAGTATAATCATCTATTCCATAGAAGTGAATGGCTGATACTTTTTGACATTTTTGAGTAGTTAGCAACTGTAGTCCTTTATGATTGCCTTCAATAGGGGTAAAAGGTAATTATTCAGATTGGAGGAAGGTAGAAAACGGTGTTCCACAAGGATCAGTGCTGGGACCACTGTTATCATAATTTACATTAATGATTTGGACTTAGGAACAAGTAAAATGATATCAAAATTTGCAGATGATACCAAACTGGGGAATGTTTCCACTTGTTGGAGAATCCAAACTAGGGGCCATAAATACACGATAGTTACTAATAAATCCAATAGGGAAATAAGGAGAAATTTCTTTACTCAGAGAGTGGTTAGACTATGGAACTTGCTACCACAGGAAGTGGTTGAGGCAAATAGCTTAGATGCCTTCAAAAGGAAACTAGATGAGTACATGAGAGAAAAGGGAATAGAAAGATATGCTGAAATGCTAAGATGAGGTATATAGAATGGGAGGAGACTCGTGTGGAGTATAAACACCAGCACAGACTAGTTGGGCTGAATGATCTGCTTCTGTGCTGCATATTCTATGCAATTCTATGTAATATCTCCAAATGATTTGACAGGTCCTGGCACAGTCACCTGGTACTTGTACCCTTTGATAATGTGAGAGAAAAAAAATGCCTCAGCAAACTGTGTGAACTCCCTTCACAATCATCAAACCTTCTATTAAGTCATCTGAACCTCTCCTCTTTTCCTAAGAAGACAAGTTCAACTTCCTTAACACTTCCTCAAAACTTAAATTACTGAAATCTGGAATCATTTTTGTTGTTCACCTTTTAACCCCCTCAAAAGCAATAATATCCTAAGCTGTACGCAATACTCTAGATGGTGCCTGATCTAGGCATTTTGAGGCAAAAAATGTATACTCTCTTAATTTGTATTCTATCTCTCTGCTAGTGCAAAGCTTTCTTTATTTGTTTTTTTCTTCTGCAGTTAAGGAATTCACCGACAGATTCATAGATTTATCCTCTATGACAGCAAAATCTCCTTTCTGATCAGCAAACTAGACCATCATTCCATTTAACACGGTGGCATAGTGGTTAGCACTGGTGCCTCACAGCGCCAGAGACCCGGGTTCGAATCTGACCTCGGGTGACTGTCTGTGTGGAGTTTGCACATTCTCCCCGTGTCTGCGTGGGTTTCCTCCGGGTGCTCCGGTTTCCTCCCACAGTCCAAAAATGTGTGGGTTAGGTTGATTTGGCTATGATAAATTGACCCTTAGTGTTAGGGGGGATTAAATATGTGGGGTTATGGGGATAGGATGGGATATGTTAGGGGGAATTAAATACGTGGGGTTACGGGGGTAGGGTGGGATATGTGTACTGTGGGGGTTAAAGCAGGGACAGGGTACTGGATTTGGATGATCAGCCATGATCGTATTGAATGGCGGAGCAGGCTCGACGGGCCGAATGGCCTACTCCTGCTCCTAGATTCTATGTTTCTATGTTTCTATGTTTAACACATATGGGGAGAAATTTGTTTAGGCAAGTTTACAGGCCCAAAATCGTCACCCTGCTCGCAGTTCACGCCAGAAGCCAGTGACCTGAGGCTCGTCCAAAAATTGGGCCTTGGTCCTCATCTGAATCATTCCGGTGAGCTGCAGATGACTGTCGGTACTCCTGAGGCAGCTCGCTGATTTCCACTTCACTAATTTTGGGTCGGCTATGACCCTGGCAATGACCCTCAGGTAGGTCCTGGGAGTGAAGGAGGTGAAATGTGGGCCCACAGTAGTGTTGTGGAACTGGGAGGAACATTCCTGCTCTTCCTGGCGCCACATTAAGGTAAAATTATCTTTCTGTTGCCAGCCTCTAGCGGTCCCTTTATGTGTCAAATTCTGTCTGATAACGCTCCTGTGAAGCACCTTGGGACATTTTACTACATTAAAGGCACTATATAAATGCAACTTCTTGTTGTTAAGGACTGCTGATTAGGCTGAGCATAGCATGCCCAGCCCCAATCTATTTTACATATACATCCACATTGATCTTCATCTGCCACCTACTGGCTTAGTTACTCCAAAGATCTGAATACGTTGTTGCAATGCTCCTTAGTATTTGCTCTGCCTCCCATTTGATACCATCTGCAAACTTGGAGATTTTGCTTCCATTATTGTTTTCCAAGTCATTCATGTTATATGTTAGAAATACACTGAGATATTCCATTTGTAACCACATTCCAGCCTGAAAAGTTCTTAATTATGGGTATTGTCTCTTGTTTTTAAGCTATAAGTTGATGGCTCATCTTCCACCTCTTTTTTCATCTTCTCAGGGATTCTGTTCTCTCTTTTAAATCAATGACCTTCTAAATTTATCACCCAACCATATCCACTCTTTTGCTGACAATTCCACTCTATATTTATCAATGTCCTTCAGATGGCATGTCTCGGCACTTACAATAATTCCTGACACAATACAATGGTTGAATTACCACTGCTTGATCTTCTCTATTCCCACCAGAAAGCAAATTTTAAAAACATTTTCTTTCAATTCTACAAAGATACAGTTTCTTCTTCATGTCTTTCACAATTCTAACCAACATATTCCATCTTTTATTTCCATCTAGGTGGTTCCTCTCCTAGTCATTCTTCATCTATTGACATTCTTCGCATCCTTATCTCTTCCAATTTCAAACAGAACTCTGAGGGGCCAATTTTCATTTTGGGCATACTGGGTGGTGCAATAGTTGCATGTGCCTGAGAATACCTGTGCTGAACTCACCTGCACTCCAGATTCAGAATGGGTGGACACTAGACACGAGAAATAGCTGCAATTGGTTGTTCGTCTATTAGGTGGTGGGAAATAAGGTGCTCCCTACAAAGCCAATGCTGCAGACCTGAGTGAAGGGTGGCATTTACTCGTTAAAGCAGATAACCAGGTTGGTGGCAAAAACAGGGCTCCCTGGTTCTCTGAAGAAGCAGTGCAAATTTTGTTACAGCAATTTGTGGCAAAGGAAGGAGGACTTCTTTCCAACTGATGGGTGTTGGGTGGCTAAAAGATGGTTCTGGATGCTTCACAGGAGATTGGCAGATAATGCTTGTGCAGGCACCACAGTGCAGCAGTCCTGGATACAATGGCGGAATATGTTTAAAGACCTCACTAGGAGAGCCAAGGTAGGGAATCACGCTGTAACCTCACTGATATCTAATCAATCAGTATGAATGAAATGAAGAGCCTCCCTACAACCTATACAGTTCATGTGCAGCTTCTCATGATTGCTTGTTATGCCCCAGGATACACTTCTACAACGTTCCCTCTAACTGCGCTGCCCAGGACCGGCTTTTACAATGTGAAATTTCATGCATGCGCAAAACTTTGAATGGGCTGAGCAACCCGTTAAATGGACCGTACACCCAAATTAAAAATTAGGGGGAATATTGCACTTCTAGCACCTCCCTTTCCCAACAATACCTTCTTTTCTAATGTCCTCAACTGCTACCTGCATGAAGAATGTTTCTGTTGTGATAACAGTTGTGGTCACCAGGATGATACATGGGTATTGGTGTATTTCATTCCGTTAATGTTAAGTACTCAATACATTCCACTGGTTGCCAGGACAAGACTACGCATAATAAGAGAGAGAGAACACAGACAGTAGTACGAACCTCATAATGCTTTTAGGGAGGTGACCATGCAGATCCAGGGAAGGGAGACTATAGAGTAAACAGGAGATGAGGATGGAATGGACCTGGCCCCAGCTCTGAGTAGATGGTAAAGTTATCCTTCATTTGTTCCTCATCTTGTTTAGTCACTCTTCTGCTGATGTTCCTCTTGGCCCGACAAGGAAAGTCATGGGGTGTCATTTTTCGTCATCGTCTGCAGCATGTTGCACAACTTGGCCATTATGAGGGCGCAGCCATTGCCAGCAGGCATAGCCGCACCACCTCAGGAGGAGTAGGAGGACGAGCAAGAAGAGGAGCAGGATGAACAGGAGGATGAACAGTAGCGACGGAGGAGGCAGCCACTTAATCGACGTTCTGCAAGGTCGCTCCGTGACCGCCTCATTAGACTTCGTTTCCAGTGACTTTGAGTCCTCGTTCCGGTTGCTGAGCACGTCGCCATCATTCCATTACTTTGTGATTCCATACCACACACCGGAACTGAAATGAGACACAGCACCAAATCTGCAACATTCCAGTAATAAATTTATTAAAAACCATTAACCACATATATACAACAATATTGACTAATCACCCTTGTGCAAACCCTTGCCTCCCCTCATAACAATCCACTTTCCTAATCTAGTACTCCTACATAATGTCTCCCCAATGGCTGCTGCAGGGCTGGTGGAAGGCTGCTGAGTGTCGGTGCCAGAGGCTGCAGATGGCCTTGCAGGACGCCCTCGACCAGCTCTGGGCCTGGAAGGCCCAGCTGTAGACTGCACCACCTCAGGCTGGGCAGCGGCAGTCTGGGCTGGCTGGATGACAGGCAGCGACAAGGGCAATGGCGGAGTGGCAGTGTTAGGATCAGGAATGCTGTCATCCTAAGAGAGGACAGCAGGTTCCTGCTTCACTGACCCACTCCCACTCCCCCGGGGCAGCACCTCAGCATCTCTAGCAATCTGCTGGAGCACAGATTGCTGGCCTGCTGCAAAACCGTGAGACCCCTGGTGGACTGTGGTGGACCCAGCGATGATGGCAGCTGTCAGAGCTTTTGTGGCATCAAGCTGAGACTGCATGAGAGCAGTCTGAGACTCGATGGCAGCAACCATTGACTGCATTACAGCACTAAGACGTTGTGTCGCTTCCGCCTGTGCTGCAATGGAAGCTGCCACATCGCCCATGAAACGCGTCATGAGGTCTGGATCCGCACGGTCTCTCTGGGAGTCCACCATCCTCTGCACAGTGGAAATTATGGGCTCCATGGTGTGCACAGAGCTCTGTGCAATGTTGGAGGTGGACTCCTCCACACTCCTTACCATTGCTGAGAGGCTCTCGGGCGCCCCTGCCATTTCACCTATCTTCTCGGTGTGCATGCCCATCATCCTTCTTGTGAACGCCTCCCCATCGAGGTCCTCATTTGAGTCCTGTGCAGTAGAACTCGCGCTCGAACTCAGCCTCCAGGGAGCTGGTTCCTGAACTATCCTTTCCCCCTGGCCTTGCGGCAGCCCACTAGTCCGCGGTGCATCACCCAGTGCAGGCCCCTCTACTAAATTTGCCTCTAAAGATCCCGTAGTGCCAGAGTCTGAGGTGGTGCCTGTGGGTGAGAGATGCAGTGACGCGGTGCTTTGCTCCTCCTCCTCTTCTCCATCCTCACTCTCAGTGGGGGGCTCAGGGACAGGCTGGTCATCTGGTTGCTGATTATCTGAAAGCATATGGGCACAACACTCACGTTAAGGTGAGGGCAGGGGGGTAGGAATGGAGCAAGGAATGCAGACATTCTCAGGAGGTGGAAAGTGAGAAAGGTTTGTGGTGTGAGGGGGAAGTGGGATGAGAGAAGGAGAGGGGCTGAAGATACAATTTTTGCCCCCAACAGGGTCGATGCTGCGACAGCCACAGCACCCACCACCTGCTGCCCAATGAGCCGCAGCACTTGCTCCTCAAGGTCTGAGAACTGCTGGAGCTGTGTATCACCCCCGCCTGTTCTCTGCTGCTCCCTCCTACTGTGGGCCATCTTGCCCTGCAAGAGAAACAAATGTGTTTAAGTCAGAGTCCAGCTATGTGTTTGGGAGATATGCCTGCCATCATTGAATAGCTGTGATTGTAGGCAAGGCGTGAGATGTGGATGTGAGTTTGAGTAGGTGAAGATGTTTGGTTGGTGAGTGGTAGGGGTGTGGTTGTTTGCGCAGTGTGCACAGACTGAGGTTCAGATGCTGGTATGTAGGAGCTGTTGAAGCATGTACTCACCTTCACCACCCGACTGTGGTCGTTGAATTTCTTGCGGCACTGTGTCAGGCTGCGTTCCACCACACTACTGGCTGAGACCTCCTGGGCCACTTCCCTCCACATTGCCCTGAACACCTGAGGCGATGGCCTCCTTCCAATGGCCGGGAACTGCATTGCTCTCCTTTGCTCCACTCCAGCCACCAATGCCTCCAGTGCCACGTCTGTGAACTGACGAGCTCTCTCCCTGCGAGTGGGAACAGCCATAGTCATCAGGGGATTCACTTGCTTGCAGATCGCCTCAAAGCCAGCAATGCTGAAAATGAATATCTACACAATGGTGCAACCTCCCCTTTAAAAGGTGGAAGGAACCAGTGTGAAGGATCATTGCTGAATGCATTGCACCTGAAATTCATAGCGCTCTGCTGGCAGCGCCCCTGCAGCGCCCCACTGAGGTCATTAGCGCTTGATTTAGCGCCCCACTTTCTTCCTGGGGCGCTAACACCCAATTTAGTAGAAGTTCAGAATCCTTAGCGCCTGGCGCTAAATTTTCAAAATTTCAAAAGTTAGCGCCCCAAATGGGGCAATACCCAATTTCACCCCCATACAGTCATAATGATCCAGGACCACGATGAGGGGGTGGGGGTGGGGTGGGGGGGGGGGGCGGTTGTGGAAAGGGGGTAGGAGCAGGCAATGGCTGAGGCCACTAAGTAATTAGTCTCAAAGACCATTAGCTAGCTAATGTATTTGTTACAAGCCCTCAAAATATGAGGATGATTTTTATATTTCTCCTGTGTGTACAAGCCAATTTTGACACAAGCCATACTTTTCATTGAATGATTAGCAGACAGTTTATCCCCACAGATTGAAGTTCCTCCTGTAAACATGCTTTTAATGCAGATGTGGCTATGTTGGCATGGATGACATGGCAACAACTGTATTGAATGACTGATTTGCTGCCTGATCACAAATTACAGAAAAAAATTGGAAATAACTTCTAACATATTGAGGACAAGACATGCAAAGTCAGATTGTATTCCATATTTTTGATAATTACCATTCAAGCCACCAATATGTGGTTTGTATTGGAGAGAATGGAGCCTTGTATAATTGATAAAATTATATTTGTATCACTTAAAATACAGCCAGCCCCCTCCTTGCTGGAAAACACAATGCCACAAAGTCATGGACTGTTGCTATTGGGGGAATAATGGGGCAGAAATTGGGCTGTGTAGCGCCATTTTTTTTGGTGCTACGCAGCCTCCTAAAGCTTGAAAATGGCGTCAGTAATGCGTGTGCACACTTCCAAAGGGAAGTGCACCAGACGCCATCTTGGTAAAGGGGTTTGCACGCGCCCAACTAACGACCACCAGCAGCATGCAGGGCAGGCAGATCATGATGTCAATCAGTGTGCAATGCTGATTTAAAACAAGCGCTGCCATTTTCGAACGGCATGCTCCAGCTTACACCCTATATTAACCTCGCACAGCTGAACACGAAGTTAAACGGAATGAAGGACTCCCCACCAGCGCGACTTAAAGGGATCATGAACTACTTACAGGTTAGTTGCTGGGTTATTTCTCCTGAATGATGGTGCAATTATACACATTTTTGGAGCTTTCCTATACTTTCCTAAGGGAAAGCTGGTGCTGAAGTATTGTTTTGTTCATTTAAAAGCTTGTGCTGAAACAAGTTGCTACCAGACATGGGTGGCCTGGTAGGGCTTCCTCTTGGAATTGAGCATGACTGGGAGAATGAAGAGAGGCCATGGAGAGCAGGGCAAACTGCTAGAAGAGAGAGGAGAGAAGGGCTCTCAGCAGGAGGCCATATCCAAAGAGGGTCTTCAGGAAGCAATTCTCTTACCTGAACTTCAGCGAGGACCAATGCTTGAGACATCTTCGCTTCACTAAAGACAATGGGCCGTATTTTCCGATCGGAGGCTTCCCGCGTGCGGAGGCCTCCGATCTGGAAAAAATCTACACACTTACCTGAGGGCTCCCGAGGTCCGGACACTTCCGATACTGGGCCTCTCCAACTCGAAATGCGCAGGGCCCACGTATCCCAGAGGCGCATGCAGTTCGCAAGCATCCTGGGATCACGTGGGCCATGGGGAGCCAATCAAAGAAAGGAATCTCCCTTCATACACTTGACAGATTTAACTATTTTAAACAAAAATTTAATTTTTTGAAAAAAATAATTAAAGTTTTTTATGGGGATAAAAATAAACTTACCTTTTTTTAAAGTATTTTTAAATGATAAATGAGTGAAATTTTTTTTAAAACTTTTTTTCAAATCTTATGCTGGTAAAAGCAGGCCTTACGCCTGCTTTTACCAGGCGTAAGATTTCTAAGGGTTTTCTGCGGGCGAAGGTGCTCCAGAAAGCAGAACTATCCGCCCGCAGAGGCCCTTCTCCAGGGCAGGTGTTCGGCGTTCCAGATTGGAAATGCCGGTTTTCAGCGCATGCGCTTCGCATGCCTGAAACCAGCATTTCCGATGTCCCTACAGCGCGTACACACCCGTAGGGATCGGAATATCCGGCCCATCGTAACTAAAATTTGCCAACTGCTGTAGCCACAACTGCAACCTCAAAGCAGGGTAAGGATCGTATTGCCTGTGGCTGTCAAGGTGACCGTGGCTATTAACTTTTATGTGTCTGGCTCCTGCCAGGCTGCTGCTGGACATATAAGCAACATCTCGCAGTTTGCAGTACACTGCTGCATAAGGGAGATCACTGAAGCTCTCTGCACACACAGGTGGAGCCAGCATGAGGTTTTGCACAGATTGCAGGCTTCCCCATGGTGCAGGATGCCATTGACTGCACGCACATCGCCTTGCATGTGCCTCATGTGAACTCAGCCATTTTCATGAACCAAAAGGGATTCCACTCCCTCAGTGTGCAGATGGTGTCCAACCACAGGCATTGCATCATGCAGGTAAATGCCCGTAGTGGTCACAATTCCTTTATTCTGCGGCAGTCCTCTGTGCCACCTGTATTTGACCCACCACGGCAAGCCAAAGACTGGCTACTGGGCAGCAAGGGTTATTCACTCATGACATGGCTCCTCATCAATCCTACTGATCTGTTGAAGAACAGATTGATGGTCTGCTGTGATGCACTGGAAGCCCCTTTGAACAGTGGTATCCAGAGCCATAATGGAAGCAGTCAGATCTTGCAAGGCAGCAGTCTGAGCTTCTATTGCAGCACTCAGACCTTTGATGGAAGCTGTTTGTGCTGCAATGGAAGCTGTGACATTGGCCGTCAGACGTTGCATCAAGGTGGGTTCCACAGGTGTGCCGATGGACGTGTCCACCCGTTCCATGTTGGAAAGGATGTGCTTCAAGCTCTGCGCAAAGCCCTGTGCCAAGTTGGTGCTGGACTCCTCCAAGTTCCTTGACATTCTGTGCAGTCTTATTGCCCATCCCTAGTTGCCTTTGAGAAGGTGGTGGTGAGCCGCCTTCTTGAACCGCTGCAGTCCGTGTGGTGAAGGTACTCATATAGTGCTGTTAGGGAGGGAGTTCCAGGATTTTGACCCAGCGACGATGAAGGATCGGCGATATACTTCTTAGTCAGGATGGTGTGTGACCTGGAGGGGAACTTGGAGGTGGTGGTATTCCCATGCGCCTGCTGCCCTTGTCATTCTAGGTGGAAGAGGTCACGGGTTTGGGAGGTGCTGCCGAAGAAGCCTTGGCGCGTTGCTGCAGTGCATCTTGTAGATGGTACACACTGCAGCCACGGTACGCCGAAGGTGGAGGGAGTGAATGTTTAAGGTGGTGGATGGGGTGCCAATCAAGCGGGCTGCTTTGTCCTGGATGGTGTTGAGCTTCTTGAGTGCTGTTGGAGCTGCACTCATCCAGGCAAGTGGAGAGTATTCCATTACACTCCTTACTTGTGCCTTGTAGATGGTGAAAAGGCTTTGGGGAGTCAGGAGGTGAGACAGTCGCCACAGAATACCCAGCCTCTGACCTGCTTTTGTTGCCACGGTATTTATGTGCTGGTCCAGTTAAGTTTCCGGTTAATGGTGACTCCCAGGATATTGATGGTGGGGGATTCGGCGAAGTGGGATGAGAGAAAGAGGATTCGTTATGCAGATACCCTTATTATCGATTGCTTCAGTCCAGCCAATGGCCATGGCCTCAGTGATGCCCCTTCCCATGATAGCCAGCACTACCTCCTCCATGGGGGTTAAAACATGCAAGCGCATTTCATGAATGCAATAATCATGTAAAGCAGCAGGCTGCATGAATTTAACGTGCTGTTGTAATCCAATGAACGAGCACGGATTAATTGCGTACCACGATACTGTAGGCTTCGCAAAATCCCCCAGAAACTCGAATAGAACCCTAAAGGAGTGATTTTTGGATCTTAACACGAATTTGGAATGGTGGGACCAAAATGAAGGAATTTGAGGTCAAAACCTGAGTTTTGGACATTTTGAAAGGATCAAGGAAGGAAAAAGCCCTGAGGAAAATGACTTTGGATGATAAGATACCTTTTAAAAAAGGGCCATTGGGTAAACCTGCAGTCACAGAAACACAGGCTGTGGGAAGGGGTGTGGTGAGGCAGTGGACAGCTTTTGATTTTTGGGACCAAATCAAGCTGTCTGGGAGATGTTTGCACTGCAATCCAACCAAGGAGGAAGAGCCTCATCCAAAACATCACAAACACAAAATGAATAAACCAAGACCCCTTTTTGAAATCCCCAGGTCCAGACAGGATGTTGGAAGTCTGAAAACAATTCCTAACAATAAAACTTCCAGTACACAGTTTCATAGCCCATCATCCCATCAAAAACCGATTAGCCAAATATCGACCGGAACAGTTTAACAAGCCCGCCAAAACCTAAGACAAAAGAAGAGTAGATTTGGCGCGAAGATAAGCAGGCCTCAACTGAAACCTAAATCACTTTAACGCGAAATCAATTAGTAAAACAGTTTTGGCGCGAAGAACACAATAGACCTGAACAGTATAATTGAGCACCTAATCCCCCAAGAAAGTTAGTCCAACACATACAACATGAGGGCGACACCAGAGCCAAGCAACAAGGAACGAGTCACAAGAAGAACCTTCGGAAGGCAGGCAGGCCTAAAGCCATGGGCAAGAAGACACGAGGAACCCGAGAGACACTGTGGTGGTGTCTGTTCAAGCTGTGTGGTTTGTTACAACACTATACTTAAAGTTAGTTCAAGGCTGTCCAGAGAGGCAGTTTAAAGTTAGTAACAGTACCGAGGCACGCAAGGACAACACACCACAGTAAGGGGGGTCATCGACGGACCCGACTGGGAAAAAGGTTTCCAATGCCTCGCAGCAACCAAGGCCCCACGAACCAACCAACACAACGCCACCGACCAACCAGGTGCGAACCAGGCCGTCGCGACCACCGAAAGACCAACACCAGGAAAAACCGAAGACACGCAAGTTTCCACGCTACAAACTATTCCTGACTTACCCCTGGGTAAGATTTTTCCTTAAAAAACTCTAAACCCTACCTCTAACGAAGAAAAATTGGGTACTCACCTGATAGATCCACATACGCACCTTACCGCATCAGCGGACAGACCCAAACTGACCTGGAGTGCAGCTGAAGTCTTCTACCACGTCCGGGGTATGGCAGGCCCCAACAACCAAAAACCCCAGTGAACCCCGAAATCACGAAATACCTCAACTGTCAAGAACTGTCAAGGAGTGGTGAGCATTATTCCTGGTCCTCTGAACTCCAACCTAGTTAGTGTAGTGGGGTTGGGAAGGGTGTGTTACTGTTATACTGTCATTTCCCTCGCTTGTACCGAAGTGTTCCCCTACTGTACTTGAAGTTTATGTTTGTTATTGTGTTTTATCTTGAATAAAGTTTGGAGTTCTCTCATTAATCTCAATTGTCTACTGCACCTTTTATTCACAACCCCTAAATAAGCCCAAGGTCTAGAACCAAGGGAGTGGGAGCGATTCTAACTGCTGAGAGGCCAGAGGTGAAGCTGGCACAAACCACCACCACCCCCTACAATACCCACACCTGTTTTCGGGGTTAGCCAATTTCTCCCCCATTGATTCATGGCTTAAGTGCTGGGAAAATGCGTATGTGACATGGACCATGAAGCAACAAAACCATGAGCCTCATTGCCTAGCAGTTATCTGGCAGAGGGATCATCTGCCCATTGTAGAACCCGCCTGATTTTCATTTCATTGATTTCAAAGGAATCAAAATCGGATGAGTTCTATAATGGGTAGGCGATCCACTCTGTGAGATAACCACCTAGGCAGTGAAGACAAAGATTTACTCCCATCTTTGTTGCCAGAAGGAAAATAAAATTTAGCCTATTTTTTTTTCATTGGTACAACAAAAGTATGTGTAAATCTAACAGACCAAAACTAATAAAACATTGTGCCACTTACAAATTTATTACAAATCAAATATATCTGCTGTTCCTTCAGTGATAATTCTAACATGTGAAACAGCAAAATGGGAAATGAGTACAACAAAGTGTGACAATGGTGCACTCAAGGTTTACTGTAATCTAATCCATTATTAGAGTCTACATCTCGTGTTCCTGGAATGTGACAGTGAAGATGGTTGAATACAGAAGTGCAGCTCAGTGTATCTACACAGTAAAAGGGTCAATCGAAGTGAGCTGTCTTGGAAATTTCTGGCTTGTGGTTTAAGTGAAAAGAAATGATGAATAATGAAGTAGCTTTTGAGAGGTGCTGTGCAGAATTAAATCTTAAGAAATCAAATTTGGCATGCTAATTAATCATGAGCTGTTGCCTAATAACGATTCTGATTAAAACAAGAGCCTTTCAGCAATAAGAGGATGCACTTCAAATGCATTTGAATCACTTGGCTTTGAAGATTAACAGACTGAAGGGCTGTCATATATATATTTTTCACACCCTTAGGTTCTAATCCATCTGTCTGAGGCTGAACCACACTGTTAGCAACTTTGCTGTCATATTTGACCCCGAGATGAACTTCCGACCACATATCCATGCCAAAACAAAGACCGCCTATTTCCACTGCCGTAACATCGCCCGTCTCCACCCTTGCCTCAGCTCATCCGCTGCTGAAACCCTCATCCACGCCTTTGTTACCTCTAGACTTGACTATTCCAATGCTCTCCTGGCCGGCCTCTCATGTTCTACCCTACGTAAACTTGAGGTCATCCAAAACTCAGCTGCCCGTGTCCGAACTCACATAAAGTCCCATTCACCCATCACCCCTTGCTCGCTGACCTACACTGGCTCCCAGTTAAGCAATGCCTCGATTTTAAAATTCTCATCCTTGTTTTCAAATCCCTCCATGGCCTTGCCCCTCCCTATCTCTGTAATCTCCTCCAGCCCCACAACCCTCCAAGATATCTGCGCTCCTCTATTTCTGGCCTTTTGAGCACCCCATTTTTAATCGCTTCACCTTTGGTGGTCGTACCTTCAGCTGCCAAGGCCCTAAGCTCTGGAATTCCTTCCCTAAACCTCTCTGCCTCTCGACCTCTCTTTCCTCCTTTAAGACGCTCTTTGACCAAGCTTTTGGTCATGTGCCCTAATATCTCCTTATGTGGCTCAGTGTCAAATTTTGTTTTATAATGCTCCTGTGAAGCGCCTTGCGATTTATATAAATACAAGTTGTTGTTTTTGTTGTCTGATGGAAAGTTAGATGATATAATGATTTATTTTCACTACATTGTCTTGTTATGATGTTTATGAGACTGGACAACCTAGTTACATAACCTGGGCCTGAAGGTACCAAAGTGGCTGGAGGTAGTGCTTTTCTTGTCACTTTTCTGATAAATGGACATCCATCCTGATACACAGACTATCTTCATAAAGCAGCTTTAGGAATTTACGCAAGTAAATCATGAGCACACAGCTAGGACTAACAATGATGTAGTACCTAAATGGCACAGTACATGACTGAAACATAGTACTATTGTATTAATATTTTGATAACGCTGTGCGCAAATTGGCTGCCGCGTTTCCCACATTACAACAGTGACTCCACTTCAAAAGTACTTCATTGGCTGTAAAGCGCTTTGAGACGTCCGGTGGTCGTGAAAGGCGCTATATAAATGCAAGTCTTTCTTTTCTTTCTTTAACTCTTGACTCCCAGAATCAAATGCAGAAGACAATTTATATCACATGGGCCGATTTTAACCCCCTGGTAGGAGTTGTGCGGGAGGGGGGCCGAAGTGGGCAGCAAACCATCCGGCCCTCCGTAGCATGAGGCCTGGGAGACTTTGACTCCGGGGCACCAGCTGCTTAGGCCCTGTAAGTCTACTGCTCAAACCCGACGGGAAATGTTAGCTGGCCAACGGGCGGGAGCGGGATTTCATGCAGCAGGAGGCCGCTGCCAGGCATCATGGTCGGGGGAACTGGAGGGAAGCCCACGTTTTACTCCTGCTCCTCCTGGCCCACAATGAAACCAAAAAACATGAACTTACCTCACCTTTCTGCGCCTCTTCTGACCCCAGCTCCTTCTGCCACCTGTTTGGCTTGGCGGGGAAGCCACAAAGCAAAAATTGCAGTTGGGTCACAATGACGTCGTTGTGGCCCAATCTGCATAGTTAAAGAAAGATCCCACTGCTTTCCAGTGGGTGTCCCTCTCACCTGCTGAAAGAAGCAGGATTAATCGCAGCCCACGATGTCAGTGCAGGTAAGTCATTGTGGGCATTTTAACAGCCCGCCCGCCCGGTTTCCGCTGAACGGGCCCTATTCCCAAATGGAATTCAATCCGGAGAAGTATGAGGTAATGCATTTGGGGAGGGCTAACAAGGCAAGGGAACACACAATAAATGGTGGGATACTGAGAAGTGTACAGGAACAGAGGGACCTTGGAGTGCATGTTCACAGATCCCTGAAGGTAGCAGGAGAGGTAGATAAGGTGGTTAAGAAGGCATACGGGATACTTGCCTTTATTAGCCGAGGCATAGAATATAAGAGCAGGGAGGTTATGCTTGAACTGTATAAAGCACTAGTTAGGCCACAGCTAGAATACTGCGTACAGTTCTGGTCACCACATTACAAGAAAGACGTCGTTGCACTAGAGAGGGTACAGAGGAGATTTACGAGGATGTTGCCAGGACTCCAGAATTTTAGCTATGAGGAAAGATTGGGTAGACTGGGGTTGTTTTCTTTGCAATAGAGGAGGCTGAGGGGAGACTTAATAAGGTGTATAAAATTATGAGGGGCCAATATAGAGTGGATAGGAAGGACCTATTTCCCCATAGCAGAGAGGTCAATAACCAGGGGGCATAGATTTAAAGTAATTGGTAGAAGGATTAGACGGGAGTTGAGGAGAGATTTTTTTCACCCAGAGGGTGGTAGAGGTCTGGAACTCACTGCTTGAAAGAGTGGTCGAGGCAGAAACCCTCATCACATTTAAAAAATACTTGGATATGCACTTGAAGTGTTGTAACCTACAAGGCTACGGACCAAGAGCTGGAAAGTGGGATTAGGCTGGATAGCTCTTTTTCGACCAGTGACGACACGATGCGCTGAATGGCCTCCTTCTGTGCCGTAAATTTCTATGATTCTATGATTGTTATACAAAAGGAATGTCACAATAAAGGGTATGCTTTGTAGTTTATCTATTAATGAAGGAACTGTAAACAGTGTTATTTCAGAGGTTATGGTTGGTCAGAGAATCAAGGGCTATTATATGTATACACTTGGCAGTCCATGAACTCACTTTAAACAGGTAAGAGCTACGGCAATTCTTTTTAATAACAAATTGAGAGACTATTTCAGCTAATTTGCTTGCACCCCATGCTGCTGGTATAATCTTCTTTTGTGTTTTCCAGTATTTGTTTTCCTTGCACAGGTAACTGGCGATAGCCCATGGATGTGATAAAATACAGAATAACTGAGTTTCTTACCTTAATGCAAAATATTTACCTTGCAGTGACAAGGGTGACCTCTAACATGTAATAATTAAGACCCAATCATGTTGTGCTATAATATACAGTACCATTAGTTCCTTCTGTAACACTTGGTAGCATATTTTAACAATATACGCAGCAATGTCCATTTTCTGTACTGTAGATTGAAGAAAATAAGCTAAAAGATTTGTAAAAGCAAAACGCTGCAGATGCTGGAAATCTGAAATAAAAACAGAAAATGCTGGAAATACTCAGCAGGTCAGGCAGCATCTGTGGAGAGAGAAACAGAGCTAACGGTTCAGGTCAAGGACCTTCATCAGAACTGGAAAAAGTTAGAGATGTAACAGATTTTAAGCAAGTGCAGGGTCAGGGAAAGGGGAGGGAGGAAAGAGCAAAAGGGAAGGTCTGTGATAGGGTGGAAGGCAGGAGAGATTAAATGAAAAAAGATAAGATTGTACAAAGCAAAAGGAGATGGTAATGGGACAAGTAAACCTCCGTTCAGTCTGATTCATGTGTCTTCTTCATCAAAGTACAACAAATAAAACAAGTTTACTCAACTTACTTGAGGGAAAGCACTCATGAAGGAAAGCATTCACTCATTTCGGGTTAAAAGAAATAATTTTGGCTGCCATCTTGAAGAGCGAGATTCATGACCATCATTGACTAGAACAGATGTGCAGAGCAACTTCTTTTCTACCTTATAATTAGGGTTATACTATAAATGAAAAGCTGGATCAGATATGTACTCTAAACTAAATATGAATGTAAAGCAGCAGAATTTCTGTCACATTCATTTGTAAATATTTGAGCATAGAAATTTCAGGAGACCCGCTCTGCCACTGGAAGGGCCGGGCTAATTGGTATAATAGGGATGGGTGTCTATGCCATTTACAGTATTACTCGAGCACCACCCCGTGGGAGCACCAAGGTTTGGAATGGTAGTTCACTACTCCACTGGGAGCTGGGGCCAGTCTGGCCGAACTGTTGACAGCTAAAAAAATTAAACTGGGAGCTACTCCTTGCTTGTTGTACCACTCTCCTAACAGCAATCAATCTCTTGCCATTGGGCTCCACTTACAGTCGTTGGACAGAACTGGTGGGGTTTCCAGGGGCTCCCAACATCCTGCCATTCTTGTCTTCAAATATGATATCACATGGAAGGTGTGGCTGCAGGACTGCTGCCCCTCTCCCCCATGTAAAAGAAGTCATGAAGGTGCGAAAACTTGACCGAAAATTGTTCTGCCTCAAATTACATAGGAAGATAGGAATTGCTAAATGAAAAAAGATCAAGTTCCATCTAATTCACCTTCTACAATCCTAGTAGTTGCATGATACAATGATAATGGATTTGTTGGCTAATCACTGCAATCAATCTCTATCAGTTAGTCTACAACAGACCTAGACATGATACGAGGAAAACCCCAGTGGTGGAGAGCTTTAGGAACCATAGGTCCAAGGTCACCTGTTACTCCCAAGCATATTACACTTACCATATGTCATGTCTCAAATTATTCATATACTGCATCCCAAAATTTTATTATCTGAAAGAAATCTATCTAATTTGCAATTGAATGAATCAATACTAAATGATTCCACTGTCTCCCTCGGGAGCCTGTTATATAGATTGACCACTTGCTCACTGAAATATTGTTGCCGCAGATTAGTTTTGAATTTACCCCCTTCAAATGTCGGCCTCTAGTTCTACCATTCTGGACAAGGTGAAACAGAACATAAGAACATAAGAAATAGGAGCAGGAGTAGGCCATTTGGCTGTTCGAGCCTGCTCCGCAATTCAATAAGATCATGGCTGATCTTCTGCCTCATCTCCACTTTCCTGCACTATCCCCATATCCCTTGATTCCCTTAATATTCAAAAAACTATCGATCTCTATCTTGAATATACTCCTGATGCGGAGATGCCGGTGTTGGACTGGGGTGGACAAAAGTGAGAAGTCGCACAACACCAGGTTATAGTCCAACAGCTTTATTTGAAATCACAAGCTTTCGGAGCCCTGCTCCTTCGTCAGGTGAAGTGAAGAAATGCATATGGGTACAGCATATATAAGTGAGAAGTCGCACAACACCAGGTTATAGTCCAACAGTTTTATTTGAAATCACAAGCTTTCGGAGCGGCTGCTCCTTCGTCAGGTGAAGTGAAGAAATACAAATGGGCACATCATATATAGACAGAGATCAATGCCTGTGCAGAGAACAATGCCAGACGACTACAGTTAATCTTTCTGACTGCCCTTTATCACACCATGGGCTTAGCGAGGTGTTCGTCGTCATCGATGACATGTTGAAGGCTGCGAAGACCATGGCGTAGTTTCTCCACTCCGGGGAAGTACTGGACGACGTAGGGTACCCTGTTGGTTGTGTCCCGTGTTCGTCTTCTGAGGAGGTCTATGCGATTTTTCGCTGTGGCCCATCGGAACTGTCGATTGACGAGTCGAGCGTCATATCCCGTTCTTACGAGGGCGTCTTTCAGCGTCCGTAGGTGTCCATCGCATTCCTCCTCGTCTGAGCAGATCCTGTGTATTCGCCTCGCTAAGGCCATCCCCACGCCTCCACTACTCGCCTTCAAACAGACGCCTAACCTCAAAAGTACCATCGTTCGCAGCAAATTACCCAGCTTTCAGGAGAACAGTGACCACGACACCACACAACCCTGCCACGGCAACCTCTGCAAGACATGCCAGATCATCAACACAGATACCATCATCACACGTGAGGACACTACCCACCAGGTACATGGTACATACTCATGTGACGCGGCCAATGTTGTCTACCTCATACATTGCAGGAAAGGATGCCCCGGAGCATGGTACATCGGCGAGACCATGCAGACACTGCGACAACGTATGAACGGACACCGCGCAACAATTGCCAGGCAGGATTGTTACCTCCCAGTCGGGGAACACTTCAGCAGTCAAGGACATTCAGCCTCCGATCTTCAGGTAAGCGTTCTCCAAGGCGGCCTTCGAGACACACAACAACGCAAAATCATTGAGCAGAAACTGATAGCTAAGTTCCGCACCCATGAGGACGGCCTCAACCGGGATCTTGGGTTCACGCTACATGTAACCCCACCTGACGTAGAGTCATCCAGACTCGAGTCGTCGTTGGCTTGTTCTCTCTACACAGATGCGGCCGGACCTGCTGTGATTTCCAGCAAAAAAAGTAAAAAGTTTAAAGTTTTTGGTTTTCCATACAGACTCCAGCATCTGCCACATTTGACCCCTTGTGACCCCACCTCATTGTCTTTGTTGTATTTTGCTATCGTCTTTGATGTAATGTCTTCCTGACTGACCTGTTTGGACACCATCCACACCTTTGATTGCCGTGATTGTCTCTCTGCCGAGGTGTGATAAAGGGCAATTAGAAAGATTAACTGTAGTCGTCTGGCATTGTTCTCTGACTATATATGCTGTGCCCATATGTATTTCTTCACTTCACCTGATGAAGGAGCAGCGCTCCGAAAGCTTGTGATTTCAAATAAAGCTGTTGGACTATAACCTGGTGTTGTGCGACTTCTCACTTTTGAATATACTCAATGACTGAGCCTCCCCAGCCCTCTGGGGTAGAGAATTTCAAAGATTCACCACTCTCTGAGTGAATAAATTTCTCCGCATCTCAGTCCTAAATGGCCGACCCCTTATTCTGAGATTGTGACCCCTGGTTCTAGACTCCTCAGCCAGGGGAAACATCCTCCCTGCATCTACCCTGTCAAGCCCTGTAAGAATGTTGTATGTTTCAATGAAATCACCTCTCATTCTTCTAAACTCTAGAGAATATAGGCCTAGTCTACTCAATCTCTCCTCATAGGACAATCCTCCCATCCCAGTAACCAGTCTGGTGAACCTTCGTTGCACTTCCTCTATGGCAAGTATATCCTTCCTTAGGTAAGGAGACCAAAACTGTACACAATACTCCAAGTGTGGTCTCACCAGGGCCCTATATAATTCTATATAATTGCAGTAAGCCGTCTTTACTCTTATACTCAAATCCTCTTGTAATAAAGGCCAACATACCATTTGCTTTCCTAATTGCTTGCAGTACCTATATGTTAACTTCCAGTGATTCGTGTACAAGGACACCCAGGTCCCTCTGATCACCAACATTTCCCAATCTCTCACCATTTAAAAAATACTCTGCTTTTCTATTTTTCCTACCAAAGTGGATAACTTCACATTCCTCCACATTATATTCCATTTGCCATGTTCTTGCATACTCACTTAGCCTGTTGATATCCCCTTGAAGCCTCCTTGCATCCTCCTCGCAACTTACATTCCCACCCAGCTTTGTATCATCAGCAAACTTAGATATATTACATTTGGTCCCCTCATCCAAATCAATGATGTAGATTGTGAATAGCTGAGGCCCAAACACTGATCCTTGCGGTACCCCACTAGTTACAGCCTGCCAACCTGAAAATGACCCGTTTATTCCTATTCTCTCTTTTCTGTCCATTAACCAATCCTCAATCCATGCTAATATATTACCCCCAATCCCGTGAGCCCTAATTTTGTTTAATAACCTTTTGTGTGGCACCTTATCGAATGCCTTCTGAAAATCCAAATACACCACATCCACTGGTTACCCCTTATCTATTCTGCTAGTTACAACCTCAAAATATTCTAACAGATTTGTTAAACGCGATTTCCCTTTCATAAATCCGTGTTGACTCTGCCCAATCCTATTATTATTTTCTAAGTGCCCTGTTACCACGTCCTTAATAATAGATTCTAACATTTTCCCTACTACTGATGTCAGGCTAACTGGTCTGTAGTCCCCTGTTTTCTCTCTCCCTCCTTTCTTAAACAGTGGGGTTACATTTGCTACCTTCCAATCCATGGGAACCATTCTAGAATCTATGGAATTTTGGAAAATGACAACCAATACATCCACTATCTCTACAGCCAACTCTTTCAAAACCCTAGAAGGTAGGCCATCAGGTGCAGAGGATTTATCGGCTTTCAGTCCCATTAATTTCTCCAGTACTACTTTTTTACTAATTCTAATTTCTTTCATTTCCTCATTCTCACTAGAGCCTTGGTTCTCACTATTTCCGGGCAGTTTTTTGCATCTTCTTCCGTGAAGACAGACACATGTATTTGTTTAATTTCTCTGCCATTTCCTTATAATTTCTCCTGTCAAATTTATTTTCGCTAATCTTTTCCTTTTTACATACCTATAGAAGCTTTTACAATCTGTTTTTTTGTCTCTCGCTAGTTTACTCTCGTATTCTATTTTCCCTTTCTTTATAAATTTATTGGTCCTCCTTTGCTGAATTCTAAAATCCTCCCAATCCTCAGGTTTACTACTTTTTTTGGAAGCATTATAATCCTATTCCTTTTATCTAATACTATCTTTAATTTCTCTTGTTAGCCACGGTTGGACCACTTTACCTGTGGGGTTTTTGTGCCTTAAAAGGAATGTACATTTGTTGTAAATTATGTATTAGTTCTTTAAATGCTAGCCATTGCTTGTCCACTCTTATACCTTTTAATATAGTTTCCCTATCTATCTTAGCCAACTCACCCCTCATACCTACGTAGTTTACTTTGTTTAGATTTAAGACCCTAGTTTCGGATTTAACTAAGTCACTTTCAAACTCAATATAAAATGCTATCATATCATGGTCACTCTTCCCTAAAGGCCCCTTCTCTACAAGGTTATTAGTTAACCCTTTCTCGTTTCACAATACTAGATCTAAAATAGCCTGTTCCCTAGTTGGTTCCTCAACATACTATTCTAGAAAACTATATTGCATAGCTTGTCATGTTCTGCCAGCCCAAATTACAGTGATTCTGTGCTCAAAACAGGACATAATTCCCATGCTCTGAACTTCAACTTAATTTGGACTATTCAGGTACATTTAGGAAAATTGCATTTTGGAAAACTACAGGAAGAGCCACGGTAGATTATAACTGTCTTTGAATCAATCCAGGGCTGACTCTGTTGCCCAATCAAATTTTGGCTATGACTCAACAGCACAAAACTGCTCATACTTCAATTCTAATTAACAAAAAAAAATGATAAACTTGCTCAAACAGGCCATAATGTGACTGGTGCAGGAAATGGGGAATTCACAGTTGTGCAGTGCTAGGGGCTTTGATGTTCAGATTGAGGCCTTTTTGTGAGCTGTGTGGGGTTTTACTATGGATCTGTCCTGTGCAGTACTTGACCTGAAAGTACAATACATGCCAATTATTAACCTTTTTAAACATGGTCATCATTTGATTTTCTTGCGGTGATTTTCCTGTGGCATTGCTTCTGTTGCCGCCGCTGTTTTGGGTCTACGTTGATGGAGATGACAGAGCGGATTAGGCGGTGGTCTGCCCAGCAGTCATCAGCTCCTGTCATGGCGCGGGTGATGCGGATGTCCTTGCGGTCCCTCGCTCGGACGATGACGTAGTCCAGCAGATGCCAGTGCTTGGAGCGAGGGTGTTGCCATGAAGTTGATGACGAAGTCCAACACCGCCTTCAGTGTGCCAGTGCAGCCTTCGGTTGCCTGAGGAAGAGAGTGTTTGAAGACCAGGACCTCAAACCCAGCACCAAGCTCATGGTCTACAGAACATCCCTCCTGTATGCTTCAGAGATATGTACAGCAGGCACCTCAAAGCACTGGAGAGGTACCACCAACGCTGCCTCCGCAAGATCCTGCAAATCCATTGGCAGGATAGGCAGACCAATGTCAGTGTTCTTGCTCAGGCCAACATCCCCAGCATCGAAGCTTTGACCACGCTCGATCAGCTCCGATGGACAGGCTACATCATCTGCATGCCCGATATGAGACTCCCAAAACAAGCGCTCTACTTGGAGCTCCGACATGGCAAGAGAGCCCCAGGTGAGCAGAGGAAACGCTTCAAGGACATCCTTAAAGCCTCCATGAAAAAGTGCAACATCCCCACCGACACCTGGGAATTCCTGGCCCAAGACCGCACAAAGTGGAGGAGAAGCATCCGGGAAGGCGCCAAACACCTCAAGTCTCTTCGCCGGAAGCAAGCGGAAGCCAAGCGCAAACAGCTGAAGGAGTGCACGTCAACCCAAGCACCCCACCCACCCGCCCCTTCAACCACCGTCTGCCCCACCTGTGACAGAGACTGTAGGTCCCGCATTGGACTCATCGGTCACCTGAGGACTCATTTTTAGTGTGGAAACAAGTCATCCTTGGTTCCAAGGGACTGCCTAAGAAGAAGAAGAAGAGTCATTATTTTCCAAGAAGTATCAATCTTATTCACTGAAGGTTGTTAGTGTCAACCAAATACATTAGGTTGGAGAATGAGGCTGGGGACTGTGACAACCAATCCAATTGCAGGGTGGCGCTGAAGGCTATAAGATTCAATCAAATATTACTTTTTTCAACTGTTGGTTGTGCATGAACTTCAGACAGAATATTTATTAAATGAGCTGATGGTTTCTGAGAATCGCAATTATAAATAAGTTTTAACAGGGGAGAAATTCGTGTAGTTCGTGCCACATGTTAGTGCCACAAGATGGCATTAAAATGGCATTGACAGCTGTAACGACAGCTGATGCCAGTTCCAGTGCCGCACGCCATATCGGTGTTGCCGGTAGCACTGCCGCTGAAAGCGATCCCCAGGAGCCTCGCCATCATGGAGATTGTGACGTCAGTGAGTGTGCAACACTCACTGGATGTCCGATCTCCCAACTTCGTTATAGCCACTTACCTTAATGGCAGCGCAGAATAACGACAGGGAGAGCTGGTGTCTACCAGCAGGAAGTAGGCTACAGCAGTGATATCGGGTGCAGTCTAATCTCAACTCGTCATTGCCACAGGCTTTTCCCAGTACTTAAAGGGGAGGTTCATTGATACTGCAGCACCTCAAGGAGAAGGAGCCGGAGGACTGAAGCAGGTGTGCTTATGGCACATCCACCTCAGTCGGGTGGTCAGGGTGTTTGAATGCTTCAACAAATGCTACATACCATCATCTGTACTACAAGCTTCACACAGTGCCCAAAGCACCAGGCCCCCAGTACTCACCTACCAACAATCACTCACACCCAAATCTCACACCTTGCACACAATGACAACTATTCAACTATGGCAGGCACAAGGGTCATTAGTTATTAGAATGAATGTGATATGTGTGATATGTTTAAGCATTTATTAATGGAGTTTGCAATATTTTATGGTCTCTCTCATTTCACCTTTGCACCCAGGAGGATGCTGTGATATGGCATGACACAGGGATGGTATGATGGGCATGTGTAAGATTCTCAAAATTCACAGATCCCCCAAAACTTGAAGACAAACCCGAAGGAAAAAGACTTTGGACTCTTTTCCAACTATTTCAGTGTGGTGAAGTGCATTTGGGCCTAACCTAAGGAAGTTAAGACCAAAAACCAAGTTTTGGCATTTTAAAAACATGTCTGGGCCTGTAAAGGGACAAGGAGGTGGGTTCAACCTCTGTAAAAGCAGTTTTGGATATTGGAGTTAATTACACTGTCTGGGGAACCGGGATGACCTCACTCAAGCCCGAGCAGACATTAACATTTTAACAATAAACCCAGGGAAAGAGCAGTCCCACCCAAAATTACAGGCCCCATCAAAACCATCACAGGACCCATCAAAAACATACATAAAACAAATCACTGGGGCTAACCCTATAGAAATTACAGGCCCCATCAAAACCATCACAGGACACATCAAAAACATACATAAAACAAATCACTTGGGCTTACCCTATAGAAATGACAGGCCCCATCAAAACCATCACAGGACCCATCAAAAACATACATAAAACAAATCACTTGAGCTTACCCTATAGAAATTACAGGCCCAACCAAGAAACCCAAAATATAAGGACAATCAGCTTCAATTAAGCAACAGATCAACAGGATGGAGCCATCCCGAAAACGACTTCACACATTTACAAACCAGTTACTGTTAACGAGCCCTCCAAAATCTTACAATGCAAGAAGTCAGTTCAGCAGTTACAACAGTTCAAGTTCGAGTTCTCCAGTAGAGTTACATGGCAGTTCAAGGAGACAAGCAGTTACAACAAGTTCTCACAGTTAGAAGTTCGAGTTCTCCAGTACAACCGTATACAGTTCAACGGAGACAAGGGCCCAAAAATTCGGCCGAATACGGGAGAGTACCCGCTGCGTACTAACCCGTATTCGTTCCCGAAGTGCCGGTTTCCTGCATGCACTGCGCATGCGCGGGAAACCGGCGAAGGGGGCGGTTCCTAGGTGAACCGCGTGCGCACTAGAGGCTGCGCGCACGCAGCACACTTAGTTTTTTTTTCAGGTTTCAACGTGAGGGTGAGTATTGAAGATTTTACACAAGTAAAAAGGAGGCGTAAGACCCCTTTTGAACAAGGTAAGTAGTTAATTAAGTATAATTTAAAAAAATTTTCAACAGGTTTATCTTTTTTAGAGACTTTAAAGAAAGGTAAGTTTATTTTTATAACTTTTAAAAAGAATTTACATTTTTTCAAAAATTTTAATTTTTGTTTAAAGTGGTTAATTTATTTAACTATAGTTATTTTATTAATGTGATGGTTGTTTTTTTAATTTATTTGAAGATTAGCTGTTCTTTTGGGGGCGATTTGTATTCATAGATTTGACAGGTCTCCATGGCCCACATGATCCCAGGAGTCGCATCGCACTAACTGCGCCCCTGGGACACGCAAGCACTGCGCGCTGGCACTAGGGAGAGGCCCAGGACCCGAAGTTCCTGTGGGCCCAAAACACAATGGCAGGCGTGGTAGGTAAGAGTGCGCGCGATCCTTACCCCCGCGGCAAGCCGGCCACCCAAATTTCTAGGCCAAGGAGTTCAATAGTTACACAGCAGCAAGCAGTTCATCAGCAAGCAGTCTGGCAGAAGGCAGTTCCACAGTTCTGCAAGAAGGCAGTTCCACAGTTCTGCAAGAAGGCAGTTCCACAGCTCTGAAGAAGACAGTTCAACAAGGCGAGGGGGCAACAGAAAGAAGTTCAACAAAGAAGGCCAGCAGCTCCAGAGGCAGGCTGACACGCAAGAAGAGAGCAGAGCGACCGCCTCAGTGACCATCGGACACCTCGCGGCAACAAGGGCCTTATGAAACTTTTTACTTAAAAGGACTCTAAACCCTACCTCAAACCAAAGAAAAGTGGGTACTCACCCGATAAATCCAATCCAGCGAACCCCGAAACCGTGAACCATCTCAACTGTCAAGGATTCGTTTAGTGAGCATTATTCCTGGTTCTCCAGAGTCCAACTTAGCTAGTGAAGTGGGATTGGGAGGGGTGAAGTATTGTTCTAATGTTATTTCCCTCTCTTGTACCAAAGTGTTCCCCACTTTTAGAGTGTTAAGAGTGTTTGTGTTGTGTTTTACTCTCTTGAATAAAGATCAAACTTCTTGCATCAAAACCAGTTGTCTGCTGCACTTTTTGTCACAACCCCCAAATAAGTCCAAGGTCTAGAACCAAGGGAGTGGGAGTGATTCGAACCGCTCAGAAGTCAGAGGTGAAGCTGACACAAACCACCACCCCCTACACATGTGGTGAGCAAAAGGGATCTGGGGTTTAAGTCATCCTGCTATGAGGCTGGAGGTCTGTTTGGAGGAGGTGGCAGTGTTGTGTGAGCACCACCTTGGTGATGCGGAGTCATCTAATACACTGCTCTTAACTTAATTGAAGGTAGGAGAAGTGCTATCGGAATACTCTCAGAGGGTAAGGCCTCTTGGTGAGAGCCCTGATGTCCCTCCTCATCCTTCTGCACACATGTTCCCGTATTTCTCGCTGCCTCCGCCATAAACCCTGGAGGGTGAGGTGGCATGCCAGTACAGCCCCCATTAATGTTGCCAAGTGTAGCTGTTTGAATCTTTGAACAATAAATGTAGCCACTTTGCACTTGCCAGAAGACTGCTGATAAAAAAGAAGCTTGAAATTACTCATGCAAACTGATCCACTGAGTGAAACTGACAAGAAACCATTGAAGCTAACCTGCCCTGACAGCTGCGAGTGATTAATGCTGATGCCTTTAAATAACATCGCTGGAGCCGGCTTCCGTCAGCTGTGCACCTGCTCTCCCTGTCGCTGTCTGGTCGAGGCGCAAAGGTAAGTGGCGACAATGAATTTTCCAGATCGGGTGCCCAGTGAGCACTGCATGCTCACTGATATCACGATCTGCCTGGCGTTGAAGTCCCCGCCGGTCCCTCGTACCGGCGACGCAACGAGGGGCCAGATTTGCCATGCAGCGCTGGATTCGCCTCGCCCCGGCTATAACGAATTGTTAGCCCAACATTTTTAAGAGTCAGCAATTTCACCTAAAGAAATTATATATGGCAATTAAGTTGCGAAAACAGAGCTTTTAGAAACTTTTCATTTTCCTCAAAAATAAGCTTTCTAGGGCATGCCTGTATTTTGCATTATGTGGAGGTTTATTTTCCTTCGCACTAGTTGTAGCTGTTTCTTTGAGATAGAGAGGATGTTCCCTGATGCAAATGCATTATTTGACTTAATTTGAACATTCTTGTTTCTGTATTTGTGCAGTTACTGGGGTTTGGAAATAAAATAGAAGTAGGGTTAATACTTGATTTTAAAAATTACGCTGAGGTTCCCATGTTTAAGACTTTGCGACAGTGCACTAGTGGGATGTATAATGTGGATTGCTGCCTTTTGGTGTTTGAGCTGTGAACGATTGAGGTTTGTAACTTTGAAAGCTGCTTGCTTACATGCTTGTGGTAGAGGCCCATTTATTATCATGTAGTAACTGAGGAAAAACCGCACATTTTCTTTTGAGAGTAGCCAACATCCATGGGAAATGTAACCAGTGACATTAATAATCAGCAAGAATATAATGGATTGAAAACTTCCAATTGGAGGCAGTCAGTCAGGTAGGAAAATTTAACTCCTCATGCTTGTTCTTACTAATCACATTTTCATGCAATTTAAATTCATTTTTAGTTGCAGTGTGCAATAATATTCATTTCCAGTACAAGGGAAGAAACTTTTATTAATAGAATCAAAAATATAAGCCTGAAATTACTCTTGGCAATTATAGCACTTTAATGGGGTTCATTTTCACAGTCTCCATTAGGCGGGAATGGGACGGTAGCACTCAACCATTGCAGGGTTGAACCCACTACTCTGTATCTGCTCCCGATCCACCCAACCCATTTTGTTTAGGGCGTTCACATGGGTGGCCCAGGTGCCTACCTGTTTCAGGTGGAAGCTTATATTCAATATACTAATCGGGCTCCTATGATGTACATAGGACCCTAATGCAATTTTGAGGTACCAATGAGCAGAACGTGCGCCGTACATGTTCCGTCCATTCGTCTAGGCATAGAGCTGTCTAACTGGAGGTCCTTAAAGGGACTGTTGCAGCCCGATCAGTAAAATGGGAAAGGTAAGTTGTTTTGAAAAGATTTTTGTGGGGCAGGGAGGAACTTGAATGCTTCTCCACAAAAATCTTCCCACCCACTGCGAGCCCTTCCATGTCTTCCTGGGATGCCTCCCCACTACCCTTAACTGACTAGTTCTGGTTTGGCTTCGCATAGGAGCTGCCTGATTTCAGCACCTCCACCCCACCCCCCTTCTCCCGCACACAAACAGCGAGCTCCCTGGGTGCACTGGTTCAGCACTCGCAGTTGCCATGCATATTGAAATGAGGTACGGCCATTAAAATAGCTTCGGCTTCTCAGCGAGGACATGGGTCACGTGGTTCGATCACACCTCCCGCTGCCAGCCTGGTCTCCACCCACAATTTATATCAGTCCCAGTGCATTCATATCCCTGTCTGCTATTTTAGCAGAGATGTTAATCTATTTATATTAATGTTGCATTGAAATTCATACAACAACTTTATTTTCAGACTTTATCTCGCTTCTTTGGAAAAATATATTTTTGGCTTGAAAGATAAAATTACAGTAAACTTGAAAATACCAGAAAAAGCACCAAATAAAGTGTCAACAATCTAAATTTCTGAGGAAGGAGCATGGACCCTAAATCCCACTAGAAGATAGATCATGTGCCTCCTGTATTTATATCCCCCTTCAGTAATTTCTAAATCTGCCACTATCATAAACTGTGCTTTAATGTATTTTAGATATTTTCCCTCTGCAATAGAAGTGATTGAACATTGGATATACTTGTCACTTAACTTATGAAAAGCACGTGTCCCACAACACTTTCAATCTAACTCCTTGAGGGCAATTTTGACTTTGGGCA
The DNA here is from genome assembly GCA_030390025.1 of Squalus acanthias. NCBI lineage: Eukaryota > Metazoa > Chordata > Chondrichthyes > Squaliformes > Squalidae > Squalus > Squalus acanthias. The sequence goes on along the minus strand of CM059426.1, from coordinate 135,339,185 downwards.
ATAATGTAAAATGGGCAATATTGGATCATCCGTTAACTTCAACTGAAATGAAAATCCGGAGAGACCTATAATAGACGGCTGGATCGATATCGCCCATTTTACACAATCGGCCAAAGTCAAAATGTTCCCCTTTGTCTTTATGTCTTGTATATTCAGAGTTGCTTTTTGAGCTGTTGGCCTTCCTGCGCTATTATCAGCATTTTTGAAGCTGTTGGTCAGCTTTCACTAGTTATCAAGGTTGGCGTGGATATAGTCCTCAGTGCTAATGCTTGGTTCCAATCATGGTTCCAGCACCTGCAAGTGCATAGAATGTACTCAAAACAGTAGTTATATTTGTGTATACTTGTGGGTGGGGGCAATATAATTAGCATCAGTGTCCCCAGATAGGGAAGAGAAAAATTAGCTTTGGGTTCATTAATTTTGCAACAAGTGCATTTATACCCTCATATTAACAGAATTCTTGTATTGACAGCTAAAAGGGAGTTACTGGCTGATGAACTTCTAAAAAATTTGTCTTTGTGATTTCTGACCTACCAATTGTGGCCATTTGCAGAATACTCCACATGGTTGATCCATCAGGAGAGTTCTCCCGGTGTCCTGGCCAATATTTATTCCTCAACCAACGTCACTAAAAAACAAATGATCTAGTCATGTATCTCATTGCTGTTTGTGGGAGCTTGCTGTGTGCAATTTAGCTGCTGTGTTTCCTTAAATTACAACAATGACTACACTTCAAAAAATACTTCTTTGGCTGTAAAGCGCTTTGGGATGTCCTGAGATCGTGAAAGATGCTATATAAATCTAAATCCTTCCTTTTTCTGTAACATCTATTTCCACAGTGGTATCCATGCTTGGAGTTAAGAACATAAGAAGTAAGAGCAGGAGTAGGCCATACGGCCCCTCGAGCCTGCTCCGCCATTCAATAAGATCATGGCTGATCATCGACCTCAACTCCACTTTCCCGCCCGATCTCCATATCCCTGGATTCCCCTAGAGTCCAAAAATCTATCTATCTCAGCCTTGAATATACTCAAAGGGGGGAATTTTCCCAGCCCTGGGGAGGCGGGTATGGAGGCGGGACTGCCGCGAAAATGGCAGAAACTAGGAGCGGGTACCAACCCCGCTCCCAACCTGCCTCTGTGCCATCTTTCCGGGAGGCGGGTCCCCGACTCGCGCAGGGACCCGTCTCCTCAAGGCGGGAAGGGGATTAGAGCCAATTAACTGCCTGTTAACAGGTAGTTAACAGGCAGTTTTGAGGCTTATCCCCATTTTACCCCTGCAAGTGTGGGCTTCCCGACAGCTGCGAACCTCGCCAGGGTCAGCGAGGCGAGCAGTGGGTCTGCAGGGGTGAGAGGGATCAAAAAGTCCACTGTGGAGGTGAGTGATGGGTGCAAGTGTGGAGAGGTAAGTTTGAGAGGTGAGTGTAAAGTGTTAGAAAAAGTTTACTTACCTTTGCTTCTTCCTGCAGGCTTCAACCCTTGGGGATCCGGAGGTGCCTCATCTCAACGGCAGAGATGACAGAATGGCTGCTGCATTCTCAGATGCAGCAGCCATCTGCTTTCTGCTGAGGAGAGAGGTCTTTGTGAGCCTCCTGTGCAAGGGCTCACCTTAGAACAGAGATTGTCAGTGTTTGACAGCTTCTCAAAGCTGTCAAACGCTGACAATTCATCAGTCAAAAATTTTCGACAGATTAAATGTCATACGCTGACGTCCTCTGTCACCGGCTTTACCTTAATTGGCCGGCTAAGCCCGCAGGGCGGGCTTAACAAGATCAATCAAGGGAAAATAGCATGGGTTGGCTGGACATCGTTGGGGGCAGGACTGAAACCTGACAACCAGCAGTCCCGCCCCCAATGCGCCACCATTGACAAAATCCAGCCCAAAGACTCAGCATTCACAGCCCTCTGGGGCAGAGAATTCCAAAGATTCACAACCCTCTGAGTGAAGAAATTCCTCCTCATCTCAGTCTTAAATGGCCTACCCCTTATCCTGAGACTATGCCTCCTAGTTCTAGACACTACAGCCAGGGGAAACAACCTCTTGGCATCTACCCTGTCAATCCCCTTCAGAATCTTGTATGTTTCAATGAGATCACCTCTCATTCTTCTAAACTCCAGAGCGTATAGGCCAATTCTACACAATCTCTCATCATAGGACAGCCCTCTCATCCCAGGAATCAATCTAGTGAACCTTCGCTGCACCGCCTCCAAGGCATGTATATCCTTCCTTAGATAAGGAGACCAGAACTGTGCACAGTACTCCAGGTGTGATCTCACCAAAGCCCTTTACAATTGTAGCAAGACTTCCTTACTCCTATACTCCAACCCACTTGCAATAAAGGCCAACATGCCATTTGCCTTCTTATTGCTTGCTGTACCTGCATGCTAGCTTTCTGTATTTCTTGCACGAGGACACCCAAATCTCTCTGAACACCAACATTTGAAAGTTTCTCACCATTTAAAAAATATTCTGTTTTTCTAATGATCTAATGATCTATGAAGGTCAAAGAGTATGAATTCCTCGAGGCAGGGAGGTTATCTGAGTCTCTGTTAACAGTTCTATGTTTTTGCCAGACTTCAGATTGAGAAAATACAAGTCTATATCCAAAGCAAATTCATTCAAACACTCAAAATACTCAGCAGGACAGGCAGTTCTGACGAAAGGTCATCGACCTTAAATATTAACTCTGTTTCTCTCTCCACAGATGCTGCCTGACCTACTGAGTATTTCTAGCTTTTTCTGTTTTTATTTCAGATTTCCAGCATCCGCGGTAATTTGCTTTTGTAATCCAAACACTCAACTGGTTTCCATTCGATGAATGATGGGCTCAGTTTCCTAAGATAGGGAATGGAAACATCAGCTATGCTGTTCCTGATTGTTATTGAGCGACCCTACTGGAAATTACACATGTATGGCCATTGATTGGTTGGCTTGTAAGGGCACTGAATACGACACACATAGAATGGCCACTTGGTCAAGGTATTAGAGGGCTGCTCAGAGCTCACTTGCCAGTGGTGTATATCAGGAAATCGCATGCAATTTCTGATGTGAACTCATGGGAAGCAGAACTCTGCACTGGGAGCACAGAAGCAGAAAATTTACCCTCATTTTCCAGCATGAGTCAATATCTTCAGCAGAAAATTGGAAAAGAATGTCTCATGGTGTAATTGAGTCTTCCGCTCTATAGATTCTACACTCAGCGACCGTTCTACTACTGCACTACAACTTGCATTTATATATTTTCCAACATATCAACATTTCAATTTAAATATGTGTATCCTGGAAGCAGCAAAACAGAATTTAGCACCCAATGTGTTAAATTGCAGACTGATTGAAAACTATTTATCATACCTAAATCATCAGAACTGTTAATCTATTTGCCAGATTTTGATAAAACTGTAAATAATCTTAACAAAACATTTCTAATGATTGCTGGATTGCATTTGCCTGAAAATAATATGTATAATTTTCATAAATATTAAAGTGATTAACAAAACATTCCTAATGTTTGCAGGGTTGCATTTGGTAGAAAATAATATGAATATTTTTCATAAATATTAAAGTGATTGACCCAAAAATATGCTTGCTGTGTGGGGCAGAAATTAAAATCAAATTTCTCATCTGTGACATTCTAGTAGATGAAAATATGCAGACATAATTAAATTTTAATAACATCTTTTAATGCACTTTTAAATATGTTGTCAAATATAAATGAAGTATTCATGTTATTTAATGTCAAACAAAACAAAGACATGCATTACTGTCTTTAAAGGTACTTGTAATTGCTTCACATATTCCTTGCTGTGGATTTATTATCTCTTTTAAATATGCTTCTATAATTCTGATAGTTATGTCCGCTACCTCCAAAATGCTGAGACTGCAGTTTTTGACCTATGCTATATTAGGCTTTAGTAGTTATGGTGCAACGATCAGGCCATGACCATCAACAGTGTACCGCGATCATTGTTGTCAATTATTTGATTTTCCTCTTCATTAAGTTTGGAAGCCGAATAAGAAATCACCAATTTGATTATTGATCAGGTGATAGAGAAAATAATTGCTTCTATTTTTAACAGTTCCTGTGCTATTATTTCAACAATTTTAATTAAAACAGGAAGCACTAATTCATTTTTTTTCACCTGAAATAATGATTGATGGGAGGCAACCAGAAAGGTGTTTTTTAAAGTTTCTTTAATTACTAATAAAAATATCTGATATCATTTCTTCTGGTACTTTCTTTATTTCTTGTAAATGTGAAGAATTTTCTTTAAGTGACCTTGTGATGCCATTATTAAAACAGTGCACTAAATAATTTATGATAAGTGACCTTTACCTCACATTCTGACAGAAAATCTCTACATTTAAATGGCATTGCAGCAGAAGAAAAAAAAGAAAATCTTCTGACTTATGTTCCTGTGTTAATGAAAGTGGTGGCGATTTAATTAAAATTTTTAAATTATTGTTAGACTGAAAGGTCATGGATAGAAATGTCATTTGAGAACTACATTAGCACCTACTTTACAGCATTATTTGCATTCTAAAATATATATTACGTACTTGACATTTAAAGAGAAACTGAAATTGTTTTAAGTGAGATACATGAACATGAACCCATTAAGGGCGAGGTGCTATTTTTAGTCAGAGAGCTAGGTGATGGAGTGAAACCTGCTGTTGCCAACAAATTATCAAAACTTATATACAATGGGAGTGTTTGTAGACACAAATGAAACCAATATCTCAAAATGCAAAACAGGTATCATCTCCAAGATATGCTATTAAACCAATTACAATGTCGTGGCTGCAAAGTGGTGTTACCCCTTTGCTAGTGGGAAAAGAAATGATTCAGTGACATCAAGCGCTGTGATTTGGTATCCTTTTTTGTAATTGTTAATCAATCATTCGAGCTGAAGAACATTGACTGCTCAGCATCACGTTATCTATTTGTTGATGAGATGATGCAGCCTGCAAGTGTTTGAACAGGGGTTTTAAATAGGATAATGCTGTTACAGCATATTTTTAAAAAAACAATTCGCACAAAGCCATTCGTGACAGATCATGCTGATCCCGAGCTGCATGGGGACACATCCCACTATATGCCAACACTATTTGTCAGGCAGGCAGCACTTGGCCCACTGCATGAAACTGTTGACACATAGTGGCTGCTAACTGGTTTGGTGTTGCAGGTGTTTAATTGCCTGAGACAATTGCTTGCCTGTGAAATAAGGCACTTAATGATAGCTTCTTCCTTGCTCCAGATGGAGAGTGTGAATGAGTACTTGGCCCAAAGATAGCTAAATTGCTCTTAGCATTTCCATTGGAAGCACAAACTGTTTCACTGATTAGTATCCCAGAATAGCAGGTTACAAAGTGATTTTTCCATTATACAGCAGGCAGATCTGAGAGGTAATGGTGTTTATGTATTGAATGCTATTTTAGATTCAGTGGCATTAAGAGAGGGATCTTCTAAAGTACCATTCAGGGACCTGGCAAGTCAGCTTTGAAATCTTATAATCAATTAAGATTATCTGGAGTTTATGTAGACAATGGCAACTAGCAGCAATGTGTTGGACAAAGGGCAAGTGTGAGTCTGGAAGATTCACTTGACTGGTGGAAAAGATTAGTGAGGAAACGTCCATCTCATGTTTGAAATGTCAGTCTTTGGTTTCACATATTGCTGCAACTTGCTCAAATGTTGCAGATGAACAGATTGTTGCTGTTTTTGGTTCAAAATTAATAGAGTGAAAATGTTTCATAAATTTAATTAGTATTAAAACATGTAGTTTTTTGCTGGCATACTTCCTTTGTATGGTTTATGTATAATATTTTAAAATATAATCACTGTTGTAATGTAGGGAAACACATTACAAAAAGCAATGAGCTAAATGACCAGATTACCTGTTTTGAGGTATAAATGTTGGCCAGGACACCAGGAGAACTCCCCTGCTCTACTTCAAATATCCTCACTTCACCCGACGAAGGAGTTGTAACTCCGAAAGCTTGTGATTTAAAATAAAACTGTTGGACTATAACCTGGTGTTGTGTGACCTCCCAATTTTGTCCACCCCAGTCCAACACCGGCATCTCCGCATCATGACTACTTCAAATAGTGCCATGGGATCTTTCACATCAACTGAGAGGGTCTCAATTCAACATATCAACCAGAAGATACCACCTCCGATAGTGCAGTACTCCCTCAGTACAGCACAGAAGTGTTAGCCTAGATTATGTGCTCAAGACTCTGGAGTGGGGCTTGAACCATAACTTTTCAACTTCGATGTAAGAGTGCTACCATTAAGCCAAGGCTGACCTGCACCAATCCTGCCAGCTTTTCTTCTGCCTCTGAAATGTTTTGATCTTTTGTTTCCCTCTATCTAGTGTTGCATCCAAGAACTTACAAAACCAATCCACTGTTGTCAAGCTGGTTTGAATGGGGAACCAAGCTCAGCTAAACAGCAAAAGCAGCATGCTATGCACAGCGTTAAGTGATCCCACAGCCAACGGATCAGGTGCAAGCTCTGTAATCCTGCCACAGTCGTGAATGGTGGTGGACAATTAAATAACTAACAAGAGGAGCAGGAGGCTCCATGAAGTCCAGCATGTGAGTGTTCCATCGAGTGTATAGCACAGAAACAGGCCATTCGGCCCAACTGGTCTATGTTGCTGTTTATGCTCCACACGAGCCTCCTCCCACCCTACTTCATTTAACCTTATCAGCATATCCTTCCATTACTTTCTCCCTTATGTGTTTATCTAAATGCATCTTTGTTATTTTCCTCAACTACTTTTTGTGGTAGCGCGTTCCACATTCTTACCACTGCAGTGATTCAAGAAGAAGGGGTATTAAGGGTTATGGAACCAAGGCTGGTAGATGGAGTTGAGATACAGATCAGCCATCTAATTGAATGGTGGAACAGGCTCGAGGGACTGACTGGCCTCCTTCTGTTCCTATGCAGGTCCTGCTGAATTTAACGGCAGGAATTTTATAAATTTTTAAATCCCTGTCAAACTGGCCGGCTGCCGGGCAGGAAGCCAACGGTAGATGGCCGCAGCTAGGGACTGTTGGCGATGATCCCTGGCAACTGGGAAACATTGCGGGTTGGTGGGGAGGGGGGTTGGACTAGCAATCAGGAGGGAGGGGCGACCGGGAAACATCGCGGATTGGACTGGTATTCAGGAGGGATGGGGGACCGGGAGAGATCGCGGGTTGGGGGTGAGGGGGAGGGGATCAGACTGGCAATCGGGAGGGAGGGGGAACCGGGAGAGATCGTGGGTTGGGGGTGAGGGGGAGGGGATCAGACTGGCAATCGGGAGGGAGGGGGAACCGGGAGAGATCGCGGGTTGGGGGTGAGGGGGAGGGGATCAGACTGGCAATCGGGAGGGAGGGGGAACCGGGAGAGATCGTGGGTTGGGGGGGAGGGGGTCGGACCGTCAATCAGGAGGTGGGGGGGAGACCGGGAGAGATCGTGGGTTGGGGGGTGAGGGGGAGTGGGTCAGACTGGCAATCGGGAGGGAGGGGGAACCGGGAGAGATCGCGGGTTGGGGGTGAGGGGGAGGGGATCAGACTGGCAATCAGGAGGGAGGGAGGGGGGACCGGGAGAGATTGGGGGGTGAGGGGGAGTGGGTCAGACTGGCAATCGGGAGGGAGGGGGGACCGGGAGAGATCGAGGGTTGGGAGGTGAGGGGGAGGGGATCAGATTGGCAATCGGGAGGGAGGGAGGGGGGACCGGGAGAAATTGTGGCTTTGGGGTTGAGGGGGAGAGGATCAGACTGGCAATCGGGAGGGAGGGGGGACCAGGAAACATCGCGGGTTGATGGCGGGGGGTTTGGCCGATCGTGGCAGTAGATTAGCTTGACGGGAGGACTCCTGTTCCTCCTGGTCCACAAGCAGTGCTATAAAAAACACTTACCTGCTGGATCCGGCTGCTCTCGCCTCCCATTGGGTTACTTGGGCACCTCCAAGCCCGCAGAAGCAGGTGCGTTCACGACGGGCTGGGGTCGGGTTTCGCAAATTTGCCGATTTGACCCTCTCCTGCCTGTCATGGGGGGAGGGGCTAAAATTCCCCCCCACTGTCCTCATTGTTGTATTAAAACACTACAGACAGGTGACAACTGAAATTTATGACAGATGGACATTTATTGACGTGGGTACTCAAGTCCTTAATCTGTCGCAGGCTTTGAAACCCACTTTGACTCATTGAATCTGAACAATTATGCTTATTATTTATACTTGGAGCTTGACAAGATATACAGTTCATGCTTCCCTACATCTGCGATCTTAACTCTCGGGTCACTTTCCTGGCACTGTTAGTACTGACATTCATTACTTTATGTATGGCAGTCGGGCAGTTCACAAATACCATGTTTTCATTTAGGGACCCGAATGGAATAGATGTGTCTACTGAGACCACTTTTTAAACAGAAAGAACTTCATGGACGATAAGGTAACTGTAATGCTTCAGTTTAGCTTATAGACATACTTGTCTTAAGTTCTGGAAATTATTTTAGGTTTGGGCTAAAGATGATTCAGGGGTGATTATTAGGGCTTGCATGACTATATTGATTCTGCCATTTGGAGCAATACTAGCTGGAGGGTGAATGAATGAATACAGTATTAATAAAGTCTTGCATTATCACTTTTCATTTACTCTATTGATTACCTGTCAAGGACAAGCTCTGTATTCTGAATTGAAATTGGTGTTGGGTAACCATCTGATTTAGAGGTTTTCGAAGAGGGATGTAACTATCTTGAAAAGTGATTAGATAGCAAGCCCTAAGTTTCTTCACACCTGTAATCTGATGAATTTATTACATTAATTGTGAACAGCAAATATTTATAGAAGCAGTGAGACTCCCTGTGGTTATGTACTGGAGGGTGATATGCAAATACCATGCAGTTGAAATTATCTTTTTTTCCTCAGTGGTTACATCTTGCCACTGAATCATTCCTTTGACAACTGATAGAAATAGAGAATCACATATCCAATTCCTGTCTCATTTATTTTTCTGAGACGATACATTTTATTGCAGTTAGACTTGAGCTGAAGCAGCATTTTAAGGCAATATATTTTTTTGTATTTTCCTGGGAAAACATTAATCTTTTGGAGCGAAAGAGGATTCGATACAATGAAAGTTAAAAATAAAATTCACTAAGGATTTTTTTCCTGTGTTTCCAATTTGATACAAATTAGAGCAGAAATATTTTTTAAATCCTTAATGTTAAGTTGATATTTTATGTTATTATCGCTGAAAGATTACGGCCGGGAAATTGAAGCCGTTAGCGCCGGCCGTTAAGGCCAGTTTGGAAGAAAAAATGGCGACCTCCTCGCTTCCGCCCGCTTCTGGCGCGGAACATGGTGGCCACCATTTTGGGCAGGTCGGCAGCGCTGCCGTTGCCTGCGCTCGCTTCCCATATTTAAATGATCAGTTCGTGACGTCAGCGTGCAATGCCTGAATTGATGCACGATCTGGGGTTTTGGACGTCACTGCTCTTAATAACGCCCTCTCCAAACAATACACGGCAGAACGTGCGTGCAGCAGTACAGCAGAGCCAGAGCCTTCTTAAAGGGACACACACATCTTTCAGGTAAGTTTAGATTTTTGCTTTTGGACTGGTTTCTTTACATTTTATTGGAGTAGTGGCTTGGTGCAATACAGTTAAAATATTGTTAATGTGTGCAGGGAGTGCTGCTGGACATTTGCAAGCCTTTGGCTCTTAAAGGAAGGCCTCTGAGTGCACTACTTGCTCCCAGTCATGGGGGCTCTAGTTGCAGTCTCCCTTGGGCTCCAGCATCACATGGAGATGGAGAAGAGGAAGCAAAGGGGACAAGCTGCTCACAGAGGGAGGAAGAGGAGGAAGCAGAAGATAAATCATAGAATGGTTACAGTACAGAAGGAGGCCATTTAGCCCGTCGAGCCCATGCCAGCTCTCTGCAAGAGCACTTCAACTAGTCCCAATCCCCCGCCCTTTCCCCGTAGCCCTGCAAATTTTTTTCCTTCAGGTACTTATCCAAATCTCTTTTGAAAGCCATGATTGAATCTGCCTCCACCACCCTTTCAGGCAGTGCATTCCTGATCCTAATCACTCGCTGCATAAAAAGGTTTTCCTCATGTCGCCTTTGGTTCTTCTGCCAATCACCTTAAATCTGTGTCCTCTGGTTCTCGACCCTTCTGCCAATGGGAACAGTTTCTCTCTATCTACTCTGTCTAGACCCCTCATGATTTTGAACTCCTCTATCAAAAGCAGAAGAGGAGAAAGCGGAAGTAAGGATGCAACCCAGACAGCCCCCATCTGGCCGGGATATCCAGGATTGAATCATCCGCCTGTAGTACCAGTGAACACAACCCCAATTCCCCTTTCAACATTTGTCCCACACCTTACCTTCCCTCTTACTGACCATTACAGTGTCCTCTTGGCTACAATGCTGAAATAAAAGCCACCACAAAGCAAACTTTCAAATCCAATTTTATCCATACATGCATCCAATAATACATCAAAAAATCAATTAATCACCCTTGTGCATTCCCTTTGTGAGTGTCTTGAGTGTGCCTTTGCCTATCCTAGTGCTGTTATGCAGTACTACCCCAGTGGCTGCAGCATGGCTGGTGGAAGGCTGCTAACTTTCAGTGGGGGACACTGCAGATGGCCTTGCAGGTCGACCTCGAGGAGCTGGTGGCTGGGAGTGTAAAATCGAGTGACGGTGTTTCTTCTTCTTCTTCACTCTCCTCTCCCTCTTCTTGGTCAATCACTGGCTGGGCAAGCTGGATTTCTTGCGTGTGTGAAATGAGGAAGGCACAAGGGTAGAGTTGTGGTGAGGGGGTTGGGGGTGGGGGGAAGCAAGAGCTGCATGCTTACACCATGTGCAGCATGTAAATCAGAAGAGATTGCGGGATGAAAGGGAAGTGGGATGTGAGAAGGAGGATAACGTATGAGGATACCAGCATCTTGTATTCTTTCAGCCCTGCCGCTGGCCAAGGGCTCAGTCATGCCCCTCCCGAGAATGGCCAGCACCGTCTCCTCCAAGGTGAAGCTAGGAATGTGAGGTGTGCCTCGTTTTTGGTAGAGATAGCTGGTCAGTGAATGATTTGGGGGGGTGGGGGGTGGTGGTCGTGCTTTGAGCAGTGTGTGAGGCTAGTTGTGCAGTTGGTAGGAGACAGCTTTTGAAGATGCATTCACTGACCTGGACTACTCGTTGGAGGTCATGAAACATCTTTGGGCACTAGAGCCAGATCCTGAGGGGTGACACTGCTGGCAGTGACCGCCTCAGCGATCTGGTCTCACATCCTTCTTTCTGGAGGGCCTCCTGGACCCCTGTGGGTAGTGGACCTCTCTTCCAGTGTTGATCCCCTGCACAAAAGCCTTGAGTGCTGTGTCCCAGACCCTGGGTGCCTTTCCCTGGCCTGTTGAGCCATTTGTGTTAGTGCTGAAACACTTTTTAGCTTTTTTGATCAGCAGAAGGCAGCTCACCTTTAAGAGGTGTAGACTGCCTAGTGCTGAAGCAATTTTAACCATTTTTATCTGCAGAAGGCAGTTCAGCTTTAAGACCTGCAGACTGGCTTTAAGAGGAGCAGACTAGCTTTATGTAAAGATAGCCTTGCTCCAGCAATGTGAATGTTGGCCCCCTGCTGAGCACACAGCCTGTGTGCTACAATCATGGTAACTAGCAGGCAGCACGAAGTTCATGTGCTGCCTACACTTTTTGAATGAATGGACGCGGGCATATCTTGCATTGAGGTCCCCGTGCCCGTTTTCCAGTGGTATCGAATTTCCCGGCCCTCAAGTTTAGACATGAATATGCCAGTGAAGAAAGTTACAGATCAAACAATATTTTAGATGCAAATTATTTCTCGTACATAGTTTCAAAAGGGAATTGGATAAGTAGTTGAAGGGGAAAAAATTGCAAAGCTATGGGGAAATAGCAGGGGCGTGGGACTAATTGCATAGTTCTTTCAAAGAGCCAGCACAGGCACAATGGGCTGAATAGCCTCCTTCTGTGCTGTATCATTCTATGATTCTATAACTTGACATTCACTACAATGCTATACAATAATATCAGCTAAATTGAAGCAATTATTTTTGACTTCCGTGTTTCACATCTCCAAGCTGCACAGCGGGCGTGATGCGCACCCACATGACACAACCTCAGCTGTATTTAAAGGGCAGTACACATATGGAAATTGAAGGTGTTCAGGATGGATGGTGAACATAAAGCAAAGGTTTACCAAGATTCAATGACGCAGTGCTGGAATTACTGCTGGGTGCAATCAGGAGCTGGAGGGAGGTGAGCAACAGGAGCATGGTGCAATGGCCTTGGTTGCAATGTAGGAAGCAGTTTAATGACCTAACCAGGACAGGAAAAGTGAGTACATTTGCTGATACAACTACATCCTGTGGTTTAAGCCCCCCACCCACTTTCACTCTGTCTTGCAAAGTATACTCCATCACATCACGCATCACTCCTCACACCCACTCAAATTTCAGTAGCACCTAGCCTTCACTTTTTATGCACTTCATCACCTCCCCATTCATCCATCCACCGTTGCCACTCACCCCAATCCTTATGCAATGTGATGTATCTGTCTCATAGTCACTCTCACCGAATGCACGGCATCCATCGGGTGAATACCTGACCTTCACTCATTCAGAGGTCTGATTTTTTGCCCCTTGTAGGAGAAGAGAGTGCAAAATGCAATTGAGAGGAGAGCACTGGAGATGAGCTGCCACAAATAGTACAGCTCACAAATGCAGAGGAGAAGGCCCTGGAGAGAAGTGGCACATCTGCATCCCTCTCAGTCGCAGATGGAGAGACAGGGAGCTCGCAGATAGCTGGTGACAGAATTACAAATATCTCTGACACATATATGCTGACCTTTATTTCATCAATGACTGAACGATGAGAAGACTTAGTATGGCAATTGTCAAGTTTATGACTTTGCCACGACTAAATCATATCCCTTTCTTTTGTCTTCCAGGGCCTTCATGCATACAGCAAGTGTCACTGGATATCTATGAGGACAATTCCTCAAAGGATCTCATTCCTTCTGAGGGTGCACCGTCACAGGACCTACAGCCATGCACCAGTGCAGATACTCGCACTTCAGTGGGTCCACTTAGAGAATTAGTTGAGTTTTCAGCTGGTGATTCACACCTCACAAGTGAACACGAGCAGACACTGGTGGCAGGGACAGCTGTAGAGAGTTTGCATCGGGGGGCGCAATCCTCTCCAAGCTCTGCTTAGCTGGTCACAGATGTTGAACCCCGGGGTCTATCGTTGAGAAGGAGAATGCTAGAGATGCATCAGCAACTTAGCCAGGTGCTGACAGACATGCCACGCACACGCTCCACAATAGCGGAGAGGATGGAGGAGTCCAACTTGATCACTAGTGGATTGGTGCCGCAGGGAATTGTTAGAATGTCTGCCATGGAGAGAGTGGCTGCCTCCATGGAGCTTCAAGCATGGCTCTCAAATGAGTCCATGCAGGCCATGACCACAGCTTCCCTTGTCTGCTGTCTTAAACAGGATGACAGATACCTTATCCGTGGCCTTACAACATGTCACTGATCTCCACCAAGCTGGTCTGCAGCAGAGAGGTCGGAGTGATGTGGCGCAGGAGAGGGATGGTGGCGAAAGGGGACATGGAAGTGGGAACTCCACTCAAAGTGCTCTCACTTCTCACCCGTTGCCCCCCTCAGCCAATACCCGACATGCTGCCTCATCTCCCAATGGCCGACTCTGCCCCTGTGCACGTGGAGCAGTATTTAGTGCGGCCCTCAGGCTGCAAAACCCAAAGGTCGTAGGCCAGAAGTATCTCTGCAGTCAGGGCAGGGTTCTGAGCAGCCTGCCTCTGCAGGATGTATCATGTAAAAGCGGTAGGAAGCGTAAGTTGAAGAAGTTATAATTCACAAAGGATATGCACATGGATTTTTGACAAAATGTTATGTTGTTAAGTTTCCTTTTTTTTTTATTACGCCACATAAAATTTATTGATTAGCATCACTTCCACGTCTTACTAATTTTTGTGGCCGAGTGTCAACTTGCCCTTTCACTTTTCCCATGATGTGTGTCATTATGTGATGGGACCCATTGGGTGGATTTGCAATGGTTGGATGAATGGTTGAAGGACTGGTTAGTGCAAAGAGAGGATGGGGTGGTCCTGGCATTGGGAGTGGACCGCAGGATTTAATTTCTTATGTTTCACACGATGTGAATCTTTGTGATATTGGCATCCCAGGCAGCAATGTAGTGGCTGGTCTGGCGATGGGTGCCCATCTTCATCCTCCTGCATTTTCTCCTCATCTGAAGATGATTGATGAGCCCCTTCGTCGTCCTCCACCTGTAATCCTTTCTGCTGCGCAATGTTGTGCAGAGTGCCGCACACCACTAGCATTCTGGAGACCCTCACTGGCGAGTACTGAAGTGCACATCTAGGTATCTGCAGCGCATCTTCAAAATTCCGATGGCTTGCTCAATGACGCACCTGGTGGTCATGTGGCTCTCGTAACGCTCCTGTGCCTCATTGCTGGGGTTCCTCACAGGTGTCATGAGCCAAGTTTGAAGGGGGTATTCCTTGTCTCTTACGAGCCAACCCTGAAGTCTGCTTCTTGGAAAGAAAAGGTCTGGTATGTTGGACTGCTGCAGTATGAGTGCATCATGCCAGCACCCACGGAATCTAGCTCCTGTGCTTGAACCTCTTCTTGTGGTTGCACACCAGCTGTGCATTGATGGACAAATATCCCTTGCAGTTTGTAAAAACTGCTGGTTACTGTGGTGGTGCTTGGATTGCCATGTGTGTGTAGTCGATGGCACCCTGCACCTGTTGGAATCCAGCCAGAGAGGCAAATCCAAGTGCCCGCTCATTCTGGATATTGTCATCACAGGGGAAATTTACTTAACAATCAATCAGTGACCTGCCTTCTGCATTTATGTGCAGTCGACTGGGAGATCCTGGCTATATTGCCAGTAGCACCCTGGAAGGATCTGGAAGCGAAAAAGTTGAGGGCAGTGGTCACTTTCACAGCCACTGGTAATGCATGGCCACCAGGTCCAGCAGGCAGCAGGTCTCCCTCTGGGAAGATGCATATCTCTGCCACCACCTGTCGTGACAACCTCAGCCTGTGGAGGTACTGCTCTTCCATAAGGTCAAGGAAGCTGAGCCTCTGTCTGTAAACCCTGTGATGTGGGTAGTGACTCCTCTGACCTCGGTCTCCCTCCAGTGCACCTCCCTCCAGTGCACCTCCCTCCAGTGCACCTCCCTCCTGTGCACATGCTGACCCCATCACAGCACATTGTCGCTACCATGGAGGGTGATGGTCTTCATCTTCTAATGTGCTGTCAAACACATCCAACGCGCCTCCCATCCTGATGATGTCAGTTTGAAAGCCTCCAAAGTTGAAAAACAATCTGCATCTACACAAGCACTCTGTGCCAAACATTTGGCAGAGGGAACTGAGACACCAGCTGCAATAAATGAGCTTTTATTCAGCTGGGACAATGACAAGTTTAAATACCCACCGAGCTAGTTGTGTTCCCACTCTAAAAATCAAATATTTTAACCGCTCCCAATCCGCGCATTGTTTTCTTGTTCCTTTTTTTAAACAGGAGCTATTTCCTCTGTTTTTTCCCCTACGTCTATGGTTGACACAGCAGCTAGTCTGCCTGCCCCCACGAGTGCTGCTTCAAGCCAGTTACTAGTAGCAGTGGGAGAGCAGACCAGTGTCAGCTCTTGCTTTGATTTTCCTACCCTCTGATCTAGTCTTCACACATGAACTCCCCACAAACATACTGATTAGATTAGGATCTTAGCAACGTTGTAGATCAAACCGACATCTCCCAGTGGCAAGCAAGAGCGTGTTAGTTCTCCAGCATGACACTCCACTATGCCACCCCAGTAACTGCTTTCAAACATTCCATTATAAAAATTACGAAGCGGAAGAAGTTATTACATTTAATAACGATTAATTTTGATATTTTTGAAAGTTTTGTAAACCCTGACATTGTTACAGATTATGTATGGGATCAGACTGCTCATAATCGAATATTGAATTTCAAAAAAAGAAAAGTCAGGTGATACTGTAATTCCTCATTTGATCTTCTCCACATACCATGGCTGATATTTAAAGTCAGTGCATGTCCCGTAAATAGCATATTATATCATCCCGTCAAAAAACTAGCCTCCTTCTCCTGGTTCATATGGTCCCCCCACATCTTCTGTCTTCAATTCTTTAACACCTATTGTACGTATCAGTAAAAATACTACTGTTTCTACAACTATTGTTCATTATCACATTTACCTTTAGACTTCAGACATATTTCAATACTTGTTTCTGTTGTTTTCTAGTGAAAATATTTCAAATTTTTGACAACTACTTACCCTGTACTATGCCATCTCTTAAATTTTCCTTACTCCTAGTGTTCCTTTACTTCTATAGAAAGTGACTCATATTTACCCTATCGCTAAGAAAGGTGGGGGAAGAAGCAGAAAGTAAAATGGGAGGGCGATCCTGCTGGACAGGTTGGGTTAAAATTATCCCCAGTGACTATTCTCTATGTTAGTACGTGAATATCTTAACTAATCCATTGTGAGATTTTGGCAGATGAAAAATAAATAATTTCGCTCCCTTAATAGCTACGATGCTGTGCAGGTTTTTGTTGAATTAGCTGATTTCACCTGGGGCAATAGTGGGGGATACTATAAGTGGCTACCATGAGCTGAATTTGAGGAGGACACTCCATAATCCCTCACGGTTGACAGTGTCGAAGGCCTTTGTGAGATCAAAGAAGGCCATGTACTGTTGGTGCTGTTCCCTGCATTTCTCTTGTAATCGCCGTGGGGTGAAGATCATGTCCATTGTGCCCCTTTGTGGGCGGAATCCGCATTGCGACTCTGGGAGGAGCTCTTCAGCCCTCAAAAGTTTGTCACCATCCTCCGCCTGCTTCACGACGACATGCAAGCCGTGATCCTGACCAATGGTTCCACCGCAGACCCAATTCACATACGAACCGGGGTCAAGCAAGGTTGTGTCATCGCACCAACGCTCTTCTCGATCTTCCTTGCTGCAATGCTCCATCTCGCCCTCAGTAAGCTCCCCACTGGAGTGGAGCTAATTTACAGAACAAACGGGAAACTGTTCAACCTCCATCGCCTCCAGTCCAGATCCAAGGTCGTCCCATCCTCTGTCGTCGAATTACAGTATGCAGACGACGCTTGCGTCTGCGCTCATTCGGAGGTCGAACTCCAAACCATCGTCAACACCTTCACCGAAGCGTATGAGAGCATGGGCCTTACACTAAACATCCGTAAGACAAAGGTCCTCTACCAACCTGCCCCTGCCACACAGTATTGCCCCCCGATTATCAAAATCCACGACCAGGCCTTGGACAACGTGGACCACTTTCCATACTTCGGGAGCCTACTGTCAACAAGGGCAGACGTCGATGACGAAGTCCAACACCGCCTTCAATGTGCCAGTGCAGCCTTCGGTCGCCTGAGGAAGAGAGTGTTTGAAGACCAGGACCTCAAACCCGGCACTAAGCTCATGGTCTACAGAGCAGCAGTGATACCTGCCCTGCTGTATGCCTCAGAGACATGGACCATGTACAGCAGGCACCTCAAAGCACTGAAGAGGTACCACCAATGCTGCCTCTGCAAGATCCTGCAAATCCATTGGCAGGATAGGCGCACCAACATCAGTGTCCTCGCTCAGGCCAACATCCCCAGCATCGAAGCTTTGACCACGCTCGATCAGCTCCGATGGACGGGTCACGTTGTCCGCATGCCCGATATGAGACTCCCAAAATAAGCGCTCTACTCGGAGCTCCGGCATGTCAAGAGAGCCCCAGGTGGTCAGAGGAAATGCTTCAAGGACACCCTCAAAGCCTCCTTGAAAAAGTGTAACATCCCCACCAACACCTGGGAATCCCTGGCCCAAGACTGCACAAAGTGGAGGAGAAGCATCCGGGAAGGCACCGAACACCTCGAGTCTCTTCGCCGGGAGCAAGCGGAAGCCAAGCGCAGGCAGCGCAATGAGCGCACGTCAACCCAAGCACCCCAGCCACCCGCCCCTTCAACCACCGTCTGCCCCACCTGTGACAGAGACTGTAGATCCCGCATTGGACTCATCGGTCACCCGAGGACTCATTTTTAATGTGGAAGCAAGTCATCCTCAGTTCCGAGGGACTGCCTAAGAAGAAGAAGACCATGAGCTAGGCTGGGGAAAAATTTCCCAGAGTTCGTGCTCCAAATCACCATCACCCTGCTGGAAGTGCATATCAAAAGCTACATGCACGTTAATAAATATATAAGCTCCGATTTTAACTCTGGGCATCAATTGAGGTGTCAGGAAGCCCCTATGTCATCACCATTTTAACTCATTTCAATCTGGTCGACGGGCTGACCTACCGCTCTTGTCAGGAATCGGGCAGCCCACCCACATGACGCACGCAATTTCTGGTGGCCCTATTTAAAGCGGCGATGCACCTTGGAAAGCCAAGTTGCATTCCCTGCTTTCATTTTAGCCTGAACAACTGTGGAGAATATAGTGGCTGCACGGATGAGATTCAATCCTGGAAGTCCTGGGGGAGCGAAGTGCTGTTCCCCCAGCAGCTGTAGGAGCATCCTCAAGGCCACTATTAAACAGACTTGGACAGAGGTGGCTGAAGGGGCCAGTGCCGCCAGCATCATCTCCAGGAACGTGGGTTCAAAATAGAAAGAAGTTTAAAGACCGCGCAAGAGTAGCAAAAGTAAGTCCAGCTCTTCACCTCTCCAACTCGCTCCCAGCATCTGACAACACTCCATTAACTATCCCACTCACCCTACACATCTCTATTTAGCTTTCCAACATCGGGAGAGATGTGTAAAGGGCAGCTGAATTCATATCGCCCATTTTACACCATCACCAAGTCAAAATTACCCCCATTTATTGTATCTCCCAGACAGCACTTAAGCTTCAGTTGAGAAATATTCCTGATGAGTTGCTGCATTTATGTTCCCATTTAATAGAAAATGAAGGGTGTGTATGCACTGTAGCTACTAGTCTAAGACAGGTAGCTGCAGTTCAGGTTCTAGCCAAACAGAATAAGCCATGCTTATATTGTCTGGCTGCTGCCTGGCTAGAACTGCAACAGATCTGCCAAGGAGAGAACTGGACAGAGGTACGGGCAAAGCTCTTGCCTAACAGTCAAACATTGCATTGTTTAGAAAGCAGGGAAGGGAGAATCGCTAATACGATAGCAAAATACTGCAGATGCTGGAAATCTGAAATAACAACAGAAAACGCTGGAAAAACTCAGCAGGCGAGGCAGCATCCGTGGAGAGAGAAACAGAGTTAACGTTTCAGGTCGATGACCTTTCGTCAGAACTGGAAAGAGCCGGAAATCAAATAGATTTAAGGCCAGGATAAAGCTGGGAAAAGGGGGAGGGGATGAAAGAATAAAAGGGGAGATTAAGAGACATTAAGAGATATGCAAGGCAAGAGGTGGTGTTAATGTGACAGGTTAAGCTGAAAGAAGTGTGAAATCCACTGGCAGAATGAAGGACAGCTGCCAGCTTCTAGGAGGAAAAAAAAAGTGGGGGGGGGGGCAAATAAAAGGGTGGATGAAAAAATAAAATATAAATGTGATTGGAGCTAAGGTTATGATCTAAAATTGTTGAACTCGATATTGAGTCCAGAGGGCTGTAGCGTGCCTAAACGAAAGATGAGGTGCTGTTCCTCGAGCTTACGCTGCGCTTCCGTGGAACAGTGTAATAGGCCGAGGACGGTGAGGTCAGTGTGGGAGTGAAGCGGTGAATTAAAGTGACAGGCAACCGGGAGCTCGGGGTCCCCCTTACGGACTGAATGGAGGTGTTCCGCAAAGCGGTCACCCAATCTGCGTTTAGTCTCCCCAGTGTAGAGGAGACCACATCGTGAGCAGCGAATACAGTATACTAAATTGCAGGAAGTACAAGTAAATCGCTGTTTCACCTGGAAGGGGTGTTTGGGGCCCTGGACAGTGGGAAGAGGGGAGGTATAAGGGCATGTGTTGCATCTCCTGCGCTTGCACGGGAAGGTGCCGGGCGAAGGGGAAGGGGTGCTGGGGGTGGTAGAGGAGTGGACTAGGGTGTCGCGGAGGGAGCGGTCCCTGCGGAATGCTGAAAGGGGAGGTGAGGGGAAGATGCGTTTGGTGGTGGGATCACGCTGGAGGTGGCAGAAATGGCGGAGGATGATCCGTTGAATGTGGAGGCTGGTGGGGTGAAAGGTGAGGACAAGGGGAACCCTATCGTGGTTCCGGGAGGGAGGGGCAGGGGTGAGGGCAGAAGTGCGGGAGATAGAACGGACACGGTCGAGGGCCGTGTCGACCACGGTAGAGGGGAATCCTCGGTTGAGGAAAAAGGAAGACATGTCGGAAGCACTGGTATGGAAGGTGGCATCATCAGAGCAGATGCGGCGGAGACGGAGAAACTGGGAGAATGGAATAGAGTCCTTACAGGAGGCGGGGTGGGAGGAAGTGTAGTCCAGGTAGCTGTGGGAGTCAGTGGGCTTGTAGTGAATGTTAGTCAATAACCTATCCCCAGAGATGGAGACGGAGAAGTCGAGGAAGGGAAGGGAAGAGTCGGAGATGGACCATGTGAAGGTGAGGGAAGGGTGGAAATTGGAAGCATAGTGAATGAAATGTTCTAGTTCAGGGCGAGAGCAGGAGACGGCACCGATACAGTCATCAATGTACCGGAAAAAGAGGTGAGGGAGGGGACCCGAGTAGGACTGGAACAAAGAGTGTTCCACATATCCCACGAAAAGGCAGGCATAGCTAGGACCCATGCGGGTACCCATAGCAACACCTTTGATTTGGAGGAAATGGGTAGAGTCAAAGGAAAAGTTGTTCAATGTGAGAACAAGTTCAGCCAGGCGGAGGAGGGTGGTGGTGGATGGGGACTGGTTGGGCCTCTGTTCAAGGAAGAAGCGGAGCGCCCTCAGGCCATCCTGGTGGGGAATGGAGGTGTAGAGGGATTGTCCATAGTGAAGAGGAGACGGTTGGGGCCGGGAAACTGGAAACTGTTAAAATGGCGGAGGGCGTCGGAAGAGTCGCGGATGTAGGTGGGAAGAGACTGGACAAGGGGAGAAAAAATAGAGTCGAGATAGGAGGAGATAAGTTCCGTGGGGCAAGAACAGGCTGAAACGATGGGTCTACCGGGGCAGTCCTGTTTGTGGATCTTGGGAAGGAAGTAGAAGCGGGCTGTGCGGGGTTGGGGAACTATGAGGTTGGCGGCCGTGGGGGGAAGATCTCCAGAGGAGATGAGGTCAGTGACGGTCTTGGAAATGGTGGTTTGATGTTCGGTAGTGGGGTCATGGTCCAGGTGGAGGTAGGAGGAGGTGTCGGAGAGTTGGCGTTCAGCTTCCGCTAGGTAGAGGTCGGTACGCCAAACAACAACAGCACCACCCTTGTCAGCAGGTTTAATGACAATGTCGGGGTTGGATCTGAGGGAATAGAGTGCGGCAAGTTCAGAGGGAGGTAGGTTGGAGTGAGAGAGGGGAGCAGAGAAATTGAGACGGCCGATGTCACGCCGGCAGTTGGCAATGAAAAGATCTAGAGAGGGTAAGAGGCCAGAGGGAGGGGTCCAGGTAGAACGGGAATTCTGAAAGCGGGAGAAAGGGTCAGCCGTAGGGGAGGAAGACTCCTGGCCAGAGAAGTGGGCACGGAGGCGCAGGCGGCGGAAAAAGAGCTCAGCATCGTGCCGAGCTCGAAATTCATTGAGGTGGGGGCGTAAGGGGATGAAGCTCAGGCCTTTGCTGAGGACTGATCGTTCGGGGTCAGAAAGGGGAAGGTCAGAAGGGATAGTGAAAACGCGGCAGGGGGTGAGATTGGGAGAAGGGGGGTCATTGGAAAGTGAAGGGGAAGAAGGTTCCGGAGGGACGTTGGTGTTCAAGAGTTGATGAAGCTGGCGATCCTTGACATCAGAAAGGAAGAAAAAAAGTTTTTTGTTGAAGCGTCGGATGAGTCGAAGGATGAAATGGAACTGTGGACCCGGACAGCTTTGAGATAGAGTGCATCGGTGCTGCTGAAGAGAGAGGTCGAGAGTGTTCATGTGGCGCCGCATGGCGTTGAGCGTGGATCTCAAGATGCGGTGAGAGCAGTAGTTCGAGGAACGATGAATATCTTGGAGATATTTGTAATCCGGGGTGGATCCGAAACATGAAGGGTGGAAGTTGAGTTGGAATCCACGTGGAATAAGACGGAACCGGAGTCCGGAAAGTGATGTGGCTGTGAAACCGAGTCTTGGCAGTTACCTGATCAAACACGAGAAGGGAAACTGAAAGCAGTGAAGATGAACAAGTTTGAAGAGACAAATGGAGGTCCCGTCGAAGAGAAGAGCAGAACTTCTTCAAGGTAGGCATTCCTAGAAGAGAGGTGGCAGTGGACCAAACACTAATACGATAGCAAAATACTGCAGATGCTGGAAATCCGAAATAACAACAGAAAACGCTGGAAAAACTCAGCAGGCACTTTTTTTTCCCTCCTAGAAGCTGGCAGCTGTCCTTCATTCTGCCAATGGATTTCACACTTCTTTCAGCCTTAACCTGTCACTTTAACACCACCTCTTGCCTTGCATATCTCTTAATGTCTCTTAATGTCTCTTAATCTCCCCTTTTGTTCTTTCATCCCCTCCCCCTTTTCCCAGCTTTATCCTGGCCTTAAATCTATTTGATTTCCGGCTCTTTCCAGTTCTGACGAAAGGTCATCGACCTGAAACGTTAACTCTGTTTCTCTCTCCACGGATGCTGCCTCGCCTGCTGAGTTTTTCCAGCGTTTTCTGTTGTTATTTTGGATTTCCAGCATCTGCAGTATTTTGCTATCGTATCAATTGATAATTCTTGGTCAGAAAGAAAAGCCCATCTGACTTCCACCCTATCACAGATTTTCCCATGTATTCTTTCCTCCTCTCGCCCCCTTTCCCTGACTTTGTACTTGCTTAAAACCTGTAACATCTCTAACTTCTTCCAGTTCTAACGAAGGGTCATCGACCTGAAACGTTAACTCTGTTTCTCTCTCCATGGATGCTGCCTCGCCTGCTGAGTTTTTCCAGCGTTTTCTGTTGTTATATAAGGGAGAATCGCTGTTCTCTAAACATTTTAAATTGAGGTTAGGGGGATTTACAAAGTGCCCAGGAGGCCCAACAGACTCTCTGAGCACTTTGAAAACCAGGTTTGACACCTCATTAGATTTGCACTCCCTCCGGTGTCAAACTGAAGAGGTGTGCGGCTTTACCGTCTAGGGAGACTCGCTCAACCTCACTCCAAAGTTGGGTTGGGCCCTGACCCCAGATTTACTCTGCCAGTTTAGCCAGAAATCGTTTTGCACTGACATTAAGTTTGCAGGGTAAATGTACCCTCAAACTTCGGCAAATCTGGCAGAAAATTTAAGCAATGAGTAACCTCTGAAATTACATTTCTTGCACTGTACCCAGTATGAATTGGAGGAGTAGGGGTGGTAACCCATATAGCAGATAGAGAGATTGTGTAGTAATATCTGTACCAGTTTTACAAAACAAAAAAAAAACTTGCCATATCATTCAGCGTAGCACTGATCTTTATTTTAGTTGCATTGTTTGTTTCTAAGCGTATGAATATTTTTGAACAATACTTGAGTCACAGTTATATTGACAGAGCAACATTTCCATGGGCACAATAAGCAGAACAAGGGGATTCAGTAGAAGTAACTAATGGAAGTGAGCTGCTATGGATTTTCTTTCCTCCATTCACCACAAACTATAGAAAATGGCCTTCATTATTGATGCACAGCAGAAACTGGAGTTTTGCAAAGGCTTAATGAAAAATTAAATTTTAAATGAAGTAACTTATATTTTCATGAATCTCAGTAAAGTTTAAGAAATTCCTAACTGAAGAGCTTGGCAACAACTGACAATAGGCTTATTTTTAAAAAAAAGCACAAACATGGTAAAAGAGAAATAACTGATTTGGCACAATCTACATTATGAAACAATCATTTGACCAATCTTTCATTTGAAATAATTCTCGTAAATTTTAATTTTCTTGTGTCCCCACCTAAAATAGTTCATTTATTACAGTCTCTGCAATTGCAAGTACATTTTAATATGCATTACAATAATGTATAATGTAAATCATATGCAAATATTCTTGATCTTTAATCATTTTTTTTTCCCTCTTTCCAGTTTTTTTTCCTTCCTCTCCCTCTCCCCAATAACTCAGCTAAGTGGCTATTATTAATGCACAAGCCTTGACTACAAACATTTTTCAAGTTTGGACAGAGATTCTAAATAAAAGTCCTGATTTAAAGATATTTATTTAAGTAGAAAATGTACTGTCAAAGAGATATTTGGAAAAGAAGGAAGTCAAGTTTCATATTTTCTTAAGGCATTCATTAAATAAAATTAAAAAATATCTCAGAGTTCACTCCCAGATTGCCCTCCTCTCCCACACACCAAAATATCCCTCACACTCTATCACTTCTGTTGCACGCTTGCCCCTTTCTGAGGCCCTTGGAGTTCCATGCACTCTGTTGCTGGTCCTCATACTATTGTACCAGGACTGGACTTTATGGGGGTGAAATTGGTCTTCGCCAGTAGCACAAAATGGGTTGATAGCGAATTGGCAGGCAGCTTTACATCACGCCTGATTTTTGTCTCCATTGATGTCAATGGAAAAGAAAATATTGCACAGTGTGGCCAATTCACTATCAGACCATCTTGTGCTACTCACAAAGCCGAATTTCACCCCCTGTGTTCTCTATTAGGCCTGGACGCTGTCTCTGCCTATCTGGCCCTATATGCGGGTCCAACCACTAGAACCGAGAGCAGTGGAATGTTGTGATTACTCTGACTCACTTTCTTTCTTCACCAGCTCCTGAGGACATGCTAAAGAAACTCAAAATGCAGAATGACATTATCGACCTGATAGAGATGAAGGTCAAGAAGATGAAAGAGGCCATTTGCCAGCTGAAGGTCAGCAAAGGGAGCCTGCAGGAAGAACTGAGGAACAAATATATTATTGTCTACAGCCTGTATGAAGTTACTGTGACCTGGTGTTGAATTGGAATAATTCATTATCTGAGATCAAAGTGTAACTGTGGAATAATTTAGTAACTAATTTTGACAATCTGTATGTGATAAGCATACAGAATAGGAGGCATATTAAAAAAAGAAAGCAAGGCATAAAAGGGCTGTTTTCTCAAGGAGTGCACCCATACATTCCACACATGTGCAGCATGGAATTGGGTAAGTAGCTCCCAAGTATTGACATCATACTGCTCTAAATTCCCTGACATTAAAATTTAGAACTTTTTTGAAAGCCATTCTGACTGTATGTTCATTACAACTCTGAATTATGTGCTTATGAGTTGAAATTGGTCCCATGTCTAATTCCACTTGATTTTCTGTTCTCTTCCCTCTGGTAGCACTGCTTGCCCTTATAAAATAAATGCTTCTCTGCTTCCATGATGTTCGCATCAGAACTTGGATTCTTGAACTGCAACTGATTTTGGTAGTGATTTGCAATTTGTTTCATTGTTTGACTGTTCATGCTGCTGTTTCTGCATTATGGGTTTAGCATGACTTTTTTTCTGCTGTTGGCTGTTGAGTTTTTGCAACACAAGACTCCTTTTGCACAGATCTGTAGCCACAGCTCCATTACTGTCAGTAGCTGTAAACCAGAGGTCAAACCACATTGCTAAGCATAGGCATTTGTCCAAACCTTCCAATGCTTTCAATTAATTGGAGGAGGAAAAGAGTTTGGGTAAAGTGGAAAAAGACACTTTGTCCTCAGGTGTTTGGCACTCGCTCAGAAATGGTCTCGGAATCAAGTTTTCAGACCCAAGGACATTTACTTGTCCATGGTTGAGGACACCCACCTTCATCGCCTCTACTTCATGACAGAAGCTGTAACTAAGTTATGCTGTCTCATGCAGCCTGACCTGCAGCTAGGATCTAACACAGGGACAACCCTTCTATTGCTGTGTAAGCCACCACAGCATTGCGCTTTTACCCAACCAAATCCTTTCAGGCCACCGCTGCTAATGTTTTCTTCGTTAATTAGACTTCGGTCCACTGATGCATCAAGCAGGTGATAGATGTCTTGTTTGCTGAAGGAGCACTTTAGCCCATTTCTCCATGAAAAGGAAACAATAGCATAGGAGGGCACCGCATTTTTATCAGGTTTCAGGCTTCCCTACAGTGCAGAGCCTCATCGTTGACACACATGTACCTCTCAAGGTCCCTAACTACAACTCCATGGCACATATGAATAGAAAAGCCTCCCGTTCCATCAATGGACAGGAGGTGTTGGACCACAGGGACAGAGTAATGCAGGTGAATGTGCATTATCCTCACTGCAGCCATGATGACTTCATTTTTTGCCAGTCCACTGTGCTAGTACTCTTTTCAGGGACAGGCACACTGTTTCCTATGGGAGCAGAGCTATTCTCTGGAACTCTGGTTATCAACAGCAGTAAGGAACCCTCCCTCGCCCACCCCCCCCAACCAGGGACTCATGCTTTTACCCAAACTCTAGTGAAACATACATGCGGGACATGCTAAAACAGGGATTCTGCTGCCCGAACATATCAGGTAGGGTACTGCTTGGCAGCCCTCAGCAGGTCTTGAAAATGCTCAGTGTCTACTGTATCCTACATAATTTTCCAATACCGAGAGGGAAACCCTGCAGCCAAAGGAGCAGAAAGGTTAGCCTTGGCAAAGAAGGAGGAGGAAGAAGAGGTAGGCGAAATGAGCAAGTCTGAAATGTAGACTGGAAATCTAGTGTGTCAATTGTTGATAGATATAACTTGCCCTTAAAATCTGTACTTGTGGCCCTGCATTAACAGTCCTATAGTCCACTCTACAATACACTTACCCCATTAACAACTGCCTCTACTACCATCTCAGCCTCTTTGCTACTATCTGTCACATTAATATGTCCCTTCTGACAATACCTCTACACAATACATTCCAAACTAGGTGCAAATAGTTTATTTCCCAACTCAAGTTCTGTATCTCTGCTTCAATGTTTATTTCCCTGATGCTTACCCTCGGTGAGAGTGTAGTGTGTATGGTGTCTAGGACCGAGTCAAGTGCTTCTCTTAAGTTCCACCTCAATGGGAGGGATAAGAGGCAGCTGTTACTTCTCAATGGGGACCTTGGGGTTTATTTTGGAAGGTGGACCAGCGGAGCACGCTGGTCGGCTGCCCTTTCCGGCGGTGAAGTGGTGGCCGTTATTTTGAGGCTCCAGCCTCATTTACATTTGTTGGGCAAGCTGCAGGGCACCAAGCAGGCATTCCATCACAGCGCTCCAGATTCGGCAAAGGAAAATGGGCCAGAGCTGTCACCGGGAAGGTAAGTCGCGGACGGTGGGGTAACCGGGGCAGCAGCAGCCCAGCTTATTTTTGTGGGCCTCGGAAGTACACTTCTGCTCTGATTTGCACATTAACAAGGGCCTATCACCTGAATCAGGCAGGCACTTTGAACACCCGGTGGTAGGCCCCTTTCAAAGTGACGCCGGCTGCATTGCTGGTGCTAATGGGCCAGTAAGGCTACCGATTCCATTTTGAGGCCGTTACCAGTTCATCAAAGCCAGGCGAAGGGAGTAAAAATCGACCTCCTGTGTCTTGATTGTGGCGCTTTGTCTCTTTCCGCTGTGTCCTGAGATAGCCCTGCAACTAACACAAACCCTAACCCTAATGTAGCACTTTGGTTGCTGCACTGGCTGGCAGCTTCTATCTGCAATCTGCCTCTTGTAACATGTAGGTCAGTGCAGGAAGGGATAGCAGGCTCCCTTCCTTAGAGGATGTTAGTGAGCCAGTTAGGTTTTCACAGCTATCAGCAGCTTTTATGCTAACCCCTAAATTTATTGAATTAAAGTTCATAATTTGCTCGGATGGGATTTGGACTCATGACTCCGGACTGACTAGTCCAGTACCATAACAACTAGGTCACCATTCCCAAAAAGGGCATATACCTACATACCACCACCCTGTGGAGTAGTGCATGGTTGTAAAACATGATTTGATACTTTTTAACCAGATTTCAAAATAAGAACAATAAGAACATTTACAATTTGGCCAGATTGAAAACCAATAAATGCTGGCATAAGTGAGTTATAAAGAGTCACCAAGATTCTTCAAGAATTTCTGAGTAAATACAAAATAATATATATCTTTTGTCTGAGAAGAGATATTTAAACGGAAGCAGATCTGTAAACAACACCCACTTGGATTACATTTTCAGCAGGCCCATCTCTGGCCAGCTGCTTTGAGGTGGGCAGGACTGAGCATTTTTTTTTATTTTCCCTCAAACCCAACCTAGGAATAAAACTGAAGACTTTTGATAACGGTTTGAGTGGCAGGATCCATATACAGGAGCAAGAAAAATGTTGATTTCCTCAATCACTTCAATGTCAACTGACTGGAGATGGATCTTCTTGTTATGTCATCTGAGCAGAGATTGCTTTCTGAGTGAATACTTTCAATGTTAAATGTCTCCCCCTCCCCCCACCCCTCCCAACTCAAGTGACATTAATCCTTAAATTATTTAAAATTATAGGTTCAAGCATTTTCTCCAAGAATCTTGGGGGAATCACAGCAGTTATTTTAAAATAAATAGTTCAATATGATTGTAACTAGGTAGTTAGAAAGCAAAATTTCTTCCCCACTCCCGCCCTCAAAACTCATATCATTCAATTGAGAAAACAGGAAGATAGTGGTTAATGGAAATCTGCTTTTTGCAATAATTCATGTCAGCCAGTAGCTGTGAGTGATGGAGGGCAGCAGGATGATGACACTGTTAAAAATAGGAACTTTGAAAAAAGAGGAGCAATTAAATGGCCAGGTATTCATTCATTTCCCATTTTCTGACTGAAATTAAGTGAACTGCACCATTGTTTAATATTGCAGACTCATACTTCATAATTTCTCCCCTTTTGCTGTAGTTTTGAATTTCACTTTTTAAATTCTTACTATTTTGAATAATAATAGACATAATCAGCATAATAGAAAAAGAAAACAGTCCTTGCAATTGTAATCAATTTTATACCAAAAATCTGTAAAGATGAAAGAATGTGTTTAATTCTAAACCCAGCATTTTTAACCAGTTTTTTTTTAATGGTGATGTGGTCGCACTGTAGTGCAGAGTGGCACATCAATAAGCCCCAGCTCTGCTGAGTTTCTCATTTCAGCCACCTTCTATATCGAGGTTCTGGACAGTGCCAAATGTCCCCTTCCAAAGGAAAAGTCAATGGATTGTTCTAACTGGATTAGTGTTGGATGCCTCCAAGCAAGATTACTGCACTTTTATTACATAAGGTTGAGGTGCAGGGGGAAAGGTACGGAGAGTTTGGCTGGGTGGATAACATACAGGCAGTAAGAGAGGGGGATCAAGTACAGGCAATTGGATTGAGTAGATTGAAGACGGGAGACATGTGTTCAAAGGGAGAAAAGGGCAGCTTGACGCTCAGGTCAGTGGGAGTGGGAATGGTGGGGAAGTGGGAGAATGGCCCGTTTTTAAAAAAAGTCTCTCAGGCAGGTGGCAATGTGGAGATCAATGCCATCTGCCTTGGAAATGGAGCTGGAAGGAATCAATGGTTGGTAAGTATAATAAGTAGGTAAATTTAAGCTTTTCAGACAGGTGTGATGGAAATAACATGACAAAATAACATGACAGGAAAGTGTAATGGGAAATACGTGCCACACTTCTAGCAGTCAATCTAACTTGGAATTGTACACGGGGAGTCAGGACTAATTGTAGTGTTCAGGTGAAGTGATATGATGGACGGGATAATTGCATAAGGCAGTGTAGATGTAATTCAATCTCCATTTTAAAGTTATACACTGTGCCCTTATTTTTGTATTAAACTTTGATTTTATAGTTAAATAGCAAAACTGATGACAATTTGGCGAGCATATGTGTTCCTTTGCAGTCGCACTGAGGAGCTGGGAGATCCAAAAGTGAGATCCTACAGCTCCACCACTGGCAGGAAGAAACAATTATTGTGTAACAATTTTATATATGCTGTTTCCATTATAAATGTGGGTATAGAAATTTATAATGAGCAAAAATTGACAAAATGTGTGATAAAAGCATGATAGCAGGAAATAAAGCTTTGTCGACAGGAATGGTAACAGATGTACGATTTTTCAAAAGATATATAGATGGATTTATATATCCAAGCGTGCTTGCACATTAAAATGGTGAAAACAGCATGGCCGCGAATTTCCCAGCGGAAGCAGGATGGTGGCGTGAGAGCTGGTTTCCGGGTTCCAGTCACGTACCTGGCTGCAGCCGCTCTGTAAACGGAATTTTCCCTTGACTGGCCTTGTTAAGCCCGCCCTGCGGTCTTCCCGGTCAATTAACAGGAAGCGGGTCTGATGATGTCATTTCATGATGCATCATCAGACGGTTTCCTTAAAGGGACCGCGGCCACATTGAGTTTGACAGTTGTTCTGTCAGTGTTTGACAGCATTGAGGTGCTGCAAACACTGACAAACAGTGCACAAAGGTGAACGCTTGGACCCAGACTCTCCAATGACTCCCTCCATATGCTTATGCAGGGAGTCACAGCACGCAGGGAGGTTCTCTTCCCTTCCAAGGGCGGAAGAGACCTCCCCAGGACACCAATGCAGCCTGGTTGCACATTGCACAGGAGGACACAAGCAGGGATGTCATCAGGAGTCCCTGGCTGCAGTGGCGCCAACCTTTCAATGATCTCAGTGGATCATGAAATGTTACTGTAAAGCCACACTCAAACCCTGCTGTGCCACTCAACACATCCCCATCACTCTGCCTTCCATACCCTTCTCCTGCACATCCTTACTCACACCAACTTACCTTGCACCTCCACCCAACCCTCTCCATCTACTTTATCACTTCCCCATCTCACTAGCCACCCCTCACACTCACCCTACTGCAAGCATACCAAATAACAACACACAAGGGTAGGCACTTGAGAGATTTAGCCAATGTCCATGTGAAGTTTCTGGTAATGTGCTGTCATACAGTGAAATCTATTTTTCCAAAACTGCCCCTTATTGGGCAGATCTGAGCGCGCCTTGAGAAGTGTCTTACTGAATTCCAGTGAATGCTCAGACATAACTTCCCCCCCCTCCCCACTATAGTGATGAGTATGCAAGGAATGGTTTGGACATTAAAGGGATGCTTCACGGTGCTGGTGTGTGATGGTGTCAACCTGGCGCATCATGTGGCAGCCAGGGTTTACAGCATCAAGTGAAGTAAATCTGGCCCTGGTGATGCCATCGCTGGCCTCCCGGTCAGCAATGTTGTCAGGGGCTGATGCACTGTGTCCAGTGCTGCATCAGGTGATGGCGGAGAAGGTTGGTGATGTTGTTGGTGATATTAGTGTGCCTGATGATGTTGGTGTTGGGGCTGATCGTGGAAGGAATCAGAGGACCAAGGTCTGATTTTTTCAAGGGTACCGATGTTGCTGGAATAGATGACAGCTGCAGGTGAGATGACAGAAGCGATCTGTTACTGGTGAGAGAGGTTCTCCCAATGAGGTAGCACTGGACATACAGTTGGAGCTAAAAACTTGTAAGCTAAAGAAATCTCTATATGTATTACAAATGCAGTAACCAACATTTTCTGTGCTCTGAAACTGACCATCTGCAACATGGCATCCTTGACACCACTTCTGCAGCTGTCAGCTTTTCACAAACATCAGAGCAGACTCAAAATACATCAGGTTGAGCTGGCGTGTTCCCCAAACAGCGGGTAACCCATGGGGGAGAATGTAAAATTGGAAGGAAGCCTCAAAATAGTATTAAATTGGCTCTTAACAAGCCATTTAACAAGCTTAATTGTATCCCCCGGCACTTGGTGCTTGGTCAGTTCTCCGCTGACAGACCCGACACCTGGGAGACTCGCGTGGAGGCGGGTTGACAACGGGTTTCCAACCTACTGTCAATCATTCCTATTTTGACAGTGGACCCGCCTCCAAACCCGCCCTCTGAGCGCCGGTAAATTTGCGGCTGATATGTGCAAAAATATAAAATGTGGCCTTATATTTCTCGGTTGCATGGACGCCAGATGTAATGTAAAAGTACAGAAGTGTATCACGTAGAGAAGTTGCTTAGTATTGTAATGAGTTCCCAAGCTGAGCTGAACCTTGTGGCAAGGAACCAAGTGGAAACAAAGCTTTTCCACTTATGGAAATGGCAAATCAAAAGGAAAATCAGCCTCAAGTTTCCTAGTGCTGACTTAGTCAGGCACTGTTGAAAGCCAGAGAGCAATTCTGCCATCTGTCCTTTCCATCACTGGACATTTGTGTCTGAGGATACTGAGAAACTGGAGAGAGAAACAAAAATGGCAACTGCAATCAGGAAATTGCTGATGAGAGGTCACATAAATTTAAGAATGATGAAATAGCTACTTTTACAAGCATTTGTCTCTGGTTAATTATGGAGAGAACTTGTACTTTTTTAAGTTTGTTATTCAAGTGATTTTATCATGTTTTTTTACTATATGAGGAATAACGGATACTAGAAACCAAATACGAGGTTATGATCAAATCAGGAGCTCGTGTTGTAAACTGTGAAGCAAAATTCAAATAGTTAGTTAGACCCTTACAACATTGATATTTTGAATTTATTCCACAATATTTTAGGATGATTTAAAGTTATGAATGAAATTTGTTTCTTATAATTGATCGGAAAATGTTAAATGTGCAATTAATAATGGGAGACTGTTAAATGTAAAGTAATAATTGGGTTATTTTAAACCATCCACTATTTTGGTTTTAACAAGCTTTTACTACCTCTCTGTAGTTATATGGAATCAAACAGTAAGGTCATAAAGGAGGAAGAAGGGAGGAAGTCTGAAGATAAATCAGAAGATTATTTTCAATGTGGTGAGGCCACACCTGGAGTATTGTGCGCAGTTTTGGTCTCCTAACTTAAGGAAGGACATTCTTGCTATTGAGGGAGTGCAGCGAAGGTTCACTAGATTGATTCCTGGGATGGCCGGACTGACATATCAAGAAAGATTGGGTCAACTGAACTTGTATCCTCTGGAGTTCAGAAGAATGAGGGGGGATCTTATAGAGACATTTAAAATCCTGACTGGTTTAGACAAATTAGATGCGGGAAGAATGTTCCCAATGTTAGGGAAAACTAGAACCAGGGGTCACAGTCTAAGGATTAAGGGGAAGCCATTTAAGACTGAGCTGAGGAGGAACTTCTTCACCCAGAGAGTGGTGAATCTATGGAATTCTCTTCCACAGAAGGTTGTTGAGGCCAGTTCGCTAAATATATTCAAAAGGGAGTTAGATATAACACTCACAACTAGGGGGATCAAGGGGTATGGCGAGAAAGCAGGAATGGGGTACTGAGGTAGCATGTTCAGCCATGAACGCATTGAATGGCGGTGCAGGCTCGAAGGACCGAATGGTGTACTCCTGTACCTATTTTCTATGTTTCTATGTAAAAGTGTGAAGCATGTGTTTAGAAAATTGCCCTTTAATGACTATCTTAAGCTATTTTGGTGGCATTTTGTGTGGATTTTATTCCTAAATCTTTAGGTAAAAAGTCTAATTTCTACTGTTTCATCTATTTGTGGAGAAACAAATGAAGATCAGCCTCTGTCTCTTGCCTCAGAAAAGTTTTATTCATATTAATGAAACTACCAGAAAAAACGATAAAACATTTAACAAAGGATTGAAGGAGAGAATCTGATTATGGAAACAAACATTTTCCCTACTACTGATGTCAGGCTAACTGGCCTGTAGTTCTCTCTCCCTCCTTTCTTGAATAGCGGGTTTACATTTGCTACCGTCCAATCCACAGGGAGCATTCTAGAATCTAGGAAATTTTGGAAGATCAAAACCAATGCATCCACTATCTCTATAGCCACCTCTTTTAAAACCCTAGAATGTAGGCCATCAGGTCCAGGGGATTTGTCAGCTTTTAGTCCCATTAATTTCTCCAGTACTTTTTCTTTAATAATATTAATTACTTTATGCTCCTCACTCTCATTAGACCCTTGGTTCTACACAATTTCCAGTATGTTCTTTGTGTCTTCTACTGTGAAGACAGAAACAAATTATTTATTTAATGTCTTTGCCTTTTCCTTGTTCCCCATTATAATTTCTCCTGTCTCTGCTTCTAAGGGACCCACGTTTGATTATGTCTCCCTAGCAGATCCACTTCATTACTCTCAGCACAAATGGATGGGCCTAGCAAGACTGACCTACTGTGTGTTTCCAGCTTTTTCTATTTTTGTTTTTATCTTCCTTGAGGTTAGGCCTGGGAAAGGGAGGAGGTAAAGAAATATTTGAGGTCAGGTTGACTACAAGACAATATACAGCAATGAAAAATTGAAACCGAGTGAGTCCACTGTGATAGACTCGGTAATCTGATGTGTGATCAAGGCAGGTCCATAATGTCCCAAGCCATTGTTGATGATTGACCATCCAGCCTGGCTTAGTGATAGGACCTGGAAGGGAATATTCCAGTGGGGACAAATATTCTAATAACCCTGCAAACCAATGACCGAATGGATAGGGCTGTCCTAGTTGAGAAGCAGTAAGAAACTTGTCAGTACTCTGTGCTTGTAAATTGTGTGGTTTTAGCCAGATGTCATGAGTCTGGTACATAGGATTATTTTGAAAAGTAAAACAATACTCAATCCATTAAAGTGGATTAAAGTGTGCTCCATTCTAACATCAGGTCTACAAGAAATTGGACTATCACTGGTGCCCAAATAGCCTAAGCTATTGAATGTTTGGTTGTGTTTATACTGCAATTTAGCATTGTTGTGAAATGATTTCCACTTTGCAGTGATACCAAAGTTGGAGTATAACTCAGCAGGCGTGTCCTGACTATGGGGGAAATAGTCTAGTGCAGTCTAGTATAGTGTTAAATCAACTTTTATAAGTGCTCAGTATGTGTTTTGGATCCACTGAGCACTTTTTAACTTACCTGATGCCTTACCTACTCATGCCCAAGATCACAACACATTTAGGAGTTGAATTTCTGCAAAGACACTCCAGATTATCCGCTGTGCCTTAAGCAGAAGATCCGCAGAAACCCTGGAGAAATGGCATAAATGATGATTGTGCTGTTTCCATAGATCTTTCGCCAAAGTTATGGCAGACAATCAGGAGAAGGCCCGTGGAAATTGAACCCCATAAATCTTAACCACTGGGAGAGGATCTCTGACTATGTAACCACATATTCAGGAACCTTTGTCCTGGTCAGGGGAATACTTGTTTAAGCCAACCCATGTAAACAAGATCTGAGACTGGTGGTTGCAATAAAAATACAGCATTAGTCTTCCGCCTGGGAACTCAAAACTAATTTTTAATCACTAAAACTAATTTACCTCACTTGCAGACATTTTGTCATTTCTTAGATGAAGTTCTCTTCAGAGCAATGAAGAATATTGAGGTGTTCCATCTCAGAAAGTTGAAGTAATGTTTGCATATAGCTCTGTCAAGACCTATCTTATGTTTTTAGGGTTTTACTCGGGATATTTAGCTTGAGTTCAGCATCTCAAAACTTCGTTCACTAGTGTGCCTTGTGCCTTTACCTGCCCAGTACCTATGTAATTTGTAACAGGCCCAGGAATCAAACAGAAAACCATCTTCACGCTAACTTGGTTACTGGCTATATCACTTTGGACTTTGGAAGGTGGTAGAGGAAACATTCCACTCGACTAGAGGTTTCCAAGCTTTATTGCTGACACCACCCCCCCACCCCCACACTGCTCCCCCCCCCCCCAGCCTGTGGTGATTCAGATCCCATATATAGTCATGCACCCCCCGCCTTTATATAATAGACAATATTTTGTCATCCCCAAGAAGATGGCAGAGTTCAAACCTATTGTTGTGGGAAACAAAACTGAGAGAAGTTCAAAATGTTTACCCTGCCTTCAGTCATGTAGGGACTGTGTGCCTCAAATAGCCAAGTGCTTAAAGGATCTCTACTTTCATGCAGCAATCAGGAGATGCCACAGAAATGTCTTCACTTTAAATGACGCTGCCTTACACAGCCAAAGGAGCTGGATTATGGGACAATCTCAGTACATGATTATATCTCATTGGAGCTATCAGAGCTGCTTCTGGTGGATAGTAATTGATTACTGCTGTACTGCAAGCAGATCTGATCGATCCCATGTCCACTTCTAGAAATCAACAAGGATTGAAACATCCCAGGCTGTGCTAAAATTGCCACATAATGCACCTGCTGTCAATTTTTTTGTCTTAAAATACTCCTGTGCAGCGCCTTGAGACATTTACTACGTTAAATGTGCGATATAAATACAAGTTGTTGTTGTTGTTGCTCTGGCTATGCAAGGCTGCATCGATGGCTCTTGTTCTTTGCCAACCATCCTCCTTATGCCCCCTGATAACCTAAGCGAGCCCCTAAGGGGATGCACCCCCACAGTTTGGCAACCTCTGCATTAGACTATCACTTAGGCTAAAATCTGCCAAACAGATTTATGAAACAGTAAATGGATAGGTGAATAGTCGCAATTAAACGCTGTAGTTATACAGAAGTTGCAGGTTTAACTATCCTTCCTCTGAAAATGAAAAATTACAAACTGCCAAATCCATTAATGGAATTGCTCCTTATCTCTTTCAAGGCTTCATGATGCGGAGATGCCGGTGTTGGACTGGGGTGGACAAAAATGAGAAGTCGCACAACACCAGGTTACAGTCCAACAGTTTTATTTGAAATCACAAGCTTTCGGAGCTGTTGCTCCTTCGTCGGGTGAAATAAAGAGATACAGAATCGCCAAAGCATATATAGATAGAGAACAATGCATGTGTACCTTACAATGGTAGACGACTAAATTTAATCATCCTGACTGTTTATCTGCCGAGGTGTGACAAAAGGCAATCAGGTCAGCCAGGAAGGTCCCACATCAAAGACATAGCAAGATACAACTGAGACAATGAGGTGGAGTTACAGGGGACGGTCTCAACCGGATTCTTGGGTTTATGTCACGATACATGACGTGATCCAGACTCGAGTCGTCGTTGGCTTGTTCACAGATGTGATTCCCAGTAAAAAAGTAAACATTTTAAAGTTTATCGTTTTACATACTGACTGCAGCTTTTGACACGTTAGACCCCCTGCAAATATAAAATATAAAATTAGTTTTTCAGGGCCAGAAAGGTTGTTCAACAGTAGTTATGACTCAGTATGCCATTAAAAACCCAGTTACAGCTCATTGAACAAGGCTTAACTTTTTCAGGGGTTCTTAACAGCAATAATAGAGTGTAAAAGCTGAAGTTCTCGTCAGTTCAGTGATTTCAATTGATTGCTGCCTACAATGAGTTCAACAGCGTGCCCTATGGAGGAGCAGGGAATGACTGATAGCCTCACCACCACCTTTGATGTCCTAGTCCCTATTAAAACAATTACCCTCTCTCACCCCATCACTTCTCCCTGGTACGGCTCTCATCTTCACTCCCTTAAGTCCAAGGGACGCAGACTTGAACGGATATGGCAGACAACTGGTTTAGCCATTCACTGCCAGATCTGGCTGGACCACGTAAAAAAGTATTAGGTCCTGCTCTCGTCTGCGAAAACTGCTCATTAGTCCAGAATCATTCTGGAATGCAAAGATAACCCCCGGCTTCTATTCTCTACTACTAGCCGTCTTCTTAAACCCCTCTCCCCTGTTTCCTCCACCCTCACCTCCGACAACAAATGTGAGGAGCTCATGGACTTCTTTGTCTCTAAGATTGAGACCATCCGTTCAGCTGCCTCTGCCACTTCCCTTCCTTCCCCTAGTCCACCACCACCACCAGCAACAACAACTTGTATTTATATAGCTCCTTTAACATAGTAAAACGTCCCAAGACGCTGCACAGGAGTATCATAAGAAAAAAAATTGACAAAAGAATTTGACACCGGTCCAAACTTCCTCTAAGGTTCCCCCCTGCCCTAGCCCTGAACTCTCATCTTTCTTCAGTTTCTCTCCGATCTCCCCTCATGACCTCTCCACGTTCATGTTGTCCATAAGACCCACTTCCTGTTCCCTCAACCCTATTCCCAAACTGCTGACCACCCAACTTCCTTTTCTGGCTCTCATGTTAGTTGACATTGTTAAAGGTTCTCTCACCTCAGGTACTGACCCCTCTCCCTCAAATCTGCCATCATCACCCCTCTCCTCAAAAAAAAACCCTTGACCCCCTCCGTCCTTGCAAACTACCACCCCATCTCCAACCTCCCTTGCCTCTCCAAAGTCCTTGAATGTGTTGTTGCCTCCCAAATCCGTGCCCATCTTTCCCGCAACTCAATGTTTGAATCCCTCCAATCAGGTTTGTGCCCCTGCCACAGTGCCAAAACGGCGTTCATCAAAGTCACAATTGACGTCCTTTGTGACTGCAACAAAGGTAAACTAACCTTGTCCTTCTTGACTTGTTTGCAGCCTTTGGCGCACTTGACCACTCCATCCTCCTCCAACGCCTCTCCACCATCATCCAGCTGGGTGGGAGTACATTTGACTGGTTCCATTCTTATCTATCTAATCACAGCCAGAGAATCACCTGCAATGGCCTCTCTTCCCACTCCTGCATCGTTACCTCTGGTGTCCCCCAAGGATCTATCCTTGGACCCCTCCTATCTCTCATCTACATGCTGCCCCTTGGCGACATCATCCGAAAACACAGATGTCAGTTTCCACATGTACGCTGATGACACCCAGCTCTACTTCACCACCACTTCTCTCGAGCCCTCCACTGTCTTTAAATTATCAGACTGCTTGTCCGACATTCAGTACTGGATGAGCAGAAATTTTCTCCAAATAAATATTGGGAAGACCGAAGCCATTGTTTTTGGTCCCCGCCACAAACTCCGTGCCCTAGCCATTGACTCCATCCCTCTCCATAACATCTGTCTGAGGCTAAACCAACTGTTCGCAACCTTGGTGCCACACTTAACCCTGAAATGAGCTTCCGACCACATATCCACGGCATAACTAAGACCGCCTATTTCC
Organism: Squalus acanthias; assembly: GCA_030390025.1. Classification (NCBI taxonomy): domain Eukaryota; kingdom Metazoa; phylum Chordata; class Chondrichthyes; order Squaliformes; family Squalidae; genus Squalus; species Squalus acanthias. Next base: position 135,300,233 of record CM059426.1, on the reverse strand, counting down.
ATCTCCGTAACATTGCCCGTCTCCGCCCCTGCCTCAGCTCATCCACTGCTGAAACCCTCATCCATGCCTTTGTTACTTCTAGACTTGACTATTACAACGCACTCCTGGCTGGCCTCCCATGTTCTACCCTACGTAAACTTGAGGTCATCCAAAACTCGGCTGCCCGTGTCCTAACTTGCACCAAGTCCCGTTCACCCATCACCCCTGTGCTCGCTGACCTACATTGGCTCCTGGTTAAGCAATGCTTCGATTTCAAAATTCTCATCCTTGTTTTCAAATCCCTCCGTGGTCTCGCCCCTCCCTATCTCTGTAATCTCCTTCAGCCCCACAACTCCCCGAGATATCTGCGCTCCTCTAATTCTGCCCTCTTGAGCATCCCTGATTATAATCGCTCAACCATTGGTGGCCGTGCCTTCTGTTGTCTCGGCCCTAAGCTCTAGCATTCTCTCCCTAAACCTCTCCGCCTCGCTACCTCCCTTTCCTCCTTTAAGATGCTCCTTAAAACCTACCTCTTTGACCAAGCTTTTGGTCATCTGCCCTAATTTCTCCTTATGTGGCTTGGTTTCAAATTTGTGTCTTATAATACTCCTGTGAAGCACCTTGGGATATTTTACTACATTAATGGCGCTGTATAAATACAAGTTGCTGTTGTTTTTGACAGCAACTTCTGGATTTCCACGTTTAACTCTGCATGTGCAGATGCCAGAAGTTGCTGTCAGTTTCACGGTTGTAATGACGGTGAATGCTGACAGTTTCGCCGTCCTTACAACCGCAAATTCCTGGTCATTTTCTCTTGAGTCAGAAGGCTATGGGTTCAAGCCCCACAGACTTTAAGCATGTAAAATAGGCTGGCATTTCAATGCAGTAATGCAGGAGTGCTGCTTTGTTAGAGGTGCCATCTTTCAGATGACATGCTAAATTGAGGACCTGTCTACCTGTTCAGGCGGATGTAAAATATCCCAAGGCAAAATTCCAAAAAGAGCAAGGAATTCTCCTAGTATTCTTGTCATCATTCACCCCTCCACCAACACCACTAAAACAGATGAAGCTGGTCATTTATGTCACTTCCTGTTTGTGTAAGCCTAATGCGTACAAATTAGTTTCCACGTTTGGCTACATAATAAGTGATTATACTTCAAAAGTAATTTGGAAATCCTGAGGACATGAAAAGTGCTATAAGTGCAAAATCTTTGGGGGAAAAATTCAGTTGGTTGCGCCTCCCGTTAGCGCCTTAAGAGGGTCGCTAATGGGGCACAAATCATCTAGCGCCCAGGCGCGGCGATGTTTGCGCCGCTCGCGAAATTAACTACACACTTTGCGGCGGCACTAAACACTACCGCCACGATCTCCTGCGCCGGCAGATCGTGACGTCAGTCGAGTGCGCAACGCCCCGGTATCGCCTCGGAGCAGATATTGAGTGGCGCCCCCTGCCTTACCGCCTGACGCTAGCAACGACATGTTGAGGGGAGCATTTTGCAGTCATGAAGGGACTGGGGGAGCGCTATTTAAAGGCGACCGCTTCCTGCCTTTTATTGTTGGTGCCATTTTTGAACTACGCATTCTGAGAGAGAGGGAGAGAGTCTTCTGGAGAGATTCAATGCTGTGTGAAGGAGTTTTGGGTACTGAGCAGCACTTTGCAGGTTCATTTTGATTTGCGATTCCTTGTATCGATTTAGAAGAGACTGTGGGGGCTGCACTCTGAGCTCTTTCCCTGGTACTCTCCATTGTTCTTTCCAGCAGATTTGATGTACAGGTCTCTCCAGGCCGAGATTCAAGGCTGCAATGAGCAGGATGTGGATGGAAAGCAAGATCAACCATCCCCTTTAAGAACTGGCCCGTGCCATTGTGTGTGTGTTCCGTTGCTGACTGACATCACATGAGCTTCGCCAGCGCTCTGAGTTAGTGCCTCGCTCCCAGGCTTTTGCGCCTTAAGACAGGTGTGAAGCGCCTGATTTAGCGCTCCAATCACCTCCAGGGGCGATAAAAGTCAAGTTTGCAGTCGGTGGCGATAATTAGCGCCAGGCGCTAATCTTTGCGCCCGACCGATAATTGCGCCCCAAATGGGTCGATACTGAATTTCTCCCCCTTTGTTTCTTATACTCAAATAGAGCTGCCAATCAACCAAAACCTACAGATACTGGAATTTGAATTGACTCCTCCTTGGATACTTGATCTGCTGCAGTCGTGTGTCTAAACAAGCTGGAACATTTTCTGTAAGTAAGCCTGGTTTTTAACTCATCTACTGACAGAGGAAGAATGAAAAGGGCCTCCGCGGGCGGAGAGTTGCTCTGTTACTGCCCAGCGAATGCCCGTGAAATTCTTACGCCTGGTAAAAGCAGGCGTAAGACCTGCTTTTACCAACGTAAGAGTTTAAATGAATATAAAAATATTTTTTTCAATTATTTAAATATTAAAACACCTGTAAAATAAGTAAAGGTTATTTTTAGCCCCTTTAGAATGTTTAAATTTATTTTTCAAAAAATTAAATTTTTATTTTAAATGTTTAATTAAATTGTATTTTAATTAATTTTAAATATGTAATTTTTAAAAATTTATTTGGTATGTAAATGTGTTTTTTATGTGATCCCATTCATGCTTATGGGGATTCTGTACATAAGGAATCCCCATAAGCATGAATGGGGATCCCCCTTCTTTCATTGGTTGGGCCAGCCCACGTGATCCCAGGGGTGCTTGTGAACCGTCTGCGCCCCTGGGATACATGGACCTCTGCGCATATCTACACAGAGGCCCAGGAGCACGAGTCTCCGTGGTTCCCGAGGCAGGAGGTAGGCGCGGATTTTATTTGTGGATCGGAGGCATTTCCCCGTGGAAGCCTCCATACGCAAATTCAGGCCCAATAACTCGTTGAATCATAACAAAACTGTTTCCTTTTTAGTCACAGCCCCTCTGAATCACAGGTTTTGTTGTAGGCTAACTGGTGAGCCATATCATTTTGTCATCCCACTGGACAACTGGTGGTGAGGGTTTAGTAACGTAAATATATAGATCTGGAATTTCTGCAGGGCTCTCTGGCGGTATACTGGACAACCCTCAGAGAATTGGTGTAAACAGCTAGAAATATCCATTTACCCTATTTCTCTGGGGAATTCAGTCAATGTCCCACCTAAGTTATGGCAGGAGTTCAGCCGCCTGCGCCCTAAGCTCTGGAATTCCCTCCCTAAACATCTCCACCTCCCTACCTCTCTCTCCTCCTTTAAGACGCTCCTTAAAACCTACCTCTTTGAACAAGCCTTTGGTCCACCTGTCCTACTATCTTCTTACGTGGCTCTGTGTCAAATTTTGTTTTATAACGCTCCTGTGAAGCACCTTGCGATGTTTTAGTATGCTAAAGGCGCTATTTAATTGCAAGTTGTTGTTGTTGAGATCGGGAGAATCCCACGGAGATTTAGGGCCATAAACAATAAAAAGAAATCCCTGCACAAATGAATAACCCACATAAATATAAAAATGACCTATCAATAGCAAACCTAATCCATGGTTATATATATTCAACATCATCATTTTTAGCATGGAGATGAATAGCTTAAATTAAAAATAAATAAAATTATTTAAAACATTTTAAAATATTTATCATATTTAAATATTTAAAAACAAGGTCAATTCTATGAGCCACACAATTTAGCAGTATGGGGGTTCTGGGCATCAAAAGAATTTTTAGCAAAATGTGTGGAAGGAGGACTAGAACAAGATTGGATACGTCTCCCATTCAATGGCTGTTAGTTGGTACGACACTGATTAGACCTAAATCTGAAAAGATTCCATTTTCAGAGGAAGGATAGTTAAACCTGCAACTTCTGTATAATTACAGCATTTCATTGCGACTATTCACTTATCCATTTACTCCTCAGTGTTAAGGAATAATAGACAACAAAATGGTCAGTTTTTGTTGCACATATAGACAAGTTGGTCAATATTTTGCGAATTAGAATTCAACACATTCATTTACCGGGACTACTTTTTTAATGTTTCTTTAATTACAAGCTAATCATTTGACAATAGTTTTGATTGCTTTGTTTCAATTCGAATGGCTCCAAACTAGGTGCCAGACCAAATAAAATTAATATTAAAAACTTAAATTAAAGGAACATGTGTAGTAACAGTTGCAACTAGACTAAATAGGTAGAAATTTTTCTTGGGCGGTAGCACAAACTGGGTGATGATGAATCGGCAGCCCGTTTTACACACCTCCCGATTTTCTTTTCCATTAACGACTGCCCAAGACGCATTTGTACCCCAATGATTTTTTTCTCAGCTAGACTAATGTCTAATGAAGATTCATGATACTGAGCTTTTTTGTCACTTAAGTATTAGAAGTTGACATTTCTTTGTAGCCAACTGATAACACTACTAAGTACTACTATGTCAGATATGACATTTACTAGTCAATGACAGCCTTGTGCTCGTTTATAATTTTCCTAACAATGAAATCCAAATCCCCAGCTGCAGAAGGCATCACTGGCTATGATAGATGAATCTTCTGTTCTTCACACTTTTAATGTAAATCCCATACCCCATGCTGCTTGGAAAAGAGCACAAGAACATAAGAAAGTGTGGAACAGGGAAAGGGTATTTAACTCATCAAGGACGCTCTTTTCAACATCCTGGGTATAGTGTGCACTGGCTTGGACTGTCCCGATTTATTAATCTCTTCAGAGAGGTAAATAATCACAGAAGTTCCAAAGAGAAAACAAAACTGACATTTCTTCCTGATTCGCTCTCTCCCCACCCACCAAAGGTAATCAATAATACTCCACTATGCCACTCTAATACAATAAGCTACCTATGCAACCATGCTTGCAGACACAGAGACCATTTCTTGGTCCCTGCGGCTCTGGAAATATAAGTAAAAATTACTATTGTCGAGAGAGTGGTGAACAAATACTTAAATGTTCATATGACATTCCTATGGTCTGCTACCTTAACAGATATTAACCCATTTAAAATAGATTGGTTAATAGCAGTGAGAGAATAGTCATACAAATACTATAACCCTGATGATTACCTAACCGGTCTGGAGAGTAAAATTAGATGGGGTGTAAAACAGGTGTCCAACCCGAACCCGGCCTGTTCCCGATAGACGGATTATGTTAAAATCAGGGTTTAAGTATTCACTCACTATTATTGCTAACTGTAATTTCTAGCCAATAGCATCCTATGACCTATTTGTCATCTATTGTGATAATTATTCCTGTCACCTTCTAAATCTACTGTATTAGATTTTAAACCAGGTCGGTTATGGAACATTATCTGTTTTTGCGAGGAGTTTCTCTATAAATCTACTTTGGGGGGATAGACACGTGTTTCCAAACTCTAGTTTCAGTACAGACTTGTCAAAGTTGTACACGTGTCCTCTAGCGCTGTGCTCACAGTTTAAGTTAAATAAATGAATAGCACCTATATTACCCATGTCTTTCCATCATAGCCCTTCTCAATCTTTTCTCTAGTGAAAGCAATATCAGTTCTGTGAGCAGCTCGTAATTTAGCATTAAATTAAGGCCTGGTCCAAGTTCACGACTGGTGCGACTTTCAGGTAAATCTACTATGCAATAACTTGGTAATTGCTGCCTGGTTAAAATTAATTGGATTAATTCCCCAATAATTGAGTTAATTGGTCTTTTCACTCCACCAGCAGAAACAATTTGCCACTCTGTTAAACTTCCTTTTAAATGTCGACAGACTTCACCCATGTGGCATTAGCTGTGTGTTACGATTACCATCATGTGGTGTTAGCTGTGTTAATATTACCATTGTGCAGATTGCCATCCTGTTATTTGTGTTTGAATGAGAAGAAAATACACATTTTTGTGTCCCTCCTTCTAGTTTGGAAATGCTCAGTCATGTAATTGCCAGATGATAAATCTAATGTAACAAAAAATTGAAGCAACTGCCCCATCCTTCCATATTGGATGGCAATGATGGGCCTGAATTTGCGATCGGAGGCTTTCCGCGGGCGAATGCCTCGGAACCGCAAGAAAAGTACAAACCCACCTGATGATCCTGGAGGTTCGAACACTTGCGCTCCTGGGCCTCTACGCACACGCATGTGTAAAGGCCCACGTATCCCAGGGCATATGCGGTTCGCAAGCTCCCCTGGGATCACATGGGCTGGCACAACCAATCAGAAAGGGACATTCCCATTATGCTTATGGGCATTCCATTTACGTACAGAATCCCCATAAGCATGAATGGCAATCGCTCAAAAAACACAATTACACACCAGTTAAAAAAAAATCATTACATGTTCAAAATTAATTAAAATACAATTAAATTAAACATTTAAAACAAAAATGTAATTAATTATTTTTTATGTTTTAAAAGGGCTAAAAATAAACTAAACAAGTTTTAAAGGTTTTTTATGTTTAAATAATTACAAAAAAATTATTTAAAGATTTATTTAAACTTTTTACCAGGCGTAAGAGTTTCACGGGCATGCGCTGGGCAGTAGTTAGGCAAATAGCCCAACTCTCCGCCAGTGAATGTCCATTTTCCAGGGATGTGGTGGATCTGTCAAGCTGAAACTTGATGCGTATCACACAAGGAAACCCAACGCTAAATGTCTGGCGCTAATTCAATTACTGCACCCAAATGCTCCGTGCACGGGGTCATTGGCCTCAGAAAATCTGGGCCATTATTTTCTACATTACAAGAGTGGCTGCACTCCAAAAGTACCTCATTGATGGTAAAGCACTTTGGAATATCCTGAGGTTGTGAAAGGTGCTATATAAAATCTTTCTTTAATCAAGTCATCAGCCCTGAATTTCCTTATTACTTTGGCAGGAGATTGGCAAACCCCCTAGAGAAATGGTTGCTTTTAGCCATTAATGCCATTTCTCCGGGAGTCCTGCCATTGATATGGCTGGCGATGCGGACAGCCCCAGCAGAAATTCAGAGCCACCATTTGCACAGGTTCAATTAATCATGAATCTCATTAATCTTGCAATCATAAATAAGAAATGGGTATAAGTAAACCTAAATCTAATTTGAATCAGACTTATGATGATGTCAATCATTCTTCAACCCTTAAGATTCTTAGAAATATTAACACAAACTCTCTAGCCATTCATATTAATGCTGGCCATGTCATCCATAAAGATTGTCAATATGAGCGGAAAGCAGATTTTCTCTCAGAAATAATTAAGTACCTGTACATTATTCAGTGAAGGCTTCAGTGCCCCGGAGCGGCCTTTTGAGTTTGAATGAGGTGTGTCCACACAGTGTAATTGGCTTGATTAACTTAATAATTCATCATCCCTTTCAGGTTACTGTGGTGACTATTGTCTTGACACCTGTCACCTGACCACAAGCGTCTGCTTTGTGAAAGCTTTAAAAACAATTTCAGAAATTAAGCCCAGCGGGACGACCATTTACATGAGTTTTAGCCTCAGTCTTTGCATAATAGCTATGACTTTTAAATTGTGACCATTTTCTGCTCGATGTTAATGAAATGTGGTAACTGATGTTATGTGGCTACGTAACTAATTTCACAAACTATGGTGCCATACATGGGAATACTGCAGATGTAACATTTACACATTCTGTGGAAAAAATGCCTCCCCCCACCCCCCCGCGGTCACACATGGAGACCCCAAGTTCACACACACACCTCCGAGTTCACATCCCCCCCCCTCCCCCCCGAGATCACGCACACCCCCCCCCCCCCTGCCACCACCCCCCCCCCCCGAGATCACGCACACACACCATCCCCCGGCAGAGTTCACACTTAGGCCTCCAAAAGCCTGACCTGAGCTTTGGCGATTCCTCTACTGGTGATGTCACAACACCACCACATCAAGACTCACTGACAGCTAGAATTGGAGATCAATCCTTAATCAACGATCTTTACACAATGGCCCTGAATTTCAGCGAGTATTTTTCCAATTTCTTGCTGTAACTCTGGCAGATCAGTGGAACCTCTGAAGAAATGGTGTAGACTGCTATTTTCAGCAGTTTATATTGTTTTTCTCGGGGTGAGCTGAATTGCTCTTGCAGAGGGCCGGCATAGGCTCAATGGGCTGAATGGCCTCCTACTGTGCTGTAATGATTCTATGATTCTATAATTCTATATATAAAGGCCCAGAATTTGCAGGACATAATAACAGCGAAGTACAGACAGCCTTTATATTACTTTCTCTTTATCAATTTTTAGCCCATCCAGTATCTCAACTACCTCCTCTTTCACGATGATTTTGGCAGCATCTTCTTCCTTGGCAAAGACAGATGCTAAGTACTCATTTATTACCTCAGCCATGCCCTCTGCCTCCATGTGTAGGTCTCCTTTTTGGTCCCTGATCGGCCCCATCCCTTCTCTTACTACCCGTTTACTATTTATATGCCTATAGAAGACTTTTGGATTCCCTTTTATGTTAGCAGCCAGCCTATTCTCATGCTCTATCTTGGCCCCTCTTATTTCCTTTTTCACTTCACCTCTGAACTTTCTATATTCAGCCTGGTTGTCACTTGTATTCTCAACCTGACATCTGTCATAAGCCCCTTTTTTCTGCTTTATCTTACTCTCTATCTCTTCCGTCATCCAGGGAGCTCTGGCTTTATTGCCCTACCTTTTCCCCTCGTGGGAATGTACCTCGACTCTACCCAAACCATCTCCTCTTTAAAGGCAGCCCATTGTTCAATTACAGTTTTGCCTGCCAATCTTTGATTCCAATTTACCCGGGCCAGGTCCATTCTCAACCCACTGAATTTGGCCCTCCTCCAATTAAGTTTTTAAAAAAAATATTTAATTTACTAAGAAACTGGCTAATGTACATCAATGAAATTAGTTAATGGTTCAGTATAGTTTTTTTAAGTCATTATCAATTATTTAAAATCAGATTAGTCACAAGTAAAGAACTAGAAACTGTGCTTGTTTTGTAATAAACCTATTTTTAGCTGTATTAATAAAACTGCATCAGGTTACCAATCTTAAATATATCAAGGAATATTTTTTTTAAAAGAAATAAAAAATTACACTCTATTACACTGATTGATTGCGCTGGTTCATGGAAGATTTTACATTTGTGATTATGCAAATACATTTTAGCAGAGACTTGAACTGTAACCGAACCAGCGCAAGTTCAAGCACAATTTGCGCCCAATTTCCAGATTGCGCCAAAGTAAAAACTCTACCTCCAGTGTCTGAAAGCATCCTAAAACAGTCAGCATTTTTTTGCTGTATTAGAATTACATTTTTTTTTACTCACACCAACTTACCTTGCACCTCCACCCATCCCTCTCTATCTACATTATCACTTCCCCATCTCACTAGCCACTCCTCACACTCACCTTCATCCTACTGCAAGCATACCAACTAACAACACACTTGGGTGGTTTATCCAATGGTCATGTGAAGTTTCTGGTAATGTGCTGTCAACCATTGAAATCTTTATTTTAACACTGCATTCTTGGACAGATTTGTGTGCACCTTTGGAAGTGGCTTAGTGAGTTGCAGTGAATGGTGAGACATAACGTTGCACCTCCCCCCGCCCCCCCCCACCGCCCCCCCACGCCCAACAATGGTGATGAGTGTGAAATGAATGGCTTGGGCATTGTAGGGATGCTTTATTATGCTGGTGTGGGGTGGTGCCAACCTGGTGCATCATGAGGTTAAGTGAAGCAAATCTGGACATGGTGAGGCCATCGATGGCATCCCGGGCAGCAATGTGCACGGGTGATGATGCCCTTTGTCCAGTGCAGCATCAGTTGATTGCAGAGAAGGTTGGTGTGGATGTTGGTGATGTTAGTTTCCCTGGTGATGTTGGTGTTGGAGCTGATTGTGTTGGGATTCTGAGGACCCAGGTGAGATTTTTTTAAGGGCACTGTTGCTGGATTAGATGGCAGTTGAAGTTGAGATGACAGAAGCGATTTGTCAATGGTGAGAGAGCTTGCTCCAAGTAGGTGACAGTGGCTAAAGAGTTTATTCCAAACACTTCCAAACTGCATACAGCTCAAAAGGTTCTTCCAAGTCATGAAGGCTCAAGCTTCTGACATTGGAAAGTGAGCAGCTGTGAAATGGAAGCTTTCATACCACTTTTGCACCTGTCACCTATTCACAGCAATGAGGAGACATAGAGAACCCGACCTACTTACCTGACGTGATCTCCAAATGACGTGAACCCAGTTAAAAATGTGGTAAAACAGAAAAAGACTGGCAAAATAGTAGTAAACAAGCACTTAACAAGCAGTTAAGTATCTTAAATGCCTCCCCCGCCACTTGGTGTCGGGTCTGTTCTGAAATCGCAGATCCGACACTCTGGAAAGTTACATGGACGCGGGTTGGCAGTGGCTCCCCAACCCGTTGTCAATCATTTCGATTTTGACAGTGGACCCACCTCCAAACCCGCACTCTGAGCGCTGGCAAAATTCTTAAATCTGTGCCCTTTTGTTATTGACCATTCAGCCATTGCAAACCATTTCTCTTTATTTACTCTATCTAAACTCTTCATAATTTTAAACACCTCTATCAAATCTCCTCTCAACCTTCTCTACTCCAAGGAGAACAACCCCAGCTTCTCTAGTCTATCCACATAACTCTAATCCGTCATCTCAGGAACAATTCTGGTAAATCTCTACTGAACACTCTCCAAAGCCTTCATGTCCTTTCTAAATTGTGGTGCCCAGAATTGGAGCGTCTGAAAAGGAGAGAGAGGTAGAGAGGGAATTCAGAGGTAAGGGAACTGGCAGCTGAAGGCACGGCTGCCAATAGTGGAGCGAAGGAAATCGGGGACTTTTTTAAATATTCGTTCATGGTATGTGGGCACCACTGGCAAGGCCAGCATTTATTGCCCATCCCTAGTTGCCCTTGAGAAGGTGGTGGTGAGCCACCTTCTTATTGCAGTCCGTGTGGTGAAGGTACTCCCACAGTGCTGTTAGGGAGGGAGTTCCAGGATTTAAACGCAGCGACGATGAAGGATCGGCGATATACTTCCAAGTCAGGATGGTGTGTGACTTGGAGGGGAACTTGGAGGTGATGGTGTTCCCAGGTCACGAGTTTGGAAGGTGCTGCCGAAGAAGCCTTGGCGAGTTGCTGCAGTGCATCCTGTAGATGGTACACACTGCAGCCATGGTACGCCAGTGGTCGAGGGAGTGAATGTATTAGGTGGTGGATGGGGTGCCAATCAAGCGGGCTGCTTTGTCTTGGATGGTGTCCAGCATCTTGAGTGTTGTTGGAGCTACACTCATCCAGGCAAGTGGAGAGTATTCCATCACACTCCTGACTTGTGCCTTGTAGATGGTGGAAAGGCTTTGGGGAGTCAGGAGGTGAGACACTCGCCGCAGAATACCCAGCCTCTGACCTGCTCATGATGCCACAGTATTTATGTGGCTGGTGCAGTGAAGTTTCTGGTCAATGGTGACCCCCAGGATATTGATAGTGGGGGGTTCGGCATTGGTAATGTCGTTGAATGTCAAGGGGCGGTGGTTAGACGCTCGCTTGTTGGAGAAAGTCATTGCCTGGCACTTGTGTGGCGCGAAAGTTACCTGTAACTGATCAGCCCAAGCCTGAATGTCGTCCAGGTCTTGCTGCATGCGGGCATGGACTGCTTCATTATCTGAGGAGTTGCGAATGGCACTGAACACTGTGCAGTCATCCCCACTTCTGACTTTATGATGGCGGGAATGTCATTGATGAAGCAGCTGAAGATGGTTGGGCCTAGGACACTGCCCTAAGAAACTCCTGCAGCGATATCCTGGGGCTGTGATGATTGACCTCCAAAACCACAACCATCTTCCTTTGTGCTAGGTATGACTCCAGCCACTGGAGAGTTTTCCCCCGGATTCCCATTGACTTCAGTTTTACTAGGGCTCCTTGATACCACACTCGGTCAAATGCTGTCTTGATGTTAAGGGCAGTCACTCTCACCTCACCTCTGGAATTCACCTCTTTTATCCATGTTTGGACCAAGGCTGCAATGAGGTCTGGAGCTGAGTTGTCTTGGCGGAACCCAAACTGGGCATTAGTGGGCAGGTTATTGGTGAGTAAGTGCTGCTTGATAGCACTGTTGATGACACCTTCCAGCACTTTGCTGATGATTGTGAGTAGACTGATGGAGCGGTAATTGGCTGGATTGGATTTGTCCTGCTTTTTGTGGACAGGACATACCTGGGCAGTTTTCCACATTGTCGGATAGATGCTAGTATTATAGCTATACTGGAACAACTTGGCTAGAGGCACGGCTAGTTCTGGAGCACAAGTCTTCAGCACGACAGCCGGGATTGTAGGGGGTGGTGGTGGTTTGTGCCAGCTTCACCTCTGGCCTCTGAGCGGTTCAAATCGCTCCCACTCCCTTGGTTCTAGACCTTGGGCTTATTTAGGGGTTGTGAATAAAAGGTGCAGTAGACAATTGAGTTAAATGAGAGAACTCCAAACTTTATTCAAGATAAAACACAATAACAAACATAAACTTCAAGTACAGTAGGGGAACACTTTGGTACAAGCGAGGGAAATGACAGTATAACAGTAATTCACCCCTCCCAACCCCACTACACTAACTAGGTTGGGGTTCAGAGGACCAGGAATAATGCTCACCACTCCTTGACAATTCTTGACAGTTGAGGTATTTCGCGATTTCGGGGTTCACTGGGGTTTTTGGTTGTTGGGGCCTGCCGTACCCCGGACGTGGTAGAAGACTTCAGCTGCACTCCAGGTCAGTTTGGGTCTGTCCGCTGATGCGGTAGGGTGCGTTTTGGACTTATCAGGTGCGTACCTGATTTCTTTGTTTCTAGCTGCAGGGTTTAGAGTCTTTGCATGTAAGTCTTATCCAGGGGTAAGCGAGGAGCAGTTGTAGTGTTGGCGTTTCTTCGGTTTTCCCCTGGTTGGCTGGTTTTGGTCGCGGTTACCTCGTGGTTGGTTGCTGCGCGGGGCCTTGGTTTCCGCGGTATTTTCGAGTGTCGGTTTACCTCGTGCAGCCCTTGGCGGCTCTTGTTGTTAGTTCATTGCGTTGGAGGCCTGTTGGGGCGGTACCTCCTGGAGCTGGACCGTGTGTTGAGCGATGCCGACTCGCTCCCAGCTCGTGGTCTCAGTTCTAGCCCTTGTCTGGCCTTGTCTGTCCCTGCCTCCGATCTCGCCTCGGGTCTGCCTGCCTCGTGGCCTAGCTGCTTGTCTCTCCTCCTGCTCATTGCTTGTGTGTTGAGTTAACTTCCGAGTGTGGTGCCCGACTCTGCTCTCTCCACTCTCTCTCTTTGTGCTAAGGGTCCCCCAATTATACCCCATTGGGGTTCCCTTATCTCCGCGCCAAATCTCATTTGCTCTTTGTCTGTGCTTCCATGAGCTCGTTAAGTCTGATGACTTTAACTTTGTGTTAACTTGTCCTGATGGCTACCGATGTCTTCCATTGAGACAGGGTTTCTATCTACGCGCCAAATCTCGCTTCTTTTGTCTTAGGTTTTGGCGGGCTTGTTAAACTGTTCTGGTCGATATTTGCCTAATCGGTTTTTGATGGGATGATGGGCTATGAAATTGTGTACTGGAAGTTTTATTGTTAGGAATTGTTTTCAGACTTCCAGCATCCTGTCTGGACCTGGGGATTTCAAAAAGGGGTCTTGGTTTATTCATTTTGTGTTTGTGATGTTTTGGATGAGGCTCTTCCTCCTTGGTTGGATTGCAGTGCAAACATCTCCCAGACAGCTTGATTTGGTCCCAAAAACCAAAAGCTGTCCATTGCCTCACCACACCCCTTCCCACAGCCTGTGTTTCTGTGACTGCAGGTTTACCCAATGGCCCTTTTTTAAAAGGTATCTTATCATCCAAAGTCATTTTCCTCAGGTCTTTTTCTTCCTTGATCCTTTCAAAATGTCCAAAACTGAGGTTTTGACCTCAAATTCCTTCATTTCGGTCCCACCATTCCAAATTCATGTTTAGATCCAAAAATCACCCCCTTTAGGGTTCTATTCGAGTTTCTGGGGGATTTTGCGAAGCCTACAGGATGTTGTCGGGGCCTACAGCCTTTGCTGTATCCAGTGCGCTCAGCCGTTTCTTGATATCACGTGAAATGAATCGAATTGGCTGAAGACTGGCTTCTGTGATGGTGGGAACCTGAAGAGTAGGCCGATATGGATCATTCACTCGGCACTTCTGGCTGAAGATGGTTGCAAACACTTCAGTCTTGTCTTTTGCACTCACGTGCTGGGCTCCACCATCATTGAGGATGGGGATATTCATGGAGCCTCCTCCTCCCGTTAGTTGTTTAATGGTCCACCACCATTCACGACTGGATGTGGCAGGACTGCAGAACTTTGATCTGATCTGTTGATTGTGGGATCGCTTAGCCCTGTCTATAGCATGCTGCTTCCGCTTTTTAACACGCAATAAATCCTGTGTTGCAGCTTCCCCAGGTTGGCACCACATTTTTAGGTACGCCTGGTGCTGCTCCTGGCATGCTCTTCTACACTCCTTATTGAACCAGGGTTTGCGCAAGAGTCTAGAATTGGATGAGCGCAGAGATCTCGTAGAGTTGCAGGGGAGGTTCATTGATGCTGCAGAACCTCATTCTCAGCATTGCTGGCTGTGAACCTGTGTCAGCAAGCAGAAGAACACCAAGTCCAAGGAGCCAGACGACTCACCCACCTCTCAAGATGGCAGATCCACACCCCAGGGAGAGAGCCCGCATTTTCTTGGACCAAGCATTGGAGAAGTTGGTGTCCACTGTGGAGAGACGGAGGGCGGTGCTGTACCCGACAAATGGCAGGAGGCCCTCGCCGCAAGTCTTCCGTGCCATGTAGGAGGGAGGTGGTCCATCATGTCTCTGACAGCACTGTGGTCCCCAGGACCCACACACAATGCAGGAAGAAGTTTAACAACCTCACTCAGGTGGTCAGGGTGAGTGAATGCTTCAACAAATACTACATACCATCGTCTGAACCACAGTCTTCACACACTGGCCAAAGCACCACACCCCCAGCACTCACCCATCAACAATTTCTACTTAACAACACTCACACCCACATCTCACACCTTGCACACAATGACAGCTATTCAATAATGGCAGGCACATTACCCAAACACATTGCTCCACACTCACTCACACACTTTCCTTTCTTTTGTAGGCCAAGGTGGCGCATAACAGGATGGAGCAGGAAGGCACAGGCGGGGGACAAGCCAACACCCAACCACTGTCAGAGCTGGAAAATAGAGTGCTGGAGATTATTGGATGCCAGGTGGTGGGCGCCGTGGCCACCGGCGACATTGACATCCTTGGGAACAACAACAGTATGTTCATCCCTACTCCTTCTCACATACCACTTCCCCCTCACCCCACAAGCCTTTCGCACTTTCCAACTAATCATGCTGTATGCATGTTTTTCTCCTTTCCTGCCCCCCTTCCCTCACCTTAACCCGACTCCTGTGCCTTTATGCTTTCAGATAATGACCAAGCACCTGAGCAGCCTGTCCCTGAGAGCACTATTGAGAACACTCCGCATGTCTCACCCGCAGGCACCAGCTCAGATACTGGCACTACGCATTCTTTAGAGGCTAGTATAGTAGTGGGATTTGCACAGGGTGATGCACCGGGAACGAGTGGGCTGCAGCAAGGCCAGGGGGAAAGGGTAGCTCGGGGGCCAGCACTCCGGAGGGCAAGTTCATGCGCGAGTTCTGCTGCACAGGAATCAGGTGAGGACCTTGATTGGGAGGCCTTTGGAAGAAGGGTGATGGGCATGCAAGCGAGGATGATAGGTGCAATGGCAAGGTGCCCGAGAGCCTGTCGGTAATGGTAAGGAGCATGGAGGAGTCCACCTCCAACATTGCACAAAGCTCTGTGCACACCATGGAGCCCATCATTTCCAATGTGCAGAGGAAAGTGGACTCCCAGAGAGATCGTGGTGACCCAGACTTGATGCCATATGTGATGGGTGATCTGGCAGCTTCCAAAGCAGCACAGGCGGAAGTGACACAACGTCTTAGTGCTGTAATGCAGTCTATGGTTGGTGCCATCCAATCTCAGACTGCTCTCATGCAGTCTCAGCGGGATGCCATGCAAGCTCTGACTGCTGCCATCGTGGCTGGGTCTACCACCGTCGACCGGAGCTTTCACGGTGTCGCAGCAGGCCAGCAATCTGTGATCCAACAGATTGTTAAGGAGGCTGAGGTGCTGCCCCGGGGGAGTGGCAGTGGGTCAGTGGAGCAGGAACCTGCTGTCCTCTCTCAGGATGACAGCATTCCTGCTCCCACCACTGCCACTCTGCCATTGCCCTTGTCGCTGGCTGTCATCCAACCAGCCCAGACTGCTGCCGCCCATGCTGAAGTGATACAGTCTGCAGCCGGGCCTTTCAGGCCCAGAGCTGGTCGAGGGCATCCTCAAGGCCATCTGAAGTCTCGCGCACGGACACTCAGCAGCCTTCCACCAGCCCTGCTGCAGCCACTGCGTCAACACTTCGTACTAGAGCACTAGAGTAGGCAAAGAAACAGTAACGAGAGGCACTAAGGAATTGCACAAGGGTGAATAGTTCATATTGTTGTTGTAAATATGTGTTCACTGATTTTTGATAAATTTATTATTTGAGTTCGGATAATTTGTGCTGTTTCTCATTTCAGCTTTGCGCTGTGATATGGTCTGCAACAGGGATGGAATGATGGGGATCTGGTGAGCAACGGGGATCTGGCGTTTAATTTATTGGAAGCGTAGTCTGATGAGGCGGTCAAGGACCGACATTCCGGAAGGCCGATTGAGTGGCTACTCCTCCCTCGCTCCTTTTCCTCCTCCTCCTCCTCCTCCTCCTCATCCTCCTCTCCTCTTCCACTCCCTCTTCCTCCTCCTGAGGTGGTACCACAATCCCTGGTGGCAAGGGCTGTGCCCTCATGATGGCCAACTTGTGGAGCATGCAGCAGACCACCACGAAATGGGACACCCTCTCAGCCGAGTACTGGAAGGCTCCTCCCGAGCCGTCAAGGCAGCGGAACCATTGCTTGAGCACCCTGATGGTCTGCTCGATGATGTTCCTGGTGGCTGCTTGGCTCTCAATTTATGAGTGCTGGGGAGGATTGTTGGGGTTGCGGAGGGGAGTCATGAGCCAGGTAGGAGAGTGGATAGCCCTTGTCTCCAACCAGCCAGCAGCGAGCTTCATGTGGTGGCTGGAAGAGTGTTGCCACACTGGTCTGGCGCAGGATGAAGACATCGTGGCTGCTGCCAGGATAGCGGGCATTCACATTGAGGATTCACTGTCTGTGGTCGCACACCAACTGCACATTAAGTGAGTGGTAGCCTTTGCGATTACAGAAAATCTCAGGATGTTATATAGTGCCCACAAAGCCATGGGGAATCCTGCTATCCTGACAAAGTCACATGCACGCTCGTCCTGCTTCTCTCTGGTTATGGGGAAGGAAATGTAATCCATTTTCCTGCTGTAGAGAGCCTCTGTGACCTCCCGGATGCAGCAATGGACGGTGAATTGTGAGATGTTAGCTACATCTCCTGTTGCAGACTGGAAGTATCCGCTGGCGAAGAAATTGAGGGTGACAGTGACTTTGACTGCCACTGAGAGAGCCATGCTCATCCTGATCTGAGGTTGGAGATCTTGTTGCAGGAGGTGGCAGAGTTCTGTGACCATGTCCTTGCTGAAGCGAGTCTTCTAATACACTGCTCCTCGCTTAATTGGAGGTAGGAGAATTGCTGTCGGAATACCCTCGGAGGGTAAGGCCTCCTGTTGAGAGCCCTGATGGCCCTCCTCCTCCCTCTGGCCAATGTTCCAATCTTTCTCGCTCCCTCTGCCGTAGATCCTGGAGGGCGAGGTTGACTGCCAATACAGCCCCCATTAATGTAACGAAGTGTAGCACTTTGGTATTTTGACAGAATAAATGTAATTAATTGTTAGTAGACACAACACTCCGAAGACTAAAGAACCTTTAAACGACTGAATGAAACTTCCACAATGTGAAACTAAAAAGGAAGCAGAGAAACAGCAGTAACCTGAGAGCTGCGACTCATTACTCATGATCCCTTTAAAGTAGCGCCACTGGAGCCGGCATCCGCCTGCTTCACGCCTCCTCTTCCTGTTGTTGTCGGGGGGCTGCTGAGGCAGGGGGCAATAATCAATTTGGTAGATCGGGTGCTCAGTGAGCGTTGCACGCTCCCTGACGTCACAATCTGCCTGGCGCTAAAATTCCTGGTGCTAACTCATAGCGGCAGTGCTGGGGGGGGGGGCTGAATTTGGCGTGTGCCGCTGAATTCGCCTTGCCCCGGCGTTACTGCCTTAGCGCCCCATTAGTGCCCCCTGCCTGGCGCTAACTGAAGGCGCTAACCAATCAAATTTCTCCCCCTACATCTTTTGGACACTCACTGGCTGTGAGGTGTAGAAATTGGTTATGGCCCATTTTCAGGCACATAACCAATGGGATGACTGAAGCATGCACCCCAACCAGGAAGGCTTGGGGCATCCCTGAAATTAGGTCTCGATCCTGATTTGTTTAATTTGGGTGAGCAGCCAGTGCCTGCCATGCCTCCACATGTAGCTCACCCATTTTTCCTGCACGAGTGTTATCGAGGCAAGAAAGAAAGTTGGGGGTTGGTGGTGGGGCTTAGTGGCAATGGGGGAAGGGGAGGCATCAGGTGAGCCCTCCTGCTCTACATGGCTGCATAGCAACATTTTGGGGATTTCTTTTAACAAACTAACATTTTGTTGTTTACATATGTAAGGGATCTAACGTCTGTGTTAGGTGGCTGCCACGGATGCCTGAAAAATGGCTTGAGCCAATTTCAGGTCAGATGTCTTTTAGGCATCCTTGAGGCATGAGGCGCGTGTCCCCAAAATTGGGCCTAGTTGCACCCATAAAATGGGCATATCAGGGTCCAAATTCTACCCGAGTGTCTTAAAAAGATTTATTAGGAATGGGTGGAATAATTAAATGATTCTAACTGAGTTGGGCAGACAGGTGTGTGAGTACTTATTTTCTATTAATATATTTCTGATAGCTATAACTAAAGCACCATTAATTTTACCATGTGACTTAGAGTGTGCCTGGTAAAATTTTCAGGGCCCGACGTGTGGTCAGCAAATGTATTCCTGGTCAAACCACCTGGGGGTCCAGGCGAGGATCGAGGCCTGGATTTCTGAAGATTTGGGCACTTTTTTTTTAAAGCTACCTACCACATCTTGCATGCTGTAAGATTAGGATCACAGGCCACACACAGATTACCCAAAGAGTTTTAGGAGTTGCAAGGCTTTTATTAAAGAGCTACAGTTTTAAAGCATAATCAGATATTACATATGGTTTAAGCTGAGTATAATAGACATACAACCCGTGACAGTAGAGAGCGATCTATGACTCCCGAATCGGAATGCCATGACCGGACGGACGGGGAGGCAGTACGGTGGTCTCGGATTGGGTGGATTCCTGCAGTCTGCTGCAGCGGTCACTTCTGTTGGGTCATCCCTCGAGCTGTTGGAGGTGTTAGGCCGTCGGCCACCTCAGAGGCTAAACTTGACCAAGGTGTTAGGCCGTAGCCACCTCGGGGAAGCCTTCGCCCCTAACTGCATGATTTCCTCTCTCGGTCGTCTATATTTATAGTTATTTCGGTGGGCTGGTAATCACTTGGTTTCAATCATTTGATCTCCCATTCTATTGTCCAATTGTGAAGCGAGAAGGCATCCCTCGCCGTCCCTTTCTGCATGGCTGGTGAGGCCTCCCTCTTATCTTTCTGAGGAATGTTTTGTTATGTTTCTTTAAGGATATTTTATGACTTTTCGGCTCCATTTTTGTCTATTATCCCACCACCCTGTGTTGTTTTGCATTTTACGATTCCCTTATCACTCCTATTTGTCTTTTGATGCTTGTTATTCGACCTTGCTGGCATTTCTGCTATCTGTTCCCAGCTGCATGTTGTTAGTCTCTGTTCTAAGAATTAAAACCCATCTTTGAATCTAACAGCTATTTCTTACAATGCGCACAATGGTGCTTGCCTCAGATGTGCCTCGAGTGGCTCAGGAACCTAACCCTAACCCCACAAACTTTGGTGGGGTCAGTGGTGGAAGTTCAATGCATCCGGTACTTGTGATGGATTTTCATGGCCACAAAAAACTCTATTCAACTGAAGTCTAAGTTCCTTGAAATCATTTTACCACCCCTTTCCCTCGAGAAGGGCAATGAACCCTCTGATATTCTAATAAGTTTATCAAAAGAAAATATTGTGATTAAAATAATCTGGAGCCCCGTCATGGATTGTTTAGGCTTTTGGGTGCTGCTATACTCTATGTTCAGACTGAGACTGGTGCTTTGCTAGAGTGTGTGCTGCCTGCTCTGCATCACTCTGGCCAGGGAAAGCAGAGTTCTGACGTGTCGCTTACCGAGGTGTGGTTAATTCTCTATTAATTTCAGTGGTACCTCCTTGATCTGAATACATAAATCTCCAAATGTTTTTCATAAGACTGCAAAGTGCAATGGATATTTCATTAGTGAAATATCACCTCTGGAAATATACCAAGTAAATTTAATCTAAAATAATTGAAAGGATGAGGAATGTCTTCCCAGAATTTTGATTCAACCCATTTATTTATTTGGACTATTTTCATCAATTTATATGAAATTAAGTTTTACATAAATGGCTTACATTTTATTCATAGTTCACTTTTGAAAAGTATAAAATCATCTGCAATACTGACAAGGTGATTTGTGTCATTATTTTGGAGTAACAGTCAGCACACAGCATATCCCAACTTAGACAGCAGCATCTTCGGAGCTTGCTGTGAAAATAATCATTGCTTCAGTTTTATGAAATCATTTTGTTCCATTGCTAGCTTCTGTACAGTGTTGATGAACTCTATCCGTGCCTGGATTACCACTGTGTTCACATACAATCTATATAGCGTTACCATGTTATGTGCTACAGAAAATGCAGAATTTTATATTTCATTGATTTCAATGCAGTTAATTTGACCAAAAATTCAGATGATACTGTCAATGCACTTTAATAACTCTCAGCTGAACCAGATGATTAGATTGGGGGCTCCATGTTTAATTTTATGTTTTTAGTTAGTTTTTATGTTGACCACAGGTGTTTTTTTCTGAGCACAGTGTCCTTGGTGTCATTCACTGGAAATTTAAGGATTGTGATATCATTACTGCCGGTTTCTTGAGAAAAAATCTGGAAATTCTACATCCATTTAAAAAGAAAAAATGAACAAACAAACTTTCATTCATATCACACATTTCACATCCCAAAGCACTTGACAGCCAATGGTCACAATTAGATAAATGACCAGTTAATCGTTTTTTGGTGGTGTTGGTTCCCAAGAACACCGGGAAATTCCCCCGCTCTGCTTTGAAAAGTGAATTAACTGAAGTAACTTGCCTTGCCTTGCTTAATAGCGAATAGTTTGTGATTCATTGGAGTCAATTTTAAATCCCGCCCCTCCCCCCACTATCCCTACGTGTGGGAGAGGGTTAGGGGTGGGGAGTTAAAATATCAGGATCGGGCAACCCGACCCCAACCCAATACCATTCCCGCCCCTTTAAGTTTTAAGGTGCAGAATTCAGAACAAAGTTGTGGCCTGATAACATCATCGGCGCCACGACTTAAATTTAACAGAAAGTGAGGGGAAGGCCCAATCTTTGGGATTCGTGGTAGCTGAACTGAGGTGGGAGCTGCTGACTCCCCAGGGTAAATAACTCTTTTAACAGTCCTTGTGGGCCAGGAGGATCAGGAGTGCTTCCACCAAGCTCCTCAAGGAAGCCATCGCCCTCCCTCAGCCCCAACCTGCATCCTCCCTCCTCCAGCCCCGATCCCCAGCCTCCCTCCCCCAGCCCCGATCCCCAGCCTCCCTCCCCCAGCCCTGATCCCCAGCCTCCCTCCCCCAGCCCCGATCCCCAGCCTCCCTCCCCCAGCCCCGATCCCCAGCCTCCCTCCCCCAGCCCCGATCGTCAGCCCCCCTCCCCAATCCCCGATCCCCAGACTCCCTCCTTCAGCCCCGATCCCCAGCCTCCCTCCCCCATCCCCGATCCCCAGCCCCCCTCCCCAATCCCCGATCCCCAGCCTTCCTCCCCCAGCCCCGATCCCGAGCCTCACTCCTCCAGCCCCGATCCCCAGCCTCCCTCCCCCATCGCCGATCCCCAGCCCCCCTCCCCAATCCCCGAACCCCAGCCTCCCTCCTCCAGCCCCGATCCCCAGCCTCCCTCCCCCAGTCCCGATCCCCAGCCTCCCTCCCCCAGCCCCGATCCCCAGCCTCCCTCCCCCAGCCTCCCATCCCCCAGTCCTGATCCCCAGCCTCCCTCCCCCAGCCCCGATCCCCAGCCTCTCTCCCCCAGCCCCGATCCCCATCCCCGATCCCCAGCCTCCCTCCCCCAGCCCCGATCCCCAGCCCCGATCCCCAGCCCCGATCCCCAGCCTCCCTCCTCCAGCCCCGATCCCCAGCCCCGATCCCCAGCCTCCCTCCCCCAGCCCCGATCCCCAGCCCCGATCCCCAGCCCCGATCCCCAGCCTCCCTCCTCCAGCCCCGATCCCCAGCCCCGATCCCCAGCCTCCCTCCTCCAGCCCCGATCCCCAGCCCCGATCCCCAGCCTCCCTCCCCCATCCCCGATCCCCAGCCCCCCTCCCCAATCCCCGAACCCCAGCCTCCCTCCTCCAGCCCCGATCCCCAGCCTCCCTCCCCCAGCCCCGATCCCCAGCCTCCCTCCCCCAGCCTCCCATCCCCCAGTCCCGATCCCCAGCCTCCCTCCCCCAGCCCCGATCCCCAGCCTCTCTCCCCCAGCCCCGATCCCCATCCCCGATCCCCAGCCTCCCTCCCCCAGCCCCGATCCCCAGCCCCGATCCCCAGCCCCGATCCCCAGCCTCCCTCCTCCAGCCCCGATCCCCAGCCCCGATCCCCAGCCTCCCTCCCCCAGCCCCGATCCCCAGCCCCGATCCCCAGCCCCGATCCCCAGCCTCCCTCCTCCAGCCCCGATCCCCAGCCCCGATCCCCAGCCTCCCTCCTCCAGCCCCGATCCCCAGCCCCGATCCCCAGCCTCCCTCCCCCATCCCCGATCCCCAGCCCCCCTCCCCAATCCCCGAACCCCAGCCTCCCTCCTCCAGCCCCGATCCCCAGCCTCCCTCCCCAGTCCCGATCCCCAGCCTCCCTCCCTCAGCCCCGATCCCCAGCCTCCCTCCCCCAGCCTCCCATCCCCCAGTCCCGATCCCCAGCCTCCCTCCCCCAGCCCCGATCCCCAGCCTCCCTCCTCCAGCCCCGATCCCCAGCCCCGATCCCCAGCCTCCCTCCCCCAGCCCCGATCCCCAGCCAGCCCCGATCCCCAGCCCCGATCCCCAGCCCCGATCCCCAGCCTCCCTCCTCCAGCCCCGATCCCCAGCCTCCCTCCTCCAGCCCCGATCCCCAGCCCCGATCCCCAGCCTCCCTCCCCCAGCCCCGATCCCCAGCCCCGATCCCCAGCCCCGATCCCCAGCCTCCCTCCTCCAGCCCCGATCCCCAGCCCCGATCCCCAGCCTCCCTCCCCCAGCCCCGATCCCCAGCTCCGATCCCCAGCCTCCCTCCCCCAGCCCTGATCCCCAGACTCCCTCCCCAATCCCCGATCCCCAGCCTCTCTCCCCTAGCCCCGAACCCCAGACTCCCTCCCTAATCCCCGATCCCTAGCCTTGCTCCCCCAGCTCCGATCCCCAGCCTCCCTCCTCCAGCTCCGAACCCCAGCTTCCCTCCTGCAGCCCCGATCCCCAGCCTCTGTCCCCCAGCCCCAATCCCCAGCCTCCCTCCTCCAGCCCTGATCCGCATTCTCCCTCCCCCAACCCCGACCCCCAGCCTCCCTCCCCCAGCCCCGAACCCCAGCCTCCCTCCCCAAGCCCCGATCCCCAGACCCCCTCCCCCAGCCCCGATCCCCAGCCTCCCTCCCCAGCCCCGATCCCCAGCCTTCCTCCTCCAGCCTGAACCCCATACCTGATCCCCAGCCTCCCTCCCCCAGTCTCGATCCCCAGCCTCCCTCCCCAGCCCCGATCCCCAGCCTCTCCCCCCCAGCCTCAAACTGCAGCCTCTTCCCCCAGCCCCGATCCCCAGCCTCCCTCCCCCAGCCCCGATCTGCAGCCTCCCTCCCCCAGCCCCGATCCCCAGCCTCCCTCCCCCAGCCCCGATCCCCAGCCTCCCTCACCCAGCCCCGATCCCCAGCCTCCGCCCCCCCAGCCCTGATCCCCAGCCTCCCTCCCCAGCCCCTCTCTGCAGCCTCCCTCCTCCAGCCCCGATCCCCAGCCTCCGCCCCCCCAGCCCTGATCCCCAGCCTCCCTCCCCAGCCCCTCTCTGCAGCCTCCCTCCTCCAGCCCCGATCCCCAGCCTCATCCCCCAGCCCCGATCCCCAGCCTCCCTCCCCCAGCCCCGATCCCCAGCCTCCCTCCCCCAGCCTCGCTCTGCAGCCTCTTCCCCCAAGCCCTCCCGCCTGATGGTCAGACAGTCCATTTGGCCTACTGCCAGGTGAGACGGCCCTACAAGATGCAAATTAGGTTGTGCCATTAAGATCTGCAGGGCCTCCAAGACCTGACCTTAGCAGGATCTCCAGCTGATTTCGACCTCACCCACACCCTCCCTGTAAATTTCGGGGCCACTGTGTTTTATATCATGGGAGATTTGAGATAATCATGATTTTGTTTTGCCCTATGGTGAATTTGAGATGATGCAGACATTTTCCCATGACCTAGAGAGACTTTGATGCCCTACAGCAGCACACTACAATCCAAGAATTTTAATTATATAGATAAGCCAGTAATGCAAACTACAAAAACAGCTTGTACAAAACTGCTGTATCTTCCTGCACATTCTGCAATATAGCAAATAGATTGGATTAATCCAGCTAAAATAAATGGAAGCAACTTGAGTTACTGATCATTTTTCAAAAATCAGCATTGCTGAAAACTTATACAATAACATGTTGCTCAGTCTCCAGTCCATACTCA
The DNA here is from genome assembly GCA_030390025.1 of Squalus acanthias. Taxonomy (NCBI): domain Eukaryota; kingdom Metazoa; phylum Chordata; class Chondrichthyes; order Squaliformes; family Squalidae; genus Squalus; species Squalus acanthias. The sequence continues at coordinate 135,275,370 of CM059426.1, read as the reverse complement.
TGCTGGAAAAGCATTATAACCTATTAACTCTAATGTCTTCCGCACGCTTCTCAAAATCTACATTGTAAATTACACATTAAAAAATTAGTGAGAAAAAGATAACTGCAAATATATTCTAGGGGGTTCAAAGTTCCACGTCCAGAACCACTCTATTTAGTAGGTGGCAGATATATCAAATTTAATCTATTTTCCAATGACAGCTACTGTTTTTGTGAAAAATGTAACCTTTCTCTGTGAGTCCCACAGTAAAAAAAAAAATCCACAACCACAGCTCCATCATTTTAATGGGTTTGCAACCTATCACTCTCTCCCTTTCTCAAAAATGTCTCAATCCAATGGCTTGGCCTTGGCATTACTGGGTAGACTGCTTAATTGAGTCTTCTGAATTCCTTTAGATGGCTGGAAAGCTTATCGGCTAGAAATTCATCTACTTACCACCACTCCATAGCACCATGAAATGGCAAAAAAATTGTGGCTGCCGCTCTTTTCCTCCCTCCCTTTGCGCTGCCGGTAACTGGCAGCGCCCTGGAAAAGAAATGGCGGCGTAGTGACGTCAATCGGCGTGCAACGCCGACTTAATGTCACCAGTCTGAACTTCAAGCCTAGCGCTGAATTCAGCGCTGGGTCCTAAGCACGCAAGGTAAACCTGGTGTGCAAGCAAGCTGACAGTGGTGATGTCAGCACCTCTTAAAGGGACATGCACATCTTTCAGGTAAGTTTGGATTTAAGCTTTTGGACTTTTTTTTTGATTTTATTGAAGTAGTGGGTTGCTGCAATAGATGTGAAAAGTTTTTTAAGTGTGTAGGGAGTGCTGCTGGACATTTGCAAGGGCTCGGATGGTAAAGGAAGGCTTCTGAGATGACAGGAAATGCTGCAAATACTCAGCAGGTCAGGCAGCATCCGTGGAGAGAGAAACAGAGTTCACGTCTCAGGTCGAGATGCTGCTTGACCAGCTGAGTGTTTCCAGCATTTTATGCTGTCATTTCAGATTTACAGCGTCCGCTTGCAGAGGGAAGAGGAAGACACAGAAGAGGAAGAAGCCGAAGAAGAGGAAGCCATCATGAGAGCACAGCCCTTGCCACCAAGGATACGGCCACCAGCTCAGGAGGAGGAGGAGAAGGAGGAAGAAGAGGAAGAAGTGGAGGCAGAAGAGGAGGAAGCAGAAGAGGAGAAGGAGGCAGAGGAGGAAGAGGAAAAGAAGGAGGAGGAAGCGGAAAGAAAGAGGCAATCGTGACAGCCCCTTTCTGGCCGTGATATCTGTGATGGAATCTTCCGCCTGTGGTACCAGTGACCAGAACCCCAATTCCCCTTTCCACATTAGTCCCACACCTTACCTTCCCTCTGTTACTGACCATCACAGCGTCCTCTTGGCCACAATGCTGAAATAAAAGCCACCACAAAGCAAACCTTCCAATCCAACTTTATACAGTAAACTCTTTTGTATCCGGTACCGATGGGACCGGGATGGTGCCGGTTGATTGAAAATTCCAGATAACGGAGAGGTATATATACCGAGGCTATTTTTAACAAACAAAAATAAAATAAGATTTGAATGCTATTTACATAACATGACCAACTTTTATCTGGTATAATCCTTATCTGGACATCAATTTTCAGCTTTCACTGGCAAGTGTACATTGCCCTCCAAGTAACTTATCCACACCAATGCCTTCTATATAGCTTATCCACACTCACATTTCAATCTCTACCTAACTCACCAACAGCCAGTCACCTTTTTCTTCTGGGTAAGTCCCTATATATTTATTATTCCCTACCAACTATATATTATTCCCTATACAACTGAAGATTTCCGACCTATCACCTGACAGCCATGAATCCATCGGGTGGTTAACATGCACCTGTAAACCTCCAAATGGAGAAAACTCAGCTCTTTCTCCCCGACAGGGATTGAGTACATAATCTGACTGTCCTTGATGTTAACTTCTCTCACCAAAGGTGCTCCATTTCCCAGCACTGTCATTTGTTACAATGATGAGCAAAGAGAAACAGCAAAAGACAAACCCCATAAGTTTTAAAAAGAAATTTATCAGCATCCCAAGAGAATCCAGTGATTTCAGAAAATCAATTTCACATCAAATCGGCAATAGAACCTGGGACTTCCCTAGTCTATATGGCACAGTAACATACTGAAAAATGAACTCATCCATTGAGTCTCTGGGAAACACATATTCAATTCTAAAGTAGCTGCCACTCTCAATATTCTGAAGCAAACAGAAACTAAGATTCGGACTCGGCAACATTTCTGGTTATTGTGGTGTTGTTTTCTGAGTATCAATTTTGCCGGTTATTAGAGAATTCCGGATGATTAAGTGCCATTTAAACAAGAGTTTACTGTACATCTATCCATCCAACATGACATCAAGAAATCAACTCATCATCTTTATGCATTATCTTAGTGACTGTCGTGTGTGTGCCTTTGCCTATCCTACTGATGTCATGCAGTGCTACCCCAGTGGCTGCAGCATGGCAGGTGGAAGGCTGCTGACTTTCAGTGGGGGACACTACAAATGGCCTTGCTGGTTGACCTTGAGGAGCTGGTGTCTGGGAGTGTCAAATTGAGTGATGGTGTTTCTTCTTCTTCACTCTCCTCTCTCTCTTCCTGGTCAACCACTGGGCAGGCTGCATTTCGTGGGGGTGTGAAATGAGGAAGGTACAAGGTTGGAGTTGTGGTGAGGGGAGGGTGGGAAAGCAAGAGGTGCAAGCCAGAAGGAGGATAACGTATGAGGATGCCAGCATCTTTTATCCTTTCAGTCCTGCCGCTGGCCAAGGGCTCAGCCATGCCCCTGCCAAGAATGGCCAGCACCATCTCCTCCAAGGGGGTGAGGTGAGGCTAGGAATGGGAGATGTGTCTCGTGATTGATGCAAATTGTTGGTAGATGAGTGATTGGGGAGGGGGGGAGTTGTGCATTGAGCAGTGTGTGAGCTAGCAGTGCAGGTGATAGGAGATGGCTTTTGACGATGCATTCACTGACCTTGACCAGTGGTCTGAGGTCATGAAGCTTCTTTGGGCACTGGAGCCAGGTGGTGGGGGCAACACTGCTGGCAGTGATGGCCTGGGTGATGTAGTCCCACATCCTTCTTTCTGGAGGATCTCCTGGTCCCTGTGGGTAGAGGACCTTGTAGGACTTTCTCCTGCTACTGTTTGGACCTCGAGAATTATGAATAAGCATAATAATGACAGATAATTTTGTTCACACTACAGTTTAAAATTCAAGCATACATAGATTCGCTCTCAGCAATGTCTGTGCCCACAGTTTATTAATTCGCTCTGGCAATAAATATGCTCACAATTTACCCTATCAATTTGTTCTAGCATTAAATACTCTCACAGTTTCGTACATAAAAGTACCTCCCAGCAACTCATATGCTACATAGTTTAGTTAAACGTACATAAAAGTATCCCTGCAATCTATGCTAATCCTTGGCACTCCATATGCCCATAGTTCCATACATAAAAGTTCTTCCCAGCAACTTATATGCTAATTCCTGGCGATTCATATCCCAAGTCAACCGTACATAAAAGTACCCTTTAACAATATCTGTGCTCTATGTCCGACTTTCATACATACTCTTATCCCAGGTTGATCAGTCCAGAAAAAGTAGTAGGCTTCAAACGCCGACTGCCATTTCAAACAACCCTCTTTGCCTCTTGTCGTCTTCTTCTTCTGAATTTCCCGCTTCTGGGTCATCCCTGTATCGTGCCTTTCTGCCGGCCCCCCTCATATTTCTCCGTCTGCCTCCCTCTGATAGGTCAGTTTCACTCCCAACCTTCCCTGATTGGAGTTCCTTCTGCATGACACGTTCATGTTCCTGTGATGTGTGTGGGGGCGGGACTTCCTCTTCATCCGGTGTTTCTCCTTCCTGTCCATGTGGTCTCACAAACAAAGGACCATGCTGAGTCCTTACAGGCAAAGGACTCCCTGCTGACTGCCTCCATTTTGTATCCTCACAGACAAAGGAACACATGCTGACTTCCTAAATTTTGAATCCGTCCGTTACCATTTCACAATTAATTCGCAATTTCGATCTCCACACGGTAGCAGCGGTTTTATTAGTTTTTTAGAATCTTACAACCTCTCTTGCAGTGTTGACCCCCTGCACAAAACTGAAGTACTGCACACGAGACCCTGGGTGCCCCATCCCTGGCTTGCTGAGCCATTTGAGGTTTCGAAGGGGATCTAGTTTTAAGAGCTGAATAATCCCATTTGGGCCTTCTTTTTGTTAATTTTTTTTTGGAAAGGCAGTAAGGGCTGAAAACTGCATTTTTTTTCACTGCATTTGAATTTGTATTAGTTCTGAGTACATTGCCCCTTTAATTCATAGCCCTTTTAATTGCCCACAATCGCTCCACAGAGGCCATGCGAAGCTCGAACGCCACTTCAGAACAGGACCGTTGCCTCTGAGGTCTCGCCACCGGGAGGGCATTGCACAGAAGGTTAATGCTGTGCCCCCAATCTCCAGCCCCCCAGACGAATTTATTCTCCTTAGCGTTGCGGCTATTTTCAGCGGCCGTTAACTCCAGTTGTCGGTGACACCGGCAACTTTCTCGGCAAACACGAATTTCTAGCCGTTTGTTCTGTATCAGCAATTGGCAGTGGTTAGTGGCCCCAATTCAAGTTTGAGCATCTTCTGCTTGTTGTTGGATATGGCATACTTCGAGATAAGAATGGGACTTGAAAAGGGAGACCGCCACAAAAGGAAGAAAATTGGCAGAAAATGCAAAGATAAAGGCATAGAAATCTGAGGTGCAGAGTTTCATCCCAGCGCCTGAATGGTGATGCCCACGCTGCTCCCAACATTGGGCCTCTGGCCTCGTTTCCATGGAGCCGGGGAGTTGCACAAAGCTGCCAGTGAAGCACAACTGAAGATCGATCACTGCTGGCATCACAGTGACACTCACTTAAGTGAGGAAGGGAAGCGACCAGTTCAGGTACATTGGACAATCAATGGGGGGAGAGTGCAGTGGCCAGAGTGGGGGTAGGTGGGGGGGGGGCACATTCGATCGGTAGCCAGGTGTCCAAAAGGGTAGAATCGATAGCCGGGGGTGAGGGAGCGGTGACCGGGGGCGGTGATCAGTCGTGATTGGAGGGGGGGAGTCAATGGGGGGGGGGCTTGCTGGCGGTGCAGCTAACATTCTTTTAACGTGGAGTTGGGAGTAGTCCTCCTGCTCCTCCGAGCTCCACATTCAAGTAAGTATATTTTAAAAACTTGTCTTATTGATTGCTGTCTAACAGGCGGTCCCTTTAACTTCTAGGCCAAAAAGTAAACAGGAGTAAAGCCAAGAAGTGTATAAGAAAATAATACAAACTGTAAACATGTTTGAGGGATTTAATGCGAATGAGAACATGTTTGTTTTTACTGTACACCCCTGCCTTCTTGTCTTCCATCCCTTGCTACTGCTTTTCATTCATCAATTGAGAGGCATCTATCTATGGAAATATTATGCAGAATGCAATATACTGATCCAACTGTTAATAAATAATTCAAAATAAAAATACTTCCCTGAATGTGGAGCTGGGAGGAGCAGGAGTGCGTCCTCTGGCTCCACATTAGAACTACAGCACATTGCCGGCCACTGCTCGCCCCGTCTCCCGATCGCGCCCCATCCTGATGTTCCAATCACCCTTCCCTCTATTTCCAGGCCAGAGTCTCCCTGCTGCATCTGCATCTCATAATGCGTAGATGCTCTGTCATTTCCAGGTAAATAATTCTACTATGGCAGATCTGCTTGCTCAGATAGCTACCTAAAGTCTTGGGCCATCTTCTTTTCCACTTCTCACTGTGCTATCGAATAACCAACACTGGCCACTGCACCCATTCTGTGGTGCTGACAAATTACCTGTAATACTCAGTTCTATCACAGCTGCGCTGATGGTTAAAACTTTTGCTCTTTCTTTACATAACTAACGGCATTTCTAATCTGAGTGCAGGAGTCACTTTTATTTACATCCATCTGTACAATTCTGCATAATTTCTCACAAGAAGCTTGGAGAAGGCCTTGGAGCGGCTGCAGAGGAGATTTACCAAAATGGTACCAGGGATGAGGGACTTCAGTTATGCGGAGAGTCCAGAGAAGCTGGGATTGTTCTCTTTAATGCAGAGAAGGGTAAGGGCGATTTAATAGAGGTGTTCAAAATTATGCTGGGTTTTGATAGAATAAATAGGGAGAAACTGTTTCCACTGGCAGGAGGTTCAGTAAACAGAAGACAGAAATTTAAGATAATAACACAATAACCAGGGGGCAGATGAAGAGATTTTTTTTTTGCAGCGAGTTGTTATCTGGAATGCAATGCCTGAAAGGGTGATGGAAACAGATTCAATAGTAACTTTCAGAAAGGAATTGGATATATAAATACTTGAAAAGGAAAAATTTGATGGTGATGGGGAAAGAGCAGAGGAGTGGGATTAATTCAATAACTCTTTCAAAGACCTGGCACAGGCATGATGGGCCGAATGGCCTCCTTCTGTGCTGTATGCTTCTATAATTCTACAATTTTAGGAAGACTTAACAAGCAAACAACAACATGCATTTATATAGCGCCTTTAATGCAGTGAAACGTCCCAAGGTGCTTCCCAAGAGCATTATTGAACAAAATTTAACACTAAGCCACAACAGCAGATATCAGAACAGATGATCCAAAGCTTGGTCAAAGAGATAGGTTTAAAGGAGCATCATAAAGGAGAAGAGCGAGGTAGAGAGATGGAGAGGTTTAGGGAGGGAATTCCAGAGCTTAAGGCCTAGGCAACTGAAGGCACGGCTGCCAATGGTGGAACGATTAATATTGGGGATGCGTAAGATGCCAGAATTGGAGGAACACAGAGGTTTTGAAGGCTTGGAGGGCTGGGGGAGATTACAATGATAGGGAGGGTGAAGCCATGGAGGGATTTGAAAACAAGGATGAGAATCTTAAAATTAAGGTGTTGCCGGACCGGGAGCCAATGTAGGTCAGCAAGCACAGGGGTGATGGGTGAACGGGACTTGGTATGAGTTAGCAGAGTTTTGGATGAGCTTAAGTTTATGGAGGGTGGAAGATGGGAGGCCAGCCAGGAGTGCATTAGAATAGTAAAGTCTTGAGGTAACAAAGGCATGGATGAAGTTTTCAGCAGCAGATGAGCTGAGGCAGTGGCGGAGTCGGGTGATGTTAAGGAGATGGAAGTAGGCAGTCTTGGTGATGGAGCGGATATGTGGTGGGAAGCTCATCTCGGTGTCAAATACGACACCAAGGTTGGGAACGGTCCAATTTAGCCAAAGGGATGGAATTAATTGGTGGCTAGTGAACCGAGTTTGTGTCGGGGACCGAAGACAATGGGGGAGAAATTCAGTTGGTTGCGCCTCCCGTTAGCGCCTTAAGAGGGCACTAATGGGGCGCAAAGCAACTAGTGCCCGGGCGCGGCGATGTTTGCGCCGCTTGCAAAATTAACTAGACATTTTGCGGCGGCGCTAAACACTACCGCCATGATCTCCTGCGCCGGCAGATCGTGACGTCAGTCGTGTGTGCAACGCCCCGGTATCGCCCCGGAGCTGATATTGAGTGGCACCCCCTGCTTTACTGCCTGCCGCTAGCAACGACAGGTTGAGGGGAGCGTTTTGCAGTCAGGAAGGGACTGGGGGAGCGCTATTTAAAGGTGACCACTTCCTGCCTTTTATTGTTGGTGACATTTTTGAACCACGTATTCTGAGAGAGAGAGAGAGACAGACTTCTGGAGAGATTCAACGCTGTGTGAAGGAGTTTTGGGTACTGAGCTGCACTTTGCAGTTTCATTTTGATTTGCCCTTCCTTGTATTGATTTAAAAGAGACTGTGGATGCTGCACTCTGAGCTCTTTCCCTGGTACTCTCTATTGTTCTTTCCAGCAGATTTGATGTACAGGTCTCTCCAGGCCAAGATTCAAGGCTGCAATGAGCAGGATGTGGATGGAAAGCAAGATCAACCCTCCCCTTTAAGAACTGGCCCGCGCCATTGTGTCTGTATTCCATTGCTGACTGACATCACATGAGCTTCGCCAGCGCTCTGAGGTAGCGCCTCGCTCCTCGGCCTTTGCGCCTTAAGACAGGTGTGAAGGGCCTGATTTAGCGCTCCAATCACCTCCAGGGGCGATAAAAGTCAAGTTTGCAGTCGGAGGTGATAATTAGCGCCAGGCGTTAATCTTTGCGCCCGGTCGATAATTGCGCCCCAAATGGGGCGATACTGAATTTCTCCCCCAATGGTTTTTCTCTTCCCAATACTTCGTTGGAGGAAATTTCTGCTAATCCAGTACTGGATGTTGGACGAACAGTGTGACAAATCAGAGAGAGTGGAGGTGAGGTAGAGCTGAGTGTCGTCAACGTGCTTGTGGAACCTAATGTTGTGTTTCAGACAATGTCGCCGAGGGGCAGCTTGTAGATGAGAAATAGGAGGGGACCAAAGATAGATCCTTGGAGGACACCGGAGGTAACGGTGCGAGAGCAGGAAAAGAAGCCATTGCAGGTTATTCTCTGGCTATGACTGGATAGATAAAAATGGAACCAGGCGAAAGCAGTCCCACCCAGCTGGATGATGGAGGAGAGGTACTGGAGGAGGGTGGTGTGGTCAACTGTGTAAAAGGCTACAGACAGGTCAAGAAGGATGAGTAGGGATAGCTTACCATGGTCACAGTCACATAGGATGTTATTTGTGACTTTGATACGGACCGTTTCAGTACTGTGGCGGGGGCGGAAACTTGATTGGAGGGATTCAAATATGGAATTGTGGGAAAAGTGGGCACGGATTTGGGAGGCAACAACACATTCAAGCACCTTGGAGAGAAAAGGGAGGTTGGAGATGGGATGGTAGTTTGCAGGGACAGAGGGGGTCAAGGGTTGTTTTTTTTTGAGGAGAGGGGCTATGACGGCAGATTTGAAGGGGAGGGGAACAGTACCTGAGGAGAGAGAACCATTAATAACATCAGCTAACATGGGGGCCAGGAAATGAAGTTGGGTCATCAGCAATCTGGTGGGAATAGGATCTAGGCAGCAGGAGGTGTGTCTCATGTATAAGATGAGCTCAGAGAGGGCATGATGAGAGATAGGAGAGAAACTAGAGAAAGATGCAAGTTCAGGGCTGGGGCAGGGAGGAACATTAAGGGAAATTTTGCCCAGTGTGCTAGGGGAAGGGAGGGAAGTGGCAGAGTTGGCTGAATGGATGGTCTCAATCTTTGTGTCAAAGAAGTCCATGAGCTCCTCACAATTGTTGTTGGAGGTGAGGGTGGAGGAGGCAGGGGAGAGGGGTTTAAGAAGACTGTTGTAGTGGAGAAGAGAAGCGAGGGGTTATCTTTGCATTCCATGATGAGGTAAACAGTTTTGACAGAGGAGTTCAGCCAGATGCAATGAATGGTTAAACCAGTTGCCCACCATAGACATTCAAATCTTCATCCCTTTGACTTAAGGGAGCAGAGATGAGGGCCATACCAGGGGGAGCGACCAGGGTGAGAGAGACTAAGGGGGCAAAATTGGGTCATGCCCCAGTAAAGTTAGCGCCCCCACACCCGAAATTCACTGGAAGCACCCCGCCTCCCTCTTGGGGCACTGCGAGTGAATATCGCGCCGCTAGGTGCCGCAGCGCCACGCACTGCGGCACATCATGCCGCGGTACTGCAGGCCTTGCTCCCCTTATTAAAGAGGAGGGGCCTAGCACAGCGCCAGCAGGGATCGGAGTGCCGGCAAAAGAGCCCGGCACGCAAGAGGAGTGCCGGGCTGACAGAGCACATCCGCCACCCCACAGTGGGGGCTTCACAGGAGGCCGGGGACAGCAACGGGGGCAGGTGCTGTCAGGCGGCCAGCAACAAAAATGGCCGCCTGGCACCTCCCCTTTAATTTGCGCCGCCCCGGCCGCACGTACGCCCTCCTGACCCTATTGGACATAGCGTCCAGCGGTAAGTCAGGGGCCGCTACTGAAGATCGTGGCTGGGGCGCGAGCGGGGCGCTGCGCAAAGCGATGACGTCATCGCCGGAGGCACAGCGCCACAGGACGCTAACGGTTACCACCGCCGCTAACCTGCAGCTGAATTTCGCGGGAGGTGTTAGCGGCGCCACGCCCAGGCGCTAGTTGCTTTGTGCCCCATTAGCGCCCTCTTAGGGCACTAACGGGCGGCGCAAATCAACCAAATTTTCGCCCTAATGGTTTTAATGGGAACAAGGGCATCAAAGGTCGAGGTGAGCGTGTGACTGAGCAGATTGGTAACTGCAGAAATGTCATTATGAATGGACATTTATTTGGCAATGTCATTTTAGGATGGAAAAAAGAATCAGAGTAGAGGTAATAATGACCAAAACGTCAGTTACTGCATTATATCAGCCTTGTTGGCCTGTTTACTCAAGCCTACTTATTAACGACCAGAGGAAAATGTAGCCCTTAGTCCTACTGATTTTTTTGTGGTCAGAAATACAGAGCATAATGGATAAGTATGATAGAGTTACAAGAAAGTAACACAACGGAGAGATTTAAATGACATCATTAAGGTCTATGTTCTCTGAACCCTGAGATTGTGTTACTGACCTTCTAAATATCTATCACGTTTTATAATATAATTTTGACATTTAGTCATGGGAGGTGGGTGCAGCTGCAAGGCAAGGGAATCTAATCTATTTGGCTTTGCTTATCCTTTTAGCTGATGCATATAAGATTAGTTTCCATTGCCTTATAGCTTTACAATCATCTCGACTGACTGGAATTGGGTATTAAAGATACAAGAGTAGCTCACTCAGCCCAGGGAGCATTCTGTTGGCTTTTAACTCATAGAACACACGACAAAAGGTTAGTAGAGTAATGAAGGGCCAATTGTAGAATTGTTTTTGAAATTATAATCAGAGGGACGAAATTCCTCCTGTTAAAATGTTACTGAAAATGTCAGCATAAGTAAGACTTACTCCAACTTTTTCGCTATAATTATCAACAGGAGGAAATTAAGCCACTAGAATTTTGCAAAATGCTATGAGATGCTTTGTACCTCAGTGTGATCCAAAGAGCCTAAGTTCAGGAGTCAGCCTCGTTTAGTAATTGACTAAATTCAACATCGCCAAATGGACCTGCTGTGGCAAAAAGTGTTAAAGGCAATCAGAGCTCTCTCCTTTGCCTATGGGTAGCATGTATAAAAGTATACACTGATTCTAAATCCTTTTTTGGAGTTTCTAATCAAGCACTTCAGTTTCCATAATTGCTAGAAACAGTAAGAACTACAGAAATTATAATGTTCTCTAAAAGGCAAAAAAATGTCTGCTGTTTGATAGCCACAGGTTGTTTCTCTTATTGTAGACGTAGTGTATTTAGACTTCCAAAAGGCATTTGACAAGGTGCCACACAAAAGATTATTGCTTAAGGTAAAAAATCACGGGATTGGGGGTAATATTCTGGCATGGATAGAGGATTGGCTATCTAACAGAAAGCAAAGAGTTGGGATAAATGGTTCATTCTCAGACTGGCAATCAGTAACTAGTGGTGTTCCACAGGGGTCAGTGCTGGGTCCCCAACTCTTCACAATCTATATTAACGATTTGGAGGAAGGGACCAAGTGTAACATATCAAAATTTGCAGATGATACAAAGATGGGAGGGAAAGTAGTGAGTGAGGAGGACATAAAAAACCTGCAAGGGGACATAGACAGGCTAAGTAAGTGGGCAGAGATTTGGCAGATGGAATACAACACTGGAAAGTGTGAGGTGATGCACTTTGGCGGGAAAAATCCTAGAGCAATTTATTATCTTAATGGCAAGAAACTGGAGAGTACTGAAGTGCAAAGGGATCTGGGGGTCCTGGTGCACGAAACTCAAAAGGTTAGTATGCAGGTGCAGCAAGTGATTAAGAAGGCAAATGGAATGTTGGCTTTCATTGCTAGGGGGATAGAATATAAAAATAGGGAGGTATTGCTTCAGTTGTACAAGGTATTGGTGAGACCGCACCTGGAATACTGCATACAGTTTTGGTGTCCTTACTTAAGGAAAGACATCCTTGCTCTCGAGGCAGTGCAAAAAAGGTTCACTCGGTTAATCCCGGGGATGAGGGGGTGGTCATATGAGGAGAGGTTGGGTAGATTGGGACTCTACTCATTGGAGTTCAGAAGAATGAGAGGCGATCTTATTGAAACATATAAGATTGTGAAGGGGTTGGATCGGGTGGATGCGGGGAGGATGTTCCCGATGACGGGTGAGACGAGAACTAGGGGACATAGTCTTAGAATAAGGGGCTGCTCTTTCAAAACTGAGATGAGGAGGAACTACTTCACTCAGAGGGTGGTAGGTCCATGGAATATGCTGCCACAAAAAGCTGTAGAAGCTACAACATTAATTAAATTTAAAACAGAAATAGACAGTTTCCTAGAAGTAAAGGGCATTAAGGGTTACGGGGAGCGGGCAGGAATTTGGACATGAGTCTAGGTTCGGATCGGTCATGGCCCTGTGGGTAGTGGAGCGGGCCCAGGGACCGTGTAGCCTGATTCTGCTCCTATTTCGTGTGTGCAATTCTGTTAGATGCAGGAGATGGTTCTGTGATAGTAGATAGTAGATTGGCGGTTAGGATCAGATCAGCCATGATCTTATTGAATGGCGGAGCAGGCTCGAGGGGCCGATTGGCCTACTCCTGCTCCTATTTCTTATGTTCTTATGTTCTTATTAAACTTAGCTAAAGTACTGGCAGTACAACATTCCCTGAACTGATCAATTTGGACTAGATGACTCATCAGGGTTTGAGTAATCGATGTTATTTGCATATTCTTTTTTCATATTTATTGATGATGTGCAGGAAGAACAAAACAGCTGTAAATAGCTTTTGACTAGGTAGGGTCCCTATACATAAAGGAGGAAAAATTCATCCCCTTAGAGCCTCCCGTTAGCGCCAGTAGATGGTGCTAATAGGGCGCTAGACCAGTATCGTCGGAGCGAGGTGAATCCAGCGGCGCATGCCAAATCCGACCCCCCCATAGCGCCGCCGATATCGCCAGGAACGTCAACGCCAGGGAGATAGTGATGTCAGTGAGAATGCAACACTCACTGACCACCCAATCTGCAAAATTGATTCTCGCCACTTACCTCACCGCCTAGAGAAAACACCAACAGGGAGCGCTGCCGTGCAGCACCAGGAAGCCGGCTTCAGGGATGTTATTTAAAGGGATCATCAGTAATCACTTGCAGCTGTCAGGTAAGTGCAGTTTCAGTGTTTTTTTATATGCAGGAGTCTTCTGGTAACTAAAAAGTAGCTACATTTATTGCTCAAAGATTCAAAGTGCTACACTTGGTGACATTGATGGGGGCTGTTCTGGCAGTCGACCTCACCCTCCAGGATGTATGGCGAAGGGAGCAGAGGCAGCGAGAAAGACTGGAACATGTGGCCAGAGGCAGGAGGAGGGCCATCAGGGCTCTCAACAGGAGGCCCTACCTTCCGAGGGTTTTCTGAGAGCACTTCTCCTACCTCCAATTAAGCGAGGAGCAGTGTATTAGAAGGCTCCGCTTCACCAAGGAGATGGTCACAGATCTCTACCACCTCCTGCAACCAAACCTCCAGCCTGAGACCAGGGCAACTACGGCTCTCCCAGTGGCAGACAAGGTCACCGTGGGCCTCAATTTCTTTGCCAGCGGATCCTTCCAGTCTGCAACAGGAGACATAGCGAACATCTCGCAGTCCACCGTCCATCGCTGCATCCGGGAGGTCACTGAGGCTCTCTACAGTAGGAGAAAGGACTACATTTTCTTCCGCATCACCAGAGAGAAGCAGGATGAGTGTGCATGTGGCTTTGCCAGGATAGCAGGATTTCCCATGGTGCAGGGTGCCATTGACTGCACCCACATGCCTTTGCGGGTACCGCATAACAATCCTGAGATCTTCCGTAACTGCAAAGGCTGCCACTCACTTAATGTGCAGTTGGTATGCGACCATGCACAGCGAATCCTCACCGTCAATGCCTGCTATCCTGGCAGCAGCCAGGATGCCTTCATCCTGTGCCAGCATTCTTCCAGCCACCACGCCAAGCTCGCGGCTGGCTGCTCGGAGACAAGGGCTATCTGCTCTCAGCTGGTTCATGACTCCCCTCCGCAACCCCATCACTCCTGCCCAGCACTCATATAATGAGAGCCATGCTGCTACCAGGAACATCATTGAGCAGAACATCGGCCTGCTGATGCAACGGTTCCACTTCCCTGACAGATCGGGAGAAGCCCTCCAGTATTCGGCCGAGCAGGTGTCCAATTTCGTGGTGGTCTTCTGCATGCTTCACAACTTGGCCATCATGAGGGCCTTGCCACCAGGGATTGCAGGACCACCTCAGGAGGAGGAAGAGGGAGAGGAGGAGGAGGAGGACAAGGAGGAAGAGGAAAATGAGGAGGACGATGAAGAGGATGAGGAGGAGGAACAGGAGCGAGGGAGAAGGCAGCCACTCAATCGGCCTCCGGAAGGGCAGTCCATGACCGTCTCATCAGACTGTGGTTCGAATTAATTAAACCCCAGATCCCCGTTGCTCAACACATCCCCATCATTCCATCCCTGTCGCAGGCCATAGCACAACATAAAGCTGAAATGAGACACACCACAAAAGAATCCAAACTGAATTAATACATTTATCAAAAATCAGAGAACGCATATTTACACCAAAAATATTAACTATTCAACCTTGTGCAATCCCTTAGTGTCTGTCATTACTGTGCCTTTGCCTACTCTAGTGCTCCTATGAAGTGTTGGCCCTGTGGCTGCAGCAGGGCTCATGGAAGGCTGCTGAGTGTCCGTACGGGAGACTTCAGATGGTTTTAGAAACATAGAAACATTGAAAAATAGGAGCAGGAGTAGGCCATTCGGCCCTTCGAGCCTGCTCCACCATTCAGTATGATCGTGGCTGATCCTCTATCTCAATACCATATTCCCGCTCTCTCCCCATATCCCTTGACACTTTTTGTGTCTAGAAATCTATCTATCTCCTTCTTAAATATATTCAGTGACTTGGCCTCCACAACCTTCTGTGGTAGAGAATTCCACAGGTTCACCACCCTCTGAGTGAAGAAATTTCCCCTCATCTCAGTCCTAAGTGTCCTACCCCATATCCTGAGACTGTGACCCCTCATTCTAGACCCCCCAGCCAGGGGAAACATCCTCCCTGCATCCAGTCTGTCTAGCCCTGTCAGAATCTTATACGTTTCAATGAGATCCCCTCTCATTCTTCTAAACTCTAGTGAATACAGGCCTAGTCGACCCAATCTCTCCTCATAAGACAGTCCTGCCATCCCAGGAATCAGTCTGGTGAACCTTCGCTGCACTCCCTCTATGGCAAGTATATCCTTTCTTAGGCAAGGAGACAAAAACTGCACATAGTACTCCAGGTGTGATCTCACCAAGGCCCTGTATAACTGTAGTAAGACATCCTTGCTCCTGTACTCAAATCCTCTTGCAATCAAGGCCAACATACCATTTGCCTTCCTAACTGCATGCTGCACCTGCATGTATGCTTTCAGTGACTGGTGTACAAGGACACCCAGGTCCCTTTGTACATCAACATTTCCCAATCTATCACCATTTAAATAATACTCTACCTTTCTGTTTTTCCTACCGAAGTGGATAACTTCACATTTATCCATGTTATACTGCATCTGCCATGTATTTGCCCACTCGCTCAACTTGTCTAAATCGCCTTGAAGCCTCTTTGCATCCTCCTCTCAACTCACAATCCCACCTAGTTTTGTGTCGTCAGCAAACTTGGAAATATTACATTTGGTTCCCTCATCCAAATCATTGATATATATTGTGAATAGCTGGGGCCCAAGCACTGATCCCTGCGGTACCCCACTAGTCATTGCCTGCCACCCCGAAAAAGACCCATTTATTCCTACTCTCTGTTTCCTGTCTGTTAACCAATTTTCAATCCATGCCAGTATATTACCCCAATCCCATGTTCTTCAGTTTTGCTCACTAACCTCTATCAAAGGACTTTATCAAAGGCCTTCTGAAAATGCAGGATGCCCTCAACCAGCTCTGGACCTGGAAGGCCCGGCTGTAGACTGCACCACCTCAGCATGGGTGGCGGCAGTCTGGGCTGGCTGGATGACAGGCAGCGACAAGGGCAATGGCGGAGTGGCAGTGATGGGAGCAGGAATGCTGTCATCCTGAGAGAGGACAGCAGGTTCCTGCTCCACTGACCCACCGCCACTCCCCCAGGGCAGCACCTCAGCATCCCTAGCAATCTGTTGGAGCACAGATTGCTGGCCTGCTGCAACACCGTGAAAGCCCCGGTCGACGGTGGTCGACCCAGCCACGATGGCAGCAGTCAGAGCCTGCGTGGCATCAAGCTGAGACTCCATGAGAGCAGTCTGAGATTGGATGTCACCAAGCATAGACTGCATTACAGCACTAAGACATTGCGTCGCTTCCGCCTGTGCTGCAATGGAAGTTGCCAGATCACCCATCACATGCGGCATCAGGTCTGGGTCGCCACGGTCTCTCTGGGAGTTTACCATCCTTTGCGGACTGGAAATGATGGGCTCCATGGTGTGCACAGAGCCTTGTGCAATGTTGCACCTATCATCTCCATGTGCATGCCCATCACCCTTCTTCCAAAGGCCTCCCCTTCGAGGTCCTCATCTGAGTCCTGTGCAGCAGGATTCACACACGAACTCGCCCTCTGGGGTGCTGGCCCCCGAGCTACCCTTTCCCCCTGGCCTTGCTGCAGCCCGCTCGTCCCCAGTGCCTCACCCTGTGCAGATCTCGCTACTATACTAGCCTCTAAAGAACTAGCGTAGTGCCAGTATCTGAGCTGGTGTCTGCGGGTGAGACATGCAGTGACACGGTGTGTTCTTCCTCCTCCTCTTCTCCCGCCTCGCTCTCTACAGTGCTCTCAGGGACAGGCTGCTCAGGTGCTTGCTGATTATCTAAAGGCATAAAGGCACAAGAGTCGGGTTGAGGTGAGGGGAGATGGGCAGGAAGGGAGAAAGGCATGCATACAGCATGATTAGCTGGAAAGTGCGAAAAGCTTGTGGGGTGCGGGGGAAGTGGGATGTGAGAAGAAGGAGTAGGGATGAACATACCGTTGTTGTCCCCAAGGGGGTCAACATTGCCATTGGCCATGGCGCCCACCACCTGGAGCCCAATGATTTGCAGCACTCTTTCCTCCAGCGCAGACAGTGGTTGAGTGTCAGCTTGTCCCCGCCTGTGAGCTCCTGCTCCCTCCTGTTGTGAGCCACCTTGGCCTGCAAGAGAAAGGAAAGTGTCTGAGTGAGAGTGGAGCAATGCATTTGGGTGATGTGCCTGCCATAGTTGAATAGCTGTTATTGTGTGCAAGGTGTGAGTTTTGGGTGTGAGTGTTGGTAGGTAGAGATTGTTGGTAGGTGAGTGCTGGGGGTGTGGTGCTTTGGGCAGTGTGTGAAGATTGTGGTTCAGATAATGGTATGTAGCATTTGTTGAAGCATTCACTCACTCTGTCCACCCGAGTGAGGTCGTTAAATTTCTTCCTTCACTGTGTGTGGGTCCTGGGGACCACAGTGCTGCCCGAGACGTGCTGTGCTACCTCCCTCAACATGGTTCGGAAGACTTGTTGCGAGGGCCTCGTGCCACTTGCCGGGTAGAGCAACGCCTCTGTCTCTCCACTGCAAAAACCAATGCCTCCAAGGCTTCATCGGAGAATCTGCGGGCTCTCTCCCTGGGGCGCGGACCTGCCATGAGCACATCTGGTTCAGTCCTCTGGCTCCTTCTCCTTGTTCTGCTTCTGCTTGGTGAGGCAGCTGCACAGCCAGTAATGCTGAGGCCCCCCTGATCTCTGACCCCCCCACGCAATCACTGACCTCTGTGATCTCCGACTCTGTCTCATGACTAAGAAAGACTACGAAAAATTCAAAAATGGATTTAGAATGCATGTAGGTAAACGCATAATGTGTGGTGAATAAGGTTGGTGAGCTACAAGCACAATTAGCCGTGTGGCAATATGATGTTGTGGCAATAACAGAAACGTGGCTTAAAAATGGTGAGGACTGGGCACTTAATATTCAAGGGTACAAGGTGTTCAGAAAAGATAGGGAAGGAAAAAAGGAAGGTGGGGTGGCAGTACTGATTAAGGGAGACATTGTAGTGTTGGAAAGGGAGGATGTTCTTGAGGGGACAAGGACAGAATCCATTTGGTTAGAGTTGAGGAGCAAAAAGGGTATGATCACGCTATTGGGGGTATTCTATAGGCCTCCAAATAGTGAGAGGAAGGTAGAGGAGCAATATCTGCAGGGAAATCGCAGAGATATGCAAGAGCTATAGAGTGGTGATATTGGGGGACTTTAATTACCCAAACATCGATTGGGATAATGCTAGGGTAAAGGGAAACGAGGGGGAGGAATTTCTGAAATGTGTTCAGGAGAATTTCTTTGACCAATATGTTCTTGGCCCAACTAGGAAGGAGGCATTGCTGGATCTGGTGCTGGGGAATGAGATAGGCCAGGTTGACCAAGTGTCTGTGGGAGAACACTTGGGTACGAGTAATCATCGTATCATAAGATTTAGATTAGTAATGGAGAGGAGCAAGAAACAATCTAGAGTGGAACTTCTAAACTGGAATAGGGCTAACTTCAATGGGATGTGAAAGGATCTAGCCAGTGTAAAATGGAACCAAAAACTGACAGGAAAAACTGTAACGGAACAATGGGTGATCTTTAAGGAGGAGATGTTCCAAGTACAGGCTAGGTACATTCCAACAAGAGGGAAGGGTAAGGGAGCCAAAGCAAGGGCTCCTTGGATTACGGGGGAGATAGAGAAGATGATGAAACAAAAAAAGAGGGTGTATGATGCATGTCAGGTGAATTCTTCAAGGAAGAACCAGACCAAATACAATAAGTTGAGAGGGGTTGTGAAGATGAAAATACAATTGGCAAGGAGAGAATATGAGAGTAGAATGGCGGTTAACATAAAAGGGAACCCATAAATCTTCTACCGGCATGTAAACAGTAAGTTGGTAGTAAGAGGTGGGGTGTGGCCTATTAGATGCAAAGAAGCTGATATATGCTTAGAGGCACAGGGCAAGGCTAGAATACTCAATGAGTACTTTGTATCGGTGTTTATTAAGGAGTTGGATGCTGACAAAATATCGATAGAAGTGGAAAAGGTAGAAGCAATGGAAGGGTTGAAAATTGATAGACAGGATGTACTAAAAAGGCTGGGTATGCTTTGAGTGGATAAGTCGCCTGGTCCAGATGGCTTGCATCTCAGGTTGCTAAAGGAATTGGGGGAGGAGCTAGCAGAAGGGCTTGCCATAATTTTCCAATCTTCCCTAGATGCGGGGGAGGTGCCTGAGGATTGGAAAGTGGCAAATGTGACACCATTGTTCAAGAAAGTGTGCAAGGACAATCCTAGTAACTACAGGCCGGTCAGTTTAACATCAGTGGTGGGTAAAGTTTTAAAAACAATAATCAAGGAAAAAATTAATGGGCACTTGGAGAGGTTTAAGCTAATTAGGGAGAGCCAACACGGATTTGTAAAAGGCAGATCGTGTTTGACTAATCTATTTGAATTTTTTGATGAAGTAACAGAGAGGATTGATGAAGGGAATGCAATGGATGTTGTCTACATAGATTTTCGGAAGACGTTTGACAAAGTACCACATAGAAGGCTGCTAAACAAAATTGAGGCTCATGGAATAGGTGGGTCAGTGGCAGCTTGGATAAGAAATTGGCTTAAGGACAGAAAACAGCGAGTTGTGGTAAATGGCTGTTTTTCAGACTGGAGGATGGTAGACAGTGGTGTTCCCCAAGGGTCAGTGCTGGGGCCACTGCTTTTTTTGATATATATAAATGACCTGGATATTGGAATACAGAGTAGATTTTCTAAATTTGCCGATGACACCAAACATGGGGGTATGGCAAACAGTGATGATACCAATCGACTGCAACAGGACATAGAAAGGCTAGCAGAATGGGCAGACAAGTGGCAGATGGAATTTAATACAGAGAAGTGTGAGGTGATGCATTTTGGCAGAAGGAACAGGGAGAGGCAATAGACACTTAATGGCACAGTTTTAAAGAGTGTGCAGGGACAGAGGGACCTGGGTGTTAATGTGCATAGGTCACTGAAGGTGGCAGGACATATTGAGAGAGTGGTTAACAAAGCATATGGGATCTTGGGTTTCATAAATAGAGGTATTGAGTACAAAAGTAGAGAAGTTATGCTGAACCTCTATAAAGCGCTGGTTAGGCCACAGCTGGAGTATTGTGTCCAGTTCTGGTCACCACACTTTAGGAAGGATGTGAAGGCCCTTGAGAGGGTGCGGAGGAGATTTACCAGAATGGTTCCGGGGATGGAGGATCTTATCTACAAGGACAGGGTGGAGAAGCTGGATTTGTTTCCATTAGAGCAAAGGAGGTTGAGGGGTGATTTGATAGAGGTGTACAAGATTATGACGGGTTTGGATTAGTTAGACGGGGAAAGGCTGTTCCCATTAGTTGATAGTACAAGGAATAGGGTACACAGATTTAAGGTACAGGGGGGATGTGAGGAAAACCTTTTTACGCAGCGAGTGGTGATGACCTGGAATTCGCTGCCGACGGAAGTGGTAGAAGCGGAGACAAATGTTTTCAAGGGGAGACTGGATAGGCACTTGAAGGAAATAAACTTGCAGGGCTATGGGGATAGAGCAGGGGAATGAGACTGACTGGATTGCTCTACAGAGAGCCGGCATGGACTCGGTGGGCCGAATGGCCTCCTTCTGTGCCATTATGACTCTATTACTCTATGGCCATGATTTTATCAATGGAGGTGGGTTGGATGCAGGGTCAGGTGGTTTCTGGCTTCCAGTCCTGCCCCCACCTGCATCCGGCGCACAGACATGATTTTACGTTGATTGACCTTCTTAAGCCCACCCTGAAGGCTTGCTGGCCAATTAAGAGGAAGCGGGTCAGATGACGTCATTTAATGACGCGTCATCTGCCGGTTTCCTTAAAGGGACCATGCACAATTTTTTTTTGACAGTTGATTTCTCAGTGTTTGACAGCACTGAGGTACTGCAAACACTGACAATCACTGCACAAAGGTGACCTCCTGCACCCAGGCTCTCCAATGACTCCCTCCATAGGCTGGAATAGATGGCAACTGCAGGTGAGGTGACAGAAGCGATCTGTCGCTGGTGAAAGAGGTTCTCCCAATGAGGTGGCACTGGACATGGATTTAAAAACTTGTAACCTAAAGAAAAGTGTAAATGTATTAAAAATGCAGTTCCCAACATTTTCTTTCCTCTGAGACTCACCATGTGCAACATTGGATCCTTCACACCACTTCTACAGCTGTCATCAATCCAGAAATATTACAGCAGACTCACAACACGCCACACTTACCTGCCGTGGTGTCCGGACGTCGGGAAAGCCGAGCCAGAAGCGGCAAAATTCTAAAATAGCCTGTCAACTACTAGCGACTACCTGTTAATAGGCAGGTAATTGGCTTTAATCCTCTTCCCACCACTAGGTGTCGGGTCCATTCGCAAATCGGGGATCCGACACTTGGGAAAATTGTTTGGAGGCGGGTTGACGGCGGGATCGCAACCAGCCGTCAATCAAAATGATTTTAACCTTTGACCCGCCTCCAAACCCACCCTCTGAGCGCCGGCAAAATCCAGCCTTCTGACTCTCCCTCCGAGCTCTGATTCTACCTCCGATCTCTCCCTGAACCCCCATCTCTGCCTCCGATCTCTCCCTGACTCCTCCCCCCATTAATGCCTCCGATCTCTCCTCAACCCCTCCATCTCTGCCTCCAGTCTCTCCCCTCCCCTCTCCGCTTCCCCCCCCTATTTCTGCCTCCAATCTCTCCCAGAACTTCTAGCTCTGCCTCCGATCTCTCCCAGAATCCCCATCTCTGCCTCCGATCTCCCCCTCCCCCGTCCCTCCATCTCTGCCTCCAATCTCTCCCAGAACCTCTATCTCTGCCTCCAATCTCTCCCAGCACCTCTATCTCTGCCTCCGATCTCCCCTCTCCCCCCTCCCCCCATCTCTGCCTCCAATCTCTCCCAGAACCTCTATCTCTGCCTCCGATCTCCCCCCCTCCCCCCATCTCTGCCTCCAATCTCTCCCAGAACCTCTATCTCTGCCTCCAATCTCCCCCCTCCCCCCTCCCCCCATCTCTGCCTCCAATCTCTCCCAGAACCTTTATCTCTGCCTCCGATCTCTCCCAGAACTCTCATCTCTACCTCTGATCTCTCCACGACGCCCCCCTACCCCGCATCTCTGCCTCTGATCTCTCCCAGATCCCCCCATCTCTGCTTCCGATCTCTCCCCGACCACCCTGCAATCACACTCCACCCACCTCGCAATCTGTTTCCCCAACAGCATGATACTTACCTGCTCCTGGCTGCGACTTCTTCTGGAGTGTTCCCAGCCTGACAGGGCACCAAGCCTGTCAATCAGACTAGCTTCCGGGCAAGGAACCTGTTAAAACAAAACCACGCACGCTGTGGAGTTAAAACTACATAGCATTTAGGGAAACCTGGGTTTGCCAACCAAAAATCCTCCGCACCCCCACCCCTACCCGCCCCCGCTCAGAAATCCCTCCCCAGTAAATATCGGGGCCTTAGTGTCAGGGAAAAAAACAAAGAATAAGAAACACACAGGAAAAATTGTAATATTATGGTGTGCAACTTGCAGCTTAACAGTGCATCATCTAATATTCAAAACAAAACAAGTTTAAGAGTGATATAAAATCAGGATAACATCAGGTTGCTCATTTAACATGAACAGACTATTAAATAACAGTAGAGCTGCTGTTATTTGCCTTATGGCCAAGAAACCCTCCCAATTAAGTCATTCCTGGCATCCAGTGCTCTTTATACACTGGACATTTAATTGGAGTAAAACTCAAAGGTATCCTGCTATGTACAACTAACAGAAGACTCCTAATGGCTGTTATCTCAGTATGTTTCACTTGGCTGATGGTTATTATCACAGCAGATGGTGGAGGATTTTGACACCTGCCCCAGTGGTGCACGCTGCTGGAACATTAGGATGCAGTTTCACTCGTCCTAGTAAAGCCTGTCTATGTCTTAAGAGCTGCATAATACGGCCTCTACTTTTATCACAGTGCATGGAAATTAACCTCAGCAGAAATGCTCCCCGCCCCACTCACCAGCTGTGTGCTACTTATCAAAGCATATTGGGGTGAATGTTTATCTTCAATGTGTGGGCAATAATCTGGCGGAGCGGTTCGCCTGTTGTAGAACCCACCTGATTTTAATTCTATTGATTTCCACTGAATGAAAGATGGCAGGTTCTACAAAGGGCAGGTGATCCGTTCTGCCATATTACCACCCGGGCGATGAAGATGAACGTTTACCCCATCATCTCCGAGGACATTTTTCTCAGGCAATCGCTGATGAATCTGATTTTCTTTACAAATGTACTTGTTTTATCAATGCCTCTGCAATGACGTCAAAAGGAATAACAGCATTGCACAATCAGGCCCTCATTCTATTAGCTTTGTTGTGTCATTAGTTTCCTTTGACACAATTACAGTCCTCCCATGTGATTTAGGCTGGAGCTTTAATTAGATTTTTTTTTAAATGTCATTTCATATTGTGGTTTCCTGAAGTAATGGCTGAAAATATCAACAGGTTTTCAGTGCTGGTTGAAGCTCTTGACGAAGCTGCACAATTTGATTTTTACAGCCAGCACAAAACACTCTGCAGCTTCTGTTGCATATTCAGTTCATCAAAACTGTATCTTGAAATTTGGGGATTCTTAAGATCATGGTACCGATTTTCTGATGCGCAATCAACCCGCGCGCCTTCGTTCCGATGCAGGCAGCATGCAAACTTTGTGCTCCCTGGTAATTTACATGATTGCAGAGTGAAGCCCAGCTCTGAACGTGCTGCTGAGTGGCTGCACGCTCAGCAGGGGGCCCAGGTTTGTGCAAGGCTAGCACCAATTACAGCTTGCCTGTACTTCTTAAAGCCAGCCTGCACCTCATAAAGGGGAGGAGCACTTTGACAAAAGCATGTGCTGGAAGTCATTCCAGAAGTGAGTTTGACCTGGGATCCTGACCTGGGTGGGCAGATCCATTAGTGCAATTGTGGACCCAACCATGATGCAACCTCTGATGGCTGAATTCTCAGCTTCCATTGTAGCACAAGCAGAATCCACCCAATGTCTGAGTGCTGCAGTGGAAGCTCAGACAGAAGCCATGCAAGCTCAGCTTGTTGCCATGCAAGCTCAGACTGCTGCTATCATGGCTGCGATTACCAGTGTTGAAAGGGGCTTGCTAGGTATCACAGCAGTCCAGCAATCTGTCCTCCAACAGATTACTAGGATTGCAGAGGTGCCATCCCGAGGGAGTGGCAGTGGCTCCGTGGAGCACGAACCTGTTGTCCTCTCTCAGGATGACAGCATTAGTGCTCCGTCAGTGCTCTTGCTGTTGCCTGTCAGCCAGCCAGCCCAGATTGCTGCCGCCCATGTAGAGATGGATCAGACTAAAGCTGGGCCTTCTAGGTCCAGAGATGTTCAGGGTTATCCTGCAAAGCCATCTGCAGTCTCCCCCACTGAAAGTCAGCAGCCTTCCACCAGCCATGCTGCAGCCACTGGGGTAGCACTGCATAGGAGCACTCGGACAGGCAAAGGCACATGTAAGACGGTGGCACAGTGGTTAGCACTGTTGCCTCACAGCGCCAGGGACCCGGGTTCGAATCCGGCCTCGGGTGATTGTCTGTGTGGAGTTTGCACATTCTCCCCTTGTCTGCGTGGGTTTCCTCCGGGTGCTCCGGTTTCCTCCCACTAGTCCAAAGATGTGCGGGTTAGGTTGATTTGACTATGATAAATTGACCCTTAGTGTTAGGGGGATTAAATACGTGGGGTTACGGGGATAGGGTGAGATATGTGTCGGTGCAGGCTCGATGGGCCGAAATGGCCTCTATCTGCACTGTCGGGATTATGTGAAGACAGGCACTAATGGAATCCACAAGTTTGATTAGTAGACTTTGTTATGTACTATTGTATGGATTGATGTATAAAGTTGGTTTGGAATGTTTGTTTTGTGGTGGTTTTTAGGCGTCCGAGCAGCACGCGCACACTTCTGGTGCGGGCTGCGCCGGACACCATCTTGTTGAGGGCAGTTGGGAGGCCATTAGGAGCGTGCGCTGGAAGTAAGGTAAGTAGGCAGATCGTGACATCAATCAGCGTGCAACACTGATTTGAGGCCAGCGCTGCCATGTCGACATCTCTTCGCCACCAGCATTATCATCAACAACTTTCAGGTAACTTGCTTTTTGATTTCTACAGCTCTGTGTAAGTTTGTGGAAGAGTTTGCAGCTTTTTAGAGTTGGTGAAGTGACAGGAAGTGGTGGTGCAAGTGGAGAAGGCCTTGCTCCCAGTCATGGGTGCTCGAGTTGTCATCCCCCTTGACCAGCAACATGACAGGGAGATGGAGCAGAGTCAGCAAAGAGGAAAAGCTGCTCACAGAGGGAGGAGGAGGAGGGGGGAGAAGGGCTCTCAGCAGGAGGCCTTACCCACCTAGAATCTTCTGAGAGCAATTCTCTTACCTCAACCTGAGCCAGGAGCAGTGTCTGAGGTGTCTGCGCTTTACGAAGGAGGTGCTCACGGAACTCTGCTACTGCTTACAACCAGACCTGCAGCCTCACTCCAGGGCAAGGACAGCGCTGCCAGTGGCTGTGTAGGTGACCGTGGCCCTGAATTTCTTCGCATTGGCATCCTTACAGGCTGGAGCAGGCAACATCTGTAACATCTCCTAGTTAACCGTCCACTGCTGCATAAGAGAGATGTAAGATTCTAAAAAACCGTAATAAAACCGCTGCTACCGTGTGGAGATCGAAGTTCAGAACTAATTGTGAAATGGTTACAGACGGATTCAAAATGTAGGAAGTCAGCAGGGGGTCCTTTGCCTGGTGGTCAGCATGGTCCTTTGTGTGTAAGGCCACATGGACAGGAAGGAGACACCGGGTTGATGAGGAAGTCCCGCCCCCACACGCCACACAGGAACATGAACGTGTCATGCTAAAGGAACTCCAATCAGAGAAGGTTTGGAGTGAAACTGACCTATCAGAGGAAGACAGACAGTGATACATGAGTGGGGCCGGCAGAAAGGCCCTATAAAAGAAGTGACCCAGAGGCAGGAAATTCAGAAAGAAAGAAGACAGAAGTGGAAGAACAGACGAACAAAGAATGCTGGCCAGTCTATGTTTCGACTTACGACTTTCTGGACCGATCACCCAGAGATAAAGAGTATGTATAAAAGTTGGACATAGAGCTTAGATATTGTTAAAGGGTACATTTATGTACGGGTGACATGGGATAATTTGCTGGGGAGATACTTTTATGCATGGATATTGGGAGCATATTGATTGCAATTGTACACTTGAATTTTGAACTATAGTGTGAATAAAGACCAAATTTATTGATCACATACATGTCTGTCATTGTTACGCTTATTCGTAATTCTCGAAGTCTGAACAATAGTAAGAGAAAGGCTTACAGAGGTGACAGATGCGCTTTATGCCAGGAGAGGGGATTTTGTTGTCTTCTCTCTGACCAGAGAGAAGCAGGCGGAGTGTGCATGTGCCTTTGCCAGGATAGCGGACGTTCACATGGTGCAGGGCGCCAGTGACTACACGCACACAGCTTTGCAGGCACCGTATCTAAATGCTGAGATGTACCACAACTGCAAAGGTTATCACTCGCTGAATGTACAGTTGATGTGCAACCATGTTCAACACATCATGGTGGTGAATGCCCAGTAACCTGGCAGCAGTGATGATGCTTTTATTCTGTGCCAGCCCGCTGTTCCCTCAGTCTTTAAGCCACCAAGACAAACCAGAGGATGGCTACTGGGCAACAAGGCTATCCCTTGAGCACCTGGCTCAGGACTCCACTCCACAACCCAATGACACGTGGCTAGCATGCGTACAACGAGAGCCATGCTGTCACACGAAGCATCATAGAGCAGACCATTGGAGTGCTCAAGCAATGATTCTGCTGCTTGGACCACTCTGGAAGAGCCCTATAACACTCACCGGAGCGTATGTCCCGATTCATTGTGGTGTGCTGTATACTCAACAACCTGGCCATCATGAGGGCACAGCCCTGGCTACCAGGGATATGGCCACCAGCTCAGGAGGAGGAGGAGGAGGAAGAGGAGGAAGCGGAAGAGGAGAAGGAGGAGGAAGAGGAAAAGGAGGAGGAGGAAGCAGAAGGAAGGAGGCAACCGTGCCAGCCCCTTTCTGGCCGGGATATCCGGGATGGATTCATCCGCCTCCAGTCCCAGTGACCACAACCCCAATTTCCCTTTCAACATTAGTCCCACACCTTACCTTTCCTCTGTTACTGACCATCGCAGCCTCCTTTATGCTGAAAGAAAAGCCACCACAAAGCAAACTTTCCAATCCAACTTTATCCATCTATCCATCCAATATTACATCAAAAGATCAACTAATTATCCTTGCGCATTCCCTTAGTGACTGTCTTGCATGTGCCTTTGCCTATCCTAGTGTTCCTACGCAGTGCTACCATAGTGGCTGACACTTCAGCAATCAGACACAGCATGATGCTTGGGTCCACAAGTTTGTTAATGGATCTGACCAGCCCTTCCATGATGGTAAAGGATGGGCTCCAAGCTCTGCCCAAAGCCCTGTGCAAGGCTAGAGCTGGACTCCTCCATGCTCCTTGACATTGCATTCAGGCTTGCTGGCAGGCCTGCCAATGCACCAAGCATTTTCTTGTGCATACCCATTAGCGTTCTTCTGTAGGCTGCCACATCAAGGTCTTCATCTGAGTCCTGTGCAGCAGAACCCGCATGCAACCTCGCCCTCCAGGGAGCTGGCACCTGAGCTACCCTTTCTCCCTGCACTGGCTGCAGTTCACTTGTGCCCGGTGTCTCATCACATGAAGATCCTATCGT
Source organism: Squalus acanthias (assembly GCA_030390025.1). NCBI lineage: Eukaryota > Metazoa > Chordata > Chondrichthyes > Squaliformes > Squalidae > Squalus > Squalus acanthias. The sequence continues at coordinate 135,247,511 of CM059426.1, read as the reverse complement.
CTAACCTATCCTCTAAAATGCATGAAGTGCCAGTACCTGAGCTGGTGACAGGGAGTGTGAAATCGAGTGACGGTGTTTCTTCTTCTTCACTCTCCTCTCCCTCTTCTTGTTCAGCCACTGGCTAGGCAGGCTGGTTTGTCTGAAATGAGACAGGCACAAGGGTAGGGTTGAGGTGAGGTGAGGGGGGAAAGCAAGAGGTGCATGCTTACACAATGTGCAGATTGTAAATCAGAAGAGATCGTGATGAGGGGGAAGTGAGATATCAGAAGGAGTATAGCCTATGAGGATACTGACATCTTGTATTCTTTCAGCCCCACCACTGGCCACAGGCTCAGCCATGCCCCTGCCAAGAATGGCCAGCACCATCTCCTCCAAGGGGGTCAGGTTGTGCAGACGAGTCTGTCCCCCACTGGTTAAGGTCTGCTGACACCAGTTATGCGCCACCTTTTCCTGCAAGAGAAAGGGAAGTGTGTTAGTGAATGTGGTGTAATATGTTTGTTTGATGTGGCTGTCATGATTGAATAGCTGATAGTGTGTTCAAGCTATGAGATGTGTGTATGAGGCTTGCAGCAGTAGTAAGTGTGTGAGGGTGAGGTGATGCTATGAACGTGAGGTGTGAGTCATGTTTGGTAGAGATTATTGGTAGGTGAGTGATGGGGTGTGCTGTATTGAGCAGTGTGTGAGGCTAGTGGTACAGAGGGGGGATATGGCATTTGAAGATTAATTCACTGACCTTGACTACTCGTGTGAGGTCATTAAACTTCTTCCTGCACTGAGTCCAGATCCTTGGGGCTATACTGCTGGTATTAACCACACTGGCTATCTGCTCCCACTGCAGTCTTGTCTGTTGCCTGGAGGGCCTCCTGGCCCCCTGTGGAAAGAAGTACTCCCCAGTCCTGCATTGGAGAACCTTGGCGCCCTTTCCCAGGCCTATTGAGCCATTACTCAGTCTTCTTGTTTATAAATCTTGCCTCCATAAGCAGTTCCAGCACCTGTTGCAGGCAGAAGGCGCCTCCCCTTTAAGAAGTGCAGACTGCCTTTAAGAAATGCAGGCTAGCTTTAATTGGAGCAAGTCTCGTCTGACTTGGGCCACCTGATGAGGATTCAGCCACTCAGCAGTGCAATCAGTGCTCGGCTGAACGCTACAATCATGTAAAGTAGCAGACAGCATAAATTTTACATGCTGCTTGCAGTCCTCTGAACGGGCACAGGTTGCTATCGCATCACGATCCCCGCACCCATTTCAGGGGATACCAAATTTCTAGGCCTGGGCTGCAAAATTTGGCTCTGTAGCGCCTGTAGTTTTGACCAGTTTTAAAGAAAAAATGGTGTCTGCCTTGCTTCTGCTCACTTCCGGTGTGGCCCGCGTTGAATTGGTGAGGGTAATAACGTGGGTGGTGCGTGGGTGCGCTGGCAGCATGCATAGTAGGCAGATCATGATATCAGTCAATGTGTAACGCTGATTTGACGCACGACCTGCCATTTTCAATCAAGCCCCTCTATTCAACGGCCTCTCCTAAATACACACAGCTGAACACTACGGCGCAAACACACCAGCGCTACTTAAAGGGATCCATCCAATTTGCGGGTTAGTTGCTTTTTGCTATGTATTGGCTTTTGCCAAGTTTGTAGGAGCACTGGGTTGCTGGAAGAAATTTGAAAAGCATTGGCTGCTACTGGAAGGCCTTTGAGTGCACCACTTGCTCCCACTCATGAGGGCTCTACTTGCAGTCCCTCTTGCGCTGCAGCATGACAGGGAGATGGAGCAGAGGCAGCAAAGACAAGCTGCTCACAAAGGGAGGAGGAAGACGACGGTTCTCAGCATGAGGCAATGCCCACCTAAGGTCTTCCGAGAGCACTTCTCCTACCTGCACCTAAGCCAGGAGCAATGTATTCGGCGGCTCCGCTTCGCCAAGGAGGTGGTCACAGAACTCTGCCCCCTCTTGGATCCAGACGTGCAGCCTCAGAGCAGGGCAATGATGGCGCTGCCAGTGGCCCTCAAGCTGACCATGGCCTTGAAATGTTTCGCCAGTGGATCCTTCCAGGCTGGAACAGGTTTTATAGCATACATCTCGCAGTTCGCTATCCAGGGCTGCATCCCAGAGGTCACAAAGGGTCTGTACGCTAGGAGAGGGGACTTCATTGTCTTCTCTCTAAACAGAGAGGAGCAGGAGGGGTGTGCATGTGGCTTTGCCAGGATAGCAGGCTTCCCTATGGTGCAGGATGCCATCGATGTCACACACGTGGTTTGCGGACGCTGCATCTCAATGATGAGATGTGCCAATGTGCAGTTGGTGTGCAATCTCACCATCTGGCTCCCCATTCAAATATATTGAACGCCATGAAGTTCCAGTATTGATGTCGCAGATACGGACTAAACTCACCACAGAAAGTTAAGGCTTGTCCATTTCAGTCTAAGTACCCTTTTACTGGTGTGTTATGTCTTAATTACTGCCGAAAACCACTCTGGCACTGAAAATTAACTTTTACAAGTGTGGAGTCTCATTCCTTCAGATTTTAATTATTGTTGGAGATTTTTAAAAAATTAAACTTTTTTTACTTTTTCTTTCTGCCTCTTTTATCACTCTCTCTCTCTTAATGCAATCTTTCTTTCCCTCTCTTTATTTTGCTTGCTATGCCTGATTTGACATTGAATTAACTATTTCAACTTACACTTCCTGGTTCAGACTCAGCGCTGCTTGTTAACGATTCTTCAATCTGAATAGTTAAGGAGATGCTTGCCCTGTAGAGGGCGCTGTGCTGTTTGGATGTTTGGCTGACAGAAGCCTGCTGTGCAAAACCCCATAGAAAATCTATGGGCAAGTGCATGTCTAACAAACAGCTGGCACAGCAACATCTGGCTCATGTGTTTGTTGCAACTAAGCTCAATCCTGTCCTTATCAACGTCTACACATGCACAGTTTCCAGCAAGAATCACTAAATAATGACCAGGAACATAAATCCTGGCTGATTCTGCCCCTCCTTAGCCTTATCTAAGATTACTTAACACGGCATAAACAGGAAATTGCAAATCACATCCTCCTGCATTGTATCTTTTGCTGCCCATATCCTAACTCACACCAAGTCCTGTTCACTCATTCTCCCTGTGCTTGGTGACCTACCTTGGCTCCTGGTCCAGTAATGCCTCAATTTTATAATTATAATGTTCATGTTTAAATCCCTCCATGGCCTCGCACTTCCCCATTTCTGTAACCTCCTCCAGCACTGCAACCAATGTTCCCGTTAAGCTGTGCGGCTGTGCAGCACTCTGTAGGTCCCGCGCAGGCCGCTTGCCGGCTTTCCAATGGAAAAACCACACATTGGCGGAGATTTGAATGGGCCGCGCACAGTCTGTTAAAGAGGAAGCGCACCCAAAAAAAAAATAAAGGAACAATGTCTACAACCCTCTGAGATCTCTGCTCTATTCCAACACTGGCCTCTTGTGCATCCCCACTTCCTGTGCCCCATCATTGACGGCTGCGGCTTCAGCCGTGTAGGCCCTAAGCTCTGGAATTCCTTCCCTAAACCTCTCCACCTCTCCCTCCTCCTTCAAGATGCTCCATAAAACTTACCTCTTTGAATTCAATGGAAATAAAAATTGTGAGAGATGTAAGACGGGCTGGCCATTCACTGTCACCTGATTTACACTATCAGACAAAGTCAAATTGTACCTTGTTGAGTTTGGAAAGAAAATAAAAGAAGTGAGGGTAGGAAAGGACTGGTTGATGGTGCGAGGGCCTCTGGCCTCTCATCACCCACCATTGAGGGAGCATATGGGAATGGGGAGAGTGGGTGAAGGGTTCAGGGCTGGATGACTGACAGTGGAGCAAGGGGGAGAGGAGAATACAGACGTTGAATGGGTAGTTCAATGTAGAAGAGCTCGAGGTAGTGATGAAAGTGAAGGGTGATGTGAAGGGGTTTGGGTTGTGGGAGGATTAAGGGGTAGTGGATGTGATGGCATTGAGGGGAAAGACTCGCAAGAAGGCTGCAAAGGGCCATATTTTTCCCACAACACCCACTCTAAATTCAGTGTGCAGCCATTGGAGGCTCCTTTCCAGGCCACACCACGTAATACTACCTCCCACCTCCCACCCAAAAGGAGACAATGAAGTAAAAAATAGAGAGAAAAGCAAAAAGAAGAGTTCATAGGAGAGAAGCAGAAGAGACAGAGAGAAACATACAACACAAAAGCACAGAAGATCAACAAATAAAAGATATTTACATACCATAAATTATTAAGCAAAAAGATACCACATACAGTATAGGTGACATAAGAAAAACTTGATGGCATGCTCTTACTTCTTTTGATTGGAATATTGTAAAAGAAATTTTGCAACTGTTGTAAGTTAATACCCATATTAAATGTTTTGCTGCTTGTATTTTGCTAAATCATGGCACAGGGACAATGTCCCATAGGAAATACAGGTAAATGGTATGACAGAAAAAGCCCCGTCTTCAACACGAAAATATTAACCATAGCAAAAAATGGGACAATTGATTACTTACACATCTTTTATATATAGATTTCAAGCCTAAGTACAGTTTTGAAGTAAATTATGCTAGCTACCCAGGTAACGGCTTGGGAACAAAAACCCTTGTTTTACCGCCACGACTGAAACAGCTAGCATTTTTCATCTGACCTAAAAATACATTTACTCTTAGAAACATTCTTCTGTGTGGTTTTAAAGTATATCAAGGACAAACATGTGATTAAAATTATGAGACAGTAACCTTGATACTAGCCAGACCAGATTAACTCAAATATTCCATTGAAACCAGCAAGATTACTATCATCTCTTTTAGCTGAAAATTACAAAAACACACAAACAAAGGCAACACACCCCTCAAGAGACAGAAGCAGGTGATCAAGTCTGGAGTAGCCTGTGAGCCACAAGGGAGAAAGAAGGGAGATAACAGATGAAGGAAAAACAGACGATGGAGCTTTAGCAGCAGGTATGTCAGGTGCTTCCAATAGCTTGCTTCTGACTCCAGAAACATAACATTTTCTCTGTTGATAATAAAATTGTGTTTGGAGGATTGAATGCTTGATGCTTTATCTTGATCTTTCTGTGATCTCCAAAATTGGCAGGCATTAATGTATGATTCTTTTAAAAAGTGTTGACTTGGAAAGAATTATCACTTTAAACCTTGCTGGCTCAAAGTGTGGACTGCTTCAAAACAAAGTTTTGTGGTAAATAATTTTGATATTTCGTATTTAAAAGTGCTGTGCCTGCAAACTGTGAATGAAATGGTCAAACAACAGTACAAAGAATATTACCTTTAAAAGGTGTCATCATAAATGAATGAAGTAAAACATGCAGCTAGTTTGCATTCTATTGTAATTTATGCAATTGTTTTGCTAACTACAAAGTAACACCTAATTCTAAGATGTCCAAACTGCAGCACCATCTTTCTTTTCTCCATGTTTCCTCTTTCTCTCTTTTTCACTCTTTATCATTGACTCTGCCAGTCTGTTTCTTTCACCAATCTCTCCATACATGTTCTTGCTTTTAATGTTTCTGCACATGTATAACCTCTCCTCTCCTCCCTTTCAGTGTCTGCCTGTTTGTGCAGAAGAGTGCAATTTCCTGGCAGGCTGGTGCTTTTGTAAGATGTGAAACCAATATAACCATTACAATATATAAAACACAATACCTATGACCGTAAAAATGTTGTTTATAATTATTTAGTAATATTATAGTTAATCCCATATTTCAAAGACACGTGGATTTACTCATTTCAGTTTATCTAAAGAAATAAGATGGTGTCTTCTCATAGAATCATAGCACGGAAGAAGGCAATTCGGCCCGTTGAACCCATGCCGACTCTCAGTTAGTCCCTCTCCCCTACCCTTTCCCCGTAGCCCTGCAATTTTTTTTTCTTTCAGATACTTATCCAACTCCCTTTTGAAAGATAAGATTGAGTCTGTCTTCACCACACTTTCAGGCAGTGCATTCCAGATCTTAACCACTCACTGCATAAAAAGGTTTTTTCTTACGTCGCTTTGGTTCTTTTGCCAATCACCTTAAATCTATGTCCTCTGGTTCTCGGCCTTTCTGCCAATGGGAACAGTTTCTCTCTATCTACTCTGGCCAGACCCCTCATGATTTTGAACACCTCTATCAAATCTCCTCTCAATCTTCTCTGCTCTAATGAGAACAACCCCAGCTTCTCCAGTCTATCAATGTAACTGAAGTCCCTCATTCGTGGAATCATTCTCATAAATCTTTTCTACACCTTCTCTAAGGCCTTCACATCCTTCCTAAAGTGTGGTGCTCAGAATTGGACACAGTACTCCAGTTGGGGCCGAACCAGTGTTTTATACAGGTTCATTATACAGGAGTATTAATCAGGAAATAGTTAGGGCTTGTAATAAGGGAACAGCTATAATCATGGGAGATTTTAACTTTCATATTGACTGGACAAATCAAATTGGGCAGGGCAGCCTTGAGGAAGAGTTCATAGAGTGCATTAGGGATGGGTTCCTTGAGCAGTATGTTACTGAACCAACCAGGGGGCAGGCAATCTTAGATCTGGTCCTGTGTAATGAGACAGGATTAATAAAAAATGTCCTAGTAAAGGATCCCCTTGGAATGAGTGACCATAACATGGTTGAATTCCAAATTCAGTTGGAGGGTGAGAGAGTTGGATCTCAAACCAGCGTAATAAACCTAAATAAAGGAGAGTATGAAGGTAAGAGAGCAGAGTTGACTAAAGTGGACTGGGAAAATAAATGAAGGTGTAAGACGGTACAGGAGCAGTGGTGTACATTCAAGGAGGTATTTCACAACTTTCAAGAAAAATATATTCCACTGAGGAAAAAGGGGCGTAAAAGAAAAGACAGCCATCCGTGGCTAAGTAAAGTAATAAAGGATAGTATCCGACTAAAAACAAGGGCTTATAAAGTAGCCAAATTTAGTGGGAGGATAGAAGATTGGGAAGCATTTAAAAACCAGCAAAGAACAACTAAAAGATTAATTAAGAAAGGGAAGATAGATTATGAAAGTAAACTAGCAAAAAATATAAAAACAGATAGCAAGAGTTTCTACAGTTATATAAAAAGAAAAAGGGTGGCTAAAGTGAATGTTGGTCCCTTAGAGGACGAGACCGGGAAATTAGTAGTGGGGAACATGGAGATGGCAAATACGCTGAACAAATATTTTGTATCAGTCTTTATAGTAGAGGACACTAAAAATATCCAAAACTGGACAAACAAGGGGCTATAGGGTGGGAGGAGCTAAACACGATTAAAATCACTAAGGAGATGATACTCGGTAAGATAATGGGACTTAAGGCGGATAAATCCCCTGGACCTGATGGCTTACATCCTAGGGTCTTGAGAAAAGTTCCGGTAGGGATTGCGGATGCATTGGTGGTAATTTTCCAAAACTCCCTGGATTCAGGAAAGGTCCCAGCAGATTGGAAAACTGTTAATGTAACACCCTTATTTAAAAAGGGAGGTAGACAAAAGGCTGGAAACTATAGACCAGTTAGTCTAACATCTGTGGTTGGTAAAATGTTGGAGTCCATTATTAAGGAAGCAGTAACAGGACATTTGGATAAGCATAACTTAATCGGACAGAGTCAGCATGGTTTTATGAAGGGGAAATCATGCTTGACAAATTTGCTCGAATTCTTTGAGGACGTAACAAACAAGGTGGATAAAGGGGAATCAGTGGATGTGGTGTATTTGGACTTCCAAAAGGCATTTGACAAGGTACCACACAAAAGATTACTGCACAAGATAAAAAATCATGGGATTGGGGGTAATATACTGGCATGGGTGGAAGATTGGCTATCTAACAGAAAACAAAGAGTTGGGATAAATGGTTCATTCTCGGGTTGGCAATCAGTAACTAGTGGTGTTCCACAAGGGTCAGTGCTGGGACCCCAACTCTTTACAATCTATATTAACGATTTGGAGGAGGGGACCAAGTGCAACGTATCCAAGTTTGCAGACGATACAAAGATGGGAGGGAAAGCAGTGAGTGAGGAGGACATAAAAAACCTGCAAAAGGACATAGACAGGCTAAGTGAGTGGGCAGAAATTTGGCAGATGGAATATAATGTTGGAAAGTGTGAGGTTATGCACTTTGGCAGAAAAAATCAAAGAGCAAGTTATTATCTAAATGGAAAGAAACTGCAAAGTGCTACAGTACAAAGGGATCTGGGGGTCCTGGTGCATGAAACACAGAAGGTTAGTATGCAGGTACAGCAGGTGATCAGGAAGGCCAATGGAATCTTGGCTTTTATTGCAAGGTGGATGGAGTATAAAAGCAGGGAAGTCTTGCTTCAGCTATACAGGGTACTGGTGAGGCCACACCTGGAGTACTGCGTACAGTTTTGGTTTCCATATTTAAGAAAATACATACTTGCTCTAGAGGCAGTTCAGAGAAGGTTCACTCGGTTGATTCCGGAGATGAGGGGGTTGACTTATGAGGAAAGGTTGAGTAGGTTGGGCCTCTACTCATTGGAATACAGAAGAATGAGAGGCGATCTTATCGAAACATATAAGATTGTGAGAGGGCTTGATCGGGTGGATGCGGGGAGGATGTTTCCACTGATGGGTGAGACTAGAACTAGGGGGCATAATCTTAGAATAAGGGGCTGCCGTTTCAAAACTGAGATGAGGAGAAACTTCTTCACTCAGAGGGTAGTAAATCTATGGAATTTGCTACCTCAGAGAGCTGTGGAAGCTGCGACATTAAATAAATTTAAAACGGAGATAGACAGTTTCCTAGCTGATAAGGCAATTAAGGGTTATGGGGAGCGCGCAGGGAAGTGGATGTGAGTCTAGGTTCGGATCAGCCATGATCCTATTGAATGGCGGAGCAGGCCCGAAGCGTCGTATGGCCTACTCCTGCTCCTACGTCTTATGTTCTTATGTTCTTATGTTCATCATAATTTCCACACTTTTGTACTCTATACCTCTATTTATGAAGCCCAGGATCCCATAAGCCTTTTTATCTGCTTTCTCAACCTGCCCTGCCACCTTCAACGATTTGTGCACATATACCCCCAGGTCTCTCTGTTCGTGCACCCCCTTTAGGATTGTACCATTTAGTTTATATGTCCTCTCCTCATTCTTTCTACCAAAATGTATCACTTCACACTTTTCCCCGTTAAATTTCATCTGCCACGTGACCGCCCATTTCACCAGGTCTTCCTGAAGTCTATCACTCTCCTACTCACTGTTCATTATACTTCCAAGTTTTGTGTCATCTGTAAATTTTGAAATTGTGTCCTGTACACCCACGTCCAAGTCATTAATACATATCAAGAAAAGCAGTGGTCCTAGAACCGACCCCTGGGGAACACCACTCTATACGTTCCTCCAGTCCGAAAAACAACTGTTCACCACTACTCTCTGTTTCCTGTCACTTAGCCAATTCCGTATCCATGCTGCCACTGTCCCTTTTATTCCATGGGCTTCAGCTTTGCTGGCGAGCCTATTATGTGGCACTTTGTCGAACACCTTTTGGAAATCCATGTACACTACGTCAACTGCATTACCCTCATCAACCCTCTCTGTTACCTCATCAAAAAACTCGATCAAGTTGGTTAAACATGATTTGCCTTTAACAAATCCATGCTGGCTTTCCTTAATTAATCCACACCTATCCAAGTGACTGTTAATTTTGTCCCTGACTACTGTTTCTAAAAGCTTCCCCACTACTGAAGTTAAACTGACTGGCCTATAATTGCTGGGCTTATCTTTACACTTTTTTTTGAACAATGGTGTAACATTTGCAATTCTCCAGTCCTCTGGCACCACCTCCATATCTATAGAGGATTGGAATATTATGGCTAGTACCTCCGCAATTTCCGTCCTCAATTCCCTCAGCATCCTAGGATGCATCCCATCCACTCCTGGTGCCTTATCTACTTTAAGTACAGCCAGCCTTTTTAGTACCTCTTCTTTATCAATTTTTATACTATCAAAGGTCTCCACTACCTCCTCTTTCATGATATCTATGGCAGCATCCTCTTCCTTGATGAAGATAGATGCAAAGTACTCATTTAGTACCTCAGCCATACCCTCTGCCTCCATGCATAGGTCTCCTTTTTGGTCCCTAATCGGCCCCACCTCTGCTCTTACTACCGTTTTACTATTTATATGCCTATAGAAGACATTTGGATTCCCTTTTATGTTGGCTGCCATTCTATTCTCATACCCTCTCTTTGCCCCTCTTATTTTCTTTTTCACTTCTCCTCTGACCTTTCTGTATATAGCCTGATTCTCAGATGTATTTGCAACCTGACATCAGTCATACGCGCGCTTTTTCTGCTTCATCATATTGGTTATCTGTTCCGTCATCCAGGGAGCTCTGACTTTAGTTGCCCTACCTTTCCCCCTCGTGGGAATGTACCTCGACTGACACTGAAATTGGCCTTCCCCCAGTAAACATTCTTATTCTAGATTGCTCCCTGTCCTTTTTCATAGCTAATCTAAACCTATACTATGATCACTGTTCCCTAAATATTCACCAATGACACTTGCTTCACTTCAGCTACCTCATTCCCCAGAACCAGATCCAGCAATGCCTCCACCCTCGTCGGGCTGGAAACATACTGATCAAGAAAGTCCTCCTGAACATACTTCAGAAATTCTTCCCCTTCTCTGCCCTTTACACTATTACAATCCCAATCTATATTAGGATAGTTGAAGTTCCCCATTATTGCTACTCAATAGTTCTTGCACCTCACTGTAATTTCTCTGCAAATTTGTTCCTCCATATCTTTTCCACTATTTGGTAGTCTAGAGAATACACCTAGTAATGTAATGGCACCTCTATTATTTCTTAACTCTAGCCATATAGATTCTGTCCTTGACCCCTCCAGGACATCCTCCCTCTCCAGCACTGTAACATTCTCCTTAACCAATACTGCCCACCACCTCCTATCTTTCCTGAACACCTTATAACCTTATGCCCTTTTTTGAGCCAGGTCTCAGTTATTGCCACAACATCATATTCCCATGTGGCTATTTGCGCCTGCAGCTCACTTACCTTGTTTACTACGCTTGGTGTGTTCACATACATACACTGTAAACCCATCTTAGACCATCCTGTGTTCTCTCTTAGTTGGTCCCCACTAATACCTTACTATTTTTTACTTTAGTGCTCTCTGCCTCTCCCAATACTTCGAGCACTTTATTTCCCCTTTCTAATGTTACATCCTGGTGCCCATCCCCCTGCCAAATTAATTTAAACCCTCCCCAATAGCACTAGCAAACTTCCCCATGAGAATATTGGTACCGGCTCTGTTGAGGTGCAACCCTGTCCAGCCTGTACAGGTCCCACCTCTCCCAGAACCAGTCCCAATGCCCCAGGAATCTGAGGCCCTCCCACCTGCACCATCTCTCCAGCCACACATTCACCTGCTCTATCCTATTTCTATACTCACTTGCGCGTGGCACCGGGAGTAATCCGGAGATTACTACCTTTGAGGTCCTGCTCTTTAATCTCTTTCCTAGCTCCCTAAAATCTGCCTACAGGACCTCATCCCTCTTTCTACCTGTGCCTTGATTTAAGATCAGATTGGTTAACTGATTTGAATTACTAATTGTCTCATTGGAGATTATAGTTGAACAAGCTGATTGGTTTCCCATTGTAATTTCTTTATTAAAACCCACTTGTAGAGAAATATGCAAATTGGGTGGGTCAGTGTCAGTAAGTATGTGTTTTTGCCTATTTGTAATGTGATTGGCACACGTGGGGCTATATTTCCAGGTTGGAGAGGACATTAAGGTGAGCCCACTTGGGATTTCTAGCACTGACCAGGCCAAAGTCTGCCGAGTCAGGGGCGGGTCCCTTTATTTGTATCTGAATGGCGGGCACTTGTTCCACTGGGGGCACATCTCAGGTCTTCGCCTGCCCACACAGGCTATAATTTACAGCATAACTTGCCATTTCTAGTGGGGTACTGGGGACTCTATGGAAGGAACGTAATTATGTCCCTTGTGGCCCCCTTTGTAACAGGGCTGCATTTAAATCATTTTATTAAAAAATTGTACTTTTACTTTGCTCCCCCCCCCCCCCCCCCACCCCGTCGCACAATGGGCCCACTAATACCAGCACTTGGTGGGTCGATACAGATGGTCTCACCAGCTATCATACAGTGGTTCTCTCTGAAACATGGAAATCCTTGCCTCCACCTAGGCCATTGGCATTATCAAATATCTGGAAATTTTTGAAAAAGCTGGTGTCAGTAAAGTGACCATGAAGCTGTCAGATTATCATAAAGACCCAGTTGGTTCACTAATGTCCTTTAGAGAAGGAAACCTGCTGTCTTTACCCAGTCAGGCCTATATGTGACTCCAGTCCCACATGAACGTGGTTGACTCTTCACTGCCCTCTGAAGTGGCCTAGCAAACTATTCAGTTGTATCAAACCACTACAAAGAATAACCAGTGCAGCGGTTCAAGAAGTAGGCCTACCACCACCTCTGGGCAACTAGGAATGGGCAATAAAAAATGCCGGCCTTGCCAGTGATTCCCAAATACATTGTTAAACAGGGATGGACAGAGGGTCCACCCTTTCTAAAATTCGTGGATAAAGCCAGGATCCTCTATATCCAGGTCACAGCCTAACTTTTGTCCCCTCTAAAGCACTCCTGCCAGAAGTGCTGCAGATTTTCAGCCCCACTGTGTTTAACTGAATCGAAATAGGAGCATTACTTGTCTGTTTGGGAAACCATGTATGAACTATCTCGTATGCTATGGGAAAGCATGAGTTATTGTTCAGTTTGGTTTGGGGCAGGCTACAAATGAGATTTCCAGAACAGTTGGATGCGATACATAATAGGTTAAAAACTGGAGTTTGTACCAGTTCGGTAGTATTCCTACAAGTTCTGGCAAATTGTCGAAATACTCCATTCCATTCCCTGTGTGCTATAAGTTTATTTACGTTATGTAGCAATGCTCCATGTGTCCCAGACTCTTAATAAACATTCAGGGAGGTGAATTTCCTCGGGTCTCCTCCCACTCCACCGCCGTAACTTTGACGGAAGTGTATTAGTGTATTGGAAATGCCGTTTGCGCATGTGAATGGGGTTTCTGCCGAAGTTATAGTGACAGGGATGGAGAGGCCCTGAGTTAGTTCAACCCTACATTTTGTAAATAGTGGCTCTGTATTCTTTAAATGAATATCTGAAACCGGAGAATATACTTTTGGGCATTATTTCTGAAATTATTATCGTAATTTCAAGAGTAACACAGAATATCAGGATAGTTCTGCTCAGTCCTGTTGCTGCACAATCCACACAAAGATCCTTTTATTTATTCATTCCTGGGATGTGGGCATCGCTGGCAGGGCCAGCATTTATTGTCCATCCCTAATTGCCCTTGAGAAGGTGGTGGTGAGCCGTCTTCTTGAACCGCTGCAGTCCGTGTGGTGAAGGTATTCCCACAGTGCTGTTAGGGAGGGAGTTCCAGGATTTTGACCCAGCGATGATGAAGGATCGACGATATACTTCCAAGTCAGGATGGTGTGTGACTTGGATGGGAACTTGGAGGTGGTGGTGTTTCCATGCGCCTGCTGCCCTTGCCTTTCTAGGTGGTAGAGGTCGCGGGTTTAATGGATGTTACTAGAAAGTAGGTGACGTAATAAAGACTCACTACGCACTTGAACATAAAGCAAGGCTTTAATCAACTTGTAACAAAACATGGAGGTCTAGTTAGCAGTCACTAGCTTCCTGTTTCCAGATTGTCTCTGCCCAAGGTGGGCCCATGCCTGAGTATTTATACTCCCTGGACGGCGCCCCAGCTGGCCGCCCAGTAGTACTTCCTGAGTTGTTACTTGCGATTTATGACATTCTTCCTCCCTAAAAGGTTTGGAAGTCCAGTCTTCCTTTAACGGACTAGGCGGACCAGAAATAGCCGCAGACGTTTAGCTCTCTGCTTGTGACTGGAAGGCACGTCTCCCGGACCGTGTCCTGGTCCCTGGGTCGCTTGGCCCGTACCGGTAAGTCAGTAGAGTCCGCATCATCTTGATCATCCTGTGGAGGACTGGGAATATCATGACTCCGGGTGCGGGTCCCCACAGGTGCTGAGCTGGCCTCATCCCGGGTCGTGGCTGGAGATTGTCCGGCGTCCTGGTTTCGGGTGGCCATCCTACGGGGAGCGTCCAGCTCCCTGAGTTGATCCGGTAGCGTTGCCGGCAGATCCCCCGATGTCCCAGGCGGGGCGTCATTTTCATAGGGGTGCGGAGTGTTGATATCATTGTCGGGGGATCCTTCATCATTCGGGTCCGTGTGACCGGTTGGGCAGGGAGCCAGATCTCGGAGCGAGACGGTGGTCTCCCGGCCATCAGGGTACCGTACGTGCGCATACGTGGGGTTTACCTCTCTTAACTCCACCTCGTCAACGAGAGGGTCGTTTTTGGCAGACCGGACGAACCTCCGGAGTAGTACTGGGCCTGGAGCCACCAACCATGACGGTAGAGATGTCCCATGTGTAGAGCGACGCCGGAATTTGAAGAATCGCTCATGAGGCGTGACATTAGTAGATGTGGAGAGAAGAGACCTGATAGAGTGTAACGCGTCGGGGAGCACCGTTTCCCACTGCTGGTCCGGCAGGTTGCGTGACCTTAGTGCCAGACGGACAGCGTTCCAGATGATGGCATTGTATCGTTCAACCTGTCCGTTACCGATTGGGTGATATGGTGTTGTCCTACTTGAGGCGATTCCCCGTTGGGAGAGATAACTTTTAAGTTCACTCGACATAAAGGAGGGACCCCGATCAGTGTGGATAAAATTGGCCGTCCCGCAAAGGGAAAAGACCTGATCGAGGCATTTAATTACCGTAGAGGTAAGCATATTAGGGCAGGGGAAGGCGAAGGGAAAGCGTGAATACTCGTCCACCATCGTAAGTAGGTAGGTGTTCCTTGTCGACGAAGGCAATGGCCCTTTAAAGTCTATGCTGAGCCTCTGCATAGGCTGCATTGCATGTATGAGTAAGCCATCTGATGGGCGAAAGAATTGTGGTTTCAATTCTGCACAAATCCTACAGGAGGAGCATGTTTTCTTTACGTCCTCGGTTGAAAATGGTAGATTTTTGGAGCGCACAAAGTGCAACATGCGGGTCACACCAGGATGGCATAAGTCCATATGCAAATCCGCCAGAGTCGACGTTGACATTGAGGAGCAAAATGCCCGTGTGAAGGTATCTGGGGCCACGTTCTGTTTGCCGGGTCGGTAACAGATAGTATATCCAAAGGCAGCCAGCTCCATCCTCCAGAGTTGAATTTTATTATTTTTGATTTTCGTGCGCCTCCGGTTATCCAACATGAAGGCCACAGAGCGCTGGTCAGTTATAAGCGTAAAATGACGCCGAGCAAGAAAATGACCCCATTGGCGTACAGCCTCGATGATGGCCGTAGCCTCCTTCTCGACGGGGGGATAATGGAGCTCGCTACCCTGCAAGGTTCTGGATAGGAATGCCACGGGTCGGCCACCTTGATTCAAGGTAGCGGAGATCGCCACCTCCGATGCATCGCATTCGACCACAAAAGGAAGATTTTCGTCAATGGAGCGAAGCGTGGCTTTCTCCAGCTGTCGTTTGAGGAGGTTGAAGGCAGAAATAGCCGTAGCTTCAAATGGAAAAGACTTCGCATGGAGCAGGGGCTGTATTTTATCGGAGAAGTGTGGTATCCATTTTGCGTAATAAGCAAACATGCCAAGTGCCCGACGAAGAGAGCCGAGGTTCGTCGGGGGAGGGAGCTCCTTAAGTGGACGAAGTCGCTCTGGGTCAGGTTTAATAACACCGTTGCCCACCCAGTAGCCAAGAATGTTCACCGATGGCACCGACTTCACCGATTTGGATTCGTTTAACGTTAAGTAGCGACGGCGGAGTACGTCAAAAAATCTCCGAAGATTGGCGTCATGCTCCTTTTGATCATGGCCGGCAATAGTGATATTGTCTAAATACGGAAAGGTATCCGTCAAGTTTTCTTGCCGGACTAGGCCATCCATGGCCCGTTGGAAGACGGCCACCCCATTGGTGACCCCGAATGGAAGGCGGCGAAACTGGAAAAGCCGACCATTGGCCTCAAAGGCCGTATACTTCTTGTCGGAGTCTTGCAGTGGCACCTGATGGTACGCGCTTTTTAAATCGAAGGTCGAGAATACCTTGTATTTGGCAAGGTTGTTGACCATGTCATCTATGCGTGGCAGCGGGTAGGCATCCAGATCGGTATATAGATTAATAGTCTGCGAATAATCGATACACAGACGTTTTTTATGTTGTTTTAAGGGATTCCTCACGATGACGACCTGAGCCCGCCAGGGAGATGAACATGGCTCGATAATACCGTCGACTAAAAGGCGAGAGATTTCCGCCTCAATAAACGCTCGATCATCTTGGCTAAAGCGCGGCGATTTGGTGGCTATGGGTTTACAGCGGGGGGGAAGATTGGCAAACAGGGAGGGTTCACCGAGTAAGGCCGCCGAGAGTGCACAAAACGGCACCTTAGAAATGGTAAGCTCCGGCCTTGACCCTCCAAACTCAAAAGTGATCTTCTTGTGCTGCTTCTGGAAGTCCTGTCCCAGAAGCACATCGCTGCATAAGTTTGCGAGTACTCCGAGCCGGGTGGAGAGATACGTGCGGCCGTTGAGGATGAGGTTGACCAGACAGAAGCCAGAAGAATTGGTGGTCAGAGTCGTCAGAGCCATTGCAATCTCCCTGTCCGAGGGATAAATGTGCAGTTTTAACCTGTTGACAGCCCGCTTACTAATGAAGCTGTCAGAGCTGCAGGAGTCGATTAGCGCGCTTAAAGTGTGCCCATTTACTGAAACCTTCGTGGCTGCATGGGACAAACTTTGGGGAAAAACAGCCGTGATGGGAGGAGGGGCAATTTTCCCTTCGGCAACTGTAGCCTTAACAGTAGTTCTTGGGAGAGGAGCAGCTCCATAGATAGCAGCTGTGAAGCTAACAGGAGCTCTCGACCGGTATACTTTAGAGGAGCGGCCTTTCTTGTTTGCAAAGGCCCGTGACTGGCATACCTTGGAAAAGTGTCCTTTCTTGCTGCAATGATTGCAGGTCACATTACGAGCCGGGCAAAATTTTCTGTGATGGCACGCCCCTCCACAAAAGAAACACTTTCTTCCTGATTGCCAGGATGCTGCTAGGGCGGGGTCGTCATCAGCGAAGGCCTCTAGGGTAGGGTCATCGTCTGTTAGAGTAGAGTCAACATCAGTGGGGGCATCCGCCCGAGACCTACCGAAAGACTCATTAAAGGAGATAGCCGCCGCCCGTGCACGTGGTGTGAGATAAGTGTCTGCATTTTTCTTGGCCAAGTCCAAGGAACACGCCTGGTCATAAGCAGCCCGTAAATTGAGGGTTTTATTTTCCAGCAGGCGCTGACGTATAAAAGGGGACGCGATTCCATTGATAAAGGAATCGCGGATTAGTTCCTCTTGATACTGTTCAGCTGAAACTGCTTTAAGGTTACAATCCTTGCTGAGCCTGCAAAGTTTCTGGAGAAATTCATCGAGTGATTCCCCAGGCTGCTGCCGAGTTGTGGCCAGTAGGTGTCGAGCAAAGATTTCATTTGGGGACTTGACATATAGCTGCTGTAAGATTTCGATAGCAGTGTCATAGTCTATACAGTCCTCAATATAATCATACACATGAGGAGACACGTAGTTGATAAGCATTCGTAACTTATTAGGGACATCCGCCCCACATTCTTCAAGAAAGTTGCTAAAGGTACGAAACCAATGCTTCCATACCTTTGCTGCCGCAGGTGCATTCGGGTCCAGGTCGAGACGAGCGGGTCTAAGGAGTTTTTCCATGATGGATCAGTTTCTTGCCCAAGTTCCCTTCTGTGGTTCGAGTTGCAGCTGGTTGTTCCGTATCACCCAAAGCGTGGAGACGATATCAAGTTAATTAAATTGACGTAATAAAGACTCACTACGCACTTGAACATAAAGCAAGGCTTTAATCAACTTGTAACAAAACATGGAGGTCTAGTTAGCAGTCACTAGCTTCCTGTTTCCAGATTGTCTCTGCCCAAGGTGGGCCCATGCCTGAGTATTTATACTCCCTGGACGGCGCCCCAGCTGGCCGCCCAGTAGTACTTCCTGAGTTGTTACTTGCGATTTATGACAGTAGGTAAGAAGATCAAGTGTGAGATTAATTCCACCTCCCTGGGGAGAAATGTCTGAAACTCATTTGACATTTCTCCACAATTTCCCTGGCTAACATTGGTGTTGCCCTCCTATCCCTCTATTCTTAATAAATCCAATGTTGATTTGATCAAACTTAATTACTATGGAGAAAGTTTACAATGTTAAAGATTAAACTTACTCATGTTAGACTTTAATACACTAATGTCCATCCCATCTACAGGAATGACTGTGGGCAATTCACCCACACCTTTTCAGAATGTTAAGGTGCACGCTCTAACTTCAGTGCTGAGGCAGTTGCTAACAGAAAGTTCTTCTAACAGCACTTTTCTGCCCTTCTGACTTTTTCTATCAGATCAATGTTAGGTGTGGATTTCAAAAGTTCTCTGTTCGGGCACAGATCTACCCACAAGCCCAGTAACAGCTGCAAATATTCAGAAGACGTCACCTGCCGCCAATTTTTAGATTGTATACAATTTGCAGATGTAGCACCTGGAAATGAATAATAAGCAGCAGCATCTTGAAATCAATCAGCCGAGGGACCATTCAATACTGTCATCCTTTCTCAGAGTACCAATACTATTCTGTGAGCTAAGCCCTTCCTCCTCCTCCTGAAACAAACAGGTAAAAGAGGTTAACACCCAATCGTAAAATCACCGCATTGCACTCAGAATAGACTCCAGCTGTGCATTAAACATGGGAAGCACCTGATGCAATGTAAACTAATGTGTGGTGGCAGATGAATCTATAGATGAAAAGACATGATTGGATCAAAAAAAACTTTCAGTTTTGACACATGCATTTTTAAAAGAAAGTACCTCTACATGAAAATTTATCAGCATGACCTCCACCCCCATATCCCCCATAAAGAGTCCTTGCCTGCAGAGTATTGGTTCCACTGTGAAATGCTGACAATTTTCATCAATTCTTAAGCAGGCATGCCTTAGAATAAGTGAAGACATCATTCATGTGAAGCAAATGTCTTTCGGGAGGCTGGGGAAGGAGAAGCTTCCTGAACATTTTTAAAAGTTAAATGCTGAAGTACATCAAATATTTACAGGGAGTTTTGGCTTCAATAGCCCCAAGTTAAAACAATTTCTAAGAACCATTATTAATTTTAAAACCTCATAATTTTGAATGTATAGAAATTATATCATTCTGACCACCAGTGCAATTCTGGGAAATTATGTTTAAAACCATATCAAAAGCTTGAGATCAAATCAAAAGCTTAAAACCGCATGATTGACTTGGTGGCAGAGTGTATTGAAGCATCAATACTTGTGGTGTCATAAAATGGAGGGATATAGTCTCGAGTTCACATTGCTGAGTTTCTGATTCTAGTTGTGCTGCTGTGGACAGGCATAGAGCAGAGATCATGGGTGAGATCTATAGCGGCTGGGTGTTTGTGTCCCCACTGATCAGTGGGATGGCTGATTTACCGGTAGCTATCAGATCCTGAAGGCCCTGAGAGACAGCAGCATGCATTGCAGCCGCCATGAGTTGGAAGCTGCTACACAGGATGCTGTCTATTCTCTCCCCTAATGCCACCAAAGCTGCAGTCTGTGTTTCGATGAAAGTGGAGGCACCGACAGGCCCCTGCCCACTTCTTAGCTGTGGAGTCTGCTGCAGATTTCAATGAAGTTGGCATATGCTCCACTGACGTCTGAAATGAAGGAAATCTTCCCTGATGTTGCCACAAATGAGAGTTGTAGATTTGAGTCACACCTATCAATTGCTGCACATCCTCAGAGGCTGACCTCAAAGCCTGTACGTAGGTTCAATGTTTCTCCGACATTCTTCTTTTCAGGAAAATACCCAGGTGTTCTGAGTCACATGTCTCCAAAGCCATGAGCAACCTTCCCCTCAGCCTCTGCTACAAAGGTGGTACATCCACTCCTCCAGCCCACCCTTGCTCTGTGAATCACTCAGTGCCACTTCCTCACTATCACTGTTTAATTATTCCTGGGTGAAAGTATCTGGACCTGATGCTTGAGACTGAGGAAGGAAATGGTGCAGGTGGTGAGTTTGAGGGGTTGCGGCAGAGGAACATAGAGGAGGTCTCTGGTGGAACTCTTGGATGTACAAGAATCCAAAGCCATCTCCTTCATCTCACTCTAAAATATCATCCTCGTTGTCTTCCTCATCATCAGAGTTCACAAGGATGTAATTGCAGCTCTGTTCTGCCTCCTGCTCATCATCATTATCATCTTCCCCCATTGCTGGAGTGTGTCTGCAGGAAAGGAGGGTACAAGCTAAGAATGGGTGAGCATTATCCCTTTCGATGGAAGTTTGTGGCTGTGTGGTACTTCATAGGACTACCAGTGCAACAGTGTTGGTGTTCAGTACTTTAATATGTAGAGTGATATGTTCCCAACCTTACTACCACTCATAGCAAGAGCAAAGTGCTTTCTGATGAGCTCCATGGCCTTCTCCTCATTGGATGAGAGGTATTTCAGCTTGGGGATGTCCCCTCCATTGGTCTGCCTCTCGTGGGCATTGTGCGCTATTACTTTCCTGCAACAAGATTGAGTCAATTGGGTGAAGGCTAGCAATTGAGGAAGGTGTGACAAATGGCATAGAACACAAGAACACAAAAATTAGGAGCAGGAAGTAGGTCATATGGCCCCTCGAGCCTGCTCTGAGATTCAATAAGATCATGGCTGATCTGCAATCTCAACTCCACTTTCCTGCCCGATCTCCATATCCCTTGATTCCCCTAGAGTCCAAAAATCTATCTATCTCAGCCTTGAATATACTCAACAATTCAGCATCCACAGCCCTTTGGGGTAGCCAATTCCAAAGATTCACAAATACCCCTCATTTCAGTCTTAAATGGCCGACCCCTTATCCTGAGACTATGCCTCCTAGTTCTAGACTCTCCAGCCAGGGGAAACAACCTCTCAGCATCTAATGGAAGAGCTGAAGAAAGAGATATGTGGATATCATTCAGTAACAGTGGAGGAATTGGTTTTCGATTTGTACATGCAAATAATCACTGTTTGGGGAGATGGGTTGCCATCCTGTAAAATTCTGTTAGTGCCCCCTTTAACCAGAGTATTATGAAGGCTTGGTTATACAGCTGTTACTTTTGGAAGGTGAAGAGTGTAGTGATGCCCAGGGTGCTCAAGGAAGGAAAAGGAGAGTGGTGAGTATGTTACCCCGCTATGGTCAGGCCTTTGAACTTTATACAGCAATGGTTTGCAGTTCAGGAATGAGACAATTGGCACTCAGTGCCAGTGCTGCACCCCTCCACATGGCATGAGTGAACCTGTTGGTAGATTTCCTGCCATGGACACCCAGCACTCTGTTCTATTTCATTGAGGAGGGTTTGTAGGTCGGATTCCATGAAATTGTGACATCTTTTTCTCTACCTCTGTGTCATGCTCTTGTTCCATCTTTCCCTGCCTCCGACAAGTTGTACTGCATTAGACATTCTTGTATAGTGGTACAAAAACAGTTATTTTGTCCAGTCAGGCTACCTGACTGTCAACTAACTGAGCCAAGTACTACTCCAGCCAACATTGAGTTTTTAAAGGCTGCACTTTTAATTTCCTTGTTTCCTAACACATTACTCACGGTTTTAGACATGTTTTTACGCTAATCACTACTCCAATGGATATGCAAATACCACTCCAGACCATCGGCAGGTGCAACACTTTGCCGTAAAAGTGAAGCAACTCACTACGTGGAATCTGTAGGCCAGTAATTCAATTAACTGAATTGTCTTTTTTGGCTGGAATAGAATGCTGAAATACAGAGTGAAAATATTACTGATTAAATCTCTCATTTTATAATTTTGCATTCAAGAGTTTGATTTCCATGAAAGAAGATGTTTGATGAGTTAGCATTGGCATTGTGGAGCTGTCCAAGGTACAAACTAGAAGCTGGAGGAGTGCAGTACTGGCAATGTGTGTGTATATAGACTTTTTTCAAATTCTATCAAATGAGTTCAGGAAAATGTTTGTTGTTGGATACTACAGTATTTGCTTGCCCTAGCTTTTCTGGTGGAAACATATTTGTAAAAATATATATATTTCTTAGTGATGGATGCATTATGAGGAAAAGTTAAACTGCTTTCAATTAAACCATTTAATAAATAGATTTTCAAAACGCGGTTGACAAAAAACATAGTTTGACTTTAAAAAATAAGCAGTCATTAACAAGTAATTTTTCTACATTGCATTTTTTAGCTTGGAAGCTAATTATAGTGAAAAATATTTTTTCAATAGAGTGACACTCACTGAGGGGCATTTTTATTCCTTTAACATTATATTCAGCAGGTTGCTTTACCAGATTTATGTATGATTTTTCTTTAATATGACATTCAAAGCTGAGACATCAGATGCAACCTGCTGGGATTTTTACCCACACTAAATTCAAGGAAATCGACTTTCTTGGGAGCTTTCCTTCATTCTCCTTTACTACAGTTTCACTCAGCACAGCTGGATATCAACTGATCTTTCTGTCTGTTTCTGGTCAACTGCTGTTTGCATTACTTGTTATCATTGCTTGGATGACAGCTAAAACTGAACTGAAAATTATACTGTCCTGATGATTACAATATTTAAGTAATTTCTGTTACACTGTAGCCTGTGTCTAGATGATGGGCACAATAAATAATTGTTTGTTTCTTCTCTTTCAAACATTGGCATAATATGAAGGAACGTTTGAGTGCAATAACTTTTCTCTATGTACCTGTACTAGTTTTATTGGCTTTTATTTGATTGTGAGATAATGGGGTGAATTTTAACCGCCAAAAAAGGGTGGGATGTTAAAATTTAAAAATATCTCAAGCTGGATCCAGACCCGCCTACTTCTGGGTTTAACGGAGGTGGGATAAGGGGCAGGCAACAAACCCATTCCCAGGAGGTGGGTTGGCAATTTAAATATTTTAATGAGGCTGGTAGCCTCTGATTTAACCTGCTTTGCAGCACTGCTTGTGGGCCAGGAGGAGCAGGAGTTCTCGCCCCCCTCCGGCACCCCAAGCTTACTTTCTTCCCTTAAATCGGACCACCTCCCCGCCCCACTTATGCACATTAACAGGGATTCCGTCTAACTTCTACCAAAGTTACAGCAGCGAAGCGTTAGAAGACTCAGAGAAATTTTTGGAAAAGAACATGTCAGTTTAAAAAAGATCGTGTCTTGTTTACGCATAGCAGTTTATAGAGTTAGTCCATCTAGCATTTAATCAATTTATGGCACTTGGGAAAACCTGGTAGCTGAAGTACTTTACAATTTACTACCAGCTAGATAAAGGGTAAATTTTGTGATGCCATGTGCAGATCCTTGCTCAATGGGTGCGCAGATTAGAGATCAGGTTTAGAGGTCGTGTCAGATTGCTGATACTCTCATTTTTTCTGCTCATTCAAATTAATCATCAGCAAAGCAGGAGCACTGCAGATTAGTTGTGCTGACCTCTGTACACCATTCTTTCATTCACGTTCCGGTCAAGGTTGGCTATGTGCTGCGAGTGCGCATCACAAAATGTGGCATTTAGTCATTTTCTTCATCTTGCCTGATTATGGTGAGTGAGTTTCAGCACTAAGCCAGATTGCAATTTGAAACATCACATGGTAATAGAGCACAATGTCTAAGAGGGTGCCAAATAATTGCATTGGTGGAAGTGCAGCATTCTTCTTCACCTCTCCTAATATTATTTTGAAAAATTAAGTTCTATACCATTACTTTAGTATTTCTGGAACTTTGCAATAATGAGCTAACATTTTTTAAAATATACTTTTGTTTCCATCTCCTTTACTAAAGACTGACTTGTGTTGGGGTATGGGTATAGAAAGCCCTTTGGTACTTTACTAATTTGAGCCTGGGCAGTGACTGTTGGCATGCTATTCAACCACAGGGGCAACTTTCAACTTCCCCAAATGCAATAATCGTGGGAGACTTTAATCTTCATATAGACTGGGCAAATCAAATTGGCAAAGGTAGTAGGGAGGAGGAGTTCATGGAATGCATTCGAGACAGTTTCCTAGAACAATACCTCGTGGAACCAACCAGGGAACAGGCTATTTTAGATCATGTACTGTGGAATGAGACAGGGTTAATTAGTAATCTCATAGTAAAGCATCCTCTGGGGAAGAGTGATCATAATATGATAGAAGTTCACATTAGGTTTGAGAGTGAAATATTTAAATCGGAAAGTAGTGTCTTATTAAATAAAGCCAATTACATAGGTATGAAGGGTGAGTTGACTAAGGTAAATTGGGAAATTAGATTAAAAGGTATGACAGTAGATAAGCAGTGGCAAACATTTAAATAAATATTCCAAAATTCTCAACGAATATATATTCCATTGAGAAATAAAAACTCCAAGGGAAAAGTGATCCATCCACAGGTAACTAAAGAAGTTAAGGATAGTATTAGATTAAAAGAGGCTTATAATGTTGTGAAGAGTAGTAGTAAGCCTGAGGATTGGGAGAGCTTTAGAAACCAGCAAAGGATGACCAAAAAATTGATACAAAAGGGAGAAAATAGAATGAGAGTAAACTAACAAGAAATATAAAAACAGATTGTAAGAGTTTCTACAAGTATATAAAAAGGAAGAGAGCAGCAAAAGTAAGCGTTGGTCCCTTAGAGGCTGAGACAGGAGAAATTATGTTGGGGAATAAGGATATGGCAGAGACTTAAAAAGCATGCCAAAAATTTTGGGGAACCAAGGGGCTAATAAGAGAGAGGAACTTAAAGTAATTAAGATCAGTAGAGAAAAAGTACTTGAGAAAATAATGGGACTAAAAACCAACAAATCTCCTGGACCTGATGGCTTACATTCTAGGGTTCTAAAAGAGGTGGCAGCAGCGATAGTGGATGCATTGGTCGTGATCTTCCAAAATTCCCTAGATTCTAGAATGGTCCCAGCAGATTGGAAGGTAGTAAATGTAACCCCGCTATTCAAGAAAGGAGGTAGAAAGAAAACAGGGAACTACCAGCCAGTTAGCCTGACATCAGTCATCGGAAAAATGCTGGAATCCATTATTACGGTAGTGGTAACAAGGCACTTAGAAAATTATAATATTAAGCAGAGTCAACATGGATTTATGAAAGGGAAGTCATGTTCAACATATTTCTTAGGGGGAGAAATGGCAGGGGGTTGCGAACCTGTGCAGGGAGACAGAGGAAAGGGAAGCAAGGATAGAAGCAAAAGACAGGAAGGAGAAAAGCAAAAGTGGCAGTCAGAGAAATCAAGGGTGTAAATCAAACATGGCTACAGTAAATAATAATTCTAAAAGGTCTAAGAGTGTTAAAAAAACAAGCCTGAAGGCTTTGTGTCTTAATACGAGGAGCATTCATAATAAGGTGGATGAATTAGCTGCGCAAATAGATGTAAACGGATATGATATAATTGGGATTATGGAGACATGGCTCCAGGGTGACCAAGGCTGGGAATTCAACATCCAGGGGTATTCAATATTCAGGAAAGACAGGCAAAAAGGAAAAGGAGGTGGGGTAGCATTGCTGGTTAAAGAGGAGATTAACACAATAGTAAGGAAGGATATTAGCTCTGATGATGTGGAATCTGTATGGGTAGAGCTGAGAAATACCAAGGGGCAGAAAACGTTAGTGGGAGTTGTATACAGACCCCCAAACAGTAATGCAGAGGTTGAGGATGGCATTAAATGGGAAATTAGAGATGCGTGCAATAGGGGCACAGCAGTTATCATGGGTGACTTTAATCTACATATAGATTGGGCTAACCAAATTAGTAACAATACTGTGGAAGAGGAATTCCTAGAGTGTATACAGCATGGTTTCCTGGACCAATATGTCGAGGAACCAACTAGAGATCAGGCAATCTTAGACTGGATATTATGTAATGAGAAAGGATTAATTAACAATCTTGTTGTGTGAGGCCCCTTGGGGAGGAGCGATCATAATATGATAGAATTCTTCATTAAGATGGAGAGTGAAGTAGTTGACTCAGAGACTAAGGTCCTGAACTTAAATAAATGAAACTATGATGGTATGAGGCGCGAGTTAGCTAGGATGGATAGGGGAATGTTACTTAAAGGGTTGACGGTGGATAGGCAATGGCAAACATTTAAAGATCACATGGATGAACTACAGAATTTGTTCATCCCTGTTTGGCATAAAAATAAAACAAAAAAGGTGACTCAACCGTGGCTAACAAGGGAAATTAGGAATAGCATAAGATCCAAGGAGAGGACATATAAATTGACCAGAAAAAGCAGCAAATCTGAGGATTGGAGGCAGTTTAGGATTCAGCAAAGGAGGACAAAAGGATTAATTAAGAGGGGGAAATAGAGTATGAGAGTAAGCTTGCAAGGAACATAAAAACTGATTGTAAAAGCTTCTATAGATATGTGAAGAGAAAAAGATTGGTGAAGTCAAGTGTAGGTCCCTTGCAGTCAGAATCAGGGAATTTATAATGGGGAACAAAAGAAATGGCTGACCAATTAAATACATACTTTGGTTCTGTCTTCACAAAGGAGGACAAAAATAAACTCCCAGAGATGTTGGGGAACATAGGATCTAATGAGAGGGAGGAACTGAATGAAATCAGTATTTGTAGGGAAATGGTGTTAGGGAAATTGACGGGATTGAAGGCCGATAAATCCCCAGGGCCTGATAATCTACATTATAGGTTACTTAAGGAAGTGGCCCTAGAAATAGTAGATGCATTGCTGGTCATCTTCCAAAATTCTATAGACTCTGGAACAGTTCCCATGGATTGGAGCCTAGCTAATGTAACCCCACTATTTAAAAAAGGTGGTAGAGAGAAAACGGGGAACTATAGACCGGTAAGCCTGACATCGGTAGTGGGGAAAATGCTAGAGTCCATTATAAAAGATATAATAGCAGAGCACTTGGAAAACAGTGACAGGATCGGACAAAGTCAACATGGATTTACAAAAGGTAAATCATGCTTGACTAATCTACTGGAATTTTTTGAGGATGTAACTGGTAGAATAGATAAGGGAGAACCAGTGGATGTGGTGTATTTGGACTTTCAGAAGGCTTTCGCATAAGAGATTAGCGTGCAAAGTTAAAGCACATGGGATTGGGGGTAAGGTACTGACTTGGATAGAGAACTGGCTGGCAGACAGGAAGCAAACAGTTGGAATAAACGGGTCTTTTTCCGAGTGGCAGGCAGTGACTAGTGAGGTACCACAGGGATCGGTGCTCGGACCCCAGTTATTCACAATATATATTAATGATCCAGACGAGGGAACTAGATGTAATATCTCCAAGTTTGCAGATGACACAAAGCTGGGTGGGCGTGTGTGCTGTGAGGAGGATGCAGAGAAAGTCCAGTATGATTTGGACAGGTTGGGTGATTGGGCAGATGCATGGCAGATGCAGTATAATGTGGATAAATGTGAGGTTATCCACTTTGGTGGCAAAAACAGGAAGGCAGATTATTATCTGAATGGCAATAGATTGGGAAAAGGGGAAGTGCAACAAGACCTGGGTGTCCTTGTGCACCAGTCGCTGAAGGTAAGCATGCAGGTGCAGCAGGCAGTTAAGAATGCAAATGGCATGTTGGCCTTCATAGCGAGAGGATTTGAGTACAGGAGCAAGGATGTCTTGCTGCAGTTGTACAGGGCCTTGATGAGACCACACCTTGAGTATTGTGTGCAGTTTTGGTTGCCTTATCTGAGGAAGGATGTTCTTGCCATGGAGGGAGTGCAGCGAAGATTCACCAGACTGATACCTGGGATGGCAGGAATGACGTATGAAGAGAGATTGGGTCGATTAGGCTTATATTTGCTAGAGTTTAGAAGAATGAGAGGGGATCTCATTGAAACTTATAAAATTCTAACAGGACTAGACAGACTAGATGCAGGAAGGATGTTCCCGATGGCAGGGGAGTCCAGAACCAGGGGTCACAGTCTAAGGATAAGGGGTAAGCCATTTAGGACTGAGATGAGGAGGAATTTCTTCACCCAGAGAGTGGTGAACCTGTGGAATTCTCTACCACAGAAGGCAGTTGAGGCCAATTCATTAAATATATTCAAGAAGGAGTTGGATATATTTCTTAAAGCTAAAGGGATCAAGGGATATGGGGAGAAAGCAGGGACAGGGTACTGAATTTGGATGATCAGCCATGATCTCATTAAATGGCGGAGCAGGCTCGAGGGGCCGAATGGCCTACTCCTGCTCCTATCTTCTATGTTTCTATGAGGGCCATTTGTGATGCTAAGTCAAAAAATGTTTGAAAAGTTAGCGCCAGACGCTAACCTTTTCAAACATTTGCGAAATTCCCATTTTTTGCTCCAAGAAGGAAGTGAAGCACTAAATCAAGCGCAGCACTTGCCTCTTGGAGCGCAAGAGGCGGGCAATGTACCGATCTGGGGCGATGTGCTCAGCAGCGTTAAAGGGCAGGGCTCCCAACTGCAAGCACTTACGCTGCATGCCGGACTGACCGATCGCGACACTCAGCCTGCGTCGGGTGCTCAGAATTTTTTTTTTAAATTCGGCTTTTTTTTCATGTCGGCCGGCACCCGCGCCTTTAAGTTGTGCCCCGTGAGCGGCTGGCCTCACTGTTCACGACCCCTGCAGCAGTCGGTAACAACGTCTGGCACTGTTGTGGTACACAAGGGGGAAATTTTCTCCCGGGGTGCTACCGGGGCGCTGCGCCCGGAGATGACATCATGATCGCTGGGCACAGAAGAGCGAGACAATACCCAGTAGCGCTGCCGCTAACCTTCCACGGAATTTTGCGGGAGGCTCGGGGAGACGAAAAGCTATTATCGCCTCCCACTGGAGGCAGTAACGATGGCAATTTTGCCCCCTTAGAGTTTTTGAGGATGTAACTAGCAGGGTAGATAGAGGGGAACCAGTGGATGTAGTATATTTGGATTTCCAAAATGCATTCAATAAGGTGCCACATAAAAGGTTGTTACGCAAGATAAGGGCTCATGGGGTTGGGGGTAATATATTAGCAAGGATAGAGGATTGGTTAATGGACAGAAAACAGAGAGCAGAGATAAACGGGTCATTTTCAGGTTGGCAGGCTGTAACTAATGGGGTGCCACAAGGATCAGTGCTTGGGCCTCAGCTATTTACAATCTATATTAATGGCTTAGATGAAGGGACCGAGTGCAATGTATCCAAGTTTGCTGACGATACAAAGCTAGGTGGGATAGTGAGCTGTGAGGAGGACACAAAGAGCCTGCAAAATGATCTAGACAGGTTAAGTGAGTGGGCAATAAGTTGGCAGATGGAGTATAATGTGGGGAAATGTGAGTTTATTCACTTTGGTAGGAAGAATAGAAAAACAGAATTTTTTTAAAAGGTGAGAAGCTATTAAATGTTGGTGTTCAGAGAGATTTGGGTGTCCTCGCACAGGAAAGACAGAGAGTTAGCATTCAGGTACAGCAAGCAATTAGGAAGGCAAATGGCATGTTGGCCTTTATTGCAAGGGGGTTGGAGTACAAGAGTAAGGAAGTCTTATTACAATTGTACAGGGCTTTGGTGAGACCACACCTGGAGTGCTGTGCACAGTTTTTGTCTCCTTACCTGAGAAGGGACATACATGCCTCAGAGGCAGTGCAACGAATGTTCACTAGATTGATCCCTGGGATGAGAGGGTTGTCCTACGAGGAGAAATTGAGTAGATTGGGTCTATACTCTCTGGAGTTTAGAAGAATGAGAGTTGGTCTCATTGAAGCATATAGGGCTGGATTTTGTCTTGGGGTCGGGTTGGGGTCGTGTAATCCGCATTTTCGTGTTTCACCCCCGACTCCAGATTAATGTGGATGCCTGATGCAATTTTCACTTAATTGGGCAATTGAGTTGGAGCATGTGGGAACCCATGAACTAATTACTGTTTTCAGTCTGAAAGCCGCCTCTGATGATGTCATCATTGCTGACTGGCTCGTCTCAGAGACTGTTGGTGAGGGAGGACCTGCCTGGCTTTTGATGTGGGTGGACCTGGATGCAAAAATGGGGGGATGGGGGGATGGGGGATGGGGGGATGGGGGATGGGGGGGGGGGTGGTGGTGGTGTAGAGGAGAGAGAGAGAGAGAGAGAGAGAGAATTTTTTTGCCAAGCAAGTCCTCCCAGGCAGTCTCTGAAGACATTCAATGCAGCAGCATCAGAGGCGGCGTTCAGACCTAATACTACTACTACCTTCATCACATCTCCGTTGTAATAGTGGACCTGCAGCCGATAGTCAGCTATCCAGTTGTGCTCCCGCCAGGTTTCACTGGAGTGTTTCACACCAGGCGTGCTTCACGTCAGAAGAGGGTTAAACTAGCTACAGCATTTCAAAATGGCATTACAGAGCCAATTTAGAGCTTGTTAAGGGCTTTAATGGCCTCCCCTGCCTCTTGAAGGCGGGACGGAGTCGGGAACCCCGCGACTGATTATGTCAAAATTGTGTGGAGGCGGGATGGAGTCGGGATGGGGTCGGAAACCCCGACCCCGCAAATTTAACCCCCCACACGCCTCCAAACCCGACTCCATGGGTCATTCAAAATCCAGCCCATAATATTCTGTGGGGGATTGACAGGGTAGATGCTGAGAGGTTGTTTCCCCTTACTCGTCTGCCCATGTCCGAACTCGCACCAAGCCCCGTTCACACATCACCCCTGTGCTCGCTGACCTACATTGGCTCCCAGTTAAGCAACGCCTCGATTTCAAAATTCTCTTCTTTGTTTTCAAATCCCTCGATGGCCTCGCCCCTCCCTATCTCTGTAATCTCCCTCAGCCCCACAACCCCCAGAGATATCTGCGCTCCTCTAATTCTGCCCTCTTGAGCATCCCTGATTATAATTGCTGAACCATTGGTGGTCATGGTTTCTGTTGCCGAGGCCCTAAGCTTTGGAATTCCCTGCCTAAACCTCTCTGCCTCTCTACCTGTCTTTCCTCCTTTAAGATGCTCCTTAAAACCTACCTCTTTGACCAAGCTTTTGGTCACCTGCCCTAATTTCTCCTTATGTTGATCGGTGTCAAATTTTTTGTCTTATGATGCTCCTGTGAAGTGCCTTGGGATGTTTTACTACATTAAAGGTGCTATATAAATACAAGTTGTTGTTGTTGTTGGAGAGTCTAGAACTAGGGGGCATAGTCTCAGGAGAAGGGGTTGGCCATTTAATACTGAGATGAGGATGAATTTTGTCACTCAGAGAGTTGTGAATCTTTGGAATTCTCTACCCCATGTAGTTGCTGAATCATTGAGTATATTCAAGGATGAGATATATAGATTTTTGGACTCTAGGGAAATCAAGGGATATGAGCATCGGGCAGGAAAGTGGAGTTGAGGTCATAGATTAGCCATGATCTTATTGAATGGCGGAGCAGGATCGAAGGGCTGTATGGCCTACTCCTGCTCTTAATTCTTATGTTCTTATTTTCTCCCTTTGGGCGGTAAACTGGCAGAGTGGATCGGATTCATTTTAATGGAAACTAAAACCAGGCAGGTTCAATAATGGGCGGGCAATCCACTCAAGTGGTGATGGTGAACATTATTCCCCAAGGAGGGCATCTCAGCTGAATCTGATCCTGTACTCATCCAATGCCCACACATGCACACTTTCCAGCAGAGATCATGGCAATGTGATCAGCAGCAGAATCCCTGGTTGTTCTTTCTTTACCCTATCAAAGAAATGCTGAGGCCTATTGTAGCACTCCAATTGCTGTGATCTTGTTCCATTATGAAACTGACCAACATTTCAAACATAGTCCTCTTTCACTACACTGACTAATATTGTTCCACCACAGTTTAGCAGTACAAACAAAATAGTGTTTAAATATTATGAGGTAGATTTTATCCTTAATTGCACTCGGGTGCAAATATTGCGCAGGCTCAGTGTGCACAGAGATTCCGTTAAGTATGTGTGGTCCTCCTCCTTCTGATTTGCGCCTATGCACTGTGCCCTGGCAATCCTTTATGCCCAAGTACAGTGAGAGAAAAATCTCCCTCCATCCCTTCAAAATGATTAACCAAAATAATCTTTATCTCACTTCTGTCACCATTTTCACCACAAATAAATGTCCACATATGCAGCATAAAATTTAGATATAAAGTTATATACCATGTATTTGCAATGTTTGCAACTAGTAGTGATTATGTTGACATATGGAAAATGCAAGGGTCATATGTCTAATGAGATAACTGACTCAAGAAGAAACCCAATCAATTTTGTAACAGTGACCAAAAGTAGTGCTAAAGTGAAGCTGCTATTATGACGCTTACTGTACATAGAAACATAGAAACATAGAAGATAGGAGCAGGAGTAGGCCATTCGGCCCCTCTAGCCTGATCCACCATTCAATGCGATCATGGCTGATCATCCAAATTCAGAACCCTGTCCCTGCTTTCTCCCCATAACCCTTGATCCCTTTAGCCTTAAGAAATATATCCAACTCCTTCTTGAATATATTTAATGAATTGGCCTCAACTGCCTTCTGTGGTAGAGAATTCCACAGGTTCACCACTCTCTGGGTGAAGAAATTCCTCCTCATCTCAGTCCTAAATGGCTTACCCCTTATCCTTAGACTGTGACCCCTGGTTCTGGACTCCCCGACCATCGGGAACATCCTTCCTGCATCTAGTCTGTCCAGTCCTGTCAGAATTTACTGGGGGAAAAATTCAGTCGCGCCCCATTTGGGGGGCAAATATCGGCCGGGCGCAAAGATTAGCGCCTGGCGCTAATTATCGCCACCGAATGCAAACTTGACTTTTATCGCCCCTGGAGGTGATTGCAGCGCTAAATCAGGTGCTTCACACCTGTCTTAAGGCGCAAAGGCCGAGGAGCGAGGCGCTACCTCAGAGCGCTGGCGAAGCTCATGTAATGTCAGTCAGCAATGGAACACACACACAATGGCACGGGCCAGTTCTTAAAGGGGATGGTTAATCTTGCTTTCCATCCACATCCTGCTCATTGCAGCCTTGAATCTCGGCCTGGAGAGACCTGCACATCAAATGTGCTGGAAAGAACAATGGAGAGTGCCAGGCAAAGAGCTCAGAGTGCAGCCCCCACAGTCTCTGCTAAATCGATACAAGGAATGGCAAATCAAAATGAACCTGCAAAGTGCTGCTCAGTACCCAAAACTCCTTCACACAATGTTGAATCTCTCCAGAAGTCTCTCCCTCTCTCTCTCAGAATGCGTAGTTCAAAAATGGCACCAACAATAAAAGGCAGGAAGCGGACACCTTTAAATAGCGCTCCCCCTTTCCCTTCATGACTGCAGAACGCTCCCCTCAACCTGTCGTTGCTAGCGTCAGGCGGTAAGGCTGGGGCGCCTCTCAATATCCGCTCCGGGGCGATACCGGGGCGTCGCGCACTCGAGTGACGTCATGATCTGCCGGCGCAGGAGATCGCGGCGATAAAGTTTAGCGCCGCCGCAAAATGTCTAGTTAAGTTCGCAAGCGGCGCAAACATCGCTGCGCCCGGGCGCTAGCTGCTTTGCGCCCCATTAGCGCCCTCTTAAGGCGCTAACGGGAGGCACAACCAACTGAATTTTTCCCCAAAAAAGTTTCAATGAGATCCCCTCTCATTCTTCTAAACTCCAGCGAGTATAAGCCCAATCGACCCAATCCCTCCTCATATGTCATTCCTGCCATCCCAGGTATCAGCCTGGTGAATCTTCGCTGAACTTCTTCCATGGCAAGAACCTCCTTCCTCAGATAAGGCGACCAAAACTGCGCACAATACTCAAGATGTGGTCTCACCAAGGCCCTGTACAACTGCAGCAAGACATCCTTGTTCCTGTACACAAACCCTCTCGCTATGAAGGCCAACATACCATTTGCCTTCTTAACCGCCTGCTGCACCTGCATGCTTATCTTCAGCGACTGGTGCACAAGGGCACCCAGGTCTCGTTGCACTTCCCCTTCTCCCAATCTATTGCCATTCAGATAATAATCTGCCTTCCTGTTTTTGACACCAAAGTGGATACCCTCGCATTTATCCATGTTATATTGCATCTGCCATGCTTCTGCCCAATCACCCAACCTGTCCAAATCATCCTGGAGTTTCTCGGCATCCTCCTCACAGCACACACGCCCACCCAGCTTTGTGTCATCTGCAAACTTGGAGATATTACATCTAGTTCCCTTGTCTAGATCATTAATATATATTGTGAATAGCTGGGGTCCAAGGACCAATCCCTGCGGTACACCACTAGTCACTGCCTGCCACTCGGAAAAAGACCCGTTTATTCCAACTGTTTGCTTTCTGTCTGCCAACCAGTTCTCTATCCAAGTCAATACCTTGCCCCCAATCCCATGTGCCTTAACTTTACACGCTAATCTCTTATGCGGGACCTTATTGAAAGCCTTTTGATAGTCCAAATACACCACATCCACTGGTTCTCCCTTATCTATTTTACCAGTTACATCCTCAAAAAATTCCAGTAGATTAGTCAAGCACGATTTACCTTTTGTAAATCCATGTTGACTTTGTCCGATCCTGTCACTGTTTTCCAAGTGCTCTGCTATTACATCTTCTATAATGGACTCTAGCATTTTCCCCACTACCGATGTCAGGCTTACCGGTCTATAATTCCCGGTTTTCTCTCTACCACCTTTTTTGAATAGTGGGGTAACATTAGCTACCTTCCAATCCATGGGTATTGTTCCAGATTCCATCGAATGTTGGAAGATGATCAGCAATGCATCTACTATTTCTAGGGCCACTTCCTTAAGTACCCTAGGATGTAGATTATCAGGCCCTGGGGATTTATCGGCCTTCAATCCCATCAATTTCCATAACACCATTTCCCTACAAATACTGATTTCTTTCAGTTCCTCCCTTTCATCAGACTCTATGATCCCCGACATCTCTGGGAGGTTATTTGTGTCCTCCTTTGTGAAGACAGAACCAAAATATGTATTTAATTGGTCTGCCATTTCTTTGTTCCCCATTATAAGTTTCCCTGATTCTGACTGCAAGGAACCTATGCTTGACTTCACCAATCTTTTTCTCTTCACATATCTATAAAAGCTTTTACAGTCAGTTTTTATGTTCCCTGCAAGCTCCCTCTCATATTCTATTTTCCCCTTCTTAATTAATCCCTTTGTCCTCCTTTGTTGAATCCTAAACTGCTCCCAATCCTCAGATTTACTGCTTTTTCTGGCCAATTTATATGTCCTCTCCTTGGATCTTATGCTATCCCTAATTTCCCTTGTTAGCCACGATTGAGTCAACCTTTTTGTTTTACTCAAATGCCAAACTGGGATGAACAAATTCTGTAGTTCATCCATGCGATCTTTGAATGTTTGCCATTGCCTATCCACTGTCAACCCTTTGAGTGACATTCCCCAATCAATCCTACCCAACTACTTCACTCTCCATCTTAATGAAGAATTCTATCATATTATGATCTCTCCGACCCAAGGGGCCTCGTACAACAAGATTGCTAATTAATCCTTTCTCATTACATAATACCCAGTCTAAGATGGCCTGATCTCTGGTTGGTTCCTCGACATATTGGTCCAGGAAACCATCCTGTAACCACTCCAGGAATTCCTCCTCCACAGTATTGTTACTAATTTAGTTAGCCCAATCTATATGTAGATTAAAGTCACCCATGATGACTGCTGTGCCCTTCTTGCACACTTCTCTAATTTCCCTTTTAATGCCATCCCCAACCTCCACATTACTGTTTGGAGGTCTATATACCACTCCCACTAACGCTTTCTGCCCCTTGGTATTTCTCAGTTCTACCCATACAGATTCCACATCATCAGAGCTAATATCCTTCCTTAAAATTTTGTTAATCCCCTCTTTAACCAGTAATGCTACCCCACCTCCCTTTCCTTTTTGCCTATCTTTCCTAAATATTGAATACCCCTGGATGTTGAGTTCCCAGCCTTGGCCACCCTGGAGCCATGTTTCAGGTAATCCCAATCAAATCATATTTGTTTACCTCTATTTGCGCAGCTAATTCATCGACCTTATTCCGAATGCTCCTCGCATTAAGACACAAAGCCTTCAGGCTTGTTTTTTTAACACTCTTAGACCTATTAGAATTATTATTTACTGTGGCCATGTTTGATTTAAACCGTTGATTTCTCTGACTGCCACTTTTGTTTTTCTCCTTCCTATCTTTTGCTTTTATCCTTGTTTCCCTTTCCCCTGTCTCCCTGCTCAGGTTCCCAACCCCCTGCTATTTTAGTTTAAACCCTCCCCCAGAGCACTAGCAAACACTCCCCCTAGGACATTGGTCCCGGCCCTGCCCAGGTGCAAACCGTCCGGTTTGTACTGGTCCCACCTCCCCCAGAACCAGTTCCAATGTCCCAGGAATTTGAATCCCTCCCCCTTGCACCATTCCTCTAGCCACATATTCATCTGAAATATCCTTCTATTTCTACTCTGACTAGCACGTGGCACTGGTAGCAATCCTGAGATTACTACCTTTGAGGTCCTATTTTTTAAATTTACCTCCTAACTCCCTATATTCAGCTTTTAGGACCTCATCCCCTTTTTTACCTATATCGTTGGTACCTATATGCACCACGACAACTGACTGTTCACCCTCCCCTTCCAAAATGTTCTGCAGCCACTCTGAGACATCCTTGACCCTTGCACCAGGGAGGCAACACACCATCCTGGAGTCTCGTTTGCGGCCGCAGAAACGCCTATCTATTCCCTTTACAATAGAATCCCCTATCACTATAGCTCTACCCCTCTTTTTCCTCCCGTCCTGTGCAGCAGAGCCACCCCTGGTGCCAGAAAGTTGGCTGCTGCTGCCTTCCTCTGATAAGCCATCCCCCCCAACAGTATTCAAAGTGGTATATCTGTATGAGAGTGGGATGTCCACAGGGGACTCCTGCACTACCTGCCTGTGCCTACTACTCTGTCTGTTGGTCACCCATTCCCTTTCTGCCTGTGCATCCTTTGCCTGCGGTGTGATCAACTGCTCAAACGTGATATCCACGACGTCCTCAGCATCGCGAATGGTCCAGTATGTATCCAATCGCAGCTCCAGCACCACAATGCGGTCTGCCAGTAGCTGTAGCTGGATACACTTCCTGCACACATAATTGTCAGAGGCACAGGAAGTGGCCCTGAGTTCCCACATAGCGCAGGAGGAGCATACCACAGGGCTGAGCTCTCCTGCCATGACTTACCCTTTAATTAATTCAAATTAAATTAAATCAAATCAATCCCACCAATTACACTACAGTTAAATGATATACTTAAGGACCCTGGTTTACCAACAGTCCCCGCTACACCACAGAGAGCTTAGAAACTATAAACCACAGAGTTTAAGTTTAAAAAGAGAGAAATACTCACCAACCAATCACTTACCTGCTTTCTGGTGACGTCACACTTCGATTACTTTTTACTTCTCTCCCTCCCTCTGAGCTCGGAGATTGGTAAGCCTACCTGGTCTCTGCCGCCTCTTTTAAACCTCGCCGCCGCCGCCTCACTTCCCGCAGGTCCGCCGCCTGCATCCTTCTCCCAGATATTTCTAGGCAATAGCAGATCGAATACTGATAGCCAGCAATGAACCCAAACCTCTTGTACAGTATTGATACCCTGCCATGCTCCCTCACTAATGCTCTGCAGTTCATAAACACTACAGGAACCTTCTCCACAAGAATCAATGCTTATGACACAGCCCAGTCAGTCTCCACAGTAATACGTACAATCAAGGTCTAACTCAACGCAGAAAATTTCTATAAAAAGATTCAAAAATCAGGCCTTTTTAAAGATATTGTGCAGCAGAAATATGACAAACAATACAGAATGAACCCCCCCCCCCAATGTACTTTAGATATGTTACTTACAGTTTTAAGTTAATAGGAAGCTCATCCTGAATGATGAATGATGTCACAACATTGATGGAAATTATGATAAAATTAACCATCTAGACTGTTGTTTCTTCCCAGATGAAGTAGGTTGTGAGCGTCTGAAAGATGGTTGCAAGAAAAATAGGAGGAATGAGAAATGGATGAGCGTGATAGTTAATTTTATTATTCCAGTTGATTTCATTAACCTTTTCTTCACAGCTTTTATTACAAATTCAATGGTCATGCACCCGCAGTTAAAATCTTCATCTTGCCTTTAAAAACATTCAGAAATCAAGTGGAATGCATTGACCGGAGGGTAATTTTAACCTAACTTGCCGGGCGGGAAACCAACGGGATCAGGTGGAATGCCGGTTTTATACCCCACATAAGATTACACTCCATTGAATTTAGTGGTGAATTAAATTGGGTGGGGTGTAGAACCAGCATTGCAGCTGATCTCAATAGTGCCTCCCAGGGAATCCAGGATCCAATTCAATAATTTGATACTGAACTTAAATAGCGTTGGAACTGTGGTTAGCTAAGCAGCTGGAGGGGAATGGGCTCTTCAGGGTTTTATTTGAGGCTTCATCGGAATGATATACTAAAAAGATTATTTTATTCAGTAATAGCATAAGACTCCCAATGGCTACTTGATGAATAAGTTGTAAATTTTCTTTAGACTAAAAACCGTAGGAAGCAGAAATAAAGCACAATAAAAAAGATTAAAAAGCTCCACCAGTGCAAATAAGTTAGAGGTTTTGTGTCACAGGAGGACGTTATGAAGCTCAGTCAGTCTGAAACACTTCATGCTGCAGGTGGAATGAATCTGAAAATATTGGGGGAAAAATTCGGTATCGACCATTTTGGGGCGCTAACATTGGCTGGGCGCTAAATTTAGTGCCCGGAATTAGCGCCTGTGACTGCGAAATTCAGTTTTAGCGCCCCAAGAGGGAGGTGGGGCGCTAATTCAAGCACTCCACTTCCTTCTTAGAGCGCTAACCTCGAATATCGGGGCGGTGCCACGTAGCGCTGCCGCATGGAAGGGCTCTTCCCCTCATTAGGGCTCAAGCCCACAACTCTGCGGGGTCCTACCTGGACCACCGGGGAGAGGGGTGCCGTGCCAGCAGCCCGGCACACAAGAGGAATACCGGGCTGCACGGACCCCACATTCAAAGATGCATCGGGCTGTGACAAGTAAGTCAGCCTTTGTTTTCCCCGCTCGCCAGCTCCCCTTTACTTAGCGCCCCACAAGCCTCCTGCTGCTCCCTTCCCGCCCCCTGAATTGTCATCGCCCAGCACAGATTCAGGGGGCGCAGCCAAATTTTGCAGGCGGGGCAAAAACAGGGTGCTGCGCACGGTGATGACATCGTCATCGTCTGCACAGCAGAACGGGGTACTACCGGTTACCGCCGCCGCTAAACTCCCACTGAATTTAGCGCTGCTGCGCCCAGGTGAAAAGTCGTTTGCGCCCCGTTAACGCTCCAGAGGTGCTAACGGGAGGCGCTAAGGTACCCAATTGACTTTTCTCTTGTCGATTGCAGCATCCATTAGCTTGCTGGAAGTTTGCTACGACATGTGAGTACCATGTGGGATTGAGTATTCCATTCAACTAGTTTCACTATTGTAATTGGACTTATTTTATGTTTCATTGAGGTTAATCGGATGAAAAATCAGGTGGGTTGTACAACAGGTGGGCAATCTGCCTAGGTGGTGAAGGTGAAAGTTTCCCCCATTATTGTTTGGTTTAAGATATTGGACAGACTGTCTATAACTGTCAGTGATGTGCTCCCTATGAAGGAAGGGGCACTTAGATGCTTTGGGTGGATCTGGGCTTCACCGGTATGACCAAATAGTAGACCTTTCTTCGTAGTGTCTGTACTTTTAATACTGCAAAATGTAAAAGTCTGTGATGTTGGTAAGAAATCAGCAAAATAAATTATGCTCATAAGGCTATCACATTTACAAAGTTTGTTAGTGTCAGCCTTGGCTCAGTGGTTGCCCTCCCGCCCCACTCCAGAGCACATAATCTAGGCTGGCACTTCAGTGCAGTACTGAAGGAGTGCTGTAATGGCGAAGGTGCTGTTTTTCAGATGAGATGTTAAACCAAGGCCCCATCTGCCCTCTCAGGTGAACGTTAAAGACCCCACAACACTATTCTAAGAGCAGGCGAGTTTTCACAATGTCCTGGCCAACATTTACCCTGCAACCAACACCTAAAACAAATGATATGGTCATTTTTTTAATTGCATTTTGTGGAACCTTGCTGTGCACAAATAGATTGCCACGTTTTCTACATTACAACAGTGACTAGAATTCAAAAGTACTTCATTGGCTGGAAAGTCCTTTCGGACATCCTGAGATCATGAAAGTCACTATATAAATGCTAGTTTTTTAAATCTTTTTTTCTTTAGTGGAATAAGACATAGGGCTAACATGACTATGTATAGTGGAGCAGTAATAGCATAAGACTCCCAATGGTTACTTGATGTGTTGCAAGGTGGGAAATGGAAGCCTAATGCATTAGCCTCTAAAACCATTTCAGCCCCTGTTATCAGGCCTCTTACACTGCCACCTTGTGTTGATGGATTGGAAATTGGGTATTATACGTATTCCTATAGATTCGCTGATGGACGTCAGTCTGTGGAACATGCTATGGTGTTTCATCAACCATCCCCTAGCATTGGATAATTAGCAGTGGGAGGCCTAACATGCTATCATGACAGTATGGATTCAATTACAGAAGAAGCAACATCCTTCTGCAGCCAGTGAAAATGTACCAACTATGACCAACATGAAGCCAAAAATGATTTATATAACAAGTTGAGTTCTGTCATTTCATTACCACCAAACAGTGCCAAACACAGTTTCTTTGGAGACTTCAATAGTCAGATGGGCAACAATCACTAGTTCTGGAGGGGAGCATTGAAAAACAGAGCATAAGCCCGCTGAATAGTAATGGATCACAGCTGTGTTCCATGTAACAACTTATCATCAAAACACTGGTATCAGACAAAAAGATAAATACAAGACAACCAGGGTGCAACTATGTTTCAAGCACTGTTACGTTGATAGTCTGTGTGATCACAAGGTCAAAAGACATTCAATACATGAAGAGTGCATGGGCCCTGAAAGATGCTGAATGCTTGATGAATTACCTTCTACAACACTGCAAACTGGCACTTAAAATACAACCCCAACATAAAAAGCCGAAAATGAAGATTCCCAAGTGTCCTGGAATCAGATAGCTTCAAAATCAAGAAACATGTAGCACGTTAAGCGATAGACTCAGATGGGAACTTAATGCTGTCCATACCAAGGACAAAAAGTGGAGTATGCTCAAGGTAACTTTGAACGTTGTCGAATTAAAGCAATTGAGAAAGCACCAGGACTGATTTGATATGATGGATCCTGAGATCTTAATTGTTAGATAAAAAATATTTTCTCACAACAGCTACCACAACAAACCAACATATGGTGACAGGAAGAGGTCGATGGATGCTAAGATCAAGAGTCACAGGTGAAAGTGGAAAGCTGAACAGGTAAAAGAATATGGTGGGAGATATGACAAAATGTAATTCCGCAATCAATGTATAGAGCCATTCACCACAGCAGATGTCGCGTGAAATTGGAAAATAGTCGGCAGCCTTTTAGTGACAAAGCTGGAATTATGCAAAGCTGGGTGAACACTTCAATTATGTACTGGATCACCCATCAGAAGTCAAAGGGGAAATAAACAATGTCATAATCGGTACCGCAACTTAAATATAACTGTGACTGAGGGGATCCCGAGCTGTCTTTTATCTCCACCTTAAGATCAACCAACTAAATTGTTTTACAAATAAAAACAGATGGATTTCTGCTATGTTAATTAGTTATTTTCTAACTTGCTCTTGCTTATTGTAAAATCTAAACATATATCCCATTATGCAGTCCTGTCTCAGTGTTGGTTTGACCATTGTACATTGTGCTCATTTTAATAATATCCACACATTCCCTATTCAAATGAGCTTTTGTTCAGGGACTGTGCTGGGGTCATACGTTGTTATATCCACCAAACAAACAACTTTTAAAGGCTCATGCTTGTAACTAAAGGTGACTTGCACATTTTCCAAATGACAGCGAAGAGGGAGAGGAGGAGGACTGCTTCTTTCTCAGAATGCGGTTCTGTGGGTTCGAAGCCAAAAGGTGCTGTAAAGCAGGGTTACCCTCTTTAAAGCATCAGGCCACCCTCCAAGCAGAAGGGTGGAGGTGATGGAGTGAGTCAATGAAGTCTCACATATCCATAAACAAGGTCTGATATCTGAGCATGAACATTTCATCATTTCATGCAGTAACTTGAGTACAGCCAAACACACTGAAAAGTTTGGGGCAACTATGGAAGAGTCCACTAGCCATATCTCTGCAGTGATGTTTGACCACCAAAGCAAACTACACAGCACTGTACAGAAATTGGTCACTCTAAGGCAATCAGCAGCAGAACCCTCTGGTGACAAAGGTCCTGAGCCGAAGGCATGCACATAGCATATTCAAGGCACTTGGGTGACAATCTTCCGAATTTCCACATATTTGTCTGCTCTGACTGGGGCTTAAGATATATTGGGCTCCAATATACATCGATCTCTCTTGTCCAGTTTCAAAATGGCGAGGGTTCAGATTGAAAGAACTATAATGCCAGGCTTCAATGACTTTGCTGCTCAGCAGTCTGCTTCCACACAGATCACGGGACATGCTGAGGGAGTGCCCAGCAGCAGGGGATTAACAGAAGTTGGCAAATGATCATGCAGTTATCTCTCACAGCGATGCCAAGTCATCCCCACCCAGCTGCTCCACTCTGTTAGATTTAGGATACTCACTATCCTTCCCTTATAGTACTGAAGCTGTGTCCTTCAGACTGCTCACATTAGTCATATGCACTTGAGTTCCTAAAGTTCTCCAGTGTGCAGCACCCTTATATAGTTAATCACGCAAGATAAGCATGAGGTTAATACGTAGCGCATTTCTACTACATGTGGTTAATGCATAAGTACACACGGCTGCTACGTAAGCGTGTCAACAGATGTATGGACTCCTTCCCCCTATGCGCGCATGCTCATTAGTGTTACTATTTGTTTATTGTTGTCCAGACATTCTCCATCCATGAGTGACTACATCTGACCTTGATAGCCTTCACTTCCTTATCTCTCAGATATTTATTACAGAAAGTCTCATTCTCTTTTCATACTCCCTCCTGGAACTCAGACGAGTTGGTGCTAATCCAACAATTAAAATTCCACACTCATATACCACACCTAAGTGCTGGTCCCTGCATCTCTCTGAGTTGGGAGACTGATTTAATCCCATTTAACCCTTACTACTACTATAACCTCATCCTCTACATAATGTTAGCTATTCAACCTGGTTTACCAACTCTTACATGCTCAAATGACTCATGGTATGCCAGATCCAGCAGCCATTGAAGCATTAGATGGACAGTAACAGTTACAGGGCCAACACATCCTTATTCCAGCACAAGGAGGTACGGAAACACTTGCTTCCCAAGACATCCAGCAGCCAGCCACCACACTTTATCCTCCCACTGGGTGATCACTGGAGACAGTAGGTTAGGCAGTTAAATGCACACACCATACACTTTCACAAAGGGAAAGTACTAGGATTAAACATATCAGCTCAGATTTTGAGGTCAGCTGCGAAGGAACGGCACTCGCCATTCACCTCGCTGATAGCTGCCCACAAAGTTTTTTTGCAGGCTTTTGAGCGGAGACTTGCTTGAATCCGGCACCGGTTCCAGTGTGCCGCCCTCTACAGGGGATCTGTGGCATCTATGATTAGAGAAAGCAACAGCGAGGCTCTTCAACCAATCAGATTGAAAAATCCTCAGAGACACGTAGGGCTGGGTTTGGAGGCGTGTGGGGGGCTAAATTTGCGGGGTTGGGGTTTCCGACCCCATCCCGACTCCATCCCGCCTCCACGCAATTTTGACATAATCAGTCGCGGGGTTCCCGATTCCGTCCCGCCTCCAAGAGGCGGGAGAGGCCATTAAAGCCCTTAACAAGCTCTAAATTGGCTCTGTAATGCGATTTTGAAACGCTGTAGCTAGTTTAACCCTCTTCTGACGTGAAGCACGCCTGGTGTGAAACACTCCAGTGAAACCTGGCGGGAGCACAAGTGGATAGCTGACTTTCGGCTGCAAGTGCACT
The DNA here is from genome assembly GCA_030390025.1 of Squalus acanthias. NCBI lineage: Eukaryota > Metazoa > Chordata > Chondrichthyes > Squaliformes > Squalidae > Squalus > Squalus acanthias. Next base: position 135,203,468 of record CM059426.1, on the reverse strand, counting down.
ATTACAATGGAGATGTGATGAAGGTGGTAGTGGTGCTAGTATTAGGTCTGAACATTGCCTCTGATGCTGCTGCATTGAATGTCTTAAGAGACTGCCTGGGAGGACTTACTTGGCAAAAAAAGTCTCTCTCTCTCTCTCTCTCTCTCTCTCTCTCTGTCTCTCTGTCCTCCCCCCCCCCATTTCTGCATCCAGGTCCACTCACATCATAAGCCAGGCAACCCCTCTCTCACCAACAGTCTCTGAGACTAGGCAGTCAGTACTGATGACATCATCAGAGGCAGGTTTCAGACTGAAAACACTAATTAGTTCATGGGTTCCCACATGCTCCAATTTAATTGCCCAATTAAGTGAAAATTGCATCAGGCACCCACATTAATCTGGAGTCGGGGGGGAAACACGAAATGCGGATTACACGACCCCAACCCGACCCCAAGACAAAATCCAGCCCGTAGCGTCTAAACCAGGAAATATAAAGCAGGAGGTATAAATTATGATGTACAAAAAGTGAAATAAAGATTGGGAAAGACAAATGGGAATAAGAAATAGAGATCAAAGAGACACAGAATTTTTTTAATTATAATTTTTTTTTAAATCTCCAACACTAATTAACTTCTAAAGGAATGAGACTCCACACTTGTAAAATTAAATTTTCAGGGCCGGAGAGGTTGTTCAGCAGTAATTATTACTTATCACAACGTTAAAAACTCACTTATTCCTGAATGCACCAGCCCCAACTTTTTCAGCCATTTTTAGTGCAGAACTAGTGGGCAAGTACAGCAAGTTCACACCATTGCATTGAATTCAGTGCTGAGTCTATCACCAAGGACTGCAACAGCACACACTGTGAAGGGGCGGGGTATCTCTGATAGCAACTTCCAGATTTCTGCGTTTAACTACGCATGTACGGACGCCGGAAGTTGCTGTCAGATTTTCTCCATTATAACGGTGAGCACTGTTAGCCTCACTGTTATTATCTATGCAAAAGCTGGGTCATTGAGGTAGATTTTCATCTTCACAACCTGGATGATAATTTGGCAGAGCAAATTGCCCGCCCATTAAAGAAAACACTTAATTTTCAGGGGATTCTACAATATACAGACGATCCACTATGCCAAATAACTACCTAGGCAGCAAAGATGAAAAATCTACCCCATTGAGCACATAAGCATCCTACTGTATTTGAGAAAATAAAATGGGTTCATTTAAGATGGGGTGAGTAAGATAGCAGCAAATAAATGAATGGCTAGCCATGGTAGTTGATGTAGCCACAGGACAGATTGGTCCATTATATTGGAGACAGGGTGATCTTTGGATGGACGAGGCACTTAACTGAAGGTCTTGCTGATTAAAGCCTGCCTTAAGATTTTTCCCGTCTGCAGCTAGGGTTCAGCATGCATGTCTTCAGGCTGGGTGTCAGTATTCCCTTCTGCCAGTGGTTATGCCTGGGTCTTCTCTTTCACCTGCTCCATGGTACCGTCTCTTTGGATGACAAAGTTCTGCAATAGGCAACAGACTACAATGATCTAATGAGATCTTGATGGGGCTATTGTACGACAGCACCCCAATCTGTCAAGATTCTGATGGTCTGTAGAGACAATACATGGACTCTGTGGAGGGATCTGTCCAGCCTTTCAGCCCTTTCAAATAATGGTGGCATTATCCTGTAAAATGAAGGGTCATAACCTTTACCAAGCTAATGGGCATTCAAGTCTAAAAATGTTGTGCCTATGGTTACAGACTAGCTGCATATTAATGGAGTGGAATCCCTCTCTGGTCATGAAGGCTGTGGGATTGGAGTAGGAATCCAAATGACCACATCCATGCCATCAATAATGCCCTGCACTTTGGGGCAATCTGATATGGCAAGACTACGTCCCTCTCATGTTTCCTCAAATTCTCCTCTTTACATTCCAAAACCAACAAATTGAGAGGTATATGCAGTGAGGCGCACTCTTGAGAAATGTGATAGTGGCAATCTAAATTGCCAAGAAGCCACAAATGGAAAACATGGGTGTGGGCTGAAAAATGTAGGCCACAATCGTAAACATCAATAAATACAACAAAATCAATGCGAAAAAAACTGAACAATGAGTACTGCAGAATAACAAAGTTGTACAGCTGATAATGTGTGCTATGTGTAAAATGGCTGGAGGGACCTTCAAAGCTTTGTTTGTTTTAAGTGGATACTGAATGGCTTAGATGCATTCTTGGTGCTGATCATACAAAAATGCATTCTGCGTGCTTCAAACGAGAAAACACTGAAGGTCTGGCAGCCTGGTAACATGCTTAATGTTACCAGCATACCTGACTGTATCATCACTCCGTAGCACAATTCCCCATTTTGGAAACTCAAGCAAATACTTATTCCGTAACTCGAACAATTAACCAAATAATGTTTAGAAATTTTTATTAAAAACAGGTTTTTATTTGTATATTTCTTAATCCTGAGCTATAAAACAGTGGTTATTCAGTTCTTCACAAAAGGTTAAAATATCAGTGATACTGTACACTGATCTCATGATGCAAGCAGAATTTTGATTACTGGTTTGGAAAATGCTTGATGTTCTTCATAGCAAGTTAATACTGTATCAGTGGCAAGATGGAAATTAGTGTAGACTGGCTGGGACTATTCAAGATCTTGTAGTTTTGAAATTGAAGATTGTGTTTGTATTATGAAAACCAATTGTGAATTGGGTAATCAATGGCAGCGTGAAAATTCTCCTGCTATCTCAATATTTTAGAAACCCAAATGAATTGAGACATACATTAGATTAGGTTCTCCCTATATTGAATGAAGGGAGACAACTTTTGTGATTTTCCATTGTACGTCTGAAAGTGAACGGAAAAATTCTATTTTTTTCTTGTTTCCAAAATGTTCTTCCCTTCTTTTCTGAAGGGACTGACTCATACTGGGTCATGGCTCCGCAGGTGTTAGCAGCTCTCCAGTACCTCACATAAGTTGTCGTTGTTCATGTGGGAGTCTAGGCAATGAGTGGTGGCAGGCTGCTCGAACATGAGGAGCAGCACAGATGAGCCTGATCCTGTCATCATCTGACATCCAGATGTGCCCATTTCAACATAGAACACTGGATAACAATAAGGAACAGGTACACCAGTGGTTTTGTATTTTCCATTCAGTGACATTTTACTAGTGTCTTACTGTCATCCCTGTTTTGGATCAGTTAACTCAGCAGAGAACATAGATTAAACATTGGACCTTCCTGATTCATATGGCTCAGGGCCATACTATGTTGTGTATTTAACCACTGAGTCATCAAGGGAGCAGGTTAAAATTAAAATAAATTATGATATTAGTAGCTTAAGGCAAAAGCCTAGTTTTGCTATTAGAGTTACTGCCTGGAAAATCAAATGTTGCAGACAATTCATACTTATAACTGTTGGTTGTTGTAGTAGATTGGAAATGTGACAGTACTTTAGTTCTAATATTAAGATTAAGTTATTTTACCTAACACAAGCCTTTGTGCAGTATTTTACAATAATTTCAAAAAGTGATCATGCATGGTTTGGGTTGTGTGCAATGTAAGTCTAATTGGATGGAATTTAATTACAAGGCTGTTTTACCCAAGAGATGACTTGGAGTGCACTAATCACAGTTTATAAAAAAACAAATGCAATATTTTCTGAATTATTATATCCTACAGTTGATGCTTATCGAAAACAATCCTCTGATGTATAAACTGGCTTGTGGGCTCCAGTAGGATTTATAAAGATTATTCTTTAAAATATATATTTGGTCAGAGGGCAGCCCTTTCAAAACTTTTAAAGTGCCATGCTTCCATGCTGTGACACGATAATAAAATAGTGCAGATGGCTCGGATTCCTTGGTTTATTCTGCTTGTCATCCTTCCATTTCATTCTCACCTCAGTATGGAACAGATAGAAAGCATGTCACAAATTGTGTGCTGCAGTCTAATCCCACCCTTCACTTCCACTGCTGTCTAATAGAATTGATTATTAGGTCTGCTACCTGCACCATGAGGGAAATAATGGGTGTCAGGTTTATTTTAGTTGAGGGCAACTTTTATTTGCTGTAATCCTGGCAGTAATTGTTCTAAGATTGACCTCTATCTCTTGCAGAACATTGTAAGCCCTCAGTCTCAAAACATCATCTAAAGAGTTTGACTGAAGGAACACAAATTTGAAATATATGGCTATAAATTCCCCCTGTCCATTACCTTAGTTCACAATCCACGAGTGGAGATTTGTTATAATGATAAATGTTTTTCATTCTGTCAAGAATTGTGTTGGAGGTGCGTTAAATTGGTTCAGGGGTGTTAAGTCCAGTACATCCTTATTACATAAACCTATTTTTCCCAGATGTTAAGAGCAGCAGCACTGTGAATTATCAGTGATCTGTAGCATGCCCTTACATTGTAGGGTTAAGGCCAAATCTTTTGACTTCCAGGCACGATGTGCTCTTGCTGGGATGCATCCCCATATGCCGCAGCATTCGTCATCATTATGGCAAGTCATTGCAGTTGGTGGTCATTAAGAGTGTGGAATGAAACACCTCACTTTTCCATCTCCTTGTCAGTTAAATCAAACACCTCCAATACGGATTCAGACAGGCAGTGTTGGGAGATCGATGCCTGGGAACAACAGATCTCCATCATTGGTAGAAAACATTTCTCTAGAGATGTGGTACAGTTAATTTTTTGTGAGAAAGAGATTTGTGAATGCAATTTTTTTCAATGTAGAAAAAACTAAGTGAATGCAATTTCTCTGCTTATTGTTATTTCACAGTTACTAAAACGTTGAAGAGTACAGATATTGCAAAGCTATTATAAACACCTGATATTTAGTGAACTTTGATATTTAATGTAAGTGCCTTGCCTATGCAGCATTAACTGGTGAATTTATCTGATTCCGTGACGGTGCAGGGAAGGGATGTCCATCCTGTGAATTGATGACTGCAACAGTGTATGGGGTACCTTGCATTCCAAGTCAGTGTTATAACTTAGTACAGTTCTTTTTCAGTTAAATAGGTGAGATATTGTAAGCTTTTGTACTTCATTAATCTAAAATTGAACTTAATTGGCAAGTTTAAAATACAATACAAAGCAATTAATAAAACTGAAAATATAAAAATCCCCTTGATTCATTAATTTGTAACAGATGGAGCTCTGATCTTGGTGTCCTAATTTTCACCTTAGTCCCATTTATTGATCGCTGCATTCTCTTTGTTTCTAATATCAATGGCTATTCAGATTTTGAGAGTGTATTTACCTTACAGCAATGAAACTCATCTGATGAGATATAACAGAATAATTTTCTTGATGATTTCTGGTGATAATACAGATTTAAAGCTGGTGATAATGCATTTTTTGATGGTAAATATGCATTTGATATACTTACTGACAGTTTGAAGTCCCTATTTGGTGCTGCACGCCAATTATATTATTTAAATTGAGAATCCAAGTTGAAGTCACAAGATCCATAGTGCAGGACAATACCCAGGTTGAAAAGAACAAAATAACCTGTATTTATACAGTGCCTTTTATGTCCTCAGCACATCTTAAAAAAACTTTCCAGCCAATGGATTATTTCTGAAATGTAGTCACTGGCCGCGATTTTACTTACCTCGGCGGGTCCGTGGCGGGTGATGTTGGTGGCGGGTCCCGACCCCGCTGCTGGCTCCATCCTGTAAGGGTTTTGACCCGTGTGGCTCTGTGCTCAGCCTGGGTGCTAGTGCGAGGTTAGGCCTTGTTGCCTGCTCTGGTCTCCAGCCAGTCTGGGAGCACTAGACACCTGTGAGTGGTTTGACCCACTCGCCCTTACGGTTCTGACACTGGACTTAGATGCGAGAGCAATAATGGAGAGAAAACTCAGGTAGACCCGGTTGAATGGTACGAAATGGAAAATCTTTATTGCATATTATTCAAGATTACGAAATACATGTCATAAGCACAGATTAATGACAGTACGATCTTACACGCAGTTATGTAACTAATTTCAGGGAAACGAGGAACGAACGACACATCGTAAATGGGGGCACACATTACAGTTATCCTTAAAACTTAAACCCTCCCCTATCAATACCTGCTCTAAACTAGATTTGTAGGATCGAGACTCATGCTCACCACTTGTGATAACTCGGAGAATTCCGAAAACTCTGCTCGGATGTTTTTACCGCAGCACCTGATCACCCACGTGTTGATCAGGGGTCTCTGTACCCCACTTGTTTACACGTTTCTGCTCCGGCTAGCAGGCTGGACCGTCTGCTGTCATGAAGATCTGTGTTGTCCTCGGAGTTCCGACTCTACTCAAAAAAAGAGTCTTCCTGTGCCCTCGCACTGATGCGATAAAATGCAAAGAATAGTCTTCCGATGCCAGTTCTGTAAAGCTCAAAAAATAGTCTTCCTGGGCAAGGAAAGTGTCTATTCGACCTACAGGCGCGGTCGGGGCTTACTGACCGTGGCGATACGTATGGTCGTCTTCTTCTCATCTCATCTCATCTCATCTCATCTCATCTCAACTCGGGCCTTCGGTTCCAACACCGTATACCGACTTCTCGGGATGGTGTGCCCGTTTCAAGGCTTCACAGCCCAGTTCCACACAGATCTTCGCGGCAAGCCACGAGGCTGATCCTGGCGGATCAGAAAGTTTGATAGTCGAGCAGCAAGAGGCAGATGCACGAGTCAAGAGGCAGGAACAAGAGAATAAGAGAAAGATGGACGGTTGTAGCTTACAGTTATAGTGCGAAAACTCTTCTTTTCCCGCCCAACCTTAATGTCTTTTCTTTTGTTAGGGTTTTGGCGCTCAAATTTCTTGTATAGTGTGATCTCCGTTTTAATGGGTTTCGGGGATACTCGTAACTGTCTGAGTACCTGTTAGTATTTCTCCCATTGTGTAACCGGTCGGTATTCTCCCTGGAGGGGTTTTGGGGCTTCCAAATGTTTTCTGTAACTACCCGCAAACGGCTCTCTCATCGTAGAGTCGTGGGGATTTTGCATATTAATGTCTTTGGATGGGTTCTTGATCGCTTGGTACAATAGCCCTTATTCGCACCTGGGAGACCGATTTCAGTATTTATGTGTATACTGCAAACCCATAATGTCTCGTGTATTATCTCAAATGTGCTGAGTCTTGATTGATCTCGCACAAATGTTTATTGGAACGCCATCTTGTCTGCTTATCGAAAAGTCTAGAATGTTCTGCCACGAGGCGTGGCGGCCATTTTACAGGCTGCTTGTGTCCACTTTGCAAACCTGACAGCATTCTGCTGAAATAAAGCTGTTTGAACGAAACTATGTGTTTTTCTCCTTATTTATAAAATCGCGATATATTGCGAATTCTACAGTCCCTCCTGTTGATGCGAATAGCTCCGCTTATCGTATCAAAAATATCGTGGTGAGCAATATTATCTCGATTTCTCCAGATCCAGAAAAATAATCCCCATAACTTAAACTATCTAGGGTCTTTGCGTCGTCCTTATTTCCCAGGAAAATTACATTCTTATAACACCGCAGGCATTATTTGCCTTTAAACTTACACCACTTGTTTTCCTTCCAGGCGTAACCAGGCCGATGCCTCTCGTATCACCTGTATATTCACATTTTTTATTCAGGGAAAAGAAAAACAAAACAAAACCAAACAATCATATTCAACAACAACACCATCACCAAAATAATCAAAACCCAACTCTTAAACATGTCGAGTTCCAAACGTAATTACAGTTTCTGAAAAAATCACGATCTATTACAACACTTCCGAGGCGCACATGGCAAACGGGAGTGACGCCATTTTCTGATTACACAGTGCTTTCATCGTGCACGCGCACGTAACGTTCTCGCCACTCTCCCGTGTTTTCGTTCTTGGTGAGGCGTTTGCCTCTCTTACAATGTACGACCAATAAGTATACCACAATAAACACTTGGCATACAACTAAAATGTGGGAGGCTATTCTGATCCATGAAGGCACTTCAATGTTGGTGAACAGATTCCACCACGGTGGAATTACTATGTCCAGAATGTCTGTCCCTATCTCGACAGTTTTCTGTTCTAGTGTGTAAAAATGTTTTTGTGATACCGCGACGGCTTTCAAAAGCTTGGTGAGGTGTTCAGGGAGAGGGGGAATGAGGTACCCGAAATGTGCGACGAATCGCTGCAGGTCGGTGAAGTTCTCTTTTACGGTAAGATGAACCGTGGATGGTTCAGGGATTGGGACAATTCGCTGTTGTGCTACTTGAACTTCCGCCCTGGGTTTGAAACAGAAACTGCTGTCACTCACCGGACACCGGCTACGGTTTCCATGCTGGTAGTGTTGCGCTGCAGTGGTAACACAATATGTTCCACCCCCGATGGATGCTACCTGCGGAGGCACATGATCTTGTGCCATTGCCTCCATGGTGCAATTCATGGACTTGGCGTCAGCCGTTCTGAACCCGCACTGTGGTGTTAAAAAGGCATTCAAGTGCTGGGGTTACAGTATTATGTGTGCTCCCCTGCCACGACAACCAGAGAGATCTGTACCTGTCATCGTTTGTTCCCAGCGGATGACGTAAGGTGGAACCGCTGCATAGCGAATGTGGGCTCCCCCCTGAATGACACCAATGTTCTCTACCCGATATACCGGGGCGGGCTTTGCTGTGTCGCCCAAAACCGGCATACGTAAAACTATACCCATAATGGTATGGTTTGATCGTCCGCAGTCCATGGGGACTGGGTATGCTTCTGAAGCGAGCCTGAGCTGGCACGGGCTTAATGCGTTCTGAAAAGGGTGGAGCGCCCGCAGGTGTTTGTTACTTATCCAGGACGGGACCAAACCTTGTTTTAAATCCTCCAAATTACTGCGGCCCTCGCCCAGTAACCACGCCCCGTAAAGCACGCACACCTCATTCTGCGCAGCTTGATCGGATGCATTCCGATCTTCCCTAATCAGGGCATTTACCGTTCTCGCATGTTTCTCTAGTTCAGCTATTATTTCTTTTAAATGGAGAGTCATGGCTTGGTCCTCGTGTAACCCAGACCCAACCACCTTATTTTCATCTGTGAGAATGTCTTTTAATTGCGTTTTTAAGCCATTAATCTGGGTCTGCAGCTCCACGCTGTCTAGAACGTTGACCACAGATGTACCTGTGTTGAAAGCAGTGAACGCGTCGTTCACAACACCCCTTCTTTGCCTCCCCACCTGATCCAAAACTTCATGTGGTGCGGTGTACAAACTTGTTTTATCAATTTCCGCGAAATCGAATTCGTAAAATTGTCTGAACATCTTGGTCAACAGGACCTGATACAACTGTTCCGTCTTTTTGGGGCACCACTCTGGTAACCGCACCTCGGTGAGACTTAAAATCACCGAGGCCACCGCGTAATGTACCCCCTGAAATAGTATCTGGTCTGTGGGGACCAGTACCAAACCATTCCCGGGTCCCTTACTGGTTTTAGGGCACCCTTCTTCCTTTGCTAGAACCACCGGAATCGTGGGCGGGGCTTTGCATGGGCGCGTAATGAGTTCAGTGGCATTTACCGGGATCGGGGAGAATGGGGCTCCGCACCCCCTGCTGCTCGCATCCCACCTCATCCCCTGTCCGTTATCCTGCCATTGATTAATGAAAAATATGAAGATGCCTTTGGGGCAAACGTACTTTGACCCCCACATACATACATAAATTCCCTCATCCGGTTCCCACCATTTGTCCCAACAGACTCTCACTTGTCCGTTTGTCCCCGTAATTGTCCGATGGGTATTATTACCCAGTCGCTCCCACTCGACCGAAGAGTTCCTCATGTTTTTGCTCAGCTTTCATAGCCACCACCATCGGCTCAATGGGACATTCCCATTACAAGTCAAACAAATCCGTTTGCCGACAGTGACGCTGATCCTGGGTGCGATGATCCTTACTTTGGGGCACAGTAAAGAAGTCGCTTGGTAGGCAAAACCCGATGTGCTGGAATACTCAGTTGAGTTCGTTCCCAGCCATCCTGGCCACCTTCCCTTGTGGAAATAGGTGCTGGTCTCCTCAGCCTCTCGTCTTCCGGTCCCATCCACCGCGATGGGGGCCGTGTCCCCGGAGCATCCAAACACCACGACATCCTTGGTGCGGCCTCGATAGGCCAATCCGCATCCGATTGCCGCGAGCAATTCTAGAATTCGTTCCATCCTTCCTTGGTTCCTGTGATCAGATAGAATGAGGTAGCCAGCCTCGCAAGAGTCTCTGGCTTTTGTGAAGGGTGAGCGGGTCCCCTGACCTCGCCTCACGTAAACTTCAATGTTCGCTGGATAAACTTTAACTAAGCCTATCTCTAAAACTCCCATCATTTACTTCCTTTTATTATTATAAAATTAGACTACCGACTTACACCGATTTAAAACTATAAACTTATTCTTAACCTTAAACTATAAACTTAGAAACTTATCCTAAACTTATTACTGTACAGCGCCGCCCGTTCCCAGGACGGCCCTTTTAAATTCTGAAAAGGCTGCCACGAGCTCTTCCTGACGGTGGGAGGGCATTGACCCCTCCCTTTGATCTGCCGCAGCCTGTTGCTGCTGCGCTGGGACTGGGCTCTCCCTGGGCTGCCTTAACCTTGAGTCTACGCCTTGGGATACTCTGGGGACTTGACCATATCTTCCTGGGTTGGGGTATCCGACCTGACCTACGGAGAGTTACCGGGGGCAGGAATCCCAGGACCGACGGACCGGGTTCCGAGACTTCCACCGTGGCGACCTGTGGTCCCGCCACAGTCGCTGGCTCCGCCTCCCCTGGCTCCGCCTCCCTGAACTCGGGACCTGCAGCTTGTGGCACCGCCCTACTCGGCCCAGCAGGCGGCCCTTCACTCGCAGTCCCTACCTCCCCCGAGGGCAGGACGTTCAAGGCGGGCGGCTCGGGCTCTGAGGTTTCCATCGCCACGCCCTGTGGTCCCATCACAGCGGCTGGCTCCGCCTCCCCTGGCTCCTCCCCCCTGCGTTCGGGACCTGCAGCTTCGGTTTCCACCCTGTGTGGATCTCTATCTGCAGCCCCTGTCCCCCCTATACCTGAATCGGGGGCGACCCTTTCGTCCTCCGATTCCAGCTCTTCCTCGTCACTATCTTCACTATCCTCATCTTCGTCGAGCTCCTCGAACTCTCCCTCATCTGACTCCCAACCCCACAAAAATGTCTCACAATTTTCCAGGATGTCCCCTTCCCTGATGCAAGCTGCCTTGCCTGCCTGTGTGCCCTGTGGTCCTACCTGGGGCTGCGAGTCCCCACTCGCAGGGTTTGCCCCTGTGGTTGGCCCTTGTGTACCTGGCTTGTACAGTTTGCACTGGTTTACGTGGAACCACTTAGTGCGCCGAGGTACCTTTACGGCGTATACCATGGGACTCGCCTTATCTACAATGTTGTAGGGTCCCATATACAGTGGTTCCAGACTCCCTACTCTGGCGTAGTTTCTGACCATGACCTGGTCTCCTACTTCCCACTCCCGCGTCTTGCGGGGTTCCAGCAACAGGCGATTGCCCTGATGCTGCCTTCCCATGTTCCCAGCCGCCTGCTCATAAACCTGCTTCAGGCGCTCCAAGAGGGTCTGGACGAACTTGTCATTGCTTATCTCTTGGAGCTGACCCTCAGTGAGCACCGGCGCTAGCACATGGGTGGGGGTTCGCATGATCATCCCAGTCATCACCTCGTGCGGGGAATACCCCGTACTTTTCGACTGACTGGCCCGGACCCCCATGAGGACTAAAGGCAGAACCTCCGCCCATTTTTGGGGCGAGTTCATAGTCTCTTTCCTCAATTTCTCCTTCAGGGTCCGGTTCATGCGTTCAACAATCCCGGATGACTGGGGATTGTGTACTACGTGCCATTTCCCTTCAATGCCCAAAAGCATGAGGGTGTTCTGCATCACCTGGCCGGTGAAATGACTCCCTTGGTCTGACTCCACAAAACGGGGAAGTCCCCACCGCGAGAACACTTCCCGGACCAAGATTTTTGCAGTACCCAGTGCCGTAGCTATTCTACAGGGGAAGGCTTCCACCCATTTGGAAAACACATCCACCAAGACGAGGCAGTATTTATAGCCTCCCTGGGTGGTGGGCAGGGGCCCTATATAGTCGATCTGTATCGACTGCCATGGTCCCTCTACCCTCCTGACGTGCCCCATGGGCACTTTCCTTTTCTGGGGGTCTGGGTTGTTTGCAGCGCACACGAGACAGCTTGCACAGAACTCGCGGACCTGCTCCCTGAGCCCCGGCCACCATCCCGCTTGCTCTACCCGTTGCCAGGTAACCTCGGGCCCGGGGTGTCCTGCCCCGGTCCCTCGTGAGCCAACTGGAGGAATTCCCTCCTGTGCTGCTGCGGCACAACCCACTGCTCTTCGCGGAACAGCATGCCTTCCTTAACGGAGAGGGTTGCCGTACTGTACGGACCTTCTACCTGCTTCCCCTCAGCAAGGGTTTTGAGGACTGCTTTTAGGGCGGGATCCTGGTTCTGGACGGTCTTAAGGTCCAGGGGCAATGCTACCCTGGTGTTCCCGGGATTCCCGTCCCTGCCTTGGATCGCTGCCATGGGTCTGGGCCCATAGGGGTCCCAGAAAATGCCGTTGCGGGCACCCTCCCTGGCTAGCGCATCCGCCTGCTGGTTGCCCTCCCCACGGGACTCTGTGGAGGAGTGAGCCTTCACCTTATGGATGAAAATCTCCCCTTCCTCCCCTACTGCTGCTAGGATCTTTTCCAGCAAGGGCTTCACCGTTAAAGGTCGCCCGTCCGCGGAGGTGTATCCACGGCGGGACCAAATGGCCAGGTATTCCGTACACGAATTGCATGTGAACATACTGTCCGAGCAAATCGTGTATGGGGTTGGGAAAATTTCTGGGTGGGTAACGACGTACACCACTGCAGACAGCTCAGCCTGCTGCGCGCTCATGGTGCTGGGGACCTTAATCGCCAGGGCAAGGTTTGCCGCAGGGTCATAAACTCCACACCCTGTTAGTCGTTCGCCAGCAGAGACTGTGCTGGAACCATCAACATAAATATCGCGCCCAGTGGGATGTATCCCGGCCCGCAAACCTATGTTGACTTCCCACACCCCTTCCACCGAACACTGGTGGGCTGTACCGGGGTATACCAAATTGGCCGCAAGCCTGGGCTCGCAAAGACCTTTAACTCTAAGATCCATCTGGGAAAGAAGAAGGGTCCAGCGCGCAATACGCACGCTGCTTACGGTCCCATCTTTAATCCTCCCATCTAGAAGCATCTTAGTTGGTGTGTGATGGGTGAGGAGAGTGATGGGAGAGAGCCCTGTGAAGATCGCTGATCTTTTCACAGCCCAATGCGTGGCTAAAAGGTGCCTTTCGCAATTGGAGAAACTTCTCTCCACATCCGTTAACACCCTGGACGAATAGACAACCGGCCTCAGCTTGCCGTGACGCTCTTGGAGCAGCACAGCGCTCAAGCTGTCTCCGCTGGCAGCTACCTCCAGGAAAAACTCCTTCCCCCCATCTATGGCTCCTAAAGCTGGCGTGGTCTGCAAATCCCTTTTTAACTTCTCGAAAGCTGCCTGGCAGCCCTCGTCCCAAGACCACTCCACTCCCTTATGGAGGAGTCGGAGCAGCGGCGCGGCTGTGGCCGCATAATCTTCGATAAAATCCCTGCAGTAACCGGTCAGTCCCAAAAAGGACCTCACACCCCTTATGGTGTTGGGAATCGGTAACTCTTGCACCGACTCCCTCCTAGCCTTATCTATGGCTCTTTCCCCAGCGCGAATGGTCAGTCCCAGGAATTTTACTTCCTGCTGACCGATACGTGCTTTCTTAGGGTTCACTTTAAAACCCTTTCTCGCTAGCAGCTTCAATAACTCGGCCAGCAGTGGTCCATGCTCCTCCCTTGAGTCCGTAAATAGGAGCAAATCATCCACGTACTGCACTATCTGATTGGGCTGACTAAACTCCTTTAAACTTCCTGCCATACACTGATGGAAAATACTGGGGCTGTTGTGGAAACCCTGTGGCAGACAGTTCCATGTGTACTGTTGTCCTTTGAAAGTAAAGGCAAACTTGTACTGGTCCTCTCGCCGCAGCGGGATGGACCAAAAACCGTTCGAGATATCCAGCACCGTGAACGTGGTCGTGGACGCTGGGGTACTCCCTATTAGGTCAGCGACTGCTGCTACCGTGGGCGCGCAGGCGGGAATGTTACTGTTAAGGACTCTGTAGTCCACCGTGGCCCTCCACGAATTATCCGGCTTCCTAACCGGCCATAATGGGGAGTTCACGTGTGTGGCTATCGGCCTCAACACGCCCTGCTGCACCAAGGAGGACATTGCTGTCTCCATGTTGGGTTCTGCTTCTTTGAGGAAGTTATACTGCTTTTGGGGCCGGGTCATGGGGTCCCCATCTACGCTGACCTCAAACCCGGTAACCCTCCCACAATCGTGCTTGTGGGTTGCAAACGCGTGCATATTATCTGACACGTACGTTTGCATGTCCGTTGGGACATCCGCGACCATAAGCCCGAGGTCGTAGCCTCCGGATGGCTTCATGGTACACAGGACCCCTGTTTCTTCCTCCCCCGGAATTACCACTACATCGCTGTCTCCACCCTTAGCCCCCCAGAGACAGTGATTCCTGAGGTCCACGAGGATCCCGTGCCCCGATAGGAGATCGGACCCGAGGATACCTCTCCCACCCCCCTCATGCCATTTCATCAGTATGCACTTCCACGTGATGTGGAGTGCTCCTAAACGAATGGATAGCGGAAGGGAGAACGCGCCAGCCTGTTCTTTTCCCGTGAACCCCGCTAATGTGAATGGGACCTTGGTAGATAGCGGTGAGTCAAAAGGGCTATCTGTATGAATCACGGTGCAAGAAGCTCCCGTGTCCAACAAATAACTACCCTTCTGTTGCTCTACCTCCATCTCCACCAGGGGTCGCTTCCACGCATCATAGCTGAGCGGACACAGGTAGACGGGCTGCGCGGGCTCTAGTCATTGGGTACTATTAGACGGGCCTGTGGCACCTGCGGGGCCGGTAGCAACCGCCACTTTTCCATGCGCACTCATGAGGTTACGCATGGCTCCCAACACTGTTTCGATCGCGTCGGGATGGATGGGTGCACTAGCTTCCCTATCAGAGACAGGCGCCTGGGCTCGGGCTGCGGGACTTTTATCCCTGGAATCCTTCCAAGGGTTCCTGCAGTTCTTGCGCCAGTGCCCTGTCTTCCCACACCCGTAACAAGCATTACTGGCCTGCGGGGCGCGGTTACCCTCCTGATGCCACTCCTTTTGAGCCGGGGCTGCGGGTCGTGCCTCATGCACCTTTCCCTTAAGGGGACGTGCTCCCATACTTCTGGTATTACGGTACCCCACCGTGAGTCGATTTAGGACCGACTCCTCTGTAGTGGCGGGGTCAGTGGGATCAAACCACGCTTTTGCCTGCTCCCTGACGGCTGGCAAACTGTTGGTTACTATACACCTGAGCCAATGAGTTAAACCGGTGTCTGTCACATCGGCGCGCTCTGGCGCACCTGGGCAACTACGCTGGTATACTGGCCACAGCCTGTCGGCGAAAACCTTCGGGGGTTCTCCCTCCATCTGCACTGTCTGTCCCAGTCTAACAAACGGACCTTCATCGTCCGCTCCCAATACTTCTAGGACCTCATTTCTTAGTGCCCCATAGGTCTTGGTTCCCCTCTTGCTCTCGTCTGAGAGACACTGAAGGATCAAACTACCTAATGAGAATAACAGCATCTTTGCTGTTTCCCCATCGTCGCAGCCGTTAATGGCTGCGGTTTGCTCTATTTCCCTAAAATGTACGGAAGGGTCGTCTGACTCGGCCAGCTTCGGTACGTGACTGATCATAATCCTCAGCTGGTGTGAGCTGTGAGGCAACACAAGCTGGTTGAGGAGATCCCCTTGTTCCCCACTTGCTCCGTTTGGGCCCCTTTTGATACCCGTAACCGGACACAACGGTCCCGGTTCCACTTCTACCTCGGTGGGCTCTTTCGTTACTTCTACCACTTTCTCCCTTACCCAGGTTTCCGAATAGCTGGGTGGCGCGGAGGGCATAGTGGCTAATACTTCCTCTGCTTTGTTCGGTGGGGATTTCTGAAATTCCTCATCCACTAGCGGCTGGTGTGCTGACGGACTGATAAGGCACACCATGCCGTGCGCTTTGTTCACGGCCCTTTTAAGGTGCTCTATCTCCTTTTGGCAGACGCTGTGATCGGCCCCCTGAAATTTATCCTCGAGGGCCATCTTATATGCCGTCCTAACCCCCGTTAAGCTCTCTTCCTGGGCTTTTATTTGGGCAGCTTGGCGGGCACATCGTTCCTTTAGTCTGCCCTCACTTAACTTTGCCTCAGTGACCTGGCACTCGAGGTAATCTATTTTTGCTTTATGGTGGCTGGTGACTACCTGGCGTTCTTGATGCAACGCATTTAAATTCGTGATGAGCAGCTGCCCCCCCGTGACCTTCTCGTCCATTTCCACCTCTAAACGCCTGATCCGAGCTGCTTGCGCTGTAATGACCTGGTCCGAAATTTGGACTTGTTTTTTATAGCACATCAGCCAGACCGCTTTCTCCACTGTCTTTTTATGTTCCTTGCTATCTGTCCACCTCTCGGCTGCCTCTAGTGGACACTTATCCACCAGCAGGTCACTTATCCATTTCTTAGTCAAATTAACTTTTCCGAACACATAATCTGCTATTCTCTCTTCCATGACATTTCGCCCAATCATACCAAAGTCTAACACATTACCCTCTCGCTGCCAGTGTCCTGCCGCGGTCGCCATTTTCTGTAAGGGTTTTGACCCGTGTGGCTCTGTGCTCAGCCTGGGTGCTAGTGCGAGGTTAGGCCTTGTTGCCTGCTCTGGTCTCCAGCCAGTCTGGGAGCACTAGACACCTGTGAGTGGTTCGACCCACTCGCCCTTACGGTTCTGACACTGGACTTAGATGCGAGAGCAATAATGGAGAGAAAACTCAGGTAGACCCGGTTGAATGGTACGAAATGGAAAATCTTTATTGCATATTATTCAAGATTACGAAATACATGTCATAAGCACAGATTAATAACAGTACGATCTTACACGCAGTTATGTAACTAATTTCAGGGAAACGAGGAACGAACGACACATCGTAAATGGGGGCACACATTACAGTTATCCTTAAAACTTAAACCCTCCCCTATCAATACCTGCTCTAAACTAGATTTGTAGGATCGAGACTCATGCTCACCACTCGTGATAACTCGGAGAATTCCGAAAACTCTGCTCGGATGTTTTTACCGCAGCACCTGATCACCCACGTGTTGATCAGGGGTCTCTGTACCCCACTTGTTTACACGTTTCTGCTCCGGCTAGCAGGCTGGACCGTCTGCTGTCATGAAGATCTGTGTTGTCCTCGGAGTTCCGACTCTACTCAAAAAAAGAGTCTTCCTGTGCCCTCGCACTGATGCGATAAAATGCAAAGAATAGTCTTCCGATGCCAGTTCTGTAAAGCTCAAAAAATAGTCTTCCTGGGCAAGGAAAGTGTCTATTCGACCTACAGGCGCGGTCGGGGCTTACTGACCGTGGTGATACGTATGGTCGTCTTCTTCTCATCTCATCTCATCTCATCTCATCTCATCTCATCTCATCTCGGGCCTTCGGTTCCAACACCGTATACCGACTTCTCGGGATGGTGTGCCCGTTTCAAGGCTTCACAGCCCAGTTCCACACAGATCTTCGCGGCAAGCCACGAGGCTGATCCTGGCGGATCAGAAAGTTCGATAGTCGAGCAGCAAGAGGCAGATGCACGAGTCAAGAGGCAGGAACAAGAGAATAAGAGAAAGATGGACGGTTGTAGCTTACAGTTATAGTGCGAAAACTCTTCTTTTCCCGCCCAACCTTAATGTCTTTTCTTTTGTTAGGGTTTTGGCGCTCAAATTTCTTGTATAGTGTGATCTCCGTTTTAATGGGTTTCGGGGATACTCGTAACTGTCTGAGTACCTGTTAGTATTTCTCCCATTGTGTAACCGGTCGGTATTCTCCCTGGAGGGGTTTTGGGGCTTCCAAATGTTTTCTGTAACTACCCGCAAACGGCTCTCTCATCGTAGAGTCGTGGGGATTTTGCATATTAATGTCTTTGGATGGGTTCTTGATCGCTTGGTACAATAGCCCTTATTCGCACCTGGGAGACCGATTTCAGTATTTATGTGTATACTGTAAACCCATAATGTCTCGTGTATTATCTCAAATGTGCTGACTCTTGATCGATCTCGCACAAATGTTTATTGGAACGCATCTTGTCTGCTTATCGAAAAGTCTAGAATGTTCTGCCATGAGGCGTGGCGGCCATTTTACAGGCTGCTTGTGTCCACTTTGCAAACCTGACAGCATTCTGCTGAAATAAAGCTGTTTGAACGAAACTATGTGTTTTTCTCCTTATTTATAAAATCGCGATATATTGCGAATTCTACAGTCCTGCTCTGTGAAATGACAATCCATTGATGGGGCTTGTTAAGCCTGCCCTGCGCATTTCCCGGGCCAATTAGAGGAAGCGGGTCTGGTGATATAATTTCATGACGCGTCATCAGCGGTTTCCTTAAAGGGACCATTTCCAAATTTATTTTGACATTTGTGCTGTCAGTGTACTACAGTATTGAAGTGCTTACTGACACCAACTTACCTTGCACGTCCACCCATCCCTCACTCTCTATCTACATTATCACATCCCCATCTCACTAGCCACCCCTCACACTCACACTCACCCTAGTGCAATCATACCAACTAACAGCACACAAGGGTAGCCACTTGGGTGTTTTATGCAATGTTCATGTAAAGTTTCTGTTAATGTGCTGTCAAACATTGAAACCTTTATTTTTAACACTTTGCGTTCTTGGACAGATTTGTGTGCACCTTTGGAAGTGGCTTACTGAGTTGCAGTGAATGGTGAGGCATAACAGTATCCCCCGCAATGGTGGTGAGTGTGAACGGAATGGCTTGGACTGAAGGGATAATTACTAGTCCTAGCCCTTTCAGGGCTACCCCAGATCAGGCATATTCCCCAGACGTTCACTTTCAACTAAAGTTTGAGGTAGCCAAATCCTAAAGACGCTTAATTGGGTCTAAAGGTCCAGACTATCTCTCCCTAAAGGAAAGGAACAACCTGAAGATGTTACCGTCTTCCAGATAGCACTTTTAATAAGTTTAGCTTGACTGTAACGTTCCGGATATTATGAGGGTCCGGAAAACTCCCTCAGAATTCTGCAATGTGGGGTGGTGCCAACTTGGCACATCATGTGGCAGCCAGGATGTACAGTGTCAAGTGAAGTAAATCTGGCCATGGTGAGGCCATCCCAGGCCTCCTGGGCAGCAATGTGCTTGGGTGCTGATGCCCTCTGTCCTGTGCAGCATCAGGTGATTGAAGAAGGTTGGTGTTGTTGTTGGTGCTGCTGGTTTTGGGGCTGATCGTGGTGGGATTCTGAGGACCAAGGTGAGAGAGTATAAAGGGCACTCATGTTAATGGGATAGATGGCAGGTAAAGTAGAGATGACAGAAGCATTCTGTCAATGGTGAGAGAGTTCTTCCAATGAGGTGATACTGGATGGAGAGTAGAAAGTGAAAAGCCTGCAGAATCTGTGCTGGAAATGGTCTGAGGAAAGTGAAGATCCGTTAGACGGGAGCTTTTATAGCATATTTCAAGCTGTCAAGTAATTGGCTGATTCAATGGCCATTCAAATCCCGCCTCAGCTTAACAGATGTGATCCCTGAACAGCGTGGACCCCGTGGGCGAGCAGTTAATGTGAAAAGTTAAGGTAAAATGTATTCTTAATGATCTCTCAACAAGGCAATAATTCACTTCATTGGGTCCCCCACCGCTTGGGGTCTGTTCAGCGCTGACAGACCCAACATTGGGAAAGGCGCATTGGGAAAGGTTGACTGCGGGGTCCCAACCTGCTGTGGAAAAAAAACACTTTCCCATCCGACCCGCCATCGATCCCGCCCGCTGACCCCCCTCTGCAAAATTCCGGCCACTGTTTCATGTAGGCAAACACACCAACCAATTTGTACAAACCACAAACTGCAAAAGAATAAAATGACCAGATGATCTGATTTTGGTGGTGTTGGCTGACAGAAAAGTGTAGGCCAGGACACCAGGAGAACCCTGTGCTATGGGATGTTTACATCTACCTTAGCTGGCAGATTGGATATTGGTTTAACATTTCATTGAGAGAGAAGTAGCAGAAAATAGAAATCCGGGTGTATCAGGAAGTAGTGATTAGATAATGTCAAGCTTGGGTTGTAAAAGCCTAGAGATTATCGGAGAAAAGTAAGACTGAAGGAGGCAAGGAATTCCACAGGTTTGAGGTGCTGGGAAATAATGAATTAATGCAATAGACTATGCAAGGAGTCTTGATTTCAGCACAGTGAGGACATTGTGATAGGTCATTGTCTTTGCAGCTTAGAAGAAACAAGAGAGGAAAGGTTCCGAAGAGTACTGGCCATAGGAATATTGATAAAATAGGGAGAGGTAAAATTTGTGATTGAAAAAGTTAAAGAATGGAGGGGAGAAAGAGAGGATAAGTTTTCTTTGTGTATCCTGACTAGGAATGTGAAAGAAGTGCTGGAAGAAGCTCCCAGATACACAAGTGATATTCAAATTTTCATCATACTTGGGTTTTATCCATGATTAAGAGTTATGGGGCAAAAAGAATTGTAAAGCTTCAAAGAGGAAACTGAGCCTCTTGGATACAACTTCAGCACCACAAAAGACATGGGAGTTCCACTTGAGGCGAGACCAGGGATCTCAATAAATGAAGGAGGATTAAGTACGGACACAGTTGGTTAGGCTTGCAAGAAACATAAGGTAAATGACTATTTTTCATTGCCAACATGCTCTTTTCCTGCTTTCCTACAGATATTGAATTGTTAATAGGTACATTTTCATGAGCTCATGGGCTGGGTTTAATTTACACTTCAGTATCTTGCCCAAGTAGCCATTAGTTCTATGTGAACCTTAACAGTGTGTGTTGGTAGGATATTCAACTGTGGGGGAACTATCACTGTGCTCAATCCTGCCTTCACCTGACATCCACACACAAGCATTTCCAGCAGAGCTTACTGGAGCATTCAACTTACAGAAATATCTGATAAGCTCTCTTCTCAGTTTGTATCTCCTCATGCACTGCTAGGTAGTAACATAATTTGCCTTGTCTCTTTCTGCATTTCTGCTACAGTTTATGCACCTTCTTAGCAATTCAATAAAAAAAACAGCCTAGTTTATCTGCTGTTTAACTGTTGGGTCTGATGGTCAGTTTTATTCAGGCACTGTTTTCCATGATTCTCATGCCTCCCCCTTTCCCAAACAAGGCCCTTTCTTGCTCAGGTGCCAATAGCTGATTAATTACAAGAAATTCTACCTCCTCAATTGGAAATACAGGGGAAAAAATTCAGTTGGTTTGTGCCTCCCATTAGCACCTTAAGAGGGCGCTAATGGGGCGCAAAGCAACTAGCGCCCGGGCGCGGCGATATCTGTGCCGCTCGTGAAATTGACCAGACATTTTGCGGCGGCGCTAAACAATACCGCCCCGATCTCCTGCGCACGCAGATTTTGATGTCATTCGAGCGTGCAACGCCCTTATGGCGCCCCGGAGCGGAGATTGAGTGTCGCCCCCCTCCTTTCCGCCTGCCACAAGCAACGACAGGTAGACTGGAACGTTTTCCAGTCAGTGAGGGGCTGGGGGTGGGGGGGGGTGGGGGCGCTATTTAAACGCGGCCTCTTTCTGGCTTTTTCTGTGGTAGACATTTTTGCACCACTTGTTCTGACAGAGAGAGAGATTCTGAGAGAGAGAAGGAGAGACTTCTGCATAGAGTCAACGCTGTGTGAAGTAGTTTTGGCTACTGAGCATCACTTTGCAGGTACTTTTGTTTTTGACCTTCATTACTTTGATTGTCAAGAGACTATGGGGGCTGCACTGATTGGGGGCGTCGTCCTGCGCCGGCAGATTCGGAGGCCACAGAGACGCAGAGAGAGAGTGGCAATCATGGCCAGACGGAGGAGGGCCAACAGGCCTCTATACAGGAGACCTTACCCTCCCAGGGTATTTCGCCAACAATTCTCCTACATTAATATGTCTGAGGAGCAGTGTTTGCGAAGGCTGCGCTTCAGGAGGTGGTCACCTGCTGCAGCCAGATCTGCAGCCTCTACTGAGGACCAGGACATCTCTGTCGGTGGCATTGAAGATCACAGTGGCTCTGAACTTTTATGCCAACGGCTCCTTTCAAGCAGCTACTGGGGACATCGCCAATATCTCCCAGTTCGCTGTCCATTGCTGCATCCGTCAGGTCACAAATGCCCTCTATAAAAGGAGACAACAGTACATCTCTTTCCCGATGACCCGGGCCAAACAGCATGAACGTGCCTTGGGCTTTGCGAGGATAGCGGGCTTCCCCATGGTGCAGGGTGCCATTGACTGCACGCATGTGGCATTGCGTGCACCGCATGAGAATGCAGAAGATTACCGCAACCGAAAGGGATTCCACTCCCTAAACATCCAGTTGGTCTGTGACCACAGACAGCTGATACTCGCTGTCAATGCCCGCTATCCTGGCAGCAGCCACGATGCATTCATCCTACGCCAGACTACTGTGGCAGACCTTTTCCAGGCACCGCATCACCCAAGTGGTTGGCTTCTCGGGGACAAGGGTTATCCACTGTGCACCTGGCTGATGACACCGCTCCATACCCCCAACACCCCTGCTGAGCTGCGGTACAATGAGAGCCATCTCGCCACCAGGAACATCATTGAGCACACAATCGGCGTGCTCAAGCAACGGTTCCGCTGTCTGGACCACTCAGGAGGAGCCCTGCAGTACTCGCCTGAGTGAGTCTCCCTCTTCATAGTTGTGTGCTGCATGCTGCATAACCTGGCAATCCTCAGGACCCAGCCAATGCCACCAGGCCTTGGAGCACCACCGGAGGAGGAGGAGGAAGAGGAGGAGGAAGAGGAGGAGGATGATCAGCAGCAGCACCAAGGCGGGAGGGAGGCCCACAATGTAGAAACTGGAAGGGCCGTCCGTCAACGTTTGATAGCAAGCCGCTTCTAGGCTCCTGCTGAGGAAATGGCTTCTGGCATTGAGAACAACATGAATGAAACCAACCCGCAACCCCTAAGCCGGCCAAGGCAGCAATGATTCCAAAGACCAAACATGTACATTTTGAATACAAAAAATTATTTATTTTACAAACTCTGTGTGTGTCATTTCTTCATGACAAACTAATAGAAAGAAACACAAAAAAACAATCATTGACATAACTGGTTCTCACAACCTGGAGATAATGTCCAAAACACGAAACAAAAGTTTGAACGCGAACCTCGGCCTTTAATAAAAAATTGATCAACATTTCGTCACACCTCCTACTTTTTGCCCTTCGAGGGTGATCTCCTTCCCTTGCGCACTTCCCCCCTTCCCACCCTACTGCTCCTCCGTAATGGGGCCCCACTGGCTGCAGCAAGGCTGGTGGAAGGCTGCTGATTGTCAGAACCTGAGACTGCAGATGCCCTTGAAGGACGGCCTCGACCAGCTCTGGGCCTGGAGGGCCCGGCTGCAGACTGCACCAACTCTGCATGGGCGGCAGCAGTCTGGCCTACAGGCAGTGGCAAGTGCAGTGGAGAAGTGACAGTGGTGGCAGCAGGAATGCTGTCATCTTGAGAAAGGACAGCAACTCCCTGCTCGACCGATACACTGGCACTCCCACGGGGCAGCACTTCAGCATCCGGAGCAATCTGCTGGAGCACAGATTGCTGGCCTGCTGCGGCGCAGTGAGAGCCCCGGGGAAATGTGTCTGATCCACCGAGAATGGCAACAGTCAGTGCTTGCGTGACCTCAATCTGAGTCTGCATGATAGCAGTCTGAGATGGGGTCATGGCAGCCAGTGACTGAATTGCAGCACTAAGCTTTAGCGTGGCATCCACCTGTGCTGCAGCAAAGTGCTCCACACTCCTTGCCAGTGATTCAATGCATTCGGGCACCATTCCCACTGCACCCATGAGCTCAGTGTGCATGTCCACCGCCTGGGTGTTCATTTCAGCGATGAGTCGCTCCTCCTCTGCGGCCAGTGCAGCAGGACTCGCTGGCATACTTTCCCTCCGGGGAGAAGGCCCCTGAGCTTCCCCAGTCCCATTGTGTTGCTGCAGCCTGCTGGGTCCTGGAGCTTCACCCTCATCAGACCCTTCCCTCCTGCTCCCCTCCAGGGAAGGCATGTTCCCAGTGTGGGCATGGGCTTCCTCGGGAGAGGGTGGCGCTGATGCTCCGGCTTCATCTTCCTCCTCGCCTGCAGCTTCACTTCCACTGGCAGCTTGAGGGCCCATCTCCTCAGCTGGTGAATCACCATCTGAAAGCAGGGAGGTTCAAGAGTGGCTTTAGCGTGAGGACAGGGGGGCAGTAAGGGAGGAATGAGTGCAGCGATTTAGTAAGTTGGATTGAAAGTGTCAAAGGCTGGTGTTGTGAGGGACAAGTGGAAGGAGAGAGGAGAAAAAGGTGATCACCTTACCATTGCTGTCCAGAACAGTGTCGGCCTCTCCAGTGGCGACGGGACCGATCACCCGGCTTGCCACAATCATGTGGACGCGCACCTCTAGATAGCTGAGGGGTTGCAGCTGAGGCCGCCCGCCAACCGTCCGTTGCTGCTGTCTCCTATTATGAGATCCCTTGGCCTGCAAGAAAAAGGACGGCGTCTGAGTAAATATACAGCCATGGTCATGTCTGATGTGCCTCCCATAGTGAATAGCCCTTACTGTATGCAAAGTGTGGAATGTGCGTGTGTGTTTCATGAGAGGGCCATAGGTGTTGGATGAGTGTTGGGCATTGGGATTTTAAGACCCTCTGGCTATAGAGTGAGGTTGAGATGGGAGGATGGAGAGGTATTGAAAAAAAGCCACTCACCCTGACGATCCGAGTGAGGTCGTTGAACTTTTTTCGACATTGAGTATGGGTCCTGGGCACCATGCTCCTGGAGGAGATGCTCTGAGCCACCTCCCTCCACACTCTTCTGTACTCGCGCGGCAAAGGCCTCCTGCCACTCTCAGGGAAAAGTATAGATCTTCTGCGCTCCACCGCGCCAACCAGAGCCTCCAAGGCCCACTCGCTGAAGCGCTGAGCTCGTTCTCTCACCCTCTCCATAGTCCTTGGCTGGAAGATTTAGGCACAGGTCTCTCCAGGCCGAGATTCAAGGCAGGGTGTGGCTGGAGATCAAGATCGACCCTCCCCTATAAGAACTGTCTGGCGCCAGTGTGTCTGTGTTCCATCGCTAACTGACAGCACCTGCGCTGCGCCCGCGCTCTGAGTTAGCACCTCGCTCCTCGGCCTTTGTGCCTTAAGACAGGTGTGTAGCCCCTGATTTAGCGCTCCAATCACCTCCAGGGGCGATGAAAGCCAAGTTTGCAGTCGGAGGCGATAATTAGCGCCAGGCGCTAAACTTTGCGCACGGCCGATAATGGCGCCCCAAACGGGGCAATACTGAATTTTTCCACCACAGTATCATAGTATTTTTTTTTTCTGTTCCTACATCACAGTTATGCATGCTGAGCAACTGGAGTATTGCTCAGGCACATAGGTCTTAGGTCTCAGTTAATTAGATTCTAAAGCCTTAATCAGCCTTGCATTTGTGTAAAGGCACGGAGCACTGGCAGCATTTACCTACAATTTTGTTAAGTGCCAAGATATTGGATGCAGAGTAGACCACATTCCCGACTACATGGGGAGCCCAGGTCCCAGTGCACATCAGTACAATGGATGTGGCCAACATATTATTGGCCTCACTCTGTTGGGAAATTTTGAACACAAACTCCCAATCACAACAGCACTAAAAAAATTCAGAATGGTCTACAATTTTATTTCATTGTGAATTGTATTTAAAATGATAACCTTCTTTATTAAATTCGCCCAAAAAACAGGAAAATTGGGAATTTTATTGCAATACTTCGGCTTTTAAATCATACTTTGGGAAACTTGCATACAATAACAACTTGCATTTATATAGGGCCTTTAATGTAAAACATTGGGCCGGAAAAGCGGTCAGCAGCAAAGCAAAGGCGTTCGCCACTGGCCCCGAAGTAAGCTTCCCATGAAGATCTCACGATCTCTGTGTCGAGAAGTTCGTGTTTTCCGACGCGTAATTCAAATCAACAGAGTATAGTGAGAATCCCCTAGTGCGAGCTGCTGTGATGTCAACAAGCTGTCTAAGCAGCAAATCAAAATGCAGAATTCTCACAGACTGCAAACCAGGAAGTAAGTAAGCTCTTAAAATTCTAACTTTTTAAAAATGTTAGAGAGAGCAAAACAAAGATTTGGGCTGTCACATGGGGAAAAGGCAAACTGAATTTTTATTAAAATGGATAAATTTGACACTGCAAAATTAAAATTAGTTTTTCAGGGCCATAACCTTTGTTTTGCAGTCAATACGTTGTTAAAACCCCAGTTACACCGAGGCCAGAATTTTCCTTACCTAGGCAGATCGGGTGTGTGCGGGCCGCGTGGCGGCTTGGAACCGCGTTGTTCTTATCCCACTCTTCAGAGCGACTTTCAGTTAATGGTGCCTATTAAGGCAGGTCTGCGTGTTTCCTGGCCCGATTAAATAATGCGGATCTGATGATGTCATCGAGGACTCATTTCCAGCAGGGATATTTAAAGCAGCCTTGGCCACATTGCATTTGAAGGTTCATCTAGGAGTGTGCAGGAAGGATAGATCATGATCTGGTTATTGCTCAAATTTGCAAAGATGGCTTCACAGAGACAGGGGGGGAGAAATTCAGTATCGCCCCATTTGGGGCGCAATTATCGGCCGGGCGCAAAGATTAGCGCCTGGCGCTAATTATCGCCACCGACTGCAAACTTGACTTTTATCGCCCCTGGAGGTGATTGCAGTGCTAAATCAGGCGCTTCACACCTGTCTTAAGGCGCAAAGGCCGAGGAGCGAGGCACTACCTCAGAGCGCTGGCGAAGTTCATGTAATGTCAGTCAGCAATGGAACACACACACAATGGCACGGGCCAGTTCTTAAAGGGGATGGTTAATCTTGCTTTCCATCCACATAATGCTCATTGCAGCCTTGAATCTCGGCCTGGAGAGACCTGCACATCAAATGTGCTGGAAAGAACAATGGAGAGTACCAGGCAAAGAGCTCAGAGTGCAGCCCCCACAGTCTCTGCTAAATCGATACAAGGAATGGCAAATCAAAATGAACCTGCAAAGTGCTGCTCAGTACCCAAAACTCCTTCACACAACGTTGAATCTCTTCAGAAGTCTCTCCCTCTCTCTCTCAGAATGCGTAGTTCAAAAATGGCACCAACAATAAAAGGCAGGAAGCGGTCACCTTTAAATAGCGCTCCCCCTTTCCCTTCATGACTGCAGAACGCTCCCCTCAACCTGTCGTTGCTAGCGCCAGGCGGTAAGGCAGGGGGCGCCACTCAATATCCGCTCCGGGGCGATACCGGGGCGTTGCGCACTCGAGTGACGTCATGATCTGCTGGCGCAGGAGATCGTGGCGGTAGTGTTTAGCGCCGCCGCAAAATGTCTAGTTAATTTCGCGAGCGGTGCAAACTTCGCCGCGCCTGGGCGCTAGATGCTTTGCGCCCCATTAGCGCCCTCTTAAGGCGCTAACGGGAGGCGCAACCAACTGTATTTTTCCCCCAGAGGGCTGTACCCAGTTTTTCAGATGATTCCCTACATATTCTTGTAGAGGTGTCAGAGCACGCAGGGAGGTCCTCTGATGGGCGGAAGAGACCTCCCCAAGAGACAAAAAGAGCCTGGCTCCAAATAGCTGAGGAGGTGAACAGCAGGGACGTGGTGAGGCGGACCTGGGTGCAGTGCCGGAAAGGTCAGGAAAGGTGAGTGCAATGCCACACTCACCTTCATCTTGTAGTGCCTGTCACCACATCCTCATCACTCTGACTTCCTGCACATCATTACTCACACCAACATACCTTCCACGTCCACCCATCCCTCTCTCTCTATCTACATTATCACATCCCCATCTGACTAACCACCCCTCACACTCACCCTCATCCTAATGCAATAATACCAACTAACATGACACAAGGGGGCCATTTGACATTAGCACTTTGGCATTGGCTCATAGCCACCCTCTATAGATGTACCCCACGCATTCCTTACACTCATGCCGTCACTTTCACTCAAACTTCTCTTCTTTCCCTCCTTGCAAGAGAAACAAGCGCACAACAACAGGGAGAGGGAGAGAACCGGAGGTGGCCCTCCATCCTTCACCATTTAACTCCAGCAGAGGAGGTGGCCCTGGAGGTGCCAGGAGTTGCAGAGCTGCTGGCGGTGGGAGACGGAGAGAGGGGGACATCTCAGCAACCTGGTGACAGAATTACATCTCATACAGCCACATGGCATGCAGCAGTCATTCATATTGGGACTGATGTCAGCAGCCAGTGAATGTTCATCATGCGCAGAATGGTATCGTTACCCATTCTTAATGGCCAGAAATTTGGGTCACCACGGGTGAGTACGTGCTGTGTACTCACCCGTAGACCCAACGAAAGTGCCGGTTTCGCGCATGCACTGCGCATGTGCTGGAAACCGGAACTTCCGTTCCCTTGAAGGAAGAGGTTCGGAGGTCAAGGCCTGCTTTAAACAAGGTAAGTGGTGAATTAAGTAAAATTTAAACATTTTTTCCACAGGTTTATCTTTTTTAAATACTTTAAAGAAAGGTAAGTTTATTTTTAGCCCCATTAAAAACTGTAATTCATTTTTTCAAAAATTAAAATTTTTGTTTAAAATAGTTAATTTATGTAATTTATAGTTATTGTAAAAATGTGATGTTTTTTAAAAAATGTATTTGAAGTTTTAGTTAGGTTTTGGGGCCGATCTCTATTCATAGATTTGACAGGTCTTCCTGTCAAATCTATGAATGGAGATTCCCTGCTCCGATTGGCTCTTCATGGCCCATGTGATCCCAGGGGACGCTTCGAACTAACTGCGCCCCTGGGATACGCAAGCACTGCACACCAGCAGCTGGAGGAGGCCCAGGATCAGAATCCCACGTGGGCCCACAGCACAACGGCAGGCGCGCTAGGTAAGTGCAGGTTGGGGGGCTTGCACCCGCGGGAAGCCTCCGACCCGAATTTCTGGCCCATGATAACATTACTAAATCATCACTTTACTCTCCCACAGGTCCATCAAGAACCACCCTCCACTGTCCAGCCGGAGGAGAAAGAAGACTCCTCAGAGGAGTCTCCAGCCTCTGAGGGCGCACCGTCATCAGACCTAAGCGCACCCAGCACCAGCACAGATATGCACACCTTGGTGGGTCCTACGCGAGATAGAGTAGTGTTGGCACCTGGTATCTCACAAGTCACAAGTGAGCAAGAGCAGATGGTGGAGACAGGGACAGCAGTGGAGAGTCCTCGCTGGAGGGTGCAGGACGCTCCCAGCTCTGCTCAACTGCATGCAGACGCTAAGCCTCAGGGGCCATCGAGAAAGACGATGATCCTGGAGGTGCAAAAAGAAGTGCAGGAGGCTATGACAGGTTTTATGGCTGTGATATCTGCAACTGTGCAGAGAATGGAGGAGTCCATCTCCAACATAAGCACCACCATGTCGCAGGTGATGGCGACTGTAGGCTCTTCCATGGAAAGGATGGCCACCTGTATGGAGCAGCTAATGCGGCACTCACAGGAGCACTTGCTATCTATGGACAACAGATGGCTGAGGCTCATAGACCTCCTCTCTAGGAGGGATGTAAATGTAAACTTGGGTCCTCATGGCTCCACTGCTGTACAGCAAGGTGCTCTCCAGCTCCTTGCTAGCAGGGAAGTGCAGGTGGCCCATGAGAGGGATGATGGGGAGAAGGGGTATGGAAGTGGGGGCTCCTCTCAAAGCACTCACACTTCTCCCCTGTTTCCCCCCCCCTGCCCCCCGCCACTCACTCAGTCAAGCCCCAGATGCCTCCTCAGATCACCATGTCGGAGTCCGTCCCTGCACAGTCGCAAGAGCAGTAAACTTTGGCGGGGCCAGCACAGGCTCCATAACCCAGAGGACATCCGCCAAAAGTGTCTACGCAGTCGCAGCAAGAAAGTGAGCAGCCTACCTCTACTTCTGCTGAAGCCACAGGGGTTGCACTTCGTAGAAGCACACATAAACGAAATTGACACAGAAGTAGAAGCACAAGGGTAAGCACGTGGATATTTAAAGAAGTGTTATTGTTAAGGTTCCATTACTGTTATGACACATATAAAACTATTTATTTTCACCACTTTCCGGTCATGACCATTTTTGTCTGCTACTTTGGAAGTGGCTTAGTGAGTTGGGGTGTATGGTGAGACATAACGTTACATCTAGAAATGGGGGTCAGTGTGAAAGGAATGGGTTGGTTATTGTAGGGATGCTTTATGGTGCTGTTGGGGGGCGGGAAATCTGGCACAGCACGTGGCAGCTATATGGGTATAATGTAGGAAGTTAAGTAAATCTGGCCATTGATGAGGCCATCCCTGGCCTCCTAGACAGCAATGTGCTCTGGTGCTGCTGGCATCTGGACCTCAAGCTCCTTCTGCTCCTCCTCCTCGTCTTCTGGCTGATGCTCCTCCTCCTCCTCTGAAGAGGCTGTGCACTCATAGCCTTGCTCCTCATGCAGTGCTGATCCTCGCTGCTGCGCTATGTTGTGCAGGACGCAGCAGACGTTGATAATTCTGGAGACCCTGGCTAGTGTGTACTGAAGAGCTCCTCCAGATCTGTCAAGGCATCTGAAGCGTATTTTCAGCATGCCTATTGTTTGCTCTATAACACATCTGGTGGACATGTGGCTTTCATTATAGCACTCCTGGGCCTCAGTACTTGGCCTCCTTAAGGGTGTCATGAGCCATGTCTTCAGTGGATAGCCCTTATCTCCAAGCAGCCAGCAGGTAAGCGTGTTTGGCGGTGCGAAGAGCTGAGGGAGGGTGGACTGACGCATGATAAAAGAGTCATGACAGCTGCCAGGGAATCTGGCGCACACATGCATGATGATCTTCCAATGGTTGCAGACCAGCTGCATATTGAGGGAGTGGAAGCCCTTGCGGTTCACAAACACTCCTGGATGATGATGGGGTGCCCTGATGGCCACATGTGTGCAGTCAATGACACCCTGCACCCGTGGGAAGCCAGCCAGAGCTGCAAAGCTGAGCGCCCTCTCAGTAACACTGGCTTCATCAGTGGCAAAGTTGATATAATTGGCTGACTAGTCAAACATGACATCAGTCACCTGTGTAATGCATCTGTAGTCGGTCGACTGCGAGATGCCGCAAATGTCTGCTGCAGATCTGTGGAAGGAGCCTGAGGCGAGGAGGTTGAGGGCACTGGTGACTTTGACAGCCACTGGTAAGGCATGTCCACCAGCTCCTCTGGGCTGCAGGTCTTGTTCCAGCAAACTGCAAATGTCTGTGAAGACCTGGCGCGATAGCCTGAGCCTCCTTTGGCACTGCTGTTCAGTCATGTTGAGGAAGCTCATCCTTTGTCTGTATACCCTGTGTTGGGGGTATCGCTTCCAGTGTGGTGCAGCAATGCGCTGATGCCCTCTATCCTGTGGAGCATCAGGTCGTTGAGGAGAAGGTTGGTGCGGTTGTTGATGCTGCTGGTGTGCCTGCTGCTGCTGGTGTTGGGATCATCCTGGTCTGATTCTGAGGACCAAGTTGAGACAGTATTAATGATACCCATGCTGATGTAATAGATGGCAGGTCCCGTAGAGATCAGAGAAGCAATCTGTCAATGGTGTGATAGTTAGTAGCAATGAGGTAAGAGTGGCTTCCGAAGTTGCAGAAAATACTTGCAAACTCTAGACACCTAAATCTGTCCTCAAAATGCACTCAGCAAGAGCCTTTCCCTTAGGCAAGTAATGAGGAGTCATGTGGGAGTATTTATTGTGCTTTCTATGCTCTCCATTAATGGCCTCGATCAATGGCCACTGAGCTTCCACCTCAGGTTGACAGACGTGGTTTCCGAGCTGCATGATTCCTGTGGTCATCCAGGGAAATTCAAAAGGTCTGGTTAAAAACACTGTTAAGGGTCTGACAACGTGGTTTTAATGAGCTAAGT
This sequence comes from Squalus acanthias, assembly GCA_030390025.1. NCBI lineage: Eukaryota > Metazoa > Chordata > Chondrichthyes > Squaliformes > Squalidae > Squalus > Squalus acanthias. The sequence continues at coordinate 135,171,457 of CM059426.1, read as the reverse complement.
TAGGTCGCCCGCCTCTGCCGTTCGGGTCCGTGCCGCAGTGGCAAACGCGCCCGAGTTAAAGGCGTGAGGAGGTGGGATGATGGCGGGTTCCCGACGCATTCCCTTTTTCTCCGACTTTTACTGGCTGATCTGCCTCCAATCCCGCATGCACAACAGTGGGAAAATTCCGGCCCTAATTCCTTTGGGTCTAACTTTTAATGGGGTATTTAACAGCGTTATTACTGTGGAAGAGCCAAAGTTTTTGTCAGTTTCCAAGTTTTGAGACATTACACTGATTGCCGGCTCAGGGGTGGGGAGGGTGGGTGGCCACAGTGCAGCCTGTGTCGGAGCAGTGAATGACAGACCACAACTTCAGGATTTCTGTACTAGGCTGCACATGCACTAAATCCTGAAGTTGCGGGCAGTTTCAAAGGTGAAATGATGGCAAACACTGCCAGTTCGCCATCATTAGGACCGCAAATTCCAGGCCATTGTCTCAATGAGCTTCACAGACCAAATGTTTAGTAAATTCAAATGAAACTTCTTTGCTTTTTTAAGCCTCCGTTAAATTAACAGGTGAACATGTTAAGTGTTTGTTTGCTAGTATTCCACGAGGTAATTTAAGGCTACAGAGTATTAAACTGCAGCCAATCATTATCATTCTTACAAGCGATTTTGAAAAAAAGGCAATAATTGGTTGTAATGTGATAAGCATCGTTGTCTACAGCTGTTTTCTCCACAATGTGTATTACCCAACACTTTCATAGAATCATAGAATCATAGAAGATAGGAGCAGGAGTATGCCATTCGGCCCCTCTAGCCTGCTCCGCCATTCAATGCGATCATGGCTGATCATCCAATTTCAGTACCCTGTCCCTGCTTTCTCCCATATCCCTTGATCCCTTTAGCCTTAAGAAATATATCCAACTCCTTCTTGAATATATTTAATGAATTGGCCTCTACTGCCTTCTGTGGCAGAGAATTCCACAGGTTCACCACTCTCTGGGTGAAGAAATTCCTCCTCATTTCTGTCCTAAATGGCTTACCCCTTATCCTTAGACTGTGACCCCTGGTTCTGGACTCCCCGACCATCAGGAACATCCTTCCTGCATCTAGTTTGTCCTGTCCTGTCGGAATTTTATAAGTTTCAATGAGATCCCCTCTCATTCTTCTAAACTCTAGCGAGTATAAGCCCAATCGACCCAGTCTCTCTTCATACGTCATTCCTGACATCCCAGGATGCCTTGTGAATCTTCGCTGAACTCCTTCCATGGCAAGAACATCCTTCCTCAGATAAGGCGACCAAAACTATACACAGTACTCAAGGTGTGGTCTCACCAAGGCCCTGTACAACTGCAGCAAGACAACCTTGTTCCTCTACTCAAACCCTCTCGCTATCAAGGCCAACATACCATTTGCCTTCTTAACCGCCTGCTGCACCTGCATGCTGACCTTCAGCGACTGGTGCACAAGGACACCCAGGTCTCATTGCACTTCCCCTTCTCCCAATCTATTGCCATTCAGATAATAATCTGCCTTTCTGTTTTTGACACCAAAGTGGATAACCTCGCATTTATCCACATTATATTGCATCTGCCACGCTTCTGCCCAATCACCCAACCTGTCCAAATCATCCTGGAGTTTCTCGGCATCCTCCTCGCAGCACACAGGCCCACGCAGTTTTGTGTCATCTGCAAACTTGGAGATATTACATCTAGCTCCCTTGTCTAGATCATTAATATATATTGTGAATAGCTGGGGTCCAAGGACCGATCCCTGCGGTACCCCACTAATCACTGCCTGCCACTCGGAAAAAGACCCATTTAATCCAACTCTTTGCTTTCTGTCTGCCAACCAGTTCTCTATCCAATTCAATACCTTGCCCCCAATCCCATGTGCCTTAACTTTACACGGTAATCTCTTATGCAGGACCTTATCAAAAGCCTTTTGGAAGTCCAAATACACCACATCCACTGGTTCTCCCTTATCTATTTTACCAGTTACATCCTCAAAAAATTCCAGTAGATTAGTCAAGCATGATTCACCTTTTGTAAATCCATGTTGACTTTCTCCGATCCTGTCACTGTTTTCCAAGTGCTCAGCTATTACATCTTTTATAATGGACTCTAGCATTTTCCCCACTACTGATGTCAGGCTTACGGGTCTGTAATTCCCCGTTTTCTCTCTACCACCCTTTTTGAATAGTGGGGTAACATTAGCTACACTCCAATCCATGGGTACTGTTCCAGATTCCATCGAATGTTGGAAGATGATCAGCAATGCATCTACTATTTCTAGGGCCACTTCCTTAAGTACCCTAGGATGTAGATTATCAGGCCCTGGGGATTTATTGGCCTTCAATCCCTTCAATTTCCCTAACACCATTTCCCTACAAATACTGATTTCTTTCAGTTCCTCCCTTTCATCAGACCCTATGTTCCCCAACATCTCTGGGAGGTTATTTGTGTCCTCCTTTGTGAAGACGGAACCAAAATATGTATTTAATTGGTCTGACATTTCTTTGTTCCCCATTATAAGTTCCCCTGATTCTGACTGCAAGGGACCTATGCTTGATTTCACTAACCTTGTTCTCTTCACATATCTATAAAAGCTTTTACAGTCAGTTTTTATGTTCCCTGAAAGCTTACTCTCGTATTCTATTTTTTCCTTCTTAATTAATCCCTTTGTCCTCCTTTGTTGAATCTTAAACTGCTCCCAATCCTCAGGGTTACTGCTTTTTCTGGCCAATTTATAAGCCCTCTCCTTGGACCTTATGCTATCCCTAATTTCCCTTGTTAGCCACGGTTGAGTCACCCTTTTTGTTTTATTCTCATGCCAAACTGGGATGAACAAATTCTGTAGTTCATCTATGCGGTCTTTGAATGTTTGCCATTGCCTATCCACCGTCAAGCCTTTGAGTGACATTCCCCAATCAATCCTACCCAACTCGCACCTCATACCATCATAGTTTCCTTTATTTAAATTCAGGACCCTAGTCTCTGAGTCAACTACTTCACTCTCCATCCTAATGAAGAATTCTATCATATTATGATCGCTCCGACCCAAGGGGCCTCGCACAACAACATTGCTAATTAATCCTTTCTCATTGCATAATACCCAGTCTAAGATGGCTTGATCTCTGGTTGGTTCCTCGACATATTGGTCCAGGAAACCATCCCGTAAACACTCCAGGAATTCCTCCTCCATAGTATTGTTACTAATTTGGTTAGCCCAATCTATATGTAAATTAAAGTCACCCATGATGGCTGCTGTGCCCTTATTGCACGCTTCTTTAATTTCCCTTTTAATGCCATCCTCAACCTCCACATTACTGTTTGGAGGTCTATATACCACTCCCACTAACGTTTTCTGCCCCTTGTTATTTCTCAGTTCAACCCATCAGATTCCACATCATCAGAGCTAATATCCTTCCTTTCAATTGTGTTAATCCCCTCTTTAACCAGCAATGCTACCCCACCTCCCTTTCCTTTTTGCCTATCTTTCCTGAATATTGAGTACCCCTGGATGTTGAGTTCCCAGCCTTGGCCACCCTGGAGCCATGTTTCGGTAATCCCAATCAAATCATTTTTGTTTACCTCTATTTGCACAGCTAATTCATCCACCTTGTTCCGAATGCTCCTTGCATTAAGACACAAAGCCTTCAGGCTTGTTTCACAGCAACTACAGCTGGACATGTCCAACAAAGTAACAAAATTAGGATTTCAAATTGCTGCTTAATCAGGTTTATATTTTTCAACAGAAAAACCCAGCTGTGTGCTATCTTATTTTTTGAAATTTCTATGTAATTATGGTGTTTCAACTGGGAATCACAGAGCAGAAGAGAGGAAGGGAGAAAAAAAAGCACATTTTCAACTTGCAGCTCCAGTGTTTACAATTCATACTCTCTCCGAAATTCTCCAAACGCTGTGTTTCCGCGTGTTGGTGATTATTCTATGGCTGACAGTGATCAATTCATAGTCCAGAAATGTGATCATTAACCAGTAAAAACAGATTGTATTTAATTATCATGAAACAGGCTGCATATGATGTATATCAGAGAGTCCTAAACGTACCAGTTAGAAGAAATTGAAAAGTATGCCCTCAGTGGGAGATGATGAATGTTCATTGACTTGTGTCAAGCACTTGTGACTAAGGTTGATGAAAATGTGCAGAAAATTCCATGGATATTTTTGGGTTGAATGCATGGAGGTATTTATTGATAAACATTTCCCCATACCCCACACCTCTAAATGCATTTTTCCTCATCAATAAAATAGATACATTATACATTGCCAATAGGGTCATGAGTTATAATGACTAAATAATTCAAATTCCATTTTTATTTGAGATTCTGGAATTTTACTGGTGATTGGATTCCGTGGGCTGAATTTTGCCGGCACTCAGAGTGCGGGTTGGAGGCATCTCTGCTGTCAAAAATCAAAATAATTGACAACGGATTGGGAACCCGCTGCGAACCAGCCTCCATGTAAATTTTCAAAGTGTCGGGTCTGTGATTTCAGAACAGACCCGACACCAAGCGACGGGGGAGGCATTTAAGATAATTAACTGCTTGCTAACTGCTTGTTTACTACTATTTTGCCAGCCTTTTTCTATTTTACCACATTTTTAAACTGGGTTCACATTGTTCGGAGATCACGCCAGGTAAGTAGGTCAGGTTCTCTATGTCTCCCCAAAGCTGTGAATAGGTGACAGCTGCAAAAGTGGTATGAAAGCTAGCATTTCACAGCTGGTCACTTTCCAATGTCAGAAGCTTGAGCCTTCACTTTTGATTTGTATGCAGTTTGGAAGTGTTTGGAGTAAACTCTCTATCCGCTGTCACCTCCTTGGAGCAAGCTCTCACCTTTGACAGATCGCTTCTGTCATCTCAACTTCAGCTGCCATCTATTCCAGCAACATCAGTGGCCTTGAAAGAATCTCACCTTGGTCCTCTGAATCCCTCCACGATCAGCCCCACCATCACCAGGCAAACCAACAACAACACCAACCTTCTCTGCAATCACCTGATGCTGCACAGACACAAGGCATCAGCACCCGACAACATTGCTGCCTGGAAGGCCAGCGATGGCATCACCATGGCCAGATTTACTTCACTTGATGCTGTACACCCTGGCTTCCACCTGATGTACCAGGTTAACACCGCCCCACACCAACACCATAAAGCATTCCTACAATGACCAAAACATTCCTTTCACACTCATCGCCATTGCGGGGGATACCGTTATGTCTCACCATTCACTGCAACTCACTAATACACTTCCAAAGGTGAGCACAGATCTGTCCAATAAGGCAAAGTGTTGAAAATAAAGATTTCAATGTTTGACAACACATTAACAGAAAATTTACATAGACATTGCATAAAACACCCAAGTGCCTACCCAGTAAGTGTGTTTGGCAGTGCGAAGAGCTGAGACAGGGTGGACTGGCGCATGATGAAAGACAGCTGTCAGACCCTTAACAGTGTTTTTAACCAGAACTTTTGAATTTCATGTAGCTCAGGAACCACGTCTGTCAACCTGAGGTGGAAGCTCAGTGGCCATTGATCGAGGTCATTAATTCACAGCATGTGTTGTTAGTTGGTATGATTGCACTAGTATTGAAGGGATAATTACAAGTCCTAGTCCTTCTCGGGCTAACCCAGATCAGGCGTATTTCCCAGACGTTCCCCTTCAACTAAAGTTAGAGATAGCCGAATCCTATAAGACGCTTAATTGGGTCTAAAGGTCCAGACTATCTCTCCCTAAAGGAAAGAAATGACTTGAAGATATTACCGTCCTCCAGATAGCACTTTTAATAAGTTTAACTAGACTGTAACCTTCCGGATATTATGAGGGTCCGGAAAACACCCCAGAATTCTGCAACTCCTCACAAAAGAGTGTACAGAGATTTGAGTTCGCGAGGTTGATACAGAAATACTCTGTGAGACAATTCTAAAAATATATAGATTTATTAAGGCACCGACATTTAGTTAACAGTTGGTGAGTCAATCGCAACTTTAACAGTTCAAAATACAAATAGCTTACAATTCTTATTCTCAGAGATCTTTATTTTCAAATCTTAACTTTGTAACATTTTTACATTTCTAAGTCTTATTCTTAATCCAGAATATCCACCAAAATCAAATAAAAGTACCATTTGATCCCCGAGACTCAAAGGGTTAAAAACTTACAGAGCCTGCCTCGGAAGCTGAGAATCGCCTGCCCGTTCCAGCAACTTCTATTTTCCCATTTGAAAATCCCATATCTTATACTCTTTTTGCAGTGGTATCACCTTGAAGTTTTCTGCTGATGTAAGCTAATTAACTCTAGTCAGTCTTTCTGTTGACTTCTTTCTATTCTTACTATTAGTTCAGCTGCTAACTCTCAGAATCCTGTCTGCTGTATAGGTGTTTGATAACTTATCATCAAAAACAATTTGACAGTCGTTTTTTATTTGATGCTATTCTTCCGAAGGTCTTCCATTCAATTCGAAACCACCTCAGCTGCTTGTAACCCAGACTTCACATCTCCCAACTGTTCCAAGTTCAAAACAAAAACCATGTGATGGCTTGGTGCATCTCTTGATATTATATCTTCAAAGTGTTCTGTAGGTATCATATTTACAATATGTAAATCGAAACCACTTCAACCAGGGTGTTCCATGCATTTCTTAGCTACTTCAATTGGTTGTATATATAATTGTTTCCTGTTTCATTTGATGTTACTTTTACAAAGGCACATGGTTTTTTAATGTTCTGTGTTTCTGTTCGAAGTGTTATTTTTTAACACTTTAAACTGGGTATAGCATTGTGTTGGTTCCAAACTGCAGACTCCTTGGAAGAAAGCCTTTGCTTCTTCAATAGGGCCATTGTCTCAGTGTTAATAACCATTTCCCATTTCAAAAGCTTGTATGGTGTTTACAGCTTTGTGACTCATCTTATCTCAGAAGCCTGTATTCACAGCTTGTGTCGTTGAGGCTTTTAGATTTTTAAACCCAGTTTGTCATATTTTAATAATGTCAGAATTCTGTTCATAGGATGGTGTATTTTTCTGAAATATGGCTCATTCCTTTACAGTATGAGGGTGAGTGTGAGGGGTGGCTAATGAGATGGGGATGTGATAATGTAGATAGAAAGGGATGGGTGGAGGTGCATGGTAAGTTGTTGTGAGTAAAGATGTGGAGGAGTAGGGTAGGGAAGGCAGAGTTATGGATGTGATGAATGGCACAGCAGAATGAGGGTGAATGTGGCTTTGCAGTAACGTTTCGTGATCTACTGTGATCATTGAAAGGTTTGTGCCACTGCAGCCAGGTACTCCTGATGACATCCCTGCTTTTGCCCACCTGTGCAATGTGCAACTAGGCTGCTTTGGTGTCCTGGTGATGTCTCTTCCACCCATGGAAGGGAAGAGAACCTCCATAAGCATATGGAGGGAGTCATGCAAGAGCCTGGGTGCAGCCGTGCACCTCTGTGCAGTGCTTGTCAGTGTTTGCAGCACCTCAATGCTGCAGAACACCGACAGCACAACTGTCAAAATGAATGCGGCCATGGTCCCTTTAAGGAAACCAGCTGATGACGTGTCATCAAATGACGTCATCAGACCCGCTTCCTTTTAATTGGCCGGGAACCTCGCAGGGCGGTCTTAACAAGTCCTATTAATGGAAAATCCTTTTTACAGAGCGGCTGCAGCCGGGAGCGGGACCAGAACCCGCCAACCACCTCTCCCGCTGCGATCCCGCCTCCGCTGGCGAAATCGCAGCCAGTGTTTCTAACTATTTTACCATTAAAACTAAAAAAAGCACTCTTAATTAAAAGGCATATAGAAATATTAAAACAAACACTAATTTACTAAACAGTCAACCATTTTCATCACATACAAATTTATTTATTGATTTATTCATTCAGCATAGCATTTAGATAGCTTGAAAACGGGTTTATTATTTTTCCTGTGTTTTTCACGTGCTCTCTCATGTGATAGTTAAACCAGATCTTTGTTTGTCATTGGGGATTTTTCAGTAAACATTTTGAGGTCAATATTAACCCCTCACGATGGGCAAGAGAGAGTTGGGGAAGGGGGGGGGTGGGGGGGTGAATAATTTAAAACCACAAAATACGACCGCAACCCATCACGTATGCGCCTGCCACCATTTTTACAGTGGCGTATTGCGTACTGTGTAGCGTATCTGTTTCCAGGTTCTCCCCCATGCAGTCGTACTCCACCACTACATTCTTGACCTCCCCGTAAATATCGAGGCCTTTGTGTAAATAAGTTCATCACAATAACTGTAGTGGCCACTCTCAACTGTGAGGTCAGTGAATATATAACAGAACATCTAATCTGTTGAGGTCAGAAATGGGATGATGTCATCCTAATTGGCACTAATTGTCAAGTGCAGATTTTGCTTTTGTTGGAGAAATGGGAACACTAAGGAGATGTAATCATATATAACCCCAAACATTTAAAACATTTTAGAATGTAGATATTTTATTGGTGAAAATTTTTCATGCACTATTTCATGGATTCTGATAGAATGTCTACAGATTTCCACTGCCACATTTGTGACTATGGATCTTTTACAACTGCAAACAAACTCTTGGAATGAACCATTATTTCATTATTTGTGAAGTAACTATATTTGTATTAAGATGTTGACGAACACCTTGCTCAGCCACAGAATGAGTAGTAAACAGCACAACACAATTTTCTATACAATGATTGTTTATAAAAGCAGAAACTGCTGGAATGTTCATCAAGTCGATCAGCATCTGAAAAGGAAATAAAGGTTAATATCCTGGTTACAACTATTCATAAGAAGTCAGTTTTGATGAAGGGTCACACCCGAAACCTGCCATTTCTCTCACATGCTGATGGAGCTGCGACAGCTTCTGGGTTTATTTCACTTTCGAGCGCTGATCTGTATTCATTGTTTTATATTTTGATGTGCATCAACTTAGAGACTAAACAGCAGCTGCGAAATTGGAGCCTTTAGCTTTAGTTTGGAAGAAAAAATGGCTGTCGCCTCGCTTCCGCCGTGAACGTGGCGGCCACCATTTTGGGCAGGTCGGCAGTGCTGCCGTTGCCTGTGTTCACGTCCCATATTTAAATGATCCAGATCGTGACGTTAGTCGGTGTGCAATGCCTGAATTGATGCACGATCTGTGATTTTGGACGTCACTGCTCTTAATAACGCCCTCTCCAAACAATACACGGCAGAACGTGCGTGCAGCAGTACAACAGAGCCAGAGCCTTCTTAAAGGGACACACACATCTTTCAGGTAAGTTTAGATTTTTGCTTTTGAACTGGTTTCTTTACATTTTATTGGAGTGGTGGCTTGGTGCAATACAGTTAAAACATTGTAAGTGTGCAGGAAGTGCAGGGAGTGCTGCTGGACATTTGCAAGCCTTTGGCTCTTAAAGGAAGCCCTCTGAGTGCACTACTTGCTCCCAGTCATGGGGGCTCTAGTTGCAGTCTCCCTTGGGCTGCTGCAAGACATGGAGATGGAGAAGAGGAAGCAAAGTTGACAAGCTGCTCGCAGAGGGAGGAGGAAGCAGAAGAGGAGGAAGCAACCCAGACAGCTCCTTTCTGGCCGCAATATCTGGGATTGAATCATCCACCTGCGGTACCAGTGAACACAACCCCAATTCCCCTTTTGTCCCACACCTTACCTTCCCTCTGTTACTGACCATCACAGTGTCCTCTTGGCCACAATGTTGAAGTAAAAGCCATCTCAAAGCAAACTTTCCAATCCAACTTTATCCATATAGGCATCCAATATTACATCAAAAGTCAACTAATCACCCTTGTGCATTCCCTTAGTGACTGTCTTGTGTGTGCCTTTGCCTGTCCTAGTGTTGTTACGCAGTGCTACCCCAGTGGCTGCAGCATGGCTGGTGGAAGGCTGCTGACTTTCAGTGGGGGACACTGAAGATGGCCTTGTAGGACAACCTTGAGAAGCTGGTGGCTGGGAGTGTGAAATCGAGTGACGGTGTTTCTTCTTCTTCTTCTTCACTCTCCTCTCCCTCTTCTTGGTCAACCACAGGCTGGGCAGGCTGCATTTCTTGGGTGTCTGAAATGAGGACGACACAAGGGTAAGGTTGTGGTGAGGGGATGAGGGGGGATACAAGAGGTGCATACTTACACCATGTGCAGCTTGTAAATCAGAAGAGATTGTGTATAAGTATACCGGCATCTTGTATTCTTTTAGTCCTGCCCCCTGGCCAAGGGCTCAGCCATGCCCCTGCAAGAATGGCCAGCACCGTCTCCTGCAAGGGGGTGAGGTGAAGCTAGGAATGTGAGGTGTGCCTCGTGTTTGGTAGAGATTGTTGGTAGGTGAGTCATGGGGGGTGGGGGTTGTCGTGCATTGAGCAGTGTGTGAGGCTAGTGGTGCAATTGGTAGGAGATTGCTTTTGAAGATGCATTCACTGACCTCGACCACTGTTCTCAGGTCATGAAACTTCTTTAGCCACTGGAGCCAGGTCCTGGAGGTGACACTGCATGCAGTGACCACCTCGGCAACCTGGTCCCACATTCTTTCTTTCTGGAGGGCCTCCTGTGGGTAGAGGACCTCTCTTCCATTGTTGACCCCCTGCACGAAGCTGCAGCGCTGCATCCGAGACCCTTGGTGCCCTTTCCCTGGCCTGTTGAGCCAATTGTGTTAGTGCTGAAGCACTTTTAGCATTTTTGATCAGCAGAAGGCAGCTCACTTTTAAGAGGTGCAGACTGGCTAGTGCTGAAGCAATTTTAATTTTTCTTATCTGCAGAAGGCAGCTCACCTTTAAGAGGTGCAGTCTGCCTTGAAGAGGAGTAGGCTAGCTTTAGGTAAAGCTAGCCTGGCTCCAGCAACGCGAACTCTGGCCCTCGGGTGAGCGCACAGCCTGTCAGCAGCGCGTTCCACACTAGGCTGCGCGGTACAATCTTGGTAATTGGCAGGCAGCATGTGCTGCCTGTGCTTTTTGAATGGGCATGGGCATATCTCGCATCATGGTGCCCGCGCCCGTTTTCCAGCGTTATTGAATTTCACCCCCGTAAGTTTTTTTCCAGATATTTTACTTAGACCAGCAATTTAAAATGAATTCCTGACTAGAGTATGTAATGTTGTCAGAAGAATAACAGCAGGAAAGGAAAAGAAGGGAGAGGATGATAGCTGGATATCCTGCCACATCAATATTTAATGGGCTGTGAAAAGTTGGTTGTCGAACATGGCCTAAATAAGGCTGGGAATTACTTCATTGATACTGTCCCCTAACTCAGCCCTCAGAAACAAGGATTTTGTTACAGTAATCAGAAAGTGAATCTGATTAATGATTTTCCGGTAGACTACTAGTTAAAAATGTATGGTCAGTGGTTTTCTAATGGAAGGGAATCGACATTTCCATTAGCAAAATGATGAATGATGGAAGGTGGATGTAAAATGGTATTAATCTTTTAAATAAAAGGAAATACCTCCTGTGAATTTATTTTGAGCACTTCATCAGAGATTACTACAAAGAGCTGCAACTTATTTTCAGTTGATGTAATCGTTGCAAGTATGATGTTAAAAACGACATGATGATTTTGTTCATAGATACACAGGGTAAATTTAGTACTATGACAAAAAAAAGGATTGGACCAGTGTCTCTTGTTTATCTGAAGCCTTGGCCATAATAATAGCAGAAGTTCAATTGTAGAAATTATAGATTGTACTACACAAACTATCTAAAGCTTTAAATTACAGATCCACAAAGATGAATTCTAAGTATTCAGATTGGAAGTAAATGTGCCTACCAGTAGAGGACTCCCTAACTACAATAACATATCCATTAATATTACTTTGATCGGGCTTGAGCTTCCCTTGTTTAATTTAGGAACCGTCCATGCTCAAACAAATCCTGTTGTCCATTGTTCACAAGTCTCACCGTGAGGGATGACTGAACTCTCATCTGAGACAAACAGAATGGCCATATATCATGGCATGGTCTTACACCCTTTAAGAAACTGGCTGATTTATACAGTGAATAATGCATGTTACCATTACAGGTTCCATAGTATGTCTTACATTAGCAAAGGTAGTTCATTAGGAGTAAAGGGATAACCCATCTATTCCTTATTTTGTATTTTTTTGTGAAATTTGGATACTGGTTTCATTACTTTTAAAATGAAACTGCAAGTGAAAAGCCACATTCTGAAACACTGCTAAGTGTTCAGCCAAATGAATTTGAATAGTAAGTAAGACACCCTCTCTATCTGGTACCGTTTCTTCCAAGTTAGCTCTTTGGATTGTGAAAGCGCTGTTTCTAATTGCAGTTTTTAATCAGAAAACATGGATTCTCTTGGCTGTGTCCTGGTGCATCTAAACAAGTACTTGTAAGGTTATTAAAACAAATAATTCATATTATTTCAAATAAAGTATACACTGCAAAAAAGAATCTATGATAATTTCAGTTTAGTTGTAGATATATTCATTATCCAGTTTCTGCAAGCAGTGATGGAGTATATTTTCCTCTGGGTGTTAATTTGAATGAAAAAGTAGACATGAGAAGACCAATAGAAAGCGGTAACAGAAATCTTTCCCATTATTAGAGCTACTCTGTATCCATTTTCTAACAAGAGCTACTTTGAGGCTTGAGAACTGTAAGGAACAGCGATTGAGTCACCTGGTCTGCCTCACAAAATCTGGTAAATAAATTAGTAAAAAAAATATGCTTGTTATGGAGTGTGAGACCTTGTGACAGGCTGATCCTGATAAAATCGTGCAGTACTGGGAGGGGAGGGGAGGATAAACCAAAAATGAGTCCTGTCCTCCCATTCAGTAGTGGTTACTCATTCGAAGGAAGAGGCAGATTTGGATGGATCAGCACAGATGATCTTTCAGTCGTATTGAAATAGCTTTGTCAGCTATTTCACAGTGCAGTGGGAACCTGGAGGAAAAGGTGGCTCAGAAATGCCCAGAAGATAGATGTTTTGATCCACGTATGCAGTGGGCCATGAAGCTTGTCACAGGTGAGGACTTGGAAAATGCCATACATGAATGGGAGTTGGACTAGATTTAGCAAGGTCACTGTGACTGAACGGTGTTGCGTGGTCTGTAAGGGCTCATGGACATAGTCAACCATCTGCATTGCAACATCTGTAACAAGTAAGGCCACCATGGCCCTTAATTTTTATGCCATGCAGACAACAACAACAAAAACTTATATTTATATAGCGCCTTTAACTTAATAAAACATCCCAAGGCGCTTCACAGGAGTGTTATCAACAACAACAAAATTTGACACCGAGCCATATAGGAGATGTTAGGGCAGATGACCAAAAGCTTGGTCGAAGAGGTAGGTTTTAAGCAGAGCCTTAAAGGAGAAAAAGAAGTAGAGAGGCGGAGAGAGTTAGGGAGGGAATTCCAGAGCTTAGGACCTAGGCAGCTGAAGGCACGACCACCAATGATGGAGCATTTAAAATCGGGGATGTTCAAAAGTCCAGAATAGGTGGAGTGCAGAGGTCTAGGGGGATTATAGACCATCCAAATACCCACAGGGGACATTATAGTTTCAGCTGTTATGCCTTCCAGTGCTGTGTTTAGAAAGCAATTGAGAGACAATTTGTTGAGGCAGAGTAAAAAAACAGGAAGTAGGTACAACCTCCATAAGATTTCTCTCCTCTAAAAAGCTGTGGAAGGGTTAGGGTTCATTGAAAATTTCAAAACTGAGTTGCTAGATTTTTATCAGACAAGTGTATTAAGGGTTACAGAACCAAGACGAGTAGATAGAGTTAATGATCTAATTGAATGACGGAACAGGTTCAAGGGGCTGGATGGCCTACTCCTGTTCCTATGTTCCTACGTTGGAGCCCATCAGGATAAGTCGAACTACTGACAATAGAAATGATATTTAGTCCACTAAGGGGTACAATGCGATGTGTTCCTAATTTTGTTTGTTACAAGGAGTGACACTGAATAAGTCAAAGTACGTTGAGATTTACTATCTCTGTTCATTCAGTTAACAATTATAAAATAAACAAGTGTATTGATTTACATTCAGCTTTGTCTCGCTAAAGTTTTAATCAGCCCTTTTTTTAGAAGATTGGAGAAGCATATGTGGAGACACATGTAAGACTATAATATGCAGTTTATATAAAAAGGAGTTTTCATTGTTACAGCAATAAGTTACACTGTCAATTGACTAGACATTGAGAAGTAGAGGTAAACTCCTGATTGTAAGGAACATGGGATCCACTTATAGGAAACATGGCTGACATTGAACCCGAGAGAATAACTAATGCAGACTTGAAATCTGTAACTTGGAGCTATGAATAATTATGATAATGAGCTGACCAATACCTTGCTCACTGATGCTCAATTCAGGTTCCAAGAAGCAATCCACTCCAGACCTCATCACAGCCTTGATCCAGACATAGACACAAGAGCTGAGTGCCAGAGGAGAGGTGAGAGCAGCTGCCTTTGACATTACGGCAACATCCAACCATATATGGCAGCAAAGAGCCCTAGAAAAACTGAAGTCAACAGGGGTCAAAGGGAAAAACCTCTAGTGGGTGGTCATGCTTGAAAGAAAGTAAGGGCCCGTATTTTCCGATGCCTACGGGTGTGTACAGGCTGCGTACACACCCGTAGGGACATCGAAAATGCCGGTTTCAGGCATGCGAAGCGCATGCGCTGAAAACCGGCATTTCTGTTCTGTCAAGAATGCTCTTGACAGATCGGACGCCTGCCCTAGAGAAGGGCCTCTGCGGGGGGAGAGTTCCGCTTTCTGCAGAATCTCCGCCCGCTGAAAACCCTTAGAAATCTTACGCCTGGTAAAAGCAGGCCTTACGCCTGCTTTTACCAGCATAAGAGTTGAAAAAAGTTAAAAAAAAATGTTTTCACTCATTTATAATTTAAAAATACTTTTAAAAAAGGGAAGTTTATTTTTAGCCCCGAAAAAACTTTAATTATTTTTTTCAAAAAATTAAATTTTTGTTTAAAATATTTAATTTAATGTAATTTTAACTAATTTTAAAACGTGATGGTTTTTTAAAAATTTATTTAATGTTTTAGTGCCTTTTTGGGATGATCTCCATTCATATATTTGACAGGTCTATCTGTCAAAAGTATGAAGGGAGATTCCCTTCTCCTATTGGCTGGCCTGGCCCATGTGATCCCAGGGATGCTTGCGAACCGCATGCGCCCCTGGGATACGTGGGCCCAGCGCATTTCAACTGTGGTGAGGCCCAGGAGCGGAAGTGTCTGGACCTCGGGAGCCCTCAGGTAAGTTCATAGATTTTTTTCCAATAGTAGGCATCCACACGCAGGAAGTCTCCTATCGGAAATTACGGGCCAAGATGTTTGTGGTTGTCGGAGGCCAATCATTGCAGCCCCAGAACATTGCTGCAGGAATTCCTCAGGAAAACATGCTTGATCCAATTATCTTCAGCTGCTTCATCAATGACCTTCTTTCCATCATAAGGTCCAGAGTAGGGCTGTTTATTGATGGTTCCGCAATGTGCAGCTCCATTTACAACTCCTTCAATAATGAAGCAGCCCATGCCAGCCTACAGCAAAGCCTAAGTAACATCCAGGATTGGATTGGCCACTGGTAGGTGACATTCGTAAGTGCAGTTACAATAACACTCAAGAAGCTGAAGAACAGTCCCACTCAGCTGGACAACGGTGGAGAGGCATTGGAGGACGAAGGCGTGGTCAACCATGTCAAAGGCTGCAGAGAGATCGAGGAGGATGAGGAGAGCTAGTACATCATAGTCACAGTCATAGAGGATGTTATTTGTGCCTTTGATTAGGGCTGTTTCAGTGCTGTGGCGGGGCAGAAACCTAAGGTTCAAATATGGAGCTGCGGGAAAGATGAGCATAGATTTGAGAAGGGATAATGCATTGAAGGACTTTGGAGTGGAATGCGAGGTTAGAGATAGGGTGGTACCTTGCAAGGGCAAAGGGGTCAAGGGTGAGTTTTTGCCATCCATATCATGACCTGCACCAAGTCCCATTCACCCATCACCCCTGTACTCACTGACCTACATTGGCTATTGATTCACCAATGCCTCAGATTTGAATTTCACATCCTCATGTTTAAATTCCTCCATGGCCTTGCCCTACCTATTTCTGCACCCTACTCCGGCCCTACAATCATCCAAGTACTCTGCGTTCATCCAACTCTGCCCTCTTGTGCATCCCTCATTCCCTGTGGCCTATTATTGGAGGCATTGCCTTTAGTAGTATAGGCCCTAAGCCCTGGAATTCCCTACCTAAACCTTTCTGTCTGTCCACCTCTCACTCCTCCTTTAAGAACCTCCTTAAAACCTACTTCCTTGACCAAACTTTTAATCACAACTCCTAATCACTCCTTCTTTGGCTCAGTGTCAATTTTTGTCTGATTATGTTCCTGTGAAGTGTTATGAGACATTTTCCTATGTTAAAGGTGCTCTATAAATGTAAGTTGTCACATTTAATAGCCTTATTATACACGTCACCTTTCTTTAAAAGTAAGAAGAGTAAGAATTAAAATAGGTGAGTTGGCAGTTTGAAATTCGGTGGGGGGGCGAAATGGGCTCGGTAGCGCCTGTTTCTTGGGTGCTACAAGGCCTCTTAAGGTTCCAAAATGGTATCCGCAGAGCACACGCGCACACTTCTGATGCGAAGTGCGCTGTACACTATATTAGTAAAGGGGTTAGTGCATGCCTGCTTAATGTACAGCGGAAGTATGCAGAGCAGGCAGATCCTGACGCCAGCGCTGCCATTTTGGAGCTTCACGCTCCAACTGACTCCCTCTCTTAACTTCACACAGCTGAACCCAACGTTAAGCAGCATGAAGGATCTCCCACCAGCGCTATTTTAAAGGGATCATAAACTACTTAAAGGTTAGTTGCTGGTTTATTTCTTCTGGCTGTTGCTGCAAATCTACACGTTTTGGGTGCTTTCTAGTTGTTTCAAGTTTCAAAAGTCTACAGGGAGTGCTGTGGCAGGTGCTGAAGTAATGTTTGCTGACTTCAAGGTTTCTGCACAAATCAGTTGCTCCCAGACATGGGTGCACTAGTAGGCTTTCCTCTTGGAATTGAGCATGACTGGAGGATGAGCAGAGGCCACGCAGAGCAGGTCAAGATGCTAGAAGAGGGAGGAGGAGGGGGAGAAGGGCTCTCAGCAGGAGGTCATATCAGTCCAGAGTATTCAGGGAGCAATTCTCCTACCTGAACCTTTGCGACGACTAATATTTGAGATGTCTGCGCTTCATTAAGGAGGTTTTCACTGAAATCTGCCACCTGCAGGAGTCACAATTCCAATCTCTGGGCAGGGCAAGCACCTCATTGCCAATGGCTGTGAAGGCGACCGTGGTATGAACTTTTATGCGTCTGGCTCCTTCCAGGCTGCTGCTGGAAATATTAGCAACACCTTGCAGTTTGCAGTGCACTGCTGCATAAGAGAAGTCACTGAGGCTCTCTATGCAAAGAGAGACCGCTTCATCTCATTCCTTCTTGCGCGAGAGAATCAGGCAGAGCGAGCACAAGGGTTTGCAAGGATTGCAGGCTTTCCCATGGTGCGGGGTGCCATTGACTGCACGCACTTTACTTTGCATGCGCCTCATGTCAACTCTGCCATGTACCTGAACCGAAAGGGATTCCACTCACTCAACGTGCAGCTGGTGTGTGACCTAGGCAGCGCATCAAGCAGGTCAATGCCCGGTATCCTGGCAGCAGTCATGATGCATTCATACTGTGGCAGTCCGCTGTGCCAGCTGTATTTCAGACACCACTGCAAGCCAAAGGGTAACTGCTGGGCGACAAGGGCTATCCACTGATGACATGGCTCATGACTCCGGTGTGCAACTCACGCACACATGGGCAGCATGCCACGCTGCCACAGGAAATATGATAAGAGCAGACCATTGGCGTGCTGAAGCAACAATTCTGCTGCCTGGACTGCTCTGGAGGAGCCTTGCGGTACTTGGCTGAGCAGGTCTCAAGATTTGTGGTGGTATGCTGCATTCTGCACAACCTTGCCATCATGAGGGAACAGCCCTTGCCACCACCTATCAGGCAAGAGGCTGAGGAGCTGGAGCACCCAGAGGATGAGGAAGAGGAGGAGGCAGAAGAGGAGGAAGGGAGGCTGCAACCTAGACAGCCCCTTTCTGCCCAGCTTGTATGTGAACAACTAATTCAAGTGTGATACAAGTAATCTCAACCTCAATTGGGCTTTCTGACTAACAGGCAACAGCAAGGGCACTGGCAGAGTGGCAGTGGTGGGAGCACGAATGCTGTCATCCTGAGAGAGGACAGCAGGTTCGTGCTCCATGGAGCCATTGCCACTCCCTCGGGGCACTGCCTCAGCAATCTTAGTAATCCGTTGGAGGACAGATTGCTGGAGGGTTGTGACACCCTGGAAGCCCCTTTGAACACTGGTATCCGGAGCCATGATGGCAGCAGTCTGAGCTTCCACGGCAGCACTCAGACATTGAGTGGCTGCTGCTTGTGCTGCAATGGAAGCTGAGACATCGGCCATCAGGCGCTGCTTCATGGTTGGGTCCACAAGGGTGTTGAGGGAGTTGGCCACCATTCCATGCTGGAAAGGATGGGCTCCAAGCTCTGCACAAACCCCTGTGCCAAGTTGGTGTTGGACTCCTCCATGCTCCTTGACTTTGAACGCAGGCTTTCTGGCAGGCTTCCCAATGCACCAAGCATTTTGGTGTGTAGATCCATCAGCCTCTCTCTGTAACCTGGCACATCAAAGTCCGCATCTGAGTCCTCTGCAGCAGAAATTATGTGTGACCTCACCCTCTGGCGAGCAGGCACCTGCGCTATTCTTTTCCCCCTGCCCTGGCCGCAGTGCACTCGTGCCCGGTGTCTCACCATGTGCAGAACCTGCCTCTATGCTATCCTCTAAGCTACGCGCAGTGTCAGTATCTAAGCTTGTGGCTGCGAGTGTGAAATCGAATGACTGTGTGGCTTCATCATCACTGTCTTCTTGGTCTTCCTCCACTGCCTGGGCAGGTTGCAGTTCTTGGGTATCTGAAAGGAAAAAGGCTCAAGGGTACGATTGTGGTGAGGGGAGAGGAGTAAGTAAGAAGTGCATGCTTACACCATCAGCAGCTTGTACGTCAGAAGAAATTGTGGAATGAGGGGGAAATGGGATGTGAGAAGGAGGATTAGGTATGAGAATACTGTCATCTTCAATGGATTCAGCCCCACCGGTGGCCACGGCCTCAGCAATGGCCCTTCCCATAATGGTCAGCACCGTCTCCTCCATGGGGGTTAAAACGGGCAGGCACACAACTCCCCCTCCTGTTGTTCCAGCTGCCTCTGGTTGTGCACCAACTTGTCCTGCAAGAAAAAGGGAAGGACGTCAGTGAGTGTTGTGCAATCTGTTTGGTGATGTGGCTGTCATGGATGAATAGCTGGCAGTGTGTGTGAGATGTGGGTGTAAGGCTTGCAACAGTGCTAAGTGTGTGAGGGTGAGGTGAAGCATATGATGTTAGGTATGAGTCCTGATTTATAGAGATTGTTGGTAGGTGAGTGATGGGGGTGTGGTGAATTGAGCAATGGCTGAGGCTAGTGGTGCAGTTGGTAGGATATGGCATTTGAAGAGGCATTCACTAACTTGACCACTCGTGTGAAATTTTTTGCGGCACTGCATCAAAGTCCTTGGGACTAAACTCGTGGCATTGACCTCCGTGGCCATCTGTTCACTGCCTTTTGGCCATGTGCCTGCTGGGCTGTGGATACAGGACAACTCTCTTCCTTTCCACCTCCTCCACCAAGACCTCCAGTGTAGCATCCGAAAACCTGAGTGCACACTCTCTCCCATGGTAAGCCATTGCTGATTGTTCCACAGCACACTAATCCCAATGATCTCAGCACCTCCAGCAGCCACAATGCACCCTCCCTTTAAAAGGTACAAGCTAGCTTTAAGTAGTGCTAGGAAGTAAGCATATTGGTTCCCCTGCTGATGCGTGCAGCCAATGAACAGTGCAGTTAGTCCTGGCTGCATGCCAAAATCATTATATGAGCATGCAGTATGAAGATGGCGTGCTGCCTGC
The DNA here is from genome assembly GCA_030390025.1 of Squalus acanthias. Lineage (NCBI taxonomy): Eukaryota > Metazoa > Chordata > Chondrichthyes > Squaliformes > Squalidae > Squalus > Squalus acanthias. The sequence continues at coordinate 135,151,475 of CM059426.1, read as the reverse complement.
ATTTCAATCAATGGCCCAGGTTAATCGCCCATTGCGATCCCCGAGCCCATTTTCGGGGGCTATCCAATTTAACCCCCAGATATTTATCGGTGTCGGTCAGAATTGGCTCTTTAAATTCATTTTGCATATAAGTCCACCATGCCCATATTGGGACAGAGTACTTTGGAACAGTTAATTAAATTAATTATCAGAGTCACTAATAACAAATTTTGTAAAATTTATTGTGCATATATTCTAGAAGCTCTTATTAAGGGTATTTACACACAATTAATTTAATTCATTTATTAGGATCTGTAAGCATGTATATATGTCCACCATGATCATATCTGTCCTTTGTTAAATTTCACATTAATAGAGTAGCTCTACCTTGATGCACCCAGAATTTTCAAGAGGGGTTCTCTCGGTCATCTGCATTACGTCAGAGGAAGATCAGTAAAAATCCTGGAGAAACGGCTAATGATTGGGAGAACCGCTGTGGAAATTCTAACTGTGGTCTTTTACATGGTATGAAGCTTCTTCTGAACTTCCTTTCAGGTCCTTGCTATACTAAACAGGCCTGTAATTGTGCCCTTGTGCTGGATGCATCTTGGGTGTTACTGCTGGAATGCGAGTGGGGGGTGATGGGCATTGGATGGAATCAGCTCCCACTGAGATTCTGCCGCATGGAGAGTTTGCTGGGAAATTCTGGTGCAGGGGCCATGAGTGGTTCGTGCACCAGTCCCCCTCGTACGTCAAGGGGGTGTGACTTCCAGAGTTGCCGAGCTTTCCTGGGAAATTCCACCCAGTACACCACCTGATAAGTTCAACAGGACCTATGCTTGCTTAGAGCCTAGGTTATGTTATGGACTCGGTGAAGACCCCAAAATGCCAGATGCAGCAGATAATTCATCCTGAAAGATTTGGGAGCTAGGGAGTTGGGACAGCTCTGTTCCTGTGAGGCACTTCCCTGGCGACAAATGCTGCAGCAGAGGGGAAGATGCCTCTGATACACCCTGACAGGCACAATGCGGCTGCTCCAACCAAGCTAATGACCCCATTCCAGCAATTTGGAATAGAGTTGGCGGCGGTCACTTTGGGATCTGCACTGCTACACTTGCATCAGCAGCGAGGGCATATTGAAATTTCAGTGACCCTGGCCCCTATGAGTTCATCTGGTTTGTTATGTATTGCCATGCCCTTTGTCATGGCAGATAGAGCAAAAAGCACAGCTTGATCCCAAACCACCTGTCCCTCCTTCCTCTAATCTTTACAAGCAAAATATTGACTTCAGATGTCCTGTGCTTGAAAGCTTTTCAACCATTTTGGCACATCTACAACTTTAGTCCTTCCTTCCCATGTATGTTCCATTCTTTTTGACGCAACTTAGGAATTACGAGATGAAGCCAGCACACCAGTGAATATTTAAATTGTTCGACCACATGATCTCTGGCAGCATCTACGTCATTGCAGAATGGAGAGTTGAAGTGCAACTGGCCATTTGCCTGTGCAACAGCTCCTCTGGAATTTCTGCCTGATCTTTTTTCTTCAGCATGCCATGTACAGTGTTAGCCTTGGCTCAGTGGTAGTCTTTGAGTCAGAAGGTTGTGGGTCCCACTCCAGAGACCTGAGCACATAATCCAGGCTGATATTTCAGTGCAGTACTGAGGGAGTGCTGCACTGTCAGCGGTGCCGTCTTTCATATGAGACGTTAAACCAAGGTCCCCAGCTGTCCCCTCAGATGGAAGCAAAAGATCCCATGGCACTATTTTGAAGAAGAGCAGTGGAGTTATCCCAGATGTTGAGGACAATGTGTATTCCTCAACCAACATTACTAAAAAAAATTATCTGCTCATTATCTCATTGCTATTTGTGGGACCTTGCTGTGTGCAAATTGGTCGCCACGTTTCCTACATTGCTACAGTGACTACACTTCAAAAAAAAAAGTACTCCATTGGCTGTAAAGCTTTGGTATATCCTAAGGATGTGAAGCAAATTGTGCCGTTCCTTAAAATCTCCCCTATGTATCCAATTAAAGTTTTGTGTTGACCTCCTCTTCATCCTGTGTCTTTTGCTTTGCTGTGATGTTTTCCTTCTTATTTCAACTGAGAATTGGTTACTTGCCAGTGAAATCTGATGTCTAGCCGTTGATGAGCTACTGGAATCATCTGTCCCTTGTCACCCTCCTTTATTCTGTGAGTCGTGCCTTAACTTGCATATCAATGTAGCATGTGGTTTGAGCTGTACCATTTCACACATACACGTCCATATGCATTATTTATCACCACCTTCATTTTTTTTATAAGCTCACTTTTTAAAAAAAAATATTCTCTCCATATGTTATAGCAGTTTAATAAGACTGTCAAGGCTTATGTAAAATGTTAGCACTCAGTATGCATAGAATTATTGTTTTATCATGGTATCCCAGAAATGATTGTTGCCGATGTTAGCAGATGAACGCTTCACATGTTCATCACATTCTGTTGTCCACCATCTTAGCAGAAGTGATAACCTATTTAAAATAATGTCTGCATTAAAATAGCGGATAAAGAATGTTATACAAACATGCTAATCATTCATCTGATAATATCACCAGTGGTATTAGGTTAATAGGTTAATTTCTAGGTTAATAAATATCTGGAAAAATGTACAATATATTATAAATGTAATGGTATATATTCCAGATTTTTTCCCCATTCTGCATAACAAGTGTTGCCTAATATGAGTATTTTTCAATTTCACACATTATTTATCATGAGCACTCCGCTTGTCTCCATTTAAATAACTGTTGATTCTCCACCCACCCCACTTACTAACCAAGCTTACCTCAGAATGCAAACTACAGTTGGATTTGTTTGTAATCATCAGAAATAATGATCACTTAACTGCACAGTTATTGACATTTAATTTGTCATTGCTGGTGGATGTGCAAATGTTTGCTATTATCTGCAAAATAAAGTAATTTGCTTTTTGATGGCAGTATTTTATTGACAGCTCTAGTTCTTTGTAGCTCAGTTTTTGTGCTATCTGATTAGACCACAAGAGACATATTAATGAGTGCTTGGCCCTGAGAGCGATACACATTGCTATCTACTGTTGTGAAGAACTGGTAGTAATTCTGCTTCTTCTCTAAAAAATTGTCAGTGTGCATTAAGTGAGACAGTAAGTGATAAAGGGGAGCATATGATGGCAAGCATAAAAATACCAGTCTCTTATCTATTACTTACATGGCACAGATATATTATGGACAGTGTAAGTATTATTAAGTCTATGTGAGGATAAACAAGCTTTGTGATCAGCTGGCAGATGTTGCAGTTCCCTCCCATCCTCTTGCAAATACAGTTTAATTCAGTCTCAGGACAGATAGGAACAGGAAATATATAGAAGTGTTTTATTAGAAAATACTAATAAATTGAAGGTGTGCCTTAACTGTAGATTCTAGCACACAGGAGTCCATCATCTTCACCAAATGATGAATGTTGTGCTGAACCCTATAACAAACACATACTGGGTAAAATTCAGTTTCAGCAGAGTTGCCAAGTGAGCGGTAGTGGACTGGCTGCCCATTACCTTTCCATTGACTAACGCCCATATTTCACCCCCACTGAAGTTGAATTTTACTAACCAAGGTGCCATCTCAGTGATCCCAAATACTCCGGTGGGATCAGCAATGAAGGACACACTGGCAGATACAATCCCATAGTAACTGCTGGGATCGCAGCCCAAAGATTTTCGGGCTTATTATTTTTGAAGTACTATCTGAACTTTTTTGGTGTTAACTCGTGAGATACAGAAGGATTATATCAATTGCATGCTAGGTAGAGCTACAGGTAGAACTGGGTCTCTGGAGAACTTCACCGTCTGCTAGTGACCAATTTAGATTTTGTACACTGAATAGTAACCATGAAACTATCGGATTGTCGTAAAAACCCATCTGGTTCACTAATGTCCTTTAGGGAAGGAAATCTGCCATTCTTACCTGGTCTGGCCTATATGTGACTCTAGACCCACAGCAATGTGGTTGACTCTTAACTGCACTCTGAAATGGCCTAGCAAGCCACTCAGTTGTAACAAACCGCTACGAAACACAATAATAAGAATGAAAGCGGACGGACCACCCGGCATCGACCTCGGCACTGGCTATGGACACAGCAAAGGCACACTCAGCCCAGTCTACACTGCAAAGTCCTCCTCACCAACATCTGGGGACTTGTGCCAAAATTGGGAGAGCTGTCCCACAGACTAGTCAAGCAACAGCCTGACACAGTCATACTCACAGAATCATACCTTTCAGCCAATGTCCCAAACTCCTCCATCACCATCACTGGGTATGTCCTGTCCCACCGGCAGGACAGACCCACCAGGGGTGGCGGCACAGTGGTATACAGTTGGGAGTCCTGGGAGTCCTCAATATTGACTCCGGACCTCATGAAGTATCATGGCTTCAGGTCAAGCATGGGCAAGGAAACCTCCTGCTGATTACCACTTACCGCCCTCCCTCAGCTGTTGAATCAGTACTCCTCCATGTTGAACTCCACTTGGAAGAAGCACTGAGAGTAGCAAGGGCACAGAATGTACTCTGGGTGGGGGACTTCAATGTCCATCTCCAAGAGTGGCTTGGTAGCACCACTACTGACCAAGCTGGCCGAGTCCTGAAGGACATAACTGCCAGTCTGGGCATGCGACAGGTGGTGAGAGAAAAATCTACTTGACTTCGTCCTCACCAATCTACCTGTCGCAGATGCATCTGTCCATGACAGTATTGGTAGCAGTGACCACCGCACAGTCATTGTGGAGTCGAAGTCCCGTCTTCACAGTGAGGACAGCCTCCATCGTGTTGTGTGGCACTACCACCGTGCTAAATGGGATAGATTCAGAACAGATCTAGCAGCTCAAAACTGGGCATCCAGAAGGCGCTGTGGGCCATCAGCAGCAGCAGCAGAATTGTATTCCACCACAATCTGTAACCTCATGGCCCGGCATATCCCTCACTCTACCATTACCATCAAGCCAGGTGAACAATCCTGGTTTAATAAGAAGTGTGGAAGAGCATGCCAGGAGCAGCACCAGGTGTACCTAAAAATGAGGTGCCAACCTGGGAAAGCTGCAACACAGGATTACATGCATGCTAAAAAGCAGAAGCAGCATGCTATAGACAGGGCTAAGCGATCCCACAATCAATGGATCAGATCAAAGCTCTGCAGTCTTGCCACATCCAGTCGTGAATGGTGGTGGACCATTAAACAACTAACGGGAGGAGGAGGCTCCATGAATATCCCCATCCTCAATGATGGTGGAGCCCAGCACGTGAGTGCAAAAGACAAGGCTGAGGCGTTTGCAACCATCTTCAGCCAGAAGTGCCGAGTGGATAATCCATATCGGCCTTCTCCTGAGGTCACCACCATCATAGAAGCCAGTCTTCAGCCAATTCGATTCACTCCACGTGATATCAAGAAACGGCTGAGCGCACTGGATACAGCAATGGCTATGGGCCCTGACAACATCCCGGCTATCGTGCTGAAGACTTGTGCTCCACTAGCTGCGCCTCCAGCCAAGCTGTTCCACTGCAGTTACAACACTGGCATCTATCCGACAATGTGGAAAACTGCCCAGCTATGTCCTGTCCACAAAAAGCAGGACAAATCCAATCTGGCCAATCACCACCCCATCAGTCTACTCTCAATCATCAGCAAAGTGATGGAAGGTGTCATCGACAGTGCTATCAAGCGGCGCTTACTCGCCAATAACCTGCTCACCGATGCCACGTTTGGGTTCCGCCAAGACCACTTGGCTCCCAATCTCATTACAGCTTTGGTCCAAACATGGATAAAGGAGCTGAATTCCAGAGGTGAGGTGAGAGTGACTGCCCTTGACATCAAGGCAGCTTTTGACCAAGTGTGGCATCAAGGAGCCCTAGTAAAACTGAAGTCAATGGGAATCGGTGGGGGGTGGTGGGGGGGAAACTTTCCACTGGCTGGAGTCATACCTAGCACAAAGGAAGATGGTTGTGGTGGTTGAAGGTCAATCATCACAGTTCCAGGACATCGCTGCAGGAGTTCCTCAGGGCAGTGTACTAGGCCCAACAGTCTTCAGCTGCTTCATCAATGACCTTTTTTCCAACATAAGGCCAGAAATGGGGATGTTTGCTGATGACTGCACAGTATTCAGTGCCATTCACCACTCCTCAGATAATGAAGCAGTCCATGCCCGCATGCAACAAGACCTGGACGATGTTCAGGCTTGTGCTGATAAGTGGCAGGTAACATTCGCGCCACAGAAGTGCCAGGCAATGACTATCTCCAACAAGCGAGAGTCTAACCACCGTCCCTTGACATTCAACGGCATTACCATCGCCGAATCCCCCTCCATCAACATCCTGGGGGTCACCATTGACCAGAAACTTAACTGGACCAGCCACATAAATACTGTGGCAACAAGAGCAGGTCAGAGGTTAGGCATTCTGCGGCAACTGTCTCACCTCCTGACTCCCCAAAGCCTTTCCACCATCTACAAGGCACAAGTAAGGAGTGTGATGGAATATTCTCCACTCGCCTGGATGAGTGCAGCTCCAACAACACTCAGGAAGCTCGACACCATCCAGGACAAAGCAGCCCGCTTGATTGGCACCCCATCCACCACCTTAAACATTCACTCCCTCCACCACCGGCGTACCGTGGCTGCAGTGTGTACCATCTGCAAGATGCACTGCAGCAACTCGCCAAGGCTTCTTCGGCAGCACCTTCCAAACCCACAACCTCTTCCACCTAGAAGGACAAGGGCAGCAGGCGCATGGGAACACCACCACCTCCAAGTTCCCCTCCAAGTCACACACCATCCTGACTTAGAAGTATATCGCCGATCCTTCATCGTCGCTGGGTCAACATCCTGGAACTCCATCCCTAACAGCATTGTGGGAGTACCTTCACCACATGGACTGCAGCGGTTCAAGAAGGCGGCTCACCACCACCTTCTCAATGGCAATTAAGGATGGGCAATAAATGCTGGCCTTGCCAGCGACGCCCACATCCCATAAACAAATTTAAAAAAGACAACGCAGTAAAATAGAATGTCATTTATAAAAGATCAACATTGGTGTGGGATGAGATGATCACAGAAATTAAAACATGTCGATAATGATACAAGTATCAGAGGTATTCTATCACAATGAATGTCCCACGTTGTTTGTGCAACATTACAAGTTACCTGCATGTTCTAATACAAGAATCTGCAGATTACAATGATAACATTAAAAATGAAGGATGGATTATTAATGTATTTGCTAGCTGTCAGAATAATTATAATTGACAGATGAACCATTGATTAATCATTTTTACTCATTGGCCCAGATTTTGCTAGAGTGGTGCATCTCACAGCCTGTTCTGTTGTACTTGTTCATGCATGTTGAGATTTTAAATTTTTTTGCCCACAATGCTGCTGGAAGTGCAAGCTGATAATGGCGCAATGAAGGCAACAGGGCATCTGAGACCTTGGTGAATGATGGGACAAACTGTGTTTCTCCTTAACCAATGAGATTTAAGGATTGAAAAATAAACAGAGGAAGGACTGAGGAGGAGGGTGAATTAGAGTGGGTGAATGCAATGTCAAATCAGGTACAGAAAGTGAAATGAAGAGAGGAAAGAAAAATTGGATTGAGAGAGAAAAAAGAAACAAAGGAAAAGTAAGAAAAAATGTTTCTATTTAAAATGTGACTTTTAAAAAAAATCTCCAACAACAATTAGCACCTGAAGGAATGAGACTCCACAGTTTAAATTGTACACTTTCTGTACCAGAGAGGTTGATGTCGGTTATTAACAATTATCACGTCATTAAAAGGGTACCTACATTGTTAATTACTAGACTTAATTTTTGGTGGTAAGTTTAAGAGGCAATGATTGTGCAAAGACAGCAACTTTATGAAAATCACAGGAAGGTTAAGGGCGGGATGCCGTTTTCACGAAGCTAACGTTGGAGCGCCGCAACTTGTCAAGCAGCTTGTGGTGATACGCAATTCACGGGGTATCTCTTCCTCGCCACAAGTTGCTGGCCGATTTATACATTAACAATGTGTGTGTTGTTCACATGCTGTTATTTTTTTCAGCAAAATCTGGGCATAATCTTCTCTACCTTCTGCAATACCAAGATTGAATTTATGATCAAAAAGCTTTAACAATCAACATCATCATATGCTAATGATTACATTTTAAGTGGGCCAGTTTTTGGCAGGTGTGTTTTTGTGTCAGTTTAAAATTCACACGCTCTAGCAGAAAAGAGGCCTGGGGTATTTTATCTCCCGAGTCTCATTATAATCTCACCTGATTTGTTGATCAGCTGGGCAACTTGCCCACTTCTGGAGTGCAATATTCATTAGGTCATCCAAAGGCCTACTTAAAGTGGAGTTGTTTTCCCTTCTGCAGGAGTTTGCTGATGGAGTGGTTGTGCAAGAAAATGAGTCAGCCTGAGTGACAGATTATCTGAGGAAATCCTGAACATCCTGCTGGAAGTGGTCAGGACACGGAGGGATGTTCCCTTCCCAGCCAGTGCCAGGAGGCTCCTGAAAAACCAAGTGTACCAGGCATGGAGAGAGTTTGCTGAGATTGTCAGCTCTAGGGGCATCAAGCCTAGGACCTGGCTGCAGTGGAGGAAGCATTTTAATGAACTCACTAGAGTAGCATGGGTGAGTACAGCTCATCATTTCTCCATATCTGTCAACAGCACAAGGCAACAGTCCTTTTCCTCTTCCCCCAGCAGTTCCCTCCCTTCATCCCATCTTTCACCATCCAACAAAAGGGCACACTATACCACCTTTCATTCTCATTACAAATGCACACTCAGCTCTTCCTTGCACCATTCACAACAGCCACTGGCACCATTCTCTTACATCATTCTCTGGCACCATTCTCTTTTCACTCTGTAGCCTTTGCACAATCACCAACTTCCCTCGTGGCTCCTTCCTCACTTTACACTCCACACACCTGCGTTCAGATCAACACCTCCCCATCCTGATTCCACCTTGCTTCTTCTCCCTCTCAGCACCTGCACAAGTAGAAGCCCCACACATCTGCAATCTTCTTTGTATGAAACACTCACTAACTCTTGTCCTCTCTCTTTGCAGGACAAGACAGTGTACAACACTTACACCCATTCATAAACCTTTTAGAAACACACAAGCACGCAGCTTGATTACATCAACTGCATTGTAATGCCTGTCATAGAATCATAAAATAGTAGCGCACAGAAGGAGGCCCTTCAGCCCATCAAGTCTGCGATGACTCTTTCGAAGAGCAATCGAGTTAGTCCCACTCCCCCGCTCTTTCCCCATATCCCTGCAATTTTTTCTCCTTCAAATATTTATCCAAATCCCTTTTGAAGGCTACTATTGAATCTGTATCCACCACAGCTCAATTTAACCGCCCCCCGCCCAAGTCTTTTCAGTCTTTCTCCATAACGTAAACCCCTGACATTAGGAATCAGCCTTGTGGCTCTTCTCTGCACTGACTCTTACACTTGAATGTCGTCCTTGTTTCTCAGAGAACAGAACTGGACATAATACTCAAGATGTGGTCTGACCTGAAAACTGTGCTGTTTGATCACATCTGACTTGTAGGGGGAGAAATTCATTATAGCCCCGTTTGGGGCGCTAACGTTTAAAAGTTGAAAAAATTAGCACCAGGCGCTAATGTTTCTCAACTTTTAAAAAATTCGGTTTTGCACTCCAGGAAGGAAGTGGAGCGCCCTACCGCTGAATTTACCGGGAGGCGATATTCTCACTAGCCCGGGTGGTAAGTGGTTAGTGCCCTGTTATCACCCCTCTGGAGGCGATAACGGGAGGCGCAAAGGTATCCAATTTCTCCCCCATAGTCTCTTGTTTTGACTATGAAATGCAACATTCTATTGGCTTTGTTAATTGCCCTCTGCATTGGTTGGACATGTTGAGTATTGCGTCTAATACGATGTCATCCTCAGCTATTTCAACACCATACATGAAAATATGCTTGTTGCACATTCTTTCCTTCCTATGTGGAATATTTTATTATTATAAAATTGATTTCTGAATTAAATTCATCTGCTTTTGTCCTGACCATTCATGTATTTTATTTAGCTCATGCTGTAGTCTATGAGCGGCCTTCTTTCTTTTCACTGACCCTTCTAGTTTGGCAACCTCTGCAAATGTAACTAATTTGTGTTGAGCTTCGGAATCTAAGTCATGAGGTGCATTAAAATCAACAGTGAGTCCCGGGGCACCCCACTGAATACTTCCTCCCACCTTGACATTACTCCTTGAACCAGTACCCATTGTTTTCTATCCTTTAGCCAGTTCCTTATACATACCAATTTTTTTTCTCTGAATGCCCACAGCTTTGAGCTTAATTATTAATCTTTCATGTGGCACTTTATTAAATGACTTTTAGAAGTCCAAATACACAGTTTTGAAGGTTTTATTAACTCAGTCAGGGTAGACACTTCTTCAAAGAAATCAAGGAGTTTGGTCAGGCAGGATCTTCCTGTCTAAAGCCATTTTGTTTTCTAGGCTGTTGTACAGATAATCCCCAAAGGTATTTCTGATAATCGATTCCACTATTTATCATGGAATTAAATAAGACTAATGGGTCTGTAGTTATCTGTGTCTGTTTTGTCCCTCTTTTAAAATATGGGCACCACATCAGCCTGTGTCCAATCTATTGGTACTTCCCTAGTGTCCATTGACTCTCTCATAATGATTGGTGGTGCCTTGCAAATCTCCTCCCTAGTCTTTCTCAACACTGTGGGATAAATATCTAATCATGGGGATTTATTTGTTTTTAGCCAGTTCAGCTTGTCCAGGATTTCCAGCTCATTTATATCAAGGACTTGACTTATACCTTGGTACTCCTTTTTTAGGGGAGGGCATGTTGTTCATAACTTTGTCAAAGTATTCACAAGGGAAGACATCATTTAGAATATTTACTATCTGGTGCTCATCCTTGTTTTCAACCCTGTTTGTATCTGTCAGTGCTAGCGCGTCTACCACATCTTAGTATGTCTATCATGCTGCTAAGGAAATGGGATGAGGCTGCAGGGGCTGGAAGTATGCATTTTCAGTCCTTTCACAAATTAAAAATGGCAGTCCTGGTGGGCCAGTTGCAACATTCTTCAAATTTTTATAATATCTTCCTTAAAACAGGGGAAGGGATTTCAATGATAGAAGTTATTTTTATACATATATATTATTGTTGAGGATTTAGTAGAAATATAGAGACAATTGCCAGAATGTTGCCTACCTCGGTGGGTCCAGTTCGGGTGGTGGCCATGGCGGGTCGTGACCCCGCTGCTGACTCCATCCCGCTGTTGAAATGAACTTATGTTAATAGGGCCTATTAAGCCCACTCCGCGCGTTACCTGGCCCAATTAAATGGAGCAGGTCTTTCAGTGCACTACAGCATTGGCGTGCTGCAAACACTGACAATGACTGCACAGAGGCAGAGGGCTGCACCCAGGTTCTCCCATGACTCCCTCCATATGCTTATCGAAGGAGTCAGAGAATGCAGGGAGGTTCTCTTCCCTTCTGATGGGCGGAAGAGACCTCCCCAGGAGACCAAGACAGCCTGGTTGCAGATTGCAGAGGAGGTCACAAGCAGGGATGTGTTCAGGAGGACCTGGGTGCAGTGCCACAAATGTTTCAATTATCTCATTAGATCAGGAAACGTTAGTACAAAGCCACACTCACCTTCATCCTGCTGTGCCTCTCATCACATCCCTATCACTCTGCCTTCCCTACCCTACTCTTGCACATCCTTATTCACACCAACATACCTTGCACATCCACCCATCCCTCTCTCTCTATCTACATTATCACATCCCTATCTCACTAGCCACCCCTCACACTCACACTCACCATCATCCTAGTGCGATCATACCAAATAACAACACACAAGGGTAGCCACTTGGGTGTTTTATCCAATGTTAATGAAAAGTTTCTGTTAATTTGGTGTCAAACATAAAAATCTTTATTTTCAACACTTTCCGGTATTGGACAGATTTGTGTGCACCTTTGGAAGTGGCTTAGTGAGTTGCAGTGAATGGTGAGACATAATGGTACCCCCCACAATGGTGATGAGTGTGAAAGGAATGGCTTGGGCATTGTAGGGATGCTTTATGGTGTTGGTGTGGGGTGGTGCCAACCTGGCGCATCATGTGGCAGCCATATGGGTGTACAGTGTCAAGTGAAGTAAATCTGGCCATGATGAAGCCATCCCTGGCTTCCCAGACAGCAATGTGCTCGGGTGCTGATGCCCTCTGTCCTGTGCAGCATCAGGTGATTGCGGAGAAGGTTGGTGTTGTTTTTGGTGCTGCTGGTGTGCCTGGTGCTGCTGGTGTTGGGGTTCATCATGGCCCGATTCTGAGGACCAAGGTGAGACAGTATAAACTGCTCCCATGTTGATGGAATAAATGGCAGGTGAAGTACAGATGACAGAAGCATTCTGTCAATGGTGAGAGAGTTCTTCCAATGAGGTGAGACTTTGCTGGAAAGACTTGCAGCCTACAGAATCTGTGCTGGAAATGGACTGAGCAACAGCTTCTGCCTGAGGAAAGTGATCATCTGTCAGGTGGGAGCTTTTACTGTACATTTGATGCTGTCAAGTAATCAGCTGGAGCAATGGCCACTGAACTCCCGCCTCAGGTTGATAGACGTGCTTCCCGAGCAGCGTGGTTCCCGTGGCCATGCAGTTAAATTTAAAAAGTAAGTTAAAAAAGCCTGTTAAGGGTCTGACAACTAGATGTTAATCATCTCAACTGGGTCACCCGCCACTGCTGGTCGGGTCGGCTCTGCGATGACAGACGCTCCTGGGGGAAAGGCGTGAGGGGGCGGGATGACAGCGGGTTCCTGACCCGCTGTCAAAAATAACAATTTTCCCACCCGACCCGCCATCGATCGCACCCGCTAACACCCTGGAAAATTCCGGCCAATGAGTTTATGATAAGCATAAGGGTTACTTGAATGGACTATTAGTGAAAAAAATAACAATATTACTTTGTTTCAAAGAGATCCCACATAACGTGAACTGTTCTTTCAACCTTGGCTTATTGTGTTTTTGTACCTGTACTTAATTCTGCTTAATTATTGTTAAAACCTAACTCTTTTAATCAGTTCTGATGAGTATTTGAAATAAAATAAGCTGCAAGTGACAATATGAAACATTCAAAAGTAGTATTTTAAAATGAATTAACGGTAAACAATGAGGTTTTGATTTTCTTTCCCTGATAAGGGTTAATAGTAGAGAATTAGGCTCGTTTTTGCTGCTCATAGTCATAGAATGTTTCTCACTGTTTCTCCATAAATTAGTGATATTTATGCAAAACCAAAAGAAGATCCTTTTGCTTACCCCTAAAACATGTTATTAAGATTTAAATAAAGTCATCTATATAAACTGTTAATGCTGATATCCAGATTAACCTGCCATTTCTCAGATTGCTTATGTGCAGTTTAAATTTTGGAAAATAATTCACAAAAAAGTAAGAGTCCATGCTGGATGTGTTTGAAAATTCTCTGATGAATAATTGAAAACTGTAAAATGGCCTTTTGTATATCTTCTGTTGGGGAAAAAATGGTTTAATGCCAATAATGAATAGGCAGAATTGAGGTTAATGCAAATGCATATAAATATAACATTGCACAATTTATTTTTTATTTGTTTATGGGATGTGGGCTTCGCTGGCAAGGCCAGCATTTATTGCCCATCCCTAATTGCCCTCGAGAAGGTGGTGGTGAGCCGCCTTCTTGAACCACTGCAGTCCGAGTGGTGAAGGTACTCCCACAGTGCTGTTAGGTAGGGAGTTCCAGGATTTTGACCTAGCGACGATGAAGGATCGGCGATATACTTCTAAGTCAGGATGGTGTGTGACTTGGAGGGGAACTTGGAGTTGGTGGTGTTCCCATGCGCCTGCTGCCCTTGTCCTTCTAGGTGGAAGTGGTCGAGGGTTTTGGAGGTGCTGCCGAAGAAGCCTTGGCGAGTTGCTGCAGTGCATCTTGTAGATGGTGCACACTGCAGCCACGGTACGCCAGTGGTGGAGGGAGTGAATGTTTAAGGTGGTGGATGGGGTGCCTATCAAGCAGGCTGCTTTGTCCTAGATGGAATTGTATTTGCAAAAAGGACATTTATTACCTTTTATTCTAATGGAAACCTAATAATATACAGTCAAATCGATATCAGGTCACTGAAAATAAGAAAGAAAGAACCTGCATTTATATAGCACCTCTCTCAACCTCAGAACCTCCCAGAACGTGTGGCAACCAATGAATTTGTTTATGAAGTTTAGTCACTGTTGTAGTGCATGAAATGTGGCAGGCAAATTGCATGCAGCAATGTCCCACGAAGAGCAATGAGATAATGTCGAGATATTCTGTTTTAGTGGTGTTGACTGAGAGATAAATGTTTGCCAGAACAATTGCAAAGGCAGAGATACGTACTAAAAGGCATATGTGCATAGATAGGAGTGCAGTATTGATACAAAGCAAAGAATAGCTTTCAAGGGACCTAGGCAACAATGGAATAGAGGTGTTAAGTATGGTGCCCAGGGATTCCTATTGGGACCCATCCTAATCAGAATTAAGTACTGAGAAAAATATGAGGTGTGCAAATAACCTAGAATCACAATTTCCATGGAAAGTAGTTAGATGACACCAGACTGTGGACTCAGAGAAGCCGGTCTAAATCTTACAAAGAGAGCTTGCCAGTTAGCACATGTGTGATCAGTGGCAAATGAAGTTCGATATGGACATGGTATTGCATATTTTGAAAGTTAGAACAGGTACATGTAGTTCATAGGCAAGATAGAGCTCGGCAAGGGGGAGTTGAAAAAGACTTGGGGATTAGTTAACTTATTACTTACCATGTCTACAGGAGGCAGCAACAAGCAAAGCCAATGAGATGCTGGGTTATATTGACAAAACCAGTTGAATTGAAATCTTCAGAGGTTGTTCTGAAGCTGTACAGCCTGTAGTTTGAGCCACTGCAACATAGGAGGTCATCCAGTTCTGGAGGTAATGCAGAGGAGAGCAATAATTAAAAACTTGATAAACTAGGGACCCCAAGTTCTTGTAGTGCCACCGTGACTTCCTGTAAGTACACAACTATCCAGCAGCCTGTAACACCCATTTTATATGAGCAGCCTAAATGCTCATCGGAGTCTCCACGTGAATGCTGGTAATCTGTGAATACATTCATGCATCAGCAGACCATTGTATTATTTATATGAAGCTCTTGGGTGGGACATTGGTTCAATGCACCATCCAATTGTAAATGCTTGTGTTATGCTGAATGGATAGGAATGCCCAAGTTTTAAACCCCCTTCACTCCATCCATTTTACACCACCAGTGGAGTGAACTGGGCCAAAAATTCACCAATACATTTCCTCACCTGTGATCTAAGATGGTTTGTAGCTCTTGAATTTTGTTATAAAAATACATTTTCCAAAAGGAAATTTCAGCATGTGTACTTTGTTTCTAGAAACATCGATATTTGAGAATTACCTTATTTAAAGGCCTTTGCTGAATGCATACTATAGTTGTAAATGCCTCTATATCCCAACCTTAATCTACAGATAATGCTGATTTCTCCTATTTTATATGGCTCAGGATAAGTATTCTCATCTGACACACTACTGCCATATTACGTTGCAGTAGTTGTTACACTATGCATTTTACTATTTTCAAAAACCTATTTGAATCATTTATCCAATTACTATCCAGAATCATCTAACACTATCCACTCTTTTACTGATGATTTCACTCTACATTCATCAACCTCCTTCATGTCCTGAATGCACACTACCTCGATTCCTTTCATTATCAGTGGATGATTTACTGCATTTTGATCTCTTCCACTGCCTTGTTTTTTTTTGTGTTTAAGGACATTTGACATTTCTGGGGTGCAATCATGCTGTGCGATACTAGCATATGATTGCATTAACAGGTTTATATGATATTCTTCCATCTGCTATTTAAACAAAGGCATTGAACCATTTAAAATAGAACTGTGCACCTGGCTAGCACAGAGCACTAGTCAGATTTCTGATGCTTATCTAGCTAGGATAACCCTATCCATTAAGGCAGGCTTATCTTAAGCCAAGTGAGAAGAAACCCAGCCCCGAGTGACAGGTCTCCCCCTCCAAATTCCATTGATGAGCCAGTTTGGATGTTCAAACATGAAAAGTTCTTTGGAGTGCTGCAGACCAATACTACCAAGTCTGTCACAGAGGGTTGACTCAGCTTCAATCTCCCATCACATGTCACCCAGAAGCCAGTTCAATCTACAGAAGCCCATCTTACTTCCACTCCAAGGTGAAAATTCACAAGTTGGACATTCAACAATTATGTAGGCAGTAGATACCAAGAAGTCCTCCCAAATGGCATGATGAGCATAAAATGCATGATTTGCTGTCGGTAGCACAGATTTGTAGAACTACCCCAATAATACTATGCGAGGAAACAAACATCAACATATCCCACTGGTTAGCTAATTTTTCAAGGTTGAAACTAAATACTGGGAAGACCGAAGCCATTGTCTTCGGTCCCCGCCACAAACTCTGTTCCCTAGCCACCAACTCTATCTCTCTCCATGGCAACTGTCCGGGGCTGAACCAGATTGTTCGCAACCTTGGTGTCGTTTTCGACCCCAAGGTGAGCTTCCGACCACACATCCTTCATTTTCACTGTTTTGAAACCAATGGGTGAATTTTAACCTGGTGGAGCGCATGGGTTTGGGTGCGGGTGGGGGGCAAAAACTGGGGAAATTGACAGTGCGTCAGGAAGCTGGCTCTTCCCACCAACTTCCAGGTTTCATTCCAGGGCGGGAGAGGCAGGTTGGCAATTAACATATGGTAGTCACTCAATTAGTGCAATTTTTCAACTCACTGGGTCCAGGGATTTCCTGAAGCTTGCCAGTGAAAGCAAGGCGAGTACACAGTGGCAATGGAGGGGGCTGAATCAATCTCAGGGAAATACTGCAATAAATGCTCAGTACTCACAGTTGCTTTCTTACCTGCTCGTGGGAAAGGGTTTGTTCACAGCACTTTTGCTGAGAGGTTACTTTCTACACTTTGGAGGTTTCTTCAATACTTTTAAGGTTTGATGTATCACATCAGGATGGGTGCTGCTTATGCTGTCTTAGATTGCACCTCACATGAGGAGCAACATAACCCCAGCACCCTGCTGGTCACAGACCTGTAGCTGGACACCAGAGAGGGGAGCAGCAGAGAGGTGCAGCTCGCAGGAGGCACTACCCGTGACACAGGATGTACAGGCAGAGGCTGAGTTTCCTGGACATATCTCAGCACCAGTGTTTCAGGAGGCTCAGGTGGTGGCAACCTCCAAGAAGAAGAACTGCAGCCTGCTGGACCTGGTGGTCACACATTACCAGTGGCTGTCAAAGTCACCACTGCCCTCAACAGTTTTGCCTCCAGATCCTTCCAGGGCTCTGCCACAGACATATGCAGGATTTCCCAGTCAGTGGCCCACAGATGCATAAGACAGGTGACTGATGGGTTGTTTGTCAAGGATGGCAATTATGTCAACTTCGTCTGCAATGATGTCAATCAGAATGAGCAGGCACGCGGGTTTGTGGCTCTGGCTGGCTTCCCATAGGTGCAGGGCGTTATTGACTGCATACGCGTGGCAATCTGGGCACCCCCAGAACAACCAGGAGTATTCATCAACCACAAGGACTTCCACTCCATCAATGTGTTGCTGGTGTGCAACCACAAAAAGATGTTTATGCAGGTGTGCACAAAATTCCCGGCAGCTGCCATGATGTTTTCGTCCTGCGGCAGTCCAAGCTTTCTGATATCTTCGGGCCTATAAGCAGACTTAAGGGGTGGCTGCTAGGCAATAAGGAATACCCACTTTAAATTTGGCTTATGACACCCGTCAGAAACCCCAACACTGAAGACCAACAGCGCTACAATGAATGCCATATCACCACCAGATGTGTGATTGAACAGGCCATCAGCATGCTGAAGATGCACTTCAGGTGCCTCAACAGATCTGGATGCGCCCTTCAGTATGCACCAGCCAGGGTCTCCAGAATGGTTCTGGTTTGTTACACTCTGCACAACATTGCGCAGCAGCATGGCTTAGATCTGCAGGGGTAACAAGGCAAAGAGCTTAGATCCTCCTCAGACGATTGCGAGGGGGAGGAGGAAGAAGAAGAAGAGGAGGGTGATGAGGGCATTGCACCCCCAGCTCCACACATTTCTGCCCAGGATGTCGGGGATGCCTTTATTAATGCTTAGACTGCACCAGTGGACCCATGTGACAAGGAAATGCAAAGGCCACTCTTCCCGCCTCCCCCGCCCCCACCTCTCCAATGCCACTGACACAAAGCAGTCCTGCAACCAACCAACCACTCCTTGCACATTCCCCCATTGGTCCCCATCAATTTGTGTCTCCCCATTCATTATGAAACAAGTTAAAAGGCCACTTACCATTCAGCACCCAGAATGGACAAGACAGGAAAGTGGTGACAAAGAATAACATTTACGTGACCTAAATAAACAACAGAAACTTATCAACACAATATTTTCCAAAACACAGAATCCACAGAATCCCCACAGTGCAGATAAAGGCCATTTCGGCCCATCGAGCCTGCACCGACACATATCCCACCCTATCCCCGTAACCCTACGTATTTAATCCCCCCTAACACTAAGGGTCAATTTATCATAGCCAAATCAACCTAACCCGCACATCTTTGGACTGTGGGAGGAAACCGGAGCACCCGGAGGAAACCCACGCAGACACGGGGAGAATGTGAAAACTCCACACAGTCACCCGAGGCCGGATTTGAACCCGGGTCCCTGGCGCTGTGAGGCAACAGTGCTAACCACTACGCCACCGTGATGCCGTGACGCCACACCCATGTGCATACCCTTGTGCAACTACAAAGCCTAACTCTTCCTTTTCCTGCTACTCCTATGTGGTGCAACCCCTATAGCTTCAGCAGAGGTAGAGGCAGGCTGCTCAGATCCCTGCTCTGACTGCTGAGATGCTCTTGGCCAACATCCTCTGGGTTTTGGAGCCCATGAGGGCCCCGCCAAAGACTGCTCCACCTGCAGCTGTGCGGGGCAGGCTCAGCCATTGGGAAACGAGGCAGCACGTGGGCTACAGAGCGAGAGGGGGCAGTACGTGAGAAGTGGAAGCGCTTTGAGTGGAGTCCCCACTTCCAAGACCCCTTTCGCCATCATCCCTCTCATGTCCCAGGCGCACTTCACTGCTACCACGGTGGTGTAGAACATTTTGGTGCAGATTAGTGCAGCCTGTAAGGCCAAGGCTGAGGTATCTGGCAACCTATTTAAGGTGGCAGACCTGCTGGCATCCAGAGCCTGCATGATGGTGGTCAAGGCATGCCTGGTCTCATTTGATTGGAGCATTTGATGTTCCACGGCACTGGCCACTTTATCCATGGAAGAACACATTGTATCAATGTCCTGCGACATCAACCCACTCATGCTTGAGGCGGACTCCTTCATTCTCTCTGCAATCATGGTTAGTCTAATTTGAAGGACTGTCAGTGCAGCCAACATTATCTGCTGCTGCTCAATGATTCTCCTTTTCATCGACGACCCCCGGGGTACAGCATCTGTGTCCAGCTGAGCAGAGCTTGTACAGGCCTGCGCCCTTCACCATGAACTCTTCACTGCTGTGCCTGTCACCACCATCTGCTCTTGCTCATTTGTGAAGTGTGTGTCACCAGGTGAAATCCCAACTATCTGCCTTACTGGCCCCACCAAAGCCGTGGGTATCAGAGCTGGTGCATGGTCTGCATGAGTCCTGTGATGGTGCACCCTCAGAAGGTCTCCTCTAAGGATTTGTCGTCGGTCACCTCCACCGACTTCTGCTGTCGGAGATAAAAGACATGAATTAGACCCGGCAAGGTAAGAATATGTTGCAAGTTATCATTATGAAGATAATCATATTTCACTCGCTGTTGAAACCAAGTCAACGTGATTGAGTGCCATATGACACTCATCTCCGACAGCCAGGAATGCCAAAACTCCACTGGTTTCCAGTGCCGGCTCCTCTGCAGTTGTCAATTGGGAAATCTGTAGAGGGCCACCTCCGGTTCTCTCCCTCACCCTGGTGTTCTGTGCTCTCTTCTCCTGCAAGGAGGGAAATAACAGACCTATGAGTGAGTGTAATGGCATGTGTATAGCCGATGGATGGAGTGCATTTCTTGAGGGTGAATATGAGGGAGAGGCATGATGATGCATAAGGATGAGTGTCAGTGGTAGATAGATAGATGGTGATGTGAGGAAGTGCATAGAAAGAGAACGATGGGTGCACCTGCAAAGTAAGTGGGTGTAAGGAGTGATGCGATGGAGTAGGCTTGAGTGAGGGGGTGGGGGTGATGTGCACTGCAAGATATAGGTGAATGTGTCACTGTACTCACCTTTCCTGACTAGGTTAGCTCTTTAAACTGCTTCCTACACTGAATCCAGGAGCGTGGCACTACACTCCTGCTGCTGACCTCTCCGCAACTTCCAACCACAACTTTTTGGTTTCAGCTGCAGGCTTCTTCCTCCCATTGCAAGGGAAGAGTATCTCCTGCTCCTCACAGCCCCCAGCAGCACATCGAATGAGGCATCAGTGAAGCAATATGCAGCCTTTGAGCATCTGGACTCCACTGTGAGATTTCCTCTTCTCTTCCTGCCAACTCCAACTCCTCCAACTTGCCTCTTTGGATTGTCCCTTTCAATACTGGAGTTGAGATCGCGTCATGTAGGTCCACATCACGCCCGCTGCCACTGATTGGACGGGAAAGCCGGAAGTAAAATGATAATGGGGTGGCTGAGTTCAGACAGGCTGAACTTGCTTCTGGGTTTCCCGTGCGATATCAAACCCACCCCCGCTCCCAGCGCAGCACCCAATTAATATCGGGGCCTCAAGATTCCAGGTTCAGTCTCTTACTTTACTTTCTTTGTTTCACAGGACCACAAACTCTTCCCTTAGCTCTTCCTTTTTTTTTGCAATCCTCAGGCTTTTAATTCCATTCTTACTGTGACCTGATTACTGTTCACTGTTTTACCTTGTCTTTATTTTACCCCTTTCAACTTTGGTACTGTCCAGCACAATGGGTCTTGACCCATTAGCTGTAGTGTTCATTTCAGAAGAAAACACTCCTACATTAATATATTATATATTAAAAACAACTTGTGCTCACAAGATTCCAAATGTATTGCACCTGTAGGTAGCTTTGTGAGCATAACTTTATGTGACAGGGCCACCTAAAGCAAAAATAAGTAAGTAACCTTTGGAACCATGCAAGAGCAAAAAAATTCTTTAAAAAGTTCTTAAAATAATAAAATGAGTTTCAAATATAAATAAACGGAGAGCACCTTAAAACAAAACCTTGAAATTTAATTAAAAGGTTAGTTAAGGAACAAGCTGAAATGACACCAGTGGTCAGCTGCAGATGAACGCAGCCTGCAAAAAGACATCACTCTGAACTCATTTCTCAAAAGAAACAGCCAGTTAGACTTTTTGTGCTTAGCATTTCTCCATCCCCAATGCTACCCAGCTATTGGCTGAACGCCGAGCCTTGGCTGGTAAGTGGAAAAAGTCACATGCAGAAAAAAGGAAACCAGTCACCGAGCAGCAAATCCTGAACCTCCCTCGTTTATCAACTCATGCCCGAAGATGCAAAAACCAATCGACCACCTTCCACCTCCACGGACAGAACAAACATCACTGGAAACCAACTCACTGCCCTGGCTGACCAAATCTCATTGACCATCCCTGTCCAGATAACCATTGCATCCACCCCCTGCATCCCAGAAACGCTCCCCCCATACCCCATTCCTATTCTCCTTCTCCCATTCTCACACTCTCCCCTTTTTCCTCCCTCTGTGACCTCTCCCATCTTCTCCCTCTTCCTTCCTTCGCCTCTCCACCTCTCTTCTACCCTCCTCTCCTCTTTCCTCTTCTTTTGCTCTCATCCTTATCCCACCCTCAGGGCCCCTGCTTCCTCCTCTCCCTCTCCCTCTCTTTCTCCCTCCAATCTGCCTCTTCTCCCTTCCCCCACCTTGATTCAGTTAACTTTTCCCTCTAACACGACTTGACCTGAAAAGTGCCTTTGGTCTTGACTCCCTATCTTCAATGCCACAAGAGATGGATTAGTATTAAACCTGTCTGTTTCTTCTTATTCATTTGAAATTAAATTATATTTTTACTGCAAGTAGGAAAAAGAACTAGTTTGGATTAGCTTATTCCTTATCCTGCTGCTCCTCATGACAATTTCAATGCACGTCTCAACCTCTTGGAGTCCCTTCATGCCCTCCTTCCCATTAGACTTTTATTGTATGTAAATTTAAAGTCTTTAAATGTCATCAGAACATAAAAATCTCAGGAATGAGAGAGGGTCACTCAGCCCACTCAAATCACTAAGCTTGTACCTTCTGGTATGTCATACGCGACAGTGTTTCCAGTATTTAGCGACTGCTTAATTGTATCTCTTTATATAGTTCCAATTTCTTAAACAGATCCTGCGATGACTAATCACCTAGTAAATGCAATAACTGATTGACACTAATTGTTATAAACCTTTAGCCTAGAGAATGTTAACAACCATCTAACACACCACAAATTAAATAACCAAAATATCATACACTGATCTGTTACATGCACTGATCATTTCATCCTTGCTTTATGTGAACCACATCCAATCACATCATTTGTATTAAACACATATGATAAATACAGACCAGGTGTAAATATATCACAGAACAATAATGTAACATCCTGGACATATACTAATTAGGATGCAACAGAATGCTCAACATCTAAAGGTAACCTAAATGGGCCACTATATACACAGATTAGCAAAGTAACAGAAAGAAAATCCCAATTGACACTCTGCAACATTATGATAGTGGGGTATTGTGAAATCGAATCAAAAGTACCACCGAGGATGAGCCTACTCTACACTGCATGGCGTTTTAAAAGTATATATATCAAAATAAAGATTCTTGTGTAATTGCTAGGTCAGGCCCACAATGATTTCAGCTTCAACACTTTTGGCAGATTTTCCTGGTTGTCTGTACTTCAACTATAAGGACTTATACCAAGCTTTATGTGGTGAAAAGCAAGGGCATTCTAATATTTAGTAAAATACCAACACAATAATTATCACAAATAAATCTAATTCACTGATTTACTTGAACTGTAATGATTATTATTATCCCTCAATCAAAGTAAATATCTATAATAAAATGTTTACTACATTATCAAATATCTTTTCTTGAGAAAAAGTCTAAGGGGACTGCTTTTTTATTCAAGTACTCCCCCATCACCTATTGGAAATAAAAATATAGCAGGGAATGTCCTCACCCTTTTTAGTGCATTAGCTGTATATAAAGGGCACAGGATTTTTTTTTTTGGCAGGTAAATTGGCTGGAAGTTGAGTCATAGGGCTGGATTTTCATTGACCCGTGGAGGTGGGTTTGGAGGCATGTGGGGGGTTAAAATTGCGAAAACTGATGGGCGGGCACAAGCCCATCTCCATCCCGCCTCCACGCAATTTTCATTAAATCGTGTCTGCTGGTCCCGACTCTGTCCCGCCTCTTAGAGGCGGGATAGGCTGTTAAGGCCCTTAACAAGCACTAAATTGCCTCTATAATGCCATTTTGAAAGGCTTTTGTGATTTTAACCCTTTTTCTACGTGAAGCACGCCTGTTCTGAACCATGAATGTGAAACCTGGCGGGAGCACATTTGGGGCTGGCTGGCTGGCTGGCTGATCTGAGAGTGGTGGTGCAAAAATATCTGGGAGCAGACTTAGGGCTGCTGCTGCTCATTTTGCATCCAGGTCCTCTCACAGCAAAGGCCAGGCAGTCTTTGCAGACCTTCAATGCAGCCGCAATGATGATATCATCAGAGGTGACTTTCAGACTGAAAACACTAATTGGGTCATGGGTTCCCACATGCTGGAACTCAATTGCCCAATTAGGTGAAAATCGCATCAATCTCCCACATCCAATTGCAGTCGGGTGGATAACACGAAAAGTGAATGACACGACCCCAACCCGCCCCAGTATCAAAATCCAGCCCAATGAGTCCTAGGGCTGGATTTTGATACTGGGGTGGGTTGGGGTCATGTCATCCACTTTTCGTGTTATCCACCCGACTGCAATTGGATGTGGGAGATTGATGCGATTTTCACCTAATTGGGCAATTGAGTTCCAGCATGTGGGAACCCATGACCCAATTAGTGTTTTCAGTTTGAAAGTCGCCTCTGATGATGTCATCATTGCTGCTGCATTGAAGGTCTTCAGAGACTGCCTGGCCTTTGCTGTGAGAGGACCTGGATGCAAAATGAGCAGCAGCAGCCCTAAGTCTGCTCCCAGATATTTTTGCACCACCACTCTCAGATCAGCCAGCCAGCCAGCCCCAAATGTGCTCCCGCCAGGTTTCACATTCATGGTTCAGAACAGGCGTGCTTCACGTAGAAAAAGGGTTAAAATCACAAAGGCCTTTCAAAATGGCATTATAGAGGCAATTTAGTGCTTGTTAAGGGCCTTAACAGCCTATCCCGCCTCTTAGAGGTGGGACGGAGTCAGGACCAGCAGACACGATTTAATGAAAATTGCGTGGAGGTGGGATGGAGGTGGGCTTGTGCCCGCCTGCCAGTTTTCGCAATTTTAACCCCCCACATGCCTCCAAACCCACCTCCACGGGTCAATGAAAATCCAGCCCATAGAGTTATACAGCACAGAAAGAGGCCCATCGGCCCATCGTGTCTGCACCGGCCATCAAGCCCTGTCTATTCTAATCCCATTTTCCAGCACTTGGTCCGTAGCCTTGTATGCTATGGCGTTTTAAGTGCTCATCTAAATGCTTCTTGAATGTTGTGAGGGTTCCTGCCTCTACCACCCTTTCAGGCAGTGAGTTCCAGATTCCAACCACCCTCTGGGTGAAAAAGTTTTTCTTCAAATCCCCTCTAAACCTCCTGCCCTTACCTTGAAACTATGCCCCCTGCTTATTGACCCCTCTACTAAGGGGAAAAGTTTCTTTCTATCTACCCTATCTATGCCCCTCATAATTTTGTACACCTCAATCAGATCCCCCCTCAGCCTTCTCTGCTCTAAGGAAAACAACCCCAGCCTGTCCAGTCTCTCTTCATAGCTGAAGCGCTCTAGCCCAGGTAACATCCTGGTGAATCTCCTCTGCACCCTCTCCAATGCAATCACATCCTTCCTATAGTGTGGCGACCAGAACTGCACACAGTATTCCAGCTGTGGCCTAACTAGCGTTTTGTACAGCTCCATCATAACCTCCCTGCTCTTATATTCTATGCCTTGGCTAATGAAGGCAAGTATCCCATTTGCCTTTTTAACCACCTTATCTACCTGTCCTGCTGCCTTCAGGGATCTATGTACATGCACACCAAGGTCTCTCTGATCCTCTGTCCTTCCTAGGGTCCTACCATTCATTGTGTATTCCCTTGCCTTGTTAGTCCTCCCAAAATGCATCACCTCACACTTTTCAGGGTTAAATTCCATTTGCCACTGTTCTGCCCATCTGACCAATCCGTCTATATCGTCCTGCAGCCTGAGGCTTCCCTCCTCGCTATTTACCACTCCACCATTTGATTACACCTATTTTGCACCATTAAAACACCACCAATTTCTGGACTACAAATACCTGTAAATTGCTTCTAACGACTTCTGACAGGGTCAGCCCACTGGCATATTTTTCGACGCCCCCATTGCAATCAGCTCTTCTCAGGAGCAGGTATGGCATTCCCTATGGAGATACCATTGTATGTCATTATCATGGAGAAGGAAGAGGAGGAGCAGCACAGGATGGAGCTAAGGAGAGTCAGGTACCATTTAAGGAGGATGCAGCCCATTAGGTATTGCTCCTTTCATAGAATTAACAGCACAGGTCTTGTAAGGGTCTTTCTGAGAAGTTGTGTATATGTGCACTTTACCAAAGACGGAATAGGGCATTTCTATGACCTGCTGCAGAAAGACCTCAAGCCACAATGGAGCTGCTTATTTCAGCTTGAAGAAATTTAAAGAGCACACCCAGTAGCAAGAGTTGAAGTTAAGGAAACCTAAACGCTCAAAAAAAAGCAAAGAAAATGTGTGCCCGACTTGCTTCCAGCTTTCCCTGGTTACAGCTAATGATCCCTTAAAGTAGTGTTGGAAATGGGCACCTCCCAACCATGATTTGTGGGTGGGTTGAGTAAGTAGTGCCGGTGGCACTGATCGACATGAAAATTGCTTTGGTACTTAACTGTGTCATTCAATATTTGAAATGGGTGGGAGGGCTCAGGAGTAAATTATAGTACAAATAGTAGTTCAAAAACAAATGAAAGGGAAGAAAGTGAAGTAGTCGTCAGAAATTGTGCTTTAGGCACTACATGTAAAGGGAAAACTAAAAGATGTAAAGTGACCAGGAGAGAGGAATGAGAAACAAACGAGTAAAACATTAGAGCTGAAGGACAGGCCAGGGTATGTGGCCCAAATATGCGTTCTTTACACAATCACACGGAGTATAAGGAATAAATTTAATGAACTGCAGGCGCGAGTTCAACTTGGAGGGTATGACATGGTAGCCATTACTGAGATATGGCTGCAAGATGGTCAGGACTGGGAACTAAATATACCAGGTTATAAGGTCTACAGGAAAGATAGGGAAAATTGCAGAGGGGGAGGAGTAGCCTTGGTGATTAAGGATGAAATCATTTCAATGATAAGAGAGGATATAACGAGAGGTAAGCAGGCAGTGGAGACATTATGGGTGGAATTAAGAAATAGGAAAGGATTTAAGACTAGTGGGAGTTGTGTATACACCCCCTGGTAGCAGCTGTGTAGTGCTAGATTATATAAATGCAGAGATTAGATAAGTGTGTAGCAAAGGCAGAGTGGTTTTAATGGGAGATTTTAACTTTCATATAGATTGGGATAAGCAGACTAGCACCTGTCAGGAAGGTAGTGAATTTCTTGAGTGTGTCTGGGATAGTTTTCTACAACATTGGCCCAAAAATTAGTGCCGCTACGCGAGAGTACGCACTGCGTACTCTCGCGTATTCTGTCTCCAATTGCCGGTTTTCTGCATGCACTGCGCATGCGCTGAAAACCGGCACTTGGTGAATGGAAAAGGGGGCGGGTCCTAGGTGAACCGCGTGCGCGCTACAGGCTGCGCGCACGCTGTGCACTTAGTGGTTTCAACGCGCAGGTAAGTACGGAAGATTCTACACATAAAAAAAGGAGGAGTAAGACCCACTTTTAACAAGGTAAGTAGTGAATTAAGTATTATTTTGAATTTTTTTTAACAGGTATATCTTTTTTAGAGACTTTAAAGACAGGTAAGTTTATTTTTATAACTTTTTAAAAGATTTAAAAAATTTTTCAAAAATTTTATTTTTTATTTAAAATGGTTAATTTATTTAACTATACTTATTTTATTAATGTGATGTTTTTTTTAAAAAAATTAATTGAGGTTTAGCGGTTCTTTTGGGGGGCTATAGTATTCATAACTTTCACAGCACTTATGTGAAAGTTATGAATGGAAGATGGTGTGCTGCCATTGGCTCTAACTGAGTCACGTGATCCCACAGCTCGCACGAATTAACTACGCCGGTGGGATACGCAAGCCCAGCACAGCAGCTGTCCATAACATCAAGTTCGTGCAAGCTGGAACTGAAAAAGCCAACGCACGGTGAGAGATCGCGTAGAAGCCTTACCCTCGCATGAAGGCTTCCTCACGAATTTTTGGGCCAATATGTCCTAGAGGCAACAAGGGGGCATGTCATATTAGATTTAGTAATGAGTAATGAGCCAGATTTAGATACCAGCTTAACTGTGCGTGAACATTTATCCAATAGTGATCATAAAAGGATCGAGTTCAACGTAGCATTTGAAAGGGAGAAATGCAAAATGGCTGCTAAGATTCTCGATTTGGGGAAGGCCGACTTCAACGGGATGAGACAGAGACTGTCCACAGTAAACTGGGCAAAGCTGTTAATGGGTAAAATGACAGAAGATCAGTGGGAGATGCTCAAAAAATAATTTAAGGTGATACACAACCTGTTTATACCCCTGAGGGGTAAGTGCTCTACTTGCCAAAAAAAAAAGCCATGGATGACTAAAGAGGTAAAGTACGGCATAAAACTAAAAGAAAAAGCATACAAAAATGCAAAAAATAGCACAGATCCTGGCAAATGGGAAAGATACAAAGAACAGCAAAAGGTCACAAAACAGATAGTAAGAGCTACAAAAGGGGAGCATGAAAAGAAACCTGCAAGGGTTATCAAAATCAATACGAAGAATTTTTACAATTAAATTAGGAAAAAGAGGGTAGTCAGGAACAATGTTGGCCCCTTTAAACCTGAAACCGGTAATATTGTCAATGATAAGGAAATGGCAGATATGTTGAATAATTACTTCGCATCAGTATTTACAGAAGAAGAGGATAGCATGCCGGAAATCCCAAGGAAACTAATATTGAATCAGTGACAGGGAATCAATAAAATTAACGTAAGTAAGATAACAATAATGAAGAAAATAATGGCACTAAAGAGTGACAAATCCCCAGGACCAGATGGTTTCCATCCCAGGGTTTTAAAGGAAGTAGGTGAGCACATTGCAGATGTCCTAACTATAATCTTCCAAAGTTCTCTCGATTCAGGAACCATTCCTTTAGATTGGAAAATTGCGCATGTCATTCCGTTATTTAAGAAGGGCGAGAGAGGGAAACCAGAGAATTATAGACCAGTTAGCCTAACATCAGTTGTCGGGAAATTGCTAGAGTCTATAATTAAGGATTGGATGACTGAACACCTCAAAAATTTTCAGTTGATCAGAGAGAGCCAGCATGGATTTGTGAAAGGCAGATCATGTCTGACAAACCTGATTAAATTTTTTGAGGAGGTGAATAAAGTAGTGGACAGGGAATGTCTATGGATGTTATTTATATAGACTTCCAGAAGGCATTTGATAAAGTCACACATAAGAGACTAATGTAGAAGTGCACAGAATTGAGGGCAAATTACTGTCCTGGTTAGGAAATTGGCTGAGCGGCAGCAGACAGAGTAGGGATAATAGGCAGGTACTCAAATTGGCAGGATGTGACTAGTGGGGTCCCGCAGGGATCTGTGTTGGGGCCTCAACTATTCACAGTATTTATAAACGACTTAGATGATGGCATAGAAAGTCATCTATCCAAATTTGCCGATGACACAAAGATAGGCGGCATTGTAGGCAGTGTAGATGAAAACATAAAATTACAAAGGGATATCGACAGATTAAGTGAATGGGCAAAACTGTGGCAAATGGATTTCAATGTAGGCAAATGTGAGGTCATCCACTTTGGACCTAAAAAGGATAGAACGGGGTACTTTATAAATGGTGAAAAGCTAAAAACAGTGGAGGTCCAAAGAGACTTGGGGGTCCAGGTACATAGATCATTAAAATGACATGAACAAGTACAGAAAATAATCACAAAGGCTAATGGAATGCTGGCCTTTATATCTGGAGGACTAGAATATAAGGGGATAGAAGTTATGCTGCAGCTATACAAAACCCTGGTTAGACCACACATAGAAACATAGAACAGTACAGCACAGTACAGGCCCTTCGGCCCTCGATGTTGTGCCGAGCATTGTCCGAGACCAAGATCAAGCTATCACACTCCCTATCACTCTGGTGTGCTCCATGTGCTTATCCAATAACCGCTTGAAAGTTCCTAAAGTGTCCGACTCCACTATCACAGCAGGCAGTCCATTCCACACCCCAACCACTCTCTGAGTAAAGAATCTACCTCGGACATCCCTTCTATATCTCCCCCCATGCACCTTATAGTTATGCCCCCTTGTAACAGCTGCCTCTACCCGAGGAAATAGTCTCTGAACATCCACTCTATCTATCCCCCTCATCATCTTATAAACCTCTATTAAGTCACCTCTCATCCTCCTCCGCTCTAAAGAGAAAAGCCCCAACTCCCTCAATCTTTCCTCATAAGACCTCCCCCCCAAACCAGGCAGCATCCTGGTAAATCTCCTTTGCACTCTTTCCAATGCTTCCACGTCCTTCCTATAGTGAGGTGACCATAACTGCACACAATATTCCAAATGTGGTCTCACCAAGGTCCTGTACAGTTGCAGCATAACCTCACGGTTCTTAAACTCAAACCCTCTGTTAATAAACGCCAACACACCATAGGCCTTCTTTACTGCTCTATCCACTTGAGTGGCAACCTTCAGAGATCTGTGGATATGAACCCCCAGATCCCTATGCTCCTCCACGTTCCTCAGAACCCTGCCGTTGACCCTGTCATCCTTATTCAAATTTGCCATACCAAAATGAATCACCTCGCACTTATCAGGGTTAAATTCCATCTGCCATTTTTCGGCCCAGCTCTGCATCCTATCAATGTCTCTTTGCAGCCTACAACAGCCCTCCACCTCATCCACTGTTCCACCAATCTTGGTGTCATCAGCAAATTTACTGATCCACCCTTCAGTCCCCTTCTCCAAGTCATTGATAAAAATCACAAACAGCAGAGGACCCAGCACCGACCCCTGTGGCACACCGCTGGTAACTGGTCTCCAGTCCGAAAATGTTCCATCCACCACCACCCTCTGCCTTCTATGAGATATGGCTAGAGAACAAAGCATGTGTACCTTACAATTGCAGACCACTAAATTAAATCATCCTGACTATCTGCCGAGGTGTGATAAAGTTAATTAAGTCAGCCAGGAAGGTACCACATCAAAGACATAGCAAGATACAACTGAGACAATGAGGTGTAGTCGCAGGGGTTCTGACGTGTCAAAAGCTGCCGTCTGTATGTAAAACGAAAAGCTTTAAAATTTTTACTTTTTTACTGGGAAAATTTTTACTTTTTTACTGGGAATCACATCTGTGAACAAGCCAACGACGACTCGAGTCCGGATCACGTCATGTATCGTGACATAAACCCAAGATCCCGGTTGAGACCGTCTTCATGAGTGCGGAACTTGGCTATCAGTTTCTGCTCGATGATTTTGCGTTGTCGTGTGTTTCTAAGGTTGCCTTGGAGAACGCTTACCCGCAGATCCGAGGCTGAATGTCCTTGACTGCTGAAGTGTTCCCCGACTGGGAGGTAACAATCCTGCCTGGCGATTGTTGCGCGGTGCTCGTTCATACGTTGTCTCAGTGTCTGCATGGTCTCGCCGATGTACCATGTACCATGTCCTAGTAAAAAAGTAAAAATTTTCCCAGTAAAAAAGTAAAAATTTTAAAGCTTTTCGTTTTACATACAGACGGCAGCTTTTGACACGTCAGAACCCCTGCGACTACACCTCATTGTCTCAGTTGTATCT
Source organism: Squalus acanthias (assembly GCA_030390025.1). Taxonomy (NCBI): domain Eukaryota; kingdom Metazoa; phylum Chordata; class Chondrichthyes; order Squaliformes; family Squalidae; genus Squalus; species Squalus acanthias. The sequence goes on along the minus strand of CM059426.1, from coordinate 135,120,160 downwards.
TGCTATGTCTTTGATGTGGTACCTTCCTGGCTGACTTAATTAACTTTATCACACCTCGGCAGATAGTCAGGATGATTTAATTTAGTGGTCTGCAATTGTAAGGTACACATGCTTTGTTCTCTATCTATATATGCTTTGGCGATTCTGTATCTAATTTACTTCACCTGAGGAAGGAGCAATCGATAGCTCCGAAAGCTTGTGATTTCAAATAAAACTGTTGGACTATAACCTGGTGTTGTGCGACCTCTCAATTCTATGAGATAGCCAGTTACTTATCCAATCGGCCAAATTTCCCTCTATCCCACAACTCCTTACTTTCTTCATGAGCCGACCATGGGGAACCTTATCAAACGCCTTACTAAAATCCATGTATACGACATCAACTGCTCTACCTTCATCTACACACTTAGTTACCTCCTCAAAGAATTCAATCAAATTTGTTAGGCAAGACTTACCCTTCACGAATCCGTGTTGACTTTCCCTGATTAAGTTGCCCCTTTCCAAATGGTCATAAATCCTATCCCTCAGGACCTTTTCCATTATCTTACCAACCACCGAAGTAAGACTAACCGGCCTATAATTACCAGGGTCATTCCTATTTCCTTTCTTGAAGAGAGGAACAACATTCGCCACTCTCCAGTCCTCTGGCACCATTCCCGTGGACAGTGAGGACCCAAAGATCAAAGACAGAGGCTCTGCAATCTCCTCCCTTGCCTCCCAAAGAATCCTAGGATATATCCCATCTGGCCCAGGGGACTTATCGACCCTCAGGTTCTTCAAAATTGCTAAAACATCTTCCCTCAGAACATCTACCACCTCCAGCCTATCCACCTTTATCACACTCTCATCCTCAAGAACATGGCCCCTCTCCTCGGTGAACACTGACGAAAAGTATTCATTCATCACCTCTCCTATCTCTTCTGACTCCATGCACAAGTTCCCACTACTGTCCTTGACCGGCCCTACCCTCACCCTGGTCATTCTTTTATTTCTCACATAAGAGTAAAAGGCCTTGGGGTTTTTCTTGATCCGACCCGCCAAGGACTTCTCATGCCCCCTCCTAGCTCTCCTAAGCTCTTTTTTTAGCTCATTCCTTGCTACCTTGTACCCCTCAATCAACCCAACTGAACCTTGTTTTCTCATCTGGAGTACTGTGAGCAGTTCTGGGCACCACACCTTAGGAAGGATATACTGGCCTTGGAGGGAGTGCAGCGTAGGTTTACCAGAATGATATCCGGACTTCAAGGGTTAAGTTATGAGGAGAGATTACACAAATTAGGGTTGTATTCCCTAGAATTTAGAAGGTTAAGGGGTGATCTGATCAAAGTTTTTAAGATATTAAGGGGAACAGATAGGGTAGTTAGAGAGAAACTATTTCCACTGGTTAGGGATTCTAGGACTAGGGGGCATAGTCTAAAAATTAGAGCCAGAAGCTTTCAGGAGTGAAGTTAGGAAACACTTCTACACACAAAGGGTGGTAGAAGTTTGGAACTCTCTTCCGCAAACAGCAATTGAAGCAAGATCAATTGTTAATTTTAAATCTGAGATTGTTAGATTTTTGTTAACCGAAGGTATTAAGGGATATGGGGCAAAAGCAGGTTTATGGAGTTAGGTCACAGATCAGCCATGATCTCATTGAATGGTGGAACAGGCTCAAGGGGCTGCATGGCCTACTGCTGTTCCTGTGTTCCAGCGAGAGCACTAACCGCCTAAATCAAGGTCCGTCCAAAAATCAGAGCAGGCTGACCTCCAGCAGTAAATCGGTGGGACTATTTCTTTGCAATTTTTGTCACGCTACTGCCCCATTTAAAAGAAAAGAAAGACTTGCATTTATATAGTGTCTTTCACAACCACTGGACATCCCAAAGCGCTTTACAGCCAATGAAGTACTTTTTTCAATTTACAGGCATAATCGAGGAGATAGTGAGAAGAAAATCATACCCGTAAAGTCTAAACTATCTGTCCATTTTCTTCCTTCTGGCTCAAGTTTATATTTCCCAGCAACAGTAATGATTATCTCAAACACATTATTAGTATTCAATTTAATTATACTCCTTAGAATTGTGAATCATCAGTAAGAATTTCCTGCGGCTTCTTTTCTCAAGCATAAACATTCCCTATGTTTTTGTGGCCTCTTCATAGCTTAAGTACCTGATTAAAGTTGCTTCAGTTTATCAGATCTGATTATCAGCAGCACTTCCTTGCCACCCAACTGCAAGAAATTGGCAGTGGAGAAGAAATGGCAATTTGTTCCAAAATTATCCAACAATAGTTGACTAGTACACAGGGATTTTCCACCAACGGTCTTTCCCTATTGACGGGCTAGATTTGTTATCCATTTAATATAAAATAAACACATTAGAAACAATCAGAATTAGCATGTACTATGGCAAAAGCAAATACACAATTCATGATAACTCACATGCAGCCTGCCCACACCACCTTGAATGGGATTAGTTTTAAGTATCAGTGTTTAAGAATTGGCTACCACTCTCTGAACTTTGGAACGGATGGTCAAACACTAGCATTTTCTGACATTTTAGCAGCAACCTGGATTGTTGCGGATTTTTTTCTTGGTAGTAATCTGAAAACCTATACTTTATTTCAGCTGTGCAGATACAATCTGTTATTGCACATGCATTATTAAATACATTCTGCTCATGGTATTCTGAATCCAGTTTGAGAACATTGCAGTTGAAAATTTGAACTCTGCCTTTTCTCACTCCATGGGCTGGCTTTTCCTTCTGGATGCGGGATGGTGGCGGGTTCGCTCTTCAGCGGGTTCCGGTACCACTCCCAGTTGTAGTCGTCCTCCATTAACGATTTTCCCAAGATTGGCCTCATTAGGGCCGATGTGCGCGCTCGCCGACCCAATTGGTAGGTGCGGGTCAGCTCCCCATGCTTGATGACGTGCTAGGAGCCTGGATATTTAAAGGGGCCATGTCCCCTTTGCTTTTCACTTTCTTTGTTCTGCATTTAATTGCTGGTTGCTGCAGGAATGGCCGCACAACGCTCCAAGGCTGCTCCACATTTCGATGATGACTCCCTCAATGCTCTTGTGGAGGGAGTAAGATGATGAAAGAAGTCTTATTCCCCTCCAATGGACGGAGGAAGCCTCCTCAGCACACAAAGGCAGCCTGGCTGCAAATTACTGAGGTGGTAAGTGCTCGGTCTGTGTGTACACGCACCTGGGTGCAGTGCAGAAAAAGATTCAATGACCTGATGTGTTCAGCAAAAGTGAGTATAACATCACACTTACCTTCAGTCTGCTTCCCATCTCTTCTCATCCCCATCACTCTGCATTGGCAACCTACTCCTGCACATCCCAACTGACCCTAACACCCCTTGCACCCTCACCCATCCCTCTCTCTCTATGTATAGAATCACTTCACCATCCCACTAAGCACCCCTCACACTCGATCTCACTCTTATGCAATGACAACAACTAACAACGCACAGGGAGGGACCTTGGTATTGGCACCTCACTCCATCTTGTCTCCCTCTAAACATTTATGTTAACCATTCTTAGCACTCACTCCATCAATCTCGCTGAAACTCCACTTGTGTCCCTCATTGCAGGAAAAGAGGGAGGACAGGAGGAGGCGCACCATCCCGGGTGCATATAACCACCACTGAGGATGCAGCTCTAGAGATCGTGGGAGGTGCAGAGGAGTTGGAAGTGGGGGACGGAGAGACAGGCACAGTACAGCAAGCTGGTGACAGAATTGATTTGCAAACCTATCATTTTGTTTTCATGAGTGACTGATAGGGCATCTGATGCTCATAGAAATATAGTTATGATCATCTGCACAATGGGATGTGTCTGCTACCTACATATAACATGGCTAACTCATGCCTTTACTCCCCTACAGGACCATCGAGAGCCCACTCCCCACTGTCCATGAGGAAGAGCCGGAGGACTCCTCAGAGGAACCTGCAGCATCTGAGGGAGCAGCGTCAGCAGAAATGAGTGCACCCTGCACCAGCGCAGAGACACACACCTCGTGGTTAGTTTGCGAGATAGCGTAGTGTTGTCACCTGGTGTATCACAGCTCACAAGTGAGCATGAGCAGATGGTGGAGACAGGGACAGCGGTGGAGAGTCTTTGTCGGAGGCTGCAGGGTGCTCCTAGCTCTACTCAACTGCATGTAGACGCTGTGCCTCTGGGGCCATCCAGAAAGAGAGCAGTGCTGGAGCTTCAGGAACAAGTGCAGGAGGCTTTGACTGGGTTTGCATCCACGGTAACTGCAAGTGTGCAGAGAATGGAGGAGTCCACGTCAAATATGAGCAATGCCATGGTGCACGCAATGGCGAATGTAGGTGCCGCTATGGAAAGGATGGCAACCTTCATGGAGGACATAAATTGCCAGACTCAACAGAACATGGTAACACTTCTAAATAGGTCATCTATGGAGGATAGATGGGCATCTATTGAGGAGTGAAACCAGAGGTTCATGTACGTCCTTGTTATGAGGAATGTCAGCACAGAAATGGGTCCTCGTGGCCCAACTATGTGCAGTAAGGTGCTCTCCAGCTACTTGCTAGCAGTGAAGTGTGGGTGACCCATGAGAGGGATGGTGGTGGTCGACAACAAGGAAGTGGGGGCTCCTCTCCAAATGCTCACACTCCCATGCCACTACGGAGCCCTTGGTCAGAGCCCCAGATGCCTAACCCAACTGATATGGCCTTCTCTGCCCCTGCACAGCTGCAGGAGGAGCAGACTGTTGCAGAGCCCTCCCAGTCTCCTATACCCAGAGGACACCCACCAAAGGCGTCTAAGCAGGTGCAGCAGGGAAGTGAGCATGCTGCCTCTCCATCTGCTGAAGCCACAGGGGAAGCACCACGTAGAAGCACGTGTAAGAGAAAGCTAAAGCACAAATAGTCACAAGGGTGATTTAATAGTATACCATTTTACATTTGTCATGTTTATTTCTAGTGTATTAAAGTTATGCGATTTGAATGATTCAATGCGTTGACCTATGTGTGCTCAGAATTGGAAGTGTCACATTAAGGGTTGAGAGCACCTTTCATCTGCAGTGATGTTGGGGAGAGTGATAGGAATGCATAGTTCAATGTTCAGATGCTGTATTTTGTGGAATGGAGGTTCGGCCAACCCTCATGTGCATGTGCCAGCCGCATGTATGTACAGCGTAAAGTTAGGCGAATCTGGCATGGATTAGTCCATCCCTTGCCTGACGGCCAGCAATGAGGTCGTGTGCTGGTCGCACTGGGACAGGCGCGTCCACCAGGTGTTCCTCATTTGCAGCATCATTTACCTCCTCCTCTGAGGAGGAGGCTGTGCGCTGAGCCACTTGTTCCTCAGGCAGTGGTAAGCCACGCTGCAGTGCGATGTTGTGCAGGGCACAGCAGACCACGATGATTCTGGACACTCTGGCTGGTGCATACTTTAGGGCTCCACCAGATCTGTCCAGGCATCGGAAGCGCATTATGAGCAATCCTATGGTTTGCTCTATGATGCTTCTGGTGGAAATGCGGCTCTCATTCTAATGCTCCTCAGCTTCGTTTGATGGCCTCCTCATCGGTGTCATTAGCCACATCTTTAGGGGATAGCCCTTGTCTCCAAGTAGCCATCAGAAAATTGGGTTGGCAGATTGAACAGCTGAGGCACAGTGGACTGCCGCAGGATGTACGAGTCATGGCAGCTGCGAGGGAACTTGGCGCAAACATGCATAATGTTCTTCCTATGGTTACACACCAGCTGCACGTTAAGGGAGTGGAAGCCCTTGCGGTTCACAAATACAGCTGGGTTGTGATGGGGTGCCCTGATGGCCACAGGTCTGCAGTCGATGACGCCCTGTACCCTAGGGAAGTCTGCCATATTGTCAAACCCAACCACCCACGCCATTACACTTGCTTCATCCGTTGAGAAGTGGATGTAATTGTGCGACTTGGCAAACAGGGCATCGGTAACCTGTATGATGCAACTGTGTGTGGCCGACTGGGAGATGCTGCTGATGTCTGCAGATGATCCCTGGAAGGACCCTGACGCAAAGAAGTTGAGGGCGGTGGTGACTTTGACAGTCACTGGTAAAGAGTGTCCACCCGCTCCTCTGGGCTCCAGGTCTTGTTGCAGCATTGTGCAGATGTCTGCGACCACCTCTTGCGAAAGTCTCAGCCTCCTTTGGCACTGCTGCTCAGTCATGTTGAAGAAGCTCATCCTCTGCCTGTAAACCCTGTGTTGGGGGTATCTCCTGTGGCGCGGTGCAGCCCTGCGCTGACGGCCTCTGCAGCATCAGATGGCTCAGGAGAAGGTTGGCGCTCTCGTTGTCGGTGCTGCTGGTGTGCCTGGTTCTGCTGCTGCCGCGGTGGCTCGTCCTCAGAATTTGAGGACCATGATGAGAGAGTATAAATGGTTCCCATTATGCTGGTTAAAATGTCACTTGAGGATGAAACGTTATAAGCGCTCAGTCAAAGTGGAGAGAGGTTATTCCAAGGAGGTCACGGTGTACATAGATCTCACAACACACACTTACAACCTCAAAACACCTGAATAATGTCTTCAACATCCTGCAATCAGAAAGTTCAGGCTTTTGAAATTCAACTAAAGTGGCAGGTTATCTTTGATGGTGCTCTTGCAGCTGTGAAGTATTCAGCTTGTTGGAACAGCCGACTCAATCAGCTGACGTGTTCCTGGAACGCCGTGGAACACGCTGAAAATGTTGCAAAATTGAAAACCCCTATCAAAATAGGATTAAACAGGTAATTACTTAACTGCCTCTCCCGCGCTTTGTGTCGGGTCTGATCAGGAGTCGCAGATCCGACACCTTGGAAAGTCGCATGGAGGCGGGTTCGCAACCCGCTGTCAATCATCTTGGATTTAACTCCGGACCCACCTCCATACCCGTCCTCTGAGCACCGGCACAATCGCGGCCCACCTCTCTACCATGAAGTTTTGCAGCACAAATTGTGAGCTGGTATCACAATTCAGCACATTTACAGCAAATTAATGTTACAGAATAAATTGCATGAGCAAATCAACCTAAAATATAATGTCGCAGCAAATAACAACTGAAAACAAGTGCAATAGCAATACAAGGTCTTATCTGAAGAGGCGTGTTGGGGGCGGGACTGCTGGTTTCCGGGTTCTAGTCCCACCCCAGCGACGTCTGACGAGCAAACGCTATTTTCCCTTGATTGGCCTTATTAAGCCCGCCCTGCAGGATTGCCGGCCAATTAAGGGAAAGCCGGTGTCAGATGACGTCAGTGCATGATGCTTCATCTACCGGTTTTGTTAAAGTGACAGGCACCATAATTTTTTGACAGATGAATTGTCAGTGTTTGACAGCATTGAGGTGCTGTCAAACACTGACAATCACTGTCCAAAGGTGAGCCCTTTCACCCAGACTCTCCAATGACTCTCTCCTTAGGAGAAAACAGATGGCAGCTGCATGTGAGATTGCAGAAGCCATCTGTCAATTCTACCGATCAGAAAAGGCTTTACAGAAACATCAAATCTTGTCACCTGCAGAAAGATATAAACAGAATAAAAATATTTCTCACTACATTCTCTCACCTGTCAAACTTATCTGTGCACCATTGCACCCATCACACTACCTCTGCAGCTGTCATTTGCACACTTACACTGCAGCAGACCGACAGCTCACCTCGTTGACCCTGGCGGGGTTTCCCGCCGTTGGGAAGCCCGCATCAGCAGGCGTAAAATGGTGAAAAGCCTCTTAACTGCCTGTTAACAGGCAGTTAATTGGCTCTAATCCCCTTCCCGCCACTAGGAGATGGGTCCCTGCACGAGTCGGGGCCCCACCTCCCGGAAAGTTGGTTCGGAGGCGGGTTGGAACCCGCTCCCAATTTTTCCCATTTTCCCAGCAGTCCCACCTCCAAACCCGCCTCCTCAGGGCTGGGAAAATCCAGTTTTTGTGGATAGGAATGTGTTTTGGTGTTATCCTTGGCTTAGTAGCAGCACTCTTGCCTCTGAGTCAATGGCCTAGAAATTCGGGTGGCCGGCTTGCCGCGGGGGTAAGGATCGCGCGCGATATCACCTACCGCGTCTGCCGTCTTTGTTTGCCCCCGCAGGAACTTCGGGTCCTGGGCCTCTCCCTAGTGCCGGCGCGCAGTGCTTGCGTGTTCCAGGGGCGCAGGTAGTGCGATGCGACCCCTGGGATCACGTGGGCCATGGAGAGCCAATGGCAGCAGACCATCTTTCATTCATAGATTTGACAGGAGACCTGTCAAATCTGTGAATTGAAATCGGCCCCAAAAGAACAGCTAAACCTCAAATAAATTTAAAAAAAACCCATCACATTAATAAAATAACTATAGTTAAATAAATTAACCACTTTAAACAAAAATGTAAACTTTTGAAAACATTTAAATTCTTTTTAAAAGTTATAAAAATAAACTTACCTTTCTTTAAAGTCTCTAAAAAAGATAAACCTGTTGAAAAATTTTTAAAATTATACTTAATTAACTACTTACCTTGTTCAAAAGGGGTCTTACGCCTCCTTTTTACTTGTGTAGAATCTTCCATACTTACCCTCGCGTTGAAACCTGAAAAAAAAACTAAGTGTGCTGCGTGCGCGCAGCCTCTAGTGCGCACGCGGTTCACCTAGGAACCGCCCCCTTCGCCATACCGGAAGTGCCGGTTTCCCACGCATGCGCAGTGCATGCAGGAAACCGGCACTTCGGGAGTGAATACGGGTGAGTACGCACTGAGTACTCACCCGAGAACGGCCAAATTTTTGGGCCAATATGTTGTTGGTTCAAGTGTCACTCCAGGATTTAAGCAAATAATCTGGACTGATACTTCAGTACTGAGGGAATGCTGCACTGTCAGAGGTGCCGTCTTTCAGATGAGTAATTAAACTGAGAGTCCCGTCTGCCCTCTCAGTTGGATGTAAAAGATCCCATGGCACTATTTGAAGAGCTGGTGTCCTGAGCAATATTTATCACTCAGCCAATACTACTAAAAAAACAGATTATTTGATCATTTACATATTGATGTTTATAGAACCCAGCTGTGAACAAATTGGCTGCTGTGTTTTCCTACATTACAACAGTGATTACACTTCGAAAGTACTTCATTGGCTGCAAAGCAATTTGGGACGTCCTGTGGATTTGAAAGGTGTTATATAAATACAAGTTCTTTCTTACTTCTTTCTGCAACCTTACTTTCAAGGGTACCTACGTGCAATAATATTCTTAGCCTTCGACTGCAGAGTCCATTCTATACTCTGTCAATCAAATGGCCCTCAGGATCAGTATTTCAATACTATAACCTTTAACATCAGAGGGCAACTGTATAATATAGCACAGCCTAACATTCAATCCCATTACTGACAATGACTAACCAGCAAAATAGCAGGGAAAATGAATTTCACCCAGTCAAGTGAGTTTTGCATGCACATTCATAAATTTGTGTTTTTAATGGCAGAAGAAAGCACAAGAATGAGCAATGTCCATGACATAATAACCAAACCACCAAAAGAGTTCCTGATCCAAATATACCAAGCAAGAAGCAACAAATTCACATCACTTGACAGCAGACATCCAATAGAATGCATAGTAAAACTCATGATAACAACAATATGTCACGGAGTATCTTGACTGGATCGTGTAATGATCACATATTACTTGACACTCATGTCTGTGATCTCAACAATACATCTCAGTCAACAGTTGGTTACTCTTGCTCACGAAGACTGTTGTGAAAATGCAGCCATTGTGTTATTTTTTAATCTTGTACAAAATGTATTACCATATATATAAGAGTAATTTTTCATCTTCAATGCTTCCAGTGGAGAGCTTTGCATGTCAGGAGCACATATTAGATTTCAGGCACAGTCCCCCATGATTTTCCACTGAAGATGAAAATTTACTTTATATTGAAAACTCTAGTTGTCAATGGGTTAAATTATATTACCACTTGAAATCCAAGCTTGACTTATCATGCGGGCCACTGTTTAATGCTGAAAGAATAAATCAAATTCTGGGTTTCTTGCATGGGATTGAAGAATTTTTACTGGTCTTTTGGGGATTGCATTCTGTGATCCTGACCATTTATAATTAGGCCCGTTGGGTTGTAGTGGCTCAATAGCTAAATTCTGTTTTTATTACATGGGATTTTGAGGATCATGGTCTGCGATTGCATTCATTTTTCGGCAAAAATCACTAATTGCTGGCCCTGTTTGTCATGGATAAGTAATATGTTTGTCATGGGTATGAAAAATTCAGAACCAATGAGTGATATTGGGGCAAACGTGGATTCACTTAACTCTTCGGCCGACACACAGAGTGATCCCTAGTTATTAATATCACATCAGTGGTCTTTCAAATGTGAGCGAACATCCCAACCAGCATTTCTTTTATGCCTTAATGTACGACTCCCATTGGTGCAGCACAAGACAATCAGAACTGCAGTGAACAAGAATATCCAGAGCCTCTGAAGATCATAAGGTAGCTTAAACTCCATAAATATCACTGCAACTCAATCCCTTTTCTGGCTGTGATACCTCATGATATGCTCCTCAAACTGGTGTCCCTACAAATCCCTTATCCATCAGGTATCATTCGTTTCCAGCCCAGCCCCCTTCAAAATGCCATCTCAAATGTCAAAACATGTGGAATAATGCATGTGAGTTACAAGGCAGTAATCCAGTCAGAAATTTCAGACAATGTGCTTAACCATGAAACTGAAGTTCAAGGGGGCGAGCAAAATCATCTGAACTGTATGATTAAAGTGTAGTCAGCTCTGTTTTTTTATTATTCTCAATGATATACAGTTTCATTTTTTACTGTTACATTATTATCATTTTCAGGAGAGTGCCGCAGTCTTGCAGCAATATTGAATCTTTGTAGAAAGTTATCGCAATCTTTATCATGGGCATTATTGGAAATTGACAAAAATATTTTATAAAACTCTATATGCAATATATAGCATTAAAATGTATAGTATTGCAGTCATAAGACTAATTAAAATGAATATTATATATGAAGGAAAAGGTACATAGTAAACTTTCTAAAATCAGAGTAAGGGGAGAATACCTAACTTAAAGATCTGGTTAACTGTTACAATATAATCATTAAATTTTCAAAAGAAACAATAATTAAGTGCTTGGAGCATTGTGGTTTCAGTCAACATTGGTTCCTGTCCTGGCTTAAGCCCAATAGTGTTCAAACTCCTCTCATCTATTTCCACATAAATTCAGACATCTTAGAATATAAGAACATAAGAAATAGGAGCAGGTGTAGGCTATTCTGCCCTTCGAACCTGCTCCACCATTCAATAAGATCATGGCTGATCTACCTCAACTCCACCTTCCTGCACTATCCCCACATCCCTTGATTCCCGTAGTATCCAAAAATCTATCGATCTCTGTCTTGAATATACCCAATGACTGAGCCTCCACAGCCCTCTGGGGTAGAGAATTCCAAAGATTCACAACCCTCTAAGTGAAGAAATTTCTCCTCATCTCAGTCCTAAATGGCCGACCCCTTATTCTGAAATGGTGACCTCTAGTTCTAGACTCCCCAGCCAGGGGAAACATCCTCCCTGCATCTACCCTGTCAATCCCCTTAGGAATTATATATGTTTCAATGAGGTCACCTCTCATTCTTTTAAACTCTAGAGAATATAGGCCTAGTCTACTCAATCTCTCCTCATAGGACAATCCCCTCATTCCAGGAATCAGTCTAGTAAACCTACGTTGCACTCCCTCTAAGGCAAGTATATCGTTCCTTAGTTAAGGAGAACAAAACTGTACACAGTACTCCAGGTGTAGTCTCACCAAGGCCCTGTATAATTGCAGCGAAACTTCTTTACTCTTATACTCCAATTCCTTTGTAATAAAGGCTTACATACCATTTGCTTTCCTAATTGCTTGCTGTACCTGCATGTTAACTTTCTGTGATTCGTGTACAAGGACACCCAAGTTCCTCTGAACACCAACATTTCCCAATCTCTCACCATTTAAAAAATATTCTGCTTTTCTATTTTTCCAACCAAAGTGGATAACTTCACACTTCTCCACATTATATTCCATCTGCCACGTTCTTGCCCACTCACTTAACCTGTCTATATCCTTTTGCCTAAAATTGAGGCCTTTTATTTAGATCCTGATTGAGTAAAACATCTGTATCAATAAATTAAATTGACATCCTCCAGTTAATTATTAAATTTAATGCAAATGTTATATAACTGCCTACATTTGATGAAGTCTTTCAACTAGCATCTGTTGCTGCAGTGTATTTACATTAAAAATCCAATGTGGCCCGGATTTTATGGTCAGCAGCGAACAAATGGTGCCAGCCATTCATTACACTTACACTTATCCATAGACTTTTTATGGGGTTTTGCACTGGAACTTGTGGTGATTAGAAATCCATTTCAGTGCAGTGGCCTCTACAGGGCACCTGGGACTTGTGTGAACAGGACAAGCAACTGTGTGTATCCTTAACCAATCAGATTGAAGAATCCTTACTAAGGCATGCCGGCCTAGAAATTCAAACAGTTTGCGCTGGTCGTTAAGGCCCATTTTGGTCAAAAATGCCTGTCGCCTCACTCTCGACTGCCTCCGGCATGGGACATTGCGGCTGCCATTTTGGTAAGGGCCAGAGCACTGCCGTTGGCAGCGCTGGACCCTGAAATGTATATGGGCAGAGCATGACATTGAGGCCACGTCTGCAAACTTTGACCTTTTCGCTCTGTTTACCGCCGGGTCCTAAGCATGCTCAGAAAAGCATGCATGAAGCAGCCCTGCAGAGACACTGTCAGCACTTCTTAAAGGGACACGTACATCTTTCAGGTAAGTTTGAATTTTTGCTTTTGGACTGTTTTTTAAATATTTAATTGAAGTAGTGGCTTGGTGCAATAGATGTTAAAAGTTTTTAAAGTGTGCAGGGAGTGCTGCTGAATGCTTGCAAGGCTTCGGATGGGAAAGGAAGGCCTTGCAGAGGGAAGAGGAAGATGCAGAAGAGGAAGACGCAGAAGAGGAAAACGCCGAAGAGGAGGAAGCGGAAGGAAGGATGTAACCCAGACAGCCCATTTCTGGCTGAGATATCCGAGGTGGAATCATCCACCTGCGGTACGAGTAACCACAATCCCAATTTCCCTTTCAACATTTGTCCCACACCTTACCTTCACTCTGTTACTGACCATCGCAGCATCCTCTTGGCCACAATGGTGAATTAAAAGCCACCACAAAGCAAACTTTCCAATCCAACTTTATACATCTATCCATCCAATATGACATCAAGGGGTAGAAATTAGGTCGCGCCCCATTTGGGGCGCAAATATCGTCTGGACGCAAATATTAGCGCCTGGCGCTAATTATCGGCACTGACAGGAAACTTCACTTTTACCGCCCCGGGAGGTGAGTGGAGCGCTAAAGCAGGCGCTGCACACCTGTCTTAAGGCGCAAAGGCCAAGGAGTGAGGCGCTAACTCAGCGCGCGAGCGCAGCACAGCTGCTGCCAGTTAGCAAGGGAACACAGACACACTGGCGCCGGACACTTCTTAAAGCGGGGGGGGCCACTTGCTCCCCAGCCACACCCTGCTCATTGCAGCCTTGAATCTCAGCCTGGAGAGACCTGTGAATCCATTTTGCTGCCAAGCATGGAGAGGGTGAGAGAACGCGCTCATCGCTTCACCGAGCGGGCCTTGGATGCTCTGGTTGGCGCAGTGGAGCGCAGACGATGTATGCTGTTCCCTGAGAGTGGCAGGAGGCCTTTGCCACGCGAGTTCAGAAGAGTGTGGAGGGAGGTGGCTCAGAGCGTCTCCTCCAAGAGCATGGTGCCCAGGACCCATACTCAATACCGCAAAAAGGTCAACGACCTCACTCGGGTCGTCAGGGTGAGTGGCTTTTTCTCAATACTTCTCCATCCCTCCATCTCAACCTCACTCTATGGCCAGAGGGTCTTAAAACCCCAATGCACAACACTCATCCAACACCTATGGCCCTTTCATCAAACACACACACACATTCCACACTTTGCATACAGTAAGGGCTATTCACCTATGGGAGGCACATCAGGCAAGACCATGGCTGCATATTGTAAGGGCTATTCACCTATGGGAGGCACATCAGGCAAGACCATGGCTGCATATTTACTCAGATGCTGTCCTTTTTCTTGCAGGCTAAGCTGGCTCATAATAGGAGACAGCAGCAACGGACAGGTGGAGGGCGGCTTCAGCTGCAACCCCTCAGCGATCTGGAGGAGCGCGTCCACAGGATTGTGGCAAGCCGGGTGATCGGTCCCGTCGCCACTGGAGACGCCGACCCCGTTCTGGACAGCAATGGTAAGGTCATCACCTTTTTGTCCTCTGTCCTTCCACTTGTCCCTCACAACACCAGCCTTTGACACTTTCAATCCAACTTGCTAACTCGCTGCACTTATTCCTCCCTTACTGCCACCCTGTCCTCACGCTAAAGCCACTCTTGTACCTCCCTGCTTTCAGATGGTGATTCACCAGCTGAGGAGACGGGCCCTGAAGCTGCCACTGGGAGTGATGCTGCAGCTGAGGAGGAAGAGGAAGCCAGAGCATCAGTGCCACCCTCTCCCGAGGAAGCCCATGCCCACACTGGGAACACGCCTTCCCCGGAGGGGAGCAGGGGGGAAGGGGCTGATGATGGTGAAGCTCCAGGACCCAGCGGGCTGCAGCAACGCCATGGGGGGGGGTAGGGAAGAACAGGGGCCTTCTCCCCAGAGGGAGAGTATGCCAGACATTCCTACTGCAATGGACGCAGAGGAGGAGCGGCTGATTGCAGAAATGAACACCCAGGCGGTGTGCATGCACACTGAGCTCATGGGTGCAGTGGGAAGGGTGCCCGAATGCATTGAGTCACTGGCAAGGAGTGTGGAGCACTTCGCTGTAGCACAGGCGGATGCCACACTAACGCTTAGTGCTGCAATTCAGTCACTGGCTGCCGTGATCCCACCTCTGACTGCTCTCATACAGACTCAGATGGAGGCCACGCGAGCACAGACTGCTGCCAACCTCGATGGTTCATGCACATGTCCCCGGGGCTGTCACCGCGCCGCAGCAGGCCAGCAATCTGTTCTCCGGCAGATTGCTCCGGATGCTGAAGTGCTGCCCCGTGGGAGTGCCAGTGTGTCGGGCGAGCAGGGAGTTGCTGTCCTCTCGCACGATGACAGCATTCCTGCTGCCAACACTGTCACTTCTCCACTGCACTTGCCACCGCCTGTAGGACAGACTGCTGCCGCCCATGCAGAGTTGGTGCAGTCTGCAGCCGGGCCCTCCAGGCCCAGAAGTGGTCGAGGCCGTCCTTCAGGGGCATCTGCAGTGTCAGGGTCTGACGAGCAGCAGCCTTCCACCAGCCTTGCTGCAGCCACTGAGGTCCCATTACGGAGGAGCAGTAGGGTTAGAAGGGGGGAAGTGCGCAAGGGAAGGAGATCACCCTCGAAGGGCAAAAAGTAGGAGGTGTGACAAAATGCTGGTCATTTTTTTATTAAAGGCCGAGGTTCATGGTCCAACTTTTGTTTAGTGTTTTGGACATTATCTCCAGGTTGTGAGAACCAGTTATGTTATTGACTGTTTTTTTGTGTTTATTTCTATGAGTTTGTCATGAGGAATTGACACACACAGAGTTTGTAAAATAAATAAGTTTCTGTATTCAAAATATACATGGCTGGTGGTTGGAATTATTGGTGCCTTGGCCGGCTTAGGGTTGCGTGCTGGGTTGATTAGTGTTTGTAGCAATGGCAGGGGCCCTAGAAGCGGCTTGCTATTAGTCATTGACGGACGGCCCTTGCAGTTTGACCATTGTGGGCCGCCCTCCCGCCTTGGTGCTGCTGATGATCATCGTCCTCGTCCTCTTCCTCCTCTTCCTCCTCCTCCTCTGGTGGTGCTACAAGGCCTGGTGGCATTGGCTGGGTCCTGAGGATTGCCATGTTGTGCAACATGCAGCACACGACTACGAAGTTCGAAACTTGCTCAGGCGAGTACTGCAGGGCTCCTCCGGAATGGTCCAGACAGCGGAACCGTTGTTTCAGCACGCCGATTGTGCGCTCAATAATGTTCCTGGTTGCTTGATGGCTTTCATTGTACCGCAGCTCAGCAGGGGTGTTTGGCGTACGGAGCGGTGTCATCAGCCAGGTGCTCAATGCGTACCCCTTGTCCCCCAGAAGCCAACCAACTGGCTGATGCGGTGCCTCGAAAACTTCTGCCACAGTAGTCTGGCGCAGGATGAAAGCATCATGGCAGCTGCCCGGATAGTGGGCATTGACAGCGAGTATCACCTGTCTGTGGTCACAGACCAACTGCACATTCAAGGAATGGAACCCCTTTCTGTTCCTGAATTCCTCTGCATTCTCTCGCGGAGCACGCAAAGCCACATGCGTGCAGTCAATGGCGCCCTGCACCATGGGGAAGCCCGCTACCCTCGCAAAGCCCAGAGCACGGTCACGCTGCTTGTCTGGGGTCATAGGGAAAGAGATGAAGTCTCGTCTCCTTCTGAAGAGGGCATTGGTGACCTGCCGGATGCAGCGATGCACCGCAAACTGGGAGATATTGGCGAGGTCCCCAACAGCAGCTTGGAATGAGCCAGTGGCGTAGAAGTTCAAAGCCACTGTGACCTTCACTGCCACCGACAGAGACGTCCTGGACCTCAGCTGAGGCTGCAGATCTGGCTGCAGCAGGTGGCAGAGCTCAGTGACCACCTCCTTGCTGAATCGCAGCCTTCGCAAACACAGCTCCTCGGACATATGGATGTAGGAGAGCTGTTCACGATATACCCTGGGAGGGTAAGCTCTCCTGTACATGCGCCTGATGGCCCTCCTCCGTCTGGCCATCATTGCCACTCTCTGTCTGCGTCTCTGTATCCTCCGATTCAGCTGGAGCAGGACGACGCCCCCAATCAGTGCAGCCCCCATATTCTCTTTGCCAGAAAAGTAATGAGGTACAGCAACTAAAGTAGCAACAAAGTTAGGATGAATAGGCAAAACTACCTCACAAAGCGTTGAGTCAATGTAGAAGTCTCTCTCTCTCTCTCTCCGAATCTCTCTCTCTCTCTCAGAACGAGTGGTGCATAAATGTCGACCACAGAAAAAGACAGGAAGAGGCCCCCTTTAAATAGCGTCCCCCCCAGCCCCACACCGATTGATAGCGTTCCAGTCTTCCGGTCGTTGGAAGCGCCAGGCGGTAAGGCAGGGGGCGCCACTCAATTTCCGCTCCGGGGCGCCCCAAGGGCGTTGCACCATGGAATGACGTCATAATCTGCGCGCGCAGGTGGTCGCAGCGGTAAGTTTTAGCGCCGC
This sequence comes from Squalus acanthias, assembly GCA_030390025.1. Lineage (NCBI taxonomy): Eukaryota > Metazoa > Chordata > Chondrichthyes > Squaliformes > Squalidae > Squalus > Squalus acanthias. The sequence continues at coordinate 135,102,911 of CM059426.1, read as the reverse complement.
CGCACAATCTCAAGTTAAGTTCTCGAGCGGCGCAAACATCGCTGCGCCCGGGCGTTAGCGGCTTAACGCCCCATTAGCGCCCTCTTAAGGCGCTAACGGGAGGCGCAACCAACTGAATTTTTACCCCCAAGAGACCAACTAATCACCCTTGTGCATTCCCTTAGTGACTGTCTTATGTGTGCCTTCTCCAACTGATGTCATGCAGTGCAACCCCAGTGGCTGCAGCATGGCTGCTGGAAGGCTGCTGACTTTCAGTAGGGGTCACTGCAGATGGCCTTGCAGGACGACCTCGAGGAGCTGGTGGCTCGGAGTGTGAAATTGAGTGATGGTGTTTCTTCTTCATCTTCACTCTCCTCTCCCACTCCTCAGTTAACCGCTGGCTGGGCAGGCTGGATTTCTTGGGTGTGTGAAATGAGGAAGGCACAAGGGTAAGGTTGTGGTGAGGGGAGGGTGGGAAAGCAAGAGCTGCATGGTTACACCATACATACCTTGTAAATCAGAAGAGATTGTGGGATGAGGGGGAAGTGGGATGCAAGAAGGAGGATAACGTATGCGGATGCCGGCATCTTATGTACTTTCAGCCTCACCGCTGGCCAAGGGCTCAGCCATGCCCCTGCCAAGAATGGCCTGCACTGTCTCCTCCAAGGGAGTGTGGTGAAGTTAGGAATGGGAGATGTGCCTCGTGTTTGGTACAGATGGTTGGTTGGTGAGTGATGGCGGGGGGTGAGGGTACGGCATCATGCAATGAGAAGTGTGTGAGGCTAGTGGTGCAATTGGTAGGAGATGGCTAATGAAGATGCATTCACTGATCATGCCCACTGGTCTGAGGCCATGAAACTTCTTTGGGCACTGGGCACTGGAGCCAGGTGGTGGGGGTGACACTGCTGGCAGTGACGGCCTCGGTGACCTGGTCCCACATCCTTCTTTCTGGAGGGCCTTCTGGCCCCTGTGGATAGAGGACCTCTCTTGCAGTGTTGACCCTGTGCACAAAGCTGGAGTGCTGCGTGCAAGACTCTGGGTGCCCTTTCCCTGGCCTGTTGAGCCATTTGTGTTAACGCTGAAGCACTTTTACCATTTTTTTAGCTGCAGAAGGCAGTTCAGCTTTAAGAGCTGAAGACTGCCATTTGAGAATTATTTTTAATGTTTATTTTTTTTTCAAAAGGCAGCTGAGCTGTAAGGGCTAAAGTCTGCCTATCTTTAAATGATTATTTTATTCATTTTAGAAGGCAGTTCCCCTTTAAGGGACTGACACTGCTTTCTAAAATGACAGCCTTGCTTTAAGACAACGCTGCTCTTGCTCCAGGGACGCTAAGGCCATACACACTGGGCCTCCTGCTGAGAGTACCGCTGGAAAACCAGTCTTGCATAGTAGGTTTAGTGGTGCGCTAATTTTAAATTAACAGGCTGCAGCAAAATCCAGGCCAAAAGTTTATTGCACTGAAGATCTAATCAACCAATCATGTCTGTGCCAATTCTCTGGCAGCCATTAACTTCGGCCCGCGGTGGCACCGGCAGGTTTCCAGCCTATTCCAATTTCTAGGCCACAGAGTCTGAACCAGGAAGTGTAAGTTAGAATATTTAATTCAAATCACTGTGCAGTAAGCAAAATAAAGAGAGGGAAATAAAGTGGGATTAAAAGAGAGATAAAAAGACAGAAACAAAATGTTTTTAAAAATGTATTTAAATTTTATTTTTTTAATCTCCAACAATAATTAAAATCTGAAGGAATGAAACTCCACATTTGTAAAAGTTAATTTTCAGTGCCAGAGAGGTTATTTGGCAGTAATTAAGAATTATCACGCCTTTAAAAATTTACTTACACTGGAATGGACAAGCCCTAACTTTTTCTGGTGAGTTTAGTGGGCAACTATCACGCAAGTACAGCAAATTCATGGTCTTCTATGTATTTCAATGTCGAGTCTCTCTTCGAGATACTGGTAGAGTGAAGCTTCTGGAGGAGCAGGGCAAATCGAACAGCAACTTCCTGATTTCCACATTTTACTTCGCATGTGCAGTCACCAGAAGTTGTTGTCTGATTTATTCGTTAATAATGGTAAGTGCTGATAGCCTCATCGTTATTTCTACCACAAAATCCGGGCAAATGTGTAATTCATTCCAGTGTGCAAATCCCACTTTGATTTTGTGGTTTTGGTTTTAATAAATCTTCAATAAGTTGCATTGAATTAGAGGCTGTATCATTGCATTCCTAGTAGGGTAGTGTGATATTTAAGATACAATTTATTGCAGGGAAGGCATCTTTCTGAATAGATGAGCTAAGATGAGTCAAATTGCCTTCCTCATCCATATTTATCTTGTGAAAATATCAAAACAGGCCTGAAATTTTCAGATATCATTAGTGCAATACAGCTATCTCAGAAGCAGTTAGTGTGGATGATATAAGTATAGAATTTCAGTGATTTCATATTTTTATATTTATACATTTACCTTACAGTCGTGGGGTAAATTTCCATCTTTACCACCAACCCAGGCATAAAGTTTTATCTGAGCAGAACAACGAGAAAAGTTGGTCTGGGAGGATCTCATGCCATAATAGAGACATAGAAACATAGAAACATAGAAGATAGGAGCAGGAGTAGGTCATTCGGCCCCTCGAGCCTGCTCCTCCATTCAATGCGATCATGGCTGATCATCCAAATTCAGTACCCTGTCCCTGCTTTCTCCCCATATCCCTTGATCCCTTTAGCCTTAAGAAATATATCTAACTCCTTCTTGAATATATTTAATGAATTGGCCTCAACTGCCTTCTGTGGTAGAGAATTCCACAGGTTCACCACTCTCTGGTTGAAGAAATTCCTCCTCATCTCAGTCCTAAATGGCTTACCCCTTATCCTTAGACTGTGACCCCTGGTTCTGGACTCCCCCGCCATTGGGAACAGCCTTCCTGCATCTAGTCTGTCTAGTCCTGTTTGAATTTTATAAGTTTCAATGAGATCCCCTGTCATTCTTCTAAATTCTAGCGAATATAAGCCCAATCGACCCAATCTCTCTTCATACATCATTCCTGCCATCCCAGGTATCAGTCTGGTGAATCCTCGCTGCACTCCCTCCATGGCAAGAACATCCTTCCTCAGATAAGGTGACCAAAACTGCACACAATACTCAAGGTGTGGTCTCACCAAGGCCCTGTACAACTGCAGCAAGACATCCTTGCTCCTGTACTTGAATCCTCTCGCTATGAAGGCCAACATACCATTTGCCTTCTTAACCACCTGCTGCACCTGCATGCTTACCATCAGCGACTAGTGCACAAGGACACCCAGGTCTCGTTGCACTTCCCCTTTTCCCAATCTATTGCCGTTCAGATAATAATCTGCCTTCCTGTTTTTGCCACCAAAGTGGATAACCTCGCATTTATCCACATTATACTGCATCTGCCATGCATCTGCCCAATCACCCAACCTGTCGAAATCATACTGGACTTTCTCTGCATCCTCCTCACAGCACACACGCCCACCCAGCTTTGTGTCATCTGCAAACTTGGAGATATTACATCTAGTTCCCTCGTCTAGATCATTAATATATATTCTGAATAACTGGGGTTCTAGCACCGATCCCTGCGGTACCCCACTAATCACTGCCTGCCACTGGGAAAAAGATCTGTTTATTGCAACTCTTTGCTTCCTGTCTGCAAACCAGTTTTCTATCCAAGTCAGCATCTTACCCCCAATCCCATGTGCTTTAACTTTGCATGCTAATCTCTTATGCGGGACCTTTTCGAAAGCCTTCTGAAAGTCCAAATACACCACATCCACTGATTCTCCCTTATCTATTCTACCAGTTACATCCTCAAAAAATTCCAGTAGATTAGTCAAGCATGATTTACCTTTTGTAAATCCATGTTGACTTTGTCCGATCCTGTCACTGTTTTCCAAGTGCTCTGATATTACATCTTTTATAATGGACTCTCGCATTTTCCCCACTACCGATGTCATGCTTACCGGTCTATAATTCGCTGTTTTCTCTCTACCACCTTTTTTAAATAGTAGGGTTACATTAGCTACCCTCCAATCCATGGGAACTGTTCCAGAGTCTATAGAATTTTGGAAGATGACCAGCAATGCATCTACTATTTCTAGGGCCACTTCCTTAAGTACCCTAGGATGTAGATTATCAGGCCCTGGGGATTTATCGGCCTTCAATCCCGTCAATTTCCCTAACACCATTTCCCTACAAATACTGATTTCATTCAGTTCCTCCCACTCATTAGACCCTATGTTCCCCGACATCTCTGGGAGTTTATTTGTGTCCTCCTTTGTGAAGACAGAACCAAAGTATGTATTTAATTGGTCTTCCATTTCTTTGTTCCCCATTATAAATTCCCCTGATTCTGACTGCAAGGGACCTACGCTTGACTTCACCAATCTTTTTCTCTTCACATATCTATAGAAGCTTTTACAGTCAGTTTTTATGTTCCCTGCAAGCTTACTGTCATACTCTATTTCCCCCCTCTTAATTAATCCCTTTGTCCTCCTTTGTTGAATCCTAAACTGCTCCCAATCCTCAGGTTTGTTGCTTTTTCTGGCCAAGTTATATGTCCTCTCCTTGGATCTTATGGTATCCCTAATTTCCCTTGTTAGCCACGGTTGAGTCACCATTTTTGTTTTATTTTTATGCCAAACAGGGATGAACAAATTCTGTAGTTCATCCATGCGATCTTTAAATGTTTACCATTGCCTATCCACTGTCAATCCTTTAAGTAACATTCCCCAATCCATCCTAGCCAACTCACGCCTCATACCATCATAGTTTCCTTTATTTAAATTCAGTACCCTAGTCTCTGAGTCAACTACTACTTCACTCTCCATCTTAATGAAGAATTCTATCATATTATGATCGCTCCTGCCCAAGGGGCCTCGCACAACAAGATTGCTAATTAATCCTTTCTCATTACATAATACCCAGTCTAAGATGGCCTGATCTCTAGTTGGTTCCTCGACATATTGGTCCAGGAAACCATCCCGTATACACTCTAGGAATTCCTCTTCCACAGTATTGTTACTAATTTTGTTAGCCCAATCTATATGTAGATTAAAGTCACCCATGATAACTGTTGCGCCCTTACTGCACGCATCTCTAATTTCCCATTTAATGCCATCCTCAACCTTAGCATTACTATTTGGGGGTCTGTATACAACTCCCACTAATGTTTTCTGCCCCTTGGTATTTCTCAGCTCTACCCATACAGATTCCACATCATCAGAGCTAATATCCTTCCTTACTATTGTGTTAATCTCCTCTTTAACCAGCAATGCTACCCCACCTCCTTTTCCTTTTTGCCTGTCCTTCCTGAATATTGAATACCCATTTAAATTAGTGGGAGTAAAATCAGGTGGCCTCCATTACGGGCATGCCATCCTCCAAATTCACATTTCTTCTCTGTGCTCCACCCAGGTAATACTTTGTACCTCGGTAGTTAAGGTGAAAATCCACCTCATAGTTTCTTAAGAAACAATTGTTTTAATTAATAAACATGGGAAATTTTTGTGCCTCAGAACTGTTTTATAGTATTCACATTTTTCACCAGGCTAAATGAATAAAAATATTAATCCACTCACAGTACAGTGGAATAGTTAATAGTCAGAAACTTGAAGCCTCTGATGCATTTACAGAAGAACACTGGAAAAAGTAAAGGAGCAGTAAAGGCCTGTTGGCCCATTAATGCTCATCCCTTTGATAATCGGACTCACCCACCGAGCATTCAACTGCATTCAGAATACCCTTATGTCCTTAGTGTCTTTGGGGGGAATTTTTACCCCCCAAAAAACAGGTGAGTTTGGGTCGGGTCGGAAATTAAAGTGTTAAAAGTCTGAATCCCGACCAGAACCCGCCTCCAACTCGCCCACCTCCGGTTTTAATGGAGCGGGACGAGGGGGGTAGGCAGCCAACCCGCTCCTAGGAAGCGGGTTTCCCATTTAAATATTATAATGAGTCTGCCATGCCTCAGATTTAACCTCCATTTTAAATTTCAGAAAGGATAGTTTTACCAATATCTATTTTGAATTTACTTTTCATTAATATAACTTTATGCCTTCCGGTTCTGGCATGGATGTACATAGAACTACAGAGAAAGTACAAGTTTGACCCTTGCTGGTGTTATTCATCTGAAAACACTCTTACCTTTGCTGACCTGGTGATGTATTTTAACCTCTTCCAAAGAAGTCCCTTGATGTAATGGTGAACCCATTCACAGCCACAGCCACTTCCTTCCACATGGCCCATGCTGCTGCAAAAAATTGCCTCCACACTAATCCCAAGATCCCATACCCCTTTATTCCCATTTCCTTCAACCAACTATCCAACCTGTGTTAAATGTTGACATGATCTCTGCTTCAATCCCTTACACTGGTAAAATATTCCACAGCTTCACAACCCTCTGTGTTATAAAGTTTTGCCTGCTCCCTGTCCCGCCCGCAGTTCCCGCCTGCTGGGGTCAGTCCGCCAACTTTGTGTCTCTTTTGGTCGAAAGTTGAATTCTCCCCCCTCCCCCATGTCTTTGTCTATGTTTGTTTAGTTGTTAATTTAAATTTTTTGATACTGTAATTTCCTACCTAACTAAATAGGAACAGTACAGCAGTTGTGTTAAACTGTTCCTACAGTACTGTTAGCAAATTGGGAACTATACTGTGATGATCAGCCATGCGTATCTGACAAAAATGTGCAACCAATGCGGGAGAAATTGAACTTGCATCCAAAATGGACACAAAGTCGGGAGAGCAACGACTCTGAACGAAATTTGGCTTTGGGTCTCGTTTAAATGCCGCCGGTAAGCAGCGGGCGCCATTTGGGAGCTTCACTGCAGCTCGCTGGTTGAGGGGGTAAGAAGCTTGGGCATGTGGGGTGGGAGGGGAGGAGAGCATCAAACATGTCATACTATTTCCGCTGTTTGGTGAATCAGTAGCTAGAGGGCATAAAATTAAGATCATCACCAGAAGAATGATGAGAGATTTGGAGAAATATTTTTATTTAGACAGACCACATATTAGGAAACAGGAAACAAAGGTGTAATAGACTTTAGAAAGCAAAGTGGATAAATATTTGAATAAGAAAATCATGAAATTATGGGGCAAGGGCAGGGGAATATAGCTCTTTCAGAGAATTGCACAAGCATGATAGGTCGATTAGACCTTCAGTGCAATAAAATTATGGCCCGGATTTTACTGCAATAATAATGGTGAGGCTATCAGCGCTCGCCGTTATTAAGGGTAAATCTGATAGCAACTTCTGGTGTCAGCACATGCACATTTAAACGCGGATTCCAGAATTTGCCGGCGGAGATACCCTGCTCCTCCACAGGGTACGCTGTAGCAGTCCTCGCCGATAGACTCAGCCGATAGACTCAGTGCTGAAATCACTGCAGGCGTTCCTCAGGGCAGTGTCCTAGGCCCAACCATCTTCAGCTGCTTCATCAATGACCTTCCCTCCAACATAAGGTCAGAAATGGGGATGTTCGCTGATGACTGCACAGTGTTCCACGCCATTCACCACTCCTCAGATAATGAAGCAGTCCATGCCCGCATGCAACAAGACCTGGACGACGTTCAGGCTTGGGCTAATAAGTGGCAGGTAACATTCGCGCCACAGAAGTGCCAGGCAATGACTATCTCCAACAAGCAAGAGTCTAACCACCTCCCCTTGATGCGGAGATGCCGGTGTTGGACTGGGGTGGACAAAAGTGAGAAGTCGCACAACACCAGGTTATAGTCCAACAGTTTTATTTGAAATCACAAGCTTTCAGAGCGCTGCTCCTTCGTCAGGTGAAGTAAAGGAATACAAATCGACAAAGCATATATAGATAGAGAACAATGCATGTGTAGCGTACAATGGCAGACGACTACATTTAATCCTCCTGACTGCCTTTTGTCACACCTCGGCAGAGAAACAATCAGGTCAACCAGGAAGGCACCACATCAAAGACATAGCAAAATACAACTGAGACAATGAGGTGGGGTTACAGGGGGTCTAATGTGTCAAAAGCTGCAGTCTGTATGGAAAACGATAAACTTTAAAATTTTTACTTCTTTTTTACTGGAAATCACATCTGTGAACAAGCCAACGACGACTCGAGTCTGGATGACTCTACGTCATGTATCGTGCCATGAACCCTAGATCCCGGTTGAGGCCGTCCTCATGGGTGCGGAACTTGGCCATCAGTTTCTGCTCGATGATTTTGCATTGTCGTGTGTCTCTAAGGCCGCCTTGGAGAACGCTTACCCGCAGATCCGAGGCTGAATGTCCTTGACTGCTGAAGTGTTCCCCGACTGGGAGGGAACACTCCTGCCTGGCGATTGTTGCGCGGTGTCCATTCATATGTTGTCTCAGTGTCTGCATGGTCTCGCCGATGTACCATGCTCTGGGGCATCCTTTCCTGCAACGTATCAGGTAGACAACATTGGCCGAGTCACATGAGTATGTACCATGTACCTGGTGGGTAGTGTCCTCACGTGTGATGATGGTATCTGTGTTGATGATCTGGCATGTCTTGCAGAGGTTGCCGTGGCAGGGTTGTGTGGTGTCGTGGTTGCTGTTATCCTGAAAGCTGGGTAATTTGCTGCGAACGATGGTACCTCTGAGGTTAGGCGGCTGTTTGAAGGCAAATAGTGGAGGCGTGGGGATGGCCTTAGCGAGGTGATCGTCGTCATCGATGACATGTTGAAGGCTGCGAAGAACATGGCGTAGTTTCTCCGCTCCGGGGAAGTACTGGACGACGTAGGGTACCCTGTTGGTTGTGTCCCGTGTTTGCCTTCTGAGGAGGTCTATGCGATTTTTCACTGTGGCCCGTCGGAACTGTCGATCGATGAGTCGAGCGTCATATCCCGTTCTTACGAGGGCGTTTTTCAGCGTCCGTAGGTGTCCATCGCGTTCCTCCTCGTCTGAGCAGATCCTGTGTATTCGCAGGGCTTGTCAATAGGGGATGGCTTCTTTAACGTGGTTAGGGTGGAAGCTGGAGAAGTGGAGCATCGTGAGGTTGTCCGTGGGCTTGCGGTAGAGTGTCCCCTTGATAGTCAACCGCATTACCATCGCCGAATCCCCCACCATCAACATCCTGGGGGTCACCATTAACCAGAACTTAACTGGACCAGCCACATAAATACTGTGGCAACAAGAGCAGGTCAGAGGCTAGGTATTGTGTGGCAAGTGTCTCACCTCCTGACTCCCCAAAGCCTTTCCACCATCTACAAGGCACAAGTAAGGAGTGTGATGGAATACTTTCCACTTGCCTGGATGAGTGCAGCTCCAACAACACTCAAGAAGCTCGACACCATCCAGGACAAAGCAGCCCGCTTGATTGGCACCCCATCCACCACCTTAAACATTCACTCCCTCCACCACCAGCGTACCGTGGCTGCAGTGTGTACCATCTACAAGATGCACTGCAGCAACTCGCCAAGGCTTCTTCAGCAGCACCTCCCAAACCCGCGACCTCTTCCACCTAGAAGGACAAGGGCAGCAGGCGCATGGGAACACCACCACCTCCAAGTTCCCCTCCAAGTCACACACCATCCTGACTTAGAAGTATATCGCTGATCCTTCATCATCACTGGGTCAAAATCCTGGAACTCCCTACCTAACAGCACTGTGGGAGTACCATCACCACATGGACTGCAGATGTTCAAGAAGGCAGCTCACCACCACCTTCTCAAGGGCAACTAGGAATGGGCAATAAATGCTGGCATTGCCAGCGAAGCCCTGATCCCATAAACGAAAAAAAAACAGCGTGTACTTGCTCACTAGTTTTCACTAAACACATCTGGGAAAGTTAGGGCTGGTACATTCAGTGAATTTTCAATGGTGTAATAAGTGATAATTACTACTGAACAACCTCTCTGGCCCTGAAAAATTAATTTTATAAATGAGGAGTCTCATTTCCTCAAAAGAAAATTAATGTTGCAGATTTTTTAAAAACATTTTAGTTTTACTTTTTCTGTTTGTCTCTTTTATTTCTTTCCCTTATTCCATCTGTATTTTCCTATTTTTATTTCACTTCCTGTATATGATTTAAATGTAATTTATATTTCCTGCTTCATACTTCTTGGTTTGGACTCTGCGTGTCTCAGTGTGAGGATACTTCAATCTGATTGGTTGAAGAGCCTCGCTGTTGCTTTTCCTGTTCATAGACGCCACAGATCCTCTGTAGAGGGCGCCGCAGTGAAACTGACACCGGATGACGGGAAGTCTCCGCTGAAAAACTCGCAAAAAGTCTGATGGCAGCTGTACGCGAGGTGAACGGTGAAAGCCATTCCTCCACTGTTGAGAGAAAAATCCATGCCATTGTGATTCTCTAATTCTGTTGCTGGACTGCTGAGTCAACTGATCTTGTCTGGAGCAGTGGTAGAGGAACCATAATTAGTCTCAGTGACCCTAGATTCCGTAGAAATTGGTCAAGGTTCCCACTGCTTGTTGTTATCCAGCGACCACTCTTGGAAGTGTACATATCCGTCTGTGTAATTTTGTTGGAGTGGAAATTATACCACTGCTCACCTGCAATCCTGACCCTGCCAGAGTTTCCAGGATGAAGCGTGTTAAATATTCCCAGCAGGTGCCCAGCTGTGTATCTGCACATCTTGGATTCCCATTGGGTGGGGGATGCAGGGAATGCAGCACTGGTTAGCTGCTTTTCTGAGTAGCCAGTAGGTGCTAGTAGTAACCTTTGAAAGATGAAAGATTCAATGGGGCAAAAGTTTATATTTGGAATATACTGGCCCATGTCTGGAACATATCTGTGGGCCCCACTTCCACTGCACTGAACTCAGATATCTTGCTGATTCCTTTGAGGCACAGGAGGCAGGAGCAGCACAAATTCTGGCAGATGATTCCAACCACTCAGTCCCACCTCCTTTTGTTACAACGGGATTCAAGAAGAGAAACAAAACTACTGCCTGGCCCCAATGGATATTCCCCCGTGGTGATCTTCAGAATGAACACCCACCCACTCTATTTACCGCTCCCACGTATCCTTTCCAGCCTGCTTTATCCCGGTGCTCAACCCCAGGCCCTGAGGAAATTCAGTGCAGCACTGTCTAGACTCACGCTTGAATAATGGCTGCTTGTTTGAGGTACCAGAGATTGTCCAACATCCATGAAAGCATACTCATAATGGAGTCAACATCTTCAGTAAAGCTGGAGTGGGGTGGAGTGAAGTGGAGAACATTGGCAGAAAGAGGAAGGAAAAAACACCAGCTACTTAATATGTGGACTCCACTTGCAACATTTGGTATATATTGGTAACTAGGTCAATGTCAACAGCAAAGCAAAGGTAATTTAATAGCCTTCAACACAATTTTCATTGCTGGCTCCAGCAGTAGGTTGTATATATGGGAAGAAATGACAACATTGACACACACCTTCTGATATTCAAAACCAAACAATCAACTCTCCATCAATCCTTAGTGCACTTTGGGGCATTAGGGGGTTAATTTCCTCTTGGTGCACTAAGAATGTGTGAAATAAGGATTTGTTTTTCCCCTGAATTGTGTTGAGTGACTTGCTGGAATGAATGACTTGCTGCATATTTCATAAGGTCATAGATATTGCAACTGAGGAACTATTCCGAACACACCTGTAAAAATGCTGCTGAGCTACTCATTAACCATCAAAAAAGGAATATAACCTTGTAAATAAAAAATAATAGGTCAATAAGCAATTTGACCCTTCATGGACCAAACAATGAAATTCTGTCAAAGCAAGCCTCATTGACAATGCCATGTATACATTTGAACAGGCATAAAGGAAAGACGAACAGCAAATAAAACGTGGATCCAGAAGTTGTGGTAGGCAATCGTACAGAAGGATGTGCACTAGATTTGCAGCAACGTGCCAAGGAAAGGAAAGAGGATGGCTGTTAATTATCTCACCCTGATATTTCTGGATATGAGAAAAAACAGAGATCAAATAGATTGTAGAAAAGCCGATTTTGAGGGGCTGAGAATAGAACTTGGGAAAATAAAAATATATTCTGCTCAAAAACAAGAACAAGCTAAACACTGATGAAACACCGTGGATGAATAATGACGTAAGGGAAAAATTGAGGGTAAGGAAAGATGCATACACTAAATACATGGACAGCAGCGGAAAGCATGACAAGGGAGAATATGAAGGGATTAGGAGAGAAGTCAAAAAACAATTAGGAAGGCAAAGCTGGACTATGAAATTAAATTATCCAGGAACATAAAACAAAACAGTAAAATATTCTACAGGCACATAAATAAAAGAAGAAAAGTCAGGATGGGAATAGGGCCACTACGGGATGGACAGGATAAAATCACAGGCAGTGATAATGAAATGGCAGAAATATTAAATAATTACTTTGCTTCAGTATTTACCAGGGAGACAGATCAGGCGGACATGATACTGGAAGATGAGATTGGAAAGGAAATAACCACATTTAAAATAGAGGAGAAATATTAAATAAACTAATCAAGCTCAAAGAGGATAAAACCCTGGTCCAGATGGATTATATCCACGCCTTTTAAAGGAATCTAGGGAAGAGATAGCAGAGGCACTATTACACATATTTAATAATTCGTTAGAAAAAGGTGTAGTGCCAGAGGACTGGTGGATAGCTAAAATAATACCTATACTTAAGAAGGAAGATAGAACATGTCCAGGGAACTATAGACCAGTCAGATTAACATCGGTGGTAGGAAAAATAATGGAATCCCTACTATAGGAGAAAATAGAAGAGCATCTAGAAAACAAAAATATAATAAGGAATAGTCATCATGGATTTCAAAAGGGAAAGTCTTGCTTGATCAACCTCATTAAATTCTTTGAAGAGGTAACAGAGAGAGTAGACAAGGATAATGCAGTAGATGTAATTTATCTAGATTTTCAAAAGGCATTCGATAAGGTACCCCACAATAGACTAATGAATGAGGTCAGAGAATGCAGAGTCAGGGGACAAGTAGCAGAATGGATAGTTAGCTGGCTTCAAGACAGAAAGCAGAGACTAGGAGTAAAGGGTCGCTATTCAGATTGCCAAAAGGTGGAAAGTGGGGTCCCACAAGGATCAGTGCTGGGACCAATGTTGTTCATAATTTATATTGATGATTTAGAGTTTGAACTCAAAAACACAATTTCTAAATTTGCGGATGACACCAAATTGGGGGGGGGGGGGATAGTCAATACTGAGAGGACTGCAATAAATTACTAGAAGACATTAATAAACTTGCAGAATGGGCATATAATTGTGCAAATGATTTTCAAACAGATAAATGTGAGATATTACATTTTTGTAAGAAAAATAAGGTCACTTATTACTTGGAAAATAAGAATCAAAATGGGGCAGAAGAGCAAAGGGATCTCAGAGTACAAATGGCTGGCTGGGGAGTCCAGAACCAGGGATCACAGTCTCAGAATAAGGGGTCGGCCAGTTAGGACTGAGATGAGGAGAAATTTCTTCACTCAGAGGGTGGTGAATCTTTGGAATTCTCTACCCCAGAGGGCTGTGGAGGCTCAGTTGTTGAGTATATTGAAGACAGAGATCAATCGATTTTTGGATATTAAGAGAATCAAGGGATATGGAGATAGTGCAGGAAAGTGGAGTTGAGGTAGATTATCAGCCATGATCTTATTGAATGGTGGAGCAGGCTTGAGGGGCCGAATGGCCTACTCCTGATCCTATTTCTTATGTTCTTTTGTTCTTAAATGCAAAAATCACTAAAAGTAGTGACACAGGTTAATAAGGCCATAAAAAAAAGCAAACCAAGCACTAGGGTTTATTTCTAGAGGGATAGAATTGAAAAGTAGTGAAGTTATGCTAAACTTGTATTGAACCTTGGTTAGACCACACTTGGAGTACTATGTACAATTCTGGTCACCCTATTATAAAAAGGACATGGAGGCACTGGAGAGGGTGCAAAAAAGATTTACAAGGATGATACCAGAAATGCGAGGTTATACCTATCAGGAAAGGATGAACAGGCTGTGTCTCGTTTCTCTTGAAAAGAGAAGGCTAAGGGGTGACCTAATAGAGGTCTATAAAATTATGAAAGACTTTGATAGAGTAGACACAGGGAGAGTGTTTCCACTTGTGGGGAAGAGCAAAACTAGAGGCCGTCAATATAAGATAGTCACCAAGAAATCAAATAGAGAATTCAGAAGAAACTTCTTTACCCAGAGAGTGGTGAGAATGTGGAACTCGCTACCACAGAGAATGGTTGAAGCGAATAGTATCGATGCCTTTAAGGGGAGGCTGGACAAGCATGAGGGAGAAGGGAATAGAGGGTTATGCTGATAGAGTTAGATGAGGAAAGATGGGAGGAGGCTCGAGTGGAGCATAAACACCGGCATGGACTGGTTGGGCTGAATGGCCTGTTTCTATGCTGTATATCCTATGTAAATTTACTCAATGAATAGTGTTGAACTGGTTAGGTGAGAGGCTGAAAGAGATCTGGGAGCAACTTCAGACTCAACATTTACCAGGCTTTCATGCAGAACTGGGAGACTTGTCCTCCTCCCCTCAACCCCAACAGCACATATCATGGAATCACAAGTGCCCTGGCTCTGGTTTTCCGTCCATTAAAAATAATGAATGGAAAATTGTGGGCAGCACGTTAGCAATTACTTGCTGCACGCTGCCAGCAGCTGAAGGTTCCTGGGAAATTACCTTCACCATGTCAAGTCTTTGCAGAGTAGCAATCAACAAAGCAAACAGAACACTGGGTTATATTACCAAGTCAGTACAGTGTGGCGCTGATTATTAGTGCAGGAGGGCAGGACAGCTGCACTTTGCATGCATGACACGCTGGTAGCTTAGTGAGCTGAACTCTCCTGAGTTTGCAAGGTTACGTCATTTAAATGATCAGAATGTGCTCCCTGTGCACAGGCAGGATATCTTGCACAAATAATGGAGCAAACAGTGACATTCTGTAAACGCTTCAAGGGCTTCTGGGAAAATTAAATGGGATAGGGCCACTTAATTCGTTCCAGGTGCTAGAGAGGCTGAAATAGTTTTTAATTATTTGTCAGCCTTTCCAAACTTGCATGGGAAGGAGGAAATGGCAGGCCAAAAGCAAGGGAAGGCAAACCTCATGTAGAGGCATGAAACGGAATCTGCCGGCAAGTGGTGGAACAGTGCAGCACCTGGATCCCCTGTTTGTGGGCATGTTGCTACACGAGATGGATGCAAGGACAGATTGCTCTGTTTGGCACTCTTGGGCACCTTCCCCCATAAGACAGCAGTACACCGTGCCTGGCAGGAATCTCAACACCATATATATTACCTCCAGAATTAAGAAACAGATGTGAGAGAAGACAATATACTTGAAGGAAGCTGGCAATTTAAGACTACCAACATCATGCAGTAGGTAAATGAGCCATGATCACATGCACAAAATGTTGCCTGACAACCAGTTCCACATTTACTGCACACTCAAGCCAAGCTATGCACAACCTTACAGCTTTTGCATTGCAGCTCAAATATTCCTATACATATTCAAGCTGCAACTTACAATTGAAAGCCTTGCCCCCAATGACCATGCCCACGGGTTTTGCACAATCATAGCCACTTACTAACACCCAAGATGAACCAGGATGGGTATATGGCAGCCATAAGTGACCCACTGTACTTTAAGAAATACACACATGTGGTTACTTTGGGCAGCCATGCCAAACGATCCACTGGAAAAGGAGATGAATATCTGGACATGCTGCCTAATGGGTCAGACACCTGTTTGATACTTGTGTGAGCAGCACATGAGCTGAATTATAATGCTAGCAGAAATGAACCACAGCATAACAGCTGAAGTCAATGGCGACCATGCCAGCCAATGGCATTGCTGTCTCTATGCTGCAAGATGGCTGTAGGTGTTCTCGACACAGATAGAAAAACTCTGCAACTGGCTCCTTGGTCATTGGCAGGTAGGCTTTCCAAAGTCTGCGAATATGATCTGGTTCTAGCTGATCTCCTTCTTATATCACCTGAAACTGGAAATACTTTGTTTGAGGCCCATTAAAACAAACTTACCTCAAGGAGTTTAAGAAAAGGCCCTGAAATATTTTTTCAAGAGAATTTTAAAGAAATTTTCAAAAATATAGACAACATTTTTCATACACACAAGACAATACTAAAAAAGTGCCATAAAGTGGGAAAAAACATACAAAACCTATTCCCCTTTGAGAGCTCCGTCACCCATACAGCTTCCCTGCTCTCATTACAAGTAACACTACTAAAAATAAACAGAAATGCACTAGCTATTCACATAGATATTTTTGCATCATATATGGAGCCTTAAATGGGTGCAAGTATAGTAAGCACACAAAATGGAGCCCCTGGGTTGGGGAGCACGTAAGTCGGGATTTACATAAGAACATAAGAACATAAGAAATAGGAGCAGGAGTAGGCCAATCGGCCCCTCGAGCCTGCTCCGCCATTCAATAAGATCATGGCTGATCTGATCCTCACCTCAAATCTAAAGAACACAAGAAGTAGGAGCAGGACCCGGCCACTCAGCCGCTGGGCCCGCTCTGCCACCCACAGGGCCCTGACCGATCCGAACTCAGCCTCATGTCCAATTTCCTGCCCGCTCACCGTAACCCCTAATTCCCTTTACCTCTAGGAAACTATCTATTTCTGTTTTAAATTTTTTTAATGATATAGCTTCCACAGCTTCCTGGGGCAGCAAATTCCACAGACCTACTACCCTCTGAGTGAAGAAGTTTCTCCTCATCTCAGTTTTGAAAGAGCAGCCCCTTATTCTAAGATTATGCCCCCTAGTTCTAGTTTCACCCATCCTTGGGAACATCCTTACCGCATCCACCCGATCAAGCCCCTTCACAATCTTATATGTTTCAATAAGGTCGCCTCTCATTCTTCTGCACTCCAATGAGTAGAGTCCCAATCTACTCAACCTCTCCTCATATGTCCACCTCCTCATCCCCGGGATTAACCGAGTGAACCTTCTTTGTACTGCCTCGAGAGCAAGTATGTCTTTTCTTAAGTATGGACACCAAAACTGTATGCAGTATTCCAGGTGCGGTTTCACCAATACCTTATTTGTGACCTAGTGGGGCCAGTAATTTATAACAGGGCCGATTTACACTTGAGTTCCCTTAAAGAACCTTCCTGGTAGAAAGTTCATTTTGTTTCAGGGCAAGCTCAAGATCCACCCACACTCACAGTGGCAGCCACATGCAAATGATGGGGTTAGGACAGAATGATATCACCCACCCTAAATTCCAGGATTTCCACTTTCCTATCCAGCATTCAGAATGTGCGTCACTGTTTAACGGTCACAGTTTACCAGGACCCATTCATCAAGGTGGAAGTACTTAGTTACAGGGACATTGTGCACTGAAATTGCTGTGGAGACTTTTGGTCTTACCTTGGGACTCTCACTGCAGGTATTGCAAAAATGTTTTCTCTCTTAGTGGGTAATTTTGACTTTGGGCAATAGTGTAAAATGAGCAATAGCGATTCGACAGCCAGTTTTACATCTCTCGCAATGTTTGTTTCCATGGAAGTCAATGGATGGTAGTAATGGTACATGTCAGGGAGAAAAGACCTAAGTCATGAGACTTCAGTGTGTTTGCATGCATTACAGGATGTAAGACACTTTTGCATGAATGCTCCCAAGTGACTTTGCTTCTGGAACAAGGGATGTTGGGATAGAAATTTGTCTTAGATAGTAGTACAAAACAAGCAATATCGAATCAGCATCCAGTTTTACACTCCAGCCAATTTTCTTTTCCACTTTAATCAATGGAAAAGAAAATTGCACAGAGTGTAAAATGGCTGCTGATTTACTATCATCCATTTACTACCCCATTGTGCCACATGCAAATGATGGGGTTAGGGCAGAATGACATCACCCACCCTAATTTCCAGGATTTCCACTTTCCTATCCAGCGTTCAGAATGTGCGTCACTGTTTAACGGTCGCAGTTTACCAGGACCCATTCATCAAGGTGGAAGTACTTAGTTACAGGGACATTGTACAGGGATATCCCAAAGGGCATTGCTTGAATATTGTGCTTAAGGAGTATCCATTTGCTTCTTTGTGATTCAGCTGCTCTGCCCTGTTATTCATCTGAAAACACTCTTACTTTTGCTAGTGACGCCTTTAAACCTCTTCCAAAGGGGCTCCTTGAAAGAAAGAAAGACTTGCATTTATATAGCACTTTTCACGGCCACCAATACAATCCTTGATGTATTGGAGATCCCACTCAGAGCCACAGCCACCTCCCTCCACATGGCCTATGCTGTTGCATACGATTGCCTCTTCCATGGTTTTCTAACAGTGGCATTCTCCTTTTTCTAATTTATGCCAGCGTCACATCAGCCACTGAAATATTAGATCACCTTTTTTGCTCTTTTGCTCCAGCCATTTCAGCCCTCTTCCAAGAGCCTGCTCAGCCCTTTAACTGCATAAACCCTTTGAATCAGGGACGTTGAGTCCTTGCTCAACCTCATTCCTGAATTTTCCATGCTCGCCGATTTATCTGCCATGTCCCACCAGTATTATTTAAATTATTTTACCATGGAATTTTTGACAGGGTCAGCCTCCTCTGAATTTGGTGGCCATAAGTTTGGTAAAACAGGGTTCCAGGAATTTCCAGGCTCCTTTCTCTAATGCACAGAGGAAATTTGCCCCGGGGTAACTTTTTACTTTCACCGCATGAACAGTAATCTGGCAGTAATCGCCCATCCATTATAGAACCTGTCTGATTTTCATTCCTTTGAATACAATGGAACGAAAATGAGATGGGTTCTATAACAGGGGGAACAATCGCTCCACCAGAGTACTGCCCATGTGGTGAAGCAGAAAATTTAACTCAAACAAAAGCAAAACACTGCGGATGCTGGAAATCTGAAATTAAACCCGAAAATGCTGGAAATACTCAGTGGGTCAGGCAGCATCTGTGGAGAGAGAAACAGAGTTAACGTTTCAGGTCTATGACCTTTCATCAGAACTGGAAAAAGTTAGAGATGTAGCAGATTTTAAGTAAGTGTGGGGAAGGGAAAGGGGGGAGGGGAGGAAAGAACAAAGGGAAGGTATGTGATAGGATGGAAGGCAGGAGAGATTAAAAGACAAAAGGGATGATGGTGCAAGGCAAAAGGAGATGGTAATGGGACAAGTAAAGAAACAAAAGATGGGTCTAGAGGAGGTGTAAATGGGAATAGCAGAATGATCAAATTTAACTGCTGCCCTTGAAAAGAGTTTGCCAGTGCCTCAGTATTACTTTCCAAAGTTCTCTTGCATTTTATATGTCTCTTGAACTATTTACTGGACTTTTTTTCCTTGTACATCTCCAGATTTTCAATGCCACAAAACTTGTTGTTGAGAACTGACTTACATCAGACATATTGGCCCAGAAATTAAACATGGATGGTTCCCGCGGGGGTAAGGATTCCCCGCGATATCGCACTCCGCGCCTACCTTTTTGCTCCGGGCCCACACGAACTTTAGTTTCAAAGGCTCTCTCTGTTGGAACCGTGCAGTGCTTGCATGACCCAGCGGCGCAATTAGTTCGTGCGAGCTCTGGGATCACGTGATTCAGTTAGAGCCAATGGCAGCACACCATCTTTCATTCATAGGTTTGACGGCAAGAGCTGTCAAAGCTATGAATACTACAAACCCCCAAAAGAACAGCTAAACCTCAATTAAATTTTTTAAAAGCCATCACATTAATAAAATAAGTATAGTTAAATAAATTAACCACTTTAAACAAAAAATTAAATTTTTGAAAAAATTTAAAATCTTTTTAAAAGTTATAAAAATAAACTTACCTTTCTTTAAAGTCTCTAAAAAAGATAAAGCTGTTGAAAAAAATTTATAATAACACTTAATTAACTACTTACCTTGTTAAAAGGGGGTCCTACGCCTGCTTTCTTTGTGTGTAAAATCTTCACCACTTACCTGCGCGTTCAAAGCTGAAAAAAAACTAAGTGCACTGCGTGCGCACAGCCTGTAGTGCGCACGCGGTTCACTTAGGAACCGCCCCCTTTTCAATTCACCAAGTGCCGGTTTCCCACGCATGCGCAGTGCATGCAGGAAACCGGCAATTCGGGATCTAATACGCGAGAGTACACAGTGTGTACTCTCGCGTATTGGCCCGAAAATTAAACCTAATACGCGAGAGTACGCACTGTGTACTCTCGCGTATTAGATCCCGAATTGCCGGTTTCCTGCATGCACTGCGCATGCGCGGGAAACCGGCACTTCGTGAATTGAAAAGGGGGAGGTTCCTAAGTGAACCGCGTGTGCACTACAGGCTGTGCGCACGCAGTGCACTTAGTTATTTTTCAGCTTTGAACGCGCAGGTAAGTGGTGAAGATTTTACACATAAAGAAAGCAGGCGTAGGACCCCCTTTTAACAAGGTAAGTAGTTAATTAAGTGTTATTTTAAAATTTTTCAACAGGTTTATCTTTTTTAGAGACTTTAAAGAAAGGTAAGTTTATTTTTATAACTTTTAAAAAGATTTTAAATTTTTTCAAAAATTTAATTTTTTGTTTAAAGTGGTTAATTTATTTAACTATACTTATTTTATTAATGTGATGGCTTTTTTTTAATTTAATTGAGGTTTAGCTGTTCTTTTTGGGGTTTGTAGTATTCATAGTTTTGACAGCTCTTGCCGTCAAAACTATGAATGAAAGATGGTGTGCTGCCATTGGCTCTAACTGAATCACATGATCCCAGAGCTCGCACAAACTAATTGCGCCTCTGGGTCACGCAAGCACTGCACGGTTCCAACAGAGAGAGCCTTTGAAACTAAAGTTTGTGTGGGCCCGGAGCAAAAAGGTAGGTGCAGAGTGCGATATCGCGGGGAATCCTTACCCCCGCGGGAACCATCCATGTTTAGTTTCTGGGCCAATAGGTTTAATTTTCGGGCCATTACCACTCCCATTACTCTTGTTGCAAGTTCTACATGATAACAAAAACGTTCTTTTTTAATTCTTTGTACTTTTATTTTCTTATGTAGGACTTTTTACAACTGGATTGGATAATATAAACTATCTATCATCCTAAAATAATTATTTCAGTATAAGATACCGTCATGGTCTTGGTAGCTAAGCTTTTGTTGATTTTATGTAGCACCAATAAAGTTCAACTTTGGACAATAATCTTACCCTAATATTTTATTCTAGAATGCTCTTTGTCAGTTTAATATACCATCCAGTCTACATTTTAACTCTATATTTATGCAAGTGGACTCAGATCTCTCACAGCAGCACTGGATTCTGTTTGGCCCCGTACACATTATTACAGCTGTTCCTACAGTATTCATCCCATGGAACTATAACATGAATGACTGAATTGAGATTATTTCTGGAACTCACCCAACTCTCGTCATTCTATCAGATATCTGTTTGCTTACTTACTGGGTAAAACAAGGTTCTGCCAACGATATTAATTAAAAATATATCAATATCAAAATAAGATGAAAATATAGAAACTTGCCATGAATAAAACATCTAACTGGGGTTCATGGGATACAAAGGTTCTAACTCACACCCTGACCTGACCTGTATAACTCAACAGCAACTAAGATTGCCAATGGAATATTTTCTGGACTCCATGAATTTCCACAGTGTTTTCTCTGTTTATTTTCCCTGACCACATTTAGATCACATAATTGAAAAGTAGGATAATCCTGCTTTTCCATAAACATTTTTTATGGGTTACTTATACAAAAAAACTAAGAGTACTGTGCCTCAGTTCATGTGGATTAGTGGGTGAATCTCATTGGGGCTTCATCGGCTCCACCATTGTAACTTTGGGGAAACCCCGTTTGCCGGTGTGAACGAGAATTCCACTGCACTTCCGGCAAAGTTACGACGGCTCCATAGGAAACCCCCAGGCTATGAAACTGATGAATATCGCCGCGTTTGAATGTCAGTCAGGGCTAGGAGTCAACCTTCCTGGTTAAGATTTCAAAATTCTACTACTGAAGACAGCAAATACCAGAACAAGTAAAAGATATTGGTATATTTGTATTGTATATTGTTAAAATTGCAACTGACTACATTTGCAACATACCCACATGCAGGGCCAGCCTTACGGGTGGATGACGTGGACGACTCCCAGGGCGCCGTGGTCAGGGGGGCACCATGGTCAAGAGGGTGATAAATGAAACAATTCGAAATAAAAAATAACAATTTTGATTAAAAGAATTCAGGCGCAAATGTATCTCAAGCTAGAAATATTTTGGGTAAAGGTTAAGAATACATGTTCATCTCAGATAATGTGGTTTTATGTATCAAATGAAAGGGCTGGGTAAGAGGAGTGAAAATATGGAAAAAATTCCATGTGGATGCCACACGCTCAGTCCCGTGGTGGGAGAAGCTGCAACATCTTCAACGGAGTCCATGTCCCTCTTCGGCATTCTGCAAAGGATTTGCATTCTGTTCTCTGTTTCTGTTCATCGTTGGAAGATTCTCACAGATCATATCAATAGCACTGTGAAGCCAGTATGTGCAACACGCTGGAAGTGCACAACTGACAGCATTAAAGCTGTTCGATATCAAACAGTTGAGGTCTCAAAGTCTGCTTCCAACGGACTGGAGTGCTCGTCAAGAGTTCTACAATTTACTTACTACAATAAATTTCATGACAATTTCCAAACACCTGGATAGCACTCAGGATCCTGTTAGCCATGCCCGTATTGGTGGCGAGCAGTGAATGGAGCCTCTCGAAGTTGAAGCTCATAAAAAAGATATTTGCAATCAACCATGAGAGAGGAGAGGCTATCTTCACTGGCCATCCTGTCTATCGAGAATTATGTGGAACAAAATATCAACCTGTCACAAGCAATGTTGGAGTTTGCAGCAGCAAAGGCCTGCAGAGTTGCATTCTGAGTCTTGGGGGGTAAAATTCATTAGAGCCCAGGAATGGGCGCTAACTTCTGAAAAGTTTGAGATTTAGCACCAGGTGCTAATGAATCTCACTGCACACAAAATTCAGTGTCATCGCTCAAAGAAAGGACTGGAGTGCTGAATCAAGCGCAAATGACCGAGCTCAGTGGCGTTAGACTCAAAGCGCTAAGCAATATCAGGGGCAGTCTAATCGCGAGTCATCATTGCCACAGGCTCTTTCCAGTTCTTCAAGGGGAGTTTCAATCATGCTGCAGAACCTCATTCTCAGCATTGCTGGTTCTGCAGCTGTCTCAGCCAGCAGCAGAAGGCCAAGGAGAAGGAACCGGACCACTGAAGGAGGTGTCATTATGGCAGATCAATGGCCCAGGGAGAGAGCTTGCAGATTCTGCGACCAAGCATTGGAGGCGTTGGTGTTCGCTGTGATGAGACGGAGGGCGGTGCTCTACCCGGCAAGTGGCAGGAGGCCCTTGCCACAAGTCTTCTGCACCATGTGGAGGGAGGTAGCCCAGCAAATCTCGGGCAGCACTGTGGTCCCCAGGACCCACACACAGTGCAGGAAGAAATTTAACAACCTCACTCGGATGGTCAGGGTGAGTCAATGCTTCAACAAATGCTACATAGCATCATCTGAACCTCAGTCTGCACACACTGCCCAAAGCACCATACCCCCAGCAGTCACCCACCAACAATCTCCACCTACCAACACTCACACCCACATCTCACACCTTGCACAAAATGACAGCTATTCAACTATGGCTGGCACATCTCCCAAACACATTGCTCCACACTCACTCACACACTTTCCTTTCTCTTGCAGGCCAAGGTGGCTCACAACAGGAGGGAGCAGGAGCGCACAGGCGGGGGACAAGCCGACACCCAACCACTATCTGCGCTGGAGGATAGAGTGCTGCAAATCATTGGGCTCCAGGTGGTGGGCGCCGTGGCCACTGGCGACGTTGACCCCCTTGGGGACAACAACGGTATGTTCATCCCTACTCCTTCTTCTCACATCCCACTTCCCCCTCACGCCACAAGCTTTTCGCACTTTCCAGCTAATCATGCTGTATGCATGCCTTTCTCCCTTCCTGCCCCCCTCCCATCAGCTTAACCCAACTCTTGAGCCTTTATGCTTCAGATAATGAGCAAGCAACTGAACAACCTGTCCCTGAGGGTACCTTAGAGAGCGAGGCAGAAGATGAGGAGGACAAAGAACACACCGTGTCACTGCTTGTCTCACCCGCAGGCACCAGCTCAGATACTGGCACTACGCGTTCTTTAGAAGCTAGTATAGTAGCGGTATCTGCACACGGTGAGGCACCAGGGACGAGCGGGCTGCAGCAAGGCCGAGGGAAAGGGTAGTTCGTGAGTCAACTCCCCGGAGGGCGAGTTCACGCAAGAGTTCTGTTGCACAGGACTCAGATGAGGACCTTGATGGGGAGTCCTTTAGAAGAAGGATGATGGGCATGCACATGGAGCTGATATGGCACACGGAGGTGCAATGGCAAGGGTGCCTGACAGCCTCTCGGCAATGGTAAGAAGCATGGAGGAGTCTGCCTCCAACATTGCACAGAGCTCTGCGCACACCATGGAGCCCATCATTTCCAGTCTGCAAAGGATGGTGGACTCCCAGAGAGACCGTGGCGCCCCAGACCTCATGTCACGTGTGATGGGCGATGTTGCAGCTTCCATTGCAGCACAGACGGAAGCCACGCAACGTCTTAGTGGTGTAATGCAGTCAATGCTTGGTGCCATCGATTCTCATACTGCTCTCATACAGTCTCAGCTTGATGCCACAAAAGCTCTGACTACTGCCATCATGGCTGGGTCAACCACCATCCACCGGGGCTTTCACGGTGTCGCAGCAGGCCAGCAATCTGTGCTCCAACAGATTGGTAGTGATGCTGAGGTGCTGCCCCAGGGGAGTGGCAGTGGGTCAGTGGAGCAGGAAGCTGCTGTCCTCTCTCAGGATGACAGCATTCCTGCTCCCATCACTGGCACACCGCCATTGCTCTTGTCGCTGCCTGTCATCCAGCCAGCCCAGACTGCTGCCGCCTATGCTGAGGTGGTGCACTCTACAGTCGGGCCTCCCAAGTCCAGAGCTGGTCGAGGGCGTCCTGCAAGGCCATCTGAAGTCTCCCACACAGACACTCAGCAGCCTTCCACCAGCCCTGCTGCAGCCACTGGGCCAACACTTCGTAGGAGCAGTAGAGTAGGCAAAGGCACAGTAACGAGAGGCACTAAGGGATTGCACAAGGGTGAATAGTTAATATTTTTGTTGTAAATATGTGTTCACTGATTATTGATACATTTATTAATTGTCTTTGGATGATTTTGTGGTGTCTCTTATTTCAGCTTTGCGCTGTGATATGGCCTGCGACAGGGATGGAACGATGGGGATGTGGGAAGCAATGGGGATCTGGGGTTAAATTCATTTGAACTGCAGACTGATGAGGCGATCACGGGCCGCCCTTCCAGAAGGACGATTGAGTGGCTGCCTCCTCCCTCACTCCTGTTCTTCCTCCCTCTCCTCCTCATCTTCCTCTTCATCCTCATCCTTATCCTCCTCCTCCTCTCCCTCTTCCTCCTCCTGAGGTGGTCCCGCAATCCCTGGTGGGAAGGGCTGGGCCCTCATGATAGCCAAGTTGTGGAACATGAAGCACACCCGCTCAGCCGAGTACTGGAGGACTCCTCCCGAGTGGTCAAGGCAGCGGAACTGTTGCTTGAACAACCGAATGGTCTGCTTGATGATGTTCTTGGTGGCAGTATAGCTCTCATTATATGAGTGCTGAGCAGAACTGCTGGGGTTGCGGAGGGGAGTCATGAGCCAGGTGGAGAGCGGATAGCCCTTGTCTCCGACCAGCCAGCCGCAAGCTTGATGTGGCGGCTGGATGAATGCTGGCACAGGATGATGGCATCGTGGCTGCTGCCAGGATAGCAGGCATTCACATTGATGACTCACTGTCTGTGGTCGCACACCAACAGCACATTAAATGAGTGGTAGCCTTTGCGGTTACGCAAGATCTCAGGATTGTTATGCGGTGCCCACAAAGCCACGTGGGTGCAGTCAATGGCGCCCGGCACCATGGGAAAGCCCGTTATCCTGGCAAAGCCGCATGCACGTTCGTCCTGCTTCTCTCTGGTGATGGGGAAGGAAATGCAGTCCCTTCTCCTACTGTACAGAGCCTCTGTGACCTCCCAGATGCAGCGATGGATGGTGAACTGCGAGATTTTCGCTATATCTCCTGTTGCAGACTGGAAGGAACCGCTGGCGAAGAAATTGAGGGCGACGGTGACCTTGGCTGCCACTGAGAGAGCCGTGGTCGACCTGATCTGAGGCTCGAGGTCCGGTTGCAGGAGATGGCAAAGTTCGGTGACCACATCCTTGTAGAAGCGGAGCCTTCTAATTCACTGCTCCTCGCTTAATTGGGGGTAGGAGAAGTGCTGTCGGAATACTCTCTGTTAAGAGCCCTGATGGCCCTCCTCCTCCCTCTGGTCAATGTTCCAGTCTTTCTCGCTGCCTCCGCTCCCTCCACCGTAGATCCTGGAGGGTGAGGTCGACCGACAGTACAGCCCCATTAATGCAACGATGTGTAGCACTTTGAAATTTTGTCAGAATAAATGTAACAAATTTTTAGTAGCCATAACACTCCTGATATTAAAGAACTTTTAAATGACTGAATTAAACTCTTGCACAATCGCAAACTGACAAGGAAGCAGTGAAACAGCACTAACCTGACAACTGCGACTTTGAATAGCGCCCCTGGAGCCGCCATCCGCCTGCTTCACGCCTCCTCTTCCTGTCATTGTCAGGGCGAGGCACTAAGGCAGGGGGCGATAATCAATTTGGCAGATCGGGTGCTGAGTGAGCGCTGCACACTCACTGATGTCACGATCTGCCTGGCACTAAAACCCCAGGTGTTAACTGTTAGCGGCAGCACTAAGGGGCAACTGGTGCGACTTCATTAGTGCCCCGTTAGCGCCCCTGCCAGGTGCTAACGGGAGGTGCTAACCAACCGAATTTCTCCCCCTTGGAATCCTGTTGAACATTTTTTTTATTTGTTATTGTTATTTATTAGTTTAGTGTTTAATTTAATGTTTAGTTTATTTGTCACTTGACTATAATGTTATTTTTTATGACATATTGTTTATTATTTGAATAAAATTGAATTTAATTGAATTGAATTTTGTGTCATTTCCTCTTTTGCATTTTTTTGAGTAAATTATAAAAAAACTTTTGAGATTACAGCTTTATTTCTGAAATTTTCACTATTACTACTCGTGCTTTTAAGGGTGCCAAAATACAAGTTCGCCCAGGGCACCATTTTCCCGAAGGCCGACTTGCCCACATGTATTTTATGACAGCAGTGGGTGATTCGCGTGTTCTGAGTTCAGCGAGTGGTTATAGACATGTTTGTGGAATGACACAATCAGGATCCACGTGTCTCCTGTTCAGAGCAAGTCAGACCTAAACTCTCAACTCATGAGAAAGCTTGAATTAATCTTAAAAGGCAAATGGATCTCACGACAGACAACTGAAGGCAAAATGGGAGGAAAAAATCCTTTTCCCCTTAAGGAAAATAAAATTGAGGACACTGTTCAATTACCATTCTGTGACTGGTATTGTACGAAATTTATAAAGTCTGACCCTCTCATAATCCAGTCAGAATTGCTTTCCTTTCAAATGTGGTATTCATACAACAAATGTTGACTACGTGAAAAGCAGCTGGTGTGGCTCTCCAGTCTACTAACAGTGTTTTACATAAATTATAAAAATTATTGTGAAGGTCACATTGCAACTATCAAAACAGAAATTGGAAGGAATAGAATTGGAACTTAATGCATGGACTATCTAAAAATAAAACTAAGCGTCTATCAAAACAGTTGCGTGGTTGTAAAGCAGAGTCTGCAAAAATCATTACATTTCCAATGCTAGGTTTAGGCTATTTCAAATCTTTTGAGAATAAATGCTTTTGTATGCCTCAGCAGTTCATAAATAGTGCAGTTGACGATGACAGAATGACAGGAATCACTGATAAACTGAGGAAGAGGAATGAAATACGATGGATACACTGATGATAGGTAAATAATTCACTAGAATACATAAAGACTTCAGGAAACATTTCGAAGATGTATGCCAAGGTGTTGTATTTTGAATTACAACAAATTAACACACATTGACGGGGACGCTAAACAGACGGAATCGCATTTTCCGACCTTTAAACAACACGCCTGATGTTGAGTCCTATTGAAGTCAATGGAACGGAATATCGGGCGGAGTGTATAACAGGTGACCGATGCGATACCGCCTGCTTTGCATCCCCACTCAGGTCCAATTTCACCCCTTATATATGTAGCTGATATATAGAGAAAAAATTAAATGTACTGGTTTGGAGTTCAGTTACATTTTCCAGTTTCAGTGTAGCTGATACAAAGATGGAGTGATATGTGACAACCTCCTCGAGGTGTCTCATGTTACTTGTCTAAATTTAGTTTGAGCAACTTTGCATCAAAAGTATACCATGCATTCTCTGATGTGGAGATGTCGGTGTTGGACTGGGGTGGACAAATGTGAGAAGTCGCACAACACCAGGTTATAGTCCAACAGCTTTATTTGAAATCACAAGCTTTCGGAGCGCTGCTCCTTCGTCAGGTGAAGTGAAGAGATGCATATAGGCACAGCATATATAGTCAGAGAACACTGCCAGATGATTACAGTTAATCTTTCTAACTGCCCTTTATCACACCTCGGCAGAGAGATAATCACGGCAATCACAGGTGTGGATGGTGTTTTTTGTTTGCCATACAGACCCCAGCATCTGCCACATTTGACCCCTTGTGACCCCACCTCATTGTCTTTGATGTAATATTTTCCTGACTGACCTGTTTGGACACCATCCACACCTTTGATTGCCGTGATTATCTCTCTGCCGAGGTGTGATAAAGGGCAGTTAGAAAGATTAACTGTAATTATCTGGCAGTGTTCTCTGACTATATATGCTGTGACTATATGCATCTCTTACTTCACCTGACGAAGGAGCAGCGCTCCGAAAGCTTGTGATTTCAAATAAACCTGTTGGACTATAACCTGGTGTTCTGCGATTTCATACATTCTCTGTTAATACAAAAGAGTATTTTACATACTTCCCCTTGAAACAAAATTAGAAATATAATTGGCTGCTAAGAGATAACAGGGCAGATCTTAAAAAAAGAACTAGCGTTGAGGATCAGCCGCCCATAATGGAAAATGCCAAATTTTCATTCCCATTGAAATCGACGGAAATGAAAATCGTGCGGCCAATCTGCAACTCTAGTTTCACTCCCAGCCGGCATGTTGAAAATCTATCCCAACTTGTCAAAAACATGTATACAGCTATGTATAATATATATATTAAAATGAATACAAGTAGCACAACTGATATTTTGCAATTTTCATTATCAGCAAGCTAATGGAACTGCACCTATGCTTTCCTACTCATTCACAGTCAGACTTTCTCTCCCCAAGGGTCATTAGAACAGTAAAAGATATAATAGACTGACTGTTGAAAGTGTTACAGTTTGAGTCAGTAGGAGATGGAACTGGCACAGATAACGTATTTGCCATTTGAATGTTTAAAAACAAAAACATAATTGTCATAAAATTATTACAAAACCAGCATCACCAGAGTGGTGGCATAATAAGAAAAAAAACTATTGGGGGAATTTCTTTGTCAAAAATATCTTTCAGGCAGTAGCTTAATGTTATACAGTGACAAATTGACTGTTAACTGGTTTATCGATTAGTTTCCTTAATGACTAATTCTTTGAATTACACAAGGCAATAGTGTGGAGTGGGTAATTAAGATTACCAAATTTATCAACAGTTCCTGACAAGTTCAGAAAACTAGCGAGTACATTTTTCCTTCAAAATGGCCGATTGTATTGATAAGTGCTTGAAATGAATTGCTACTCAGTAGCTTATTTTTTTTCTAACAAATATTAGCCTGCACTTTCTTGATGTGAGCTCCCGATGGATGAGGGTCTATGCCAGGAGTGCTCATTCATAAAATTAACCTAAACTTCGGACATCAACAAATTTCTAAATCTGTAGTTATGTCAGAATTGTTCACAAAGCTTTTGGTAACACAGACGTAGTTGACCACATGTCAATGGACTAGAATATTGAAATTTCATATTTATCAACTGGATCTCAATTTCAAACAAATGCTTTAAAGTTGCAGTTGTGAACATGTCGGGCTGGATTTTGTCTTGGGGTCGGGTTGGGGTCGTGTCAGCCGCATTTCGTGTTTCCCCCCCGACTCCAGATTAATGTGGATGAATGATGCAATTTCACTTAATTAGGCAATTGAGTTCCAGCATGTGGGAACCCGAAGAGAGAGAATGAATATTTTTGCATCGAAGTCCTCTCACAGCAAAGTCCATGCAGTCTCTGAAGACATTCAATGCAGCAGCATCAGAGGCGACTTTCAGACCTAATACTACCTTCATCACATCTCTGTTGTAATAGTGCACCTGCAGCTGATAGTCAGCTATCCACTTGTGCTCCCACCAGGTTTCACTGGAGTGTTTCACATCAGGCGTACTTCACGTCGGAAAAGGGTTAAATTAGCTAAAACGTTTCAAAATGGCATTACAGAGCCTGTTAAGGGCTTTAATGGCCTCTCCCGCCTCTTGGAGGCGGGACAGAGTCGGAACCCTGCGACTGATTTTGTCAAAATTGCGTGGAGGCAGGATGGAGTCGGGATGGGGTCGGGACCCCCAACCACGCAAATTTAACCCCCCACATGCCTCCAAACCCGACTCCATGGGACTTTCAAAATCCAGCCCGTCATTTTTAAACAACTTTTCTTATTGCAAGATTGCATTTTTCTACATTGTAATATTATTTCAGTATTTCATAAGAACATAAGAACATAAGAAATAGGAGCAGGAGTAGACCAATCGGCCCCTCGAGCCTGCTCCGCCATTCAATAAGATCATGGCTGATCTGATCCAACCTCAACTCTAAAGAACACAAGAAGTCGGAGCAGGACCCGGCCACTCGGCCCCTGGGCCCGCTACGCCACCCACAGGGCCTTGACCGATCCGAACTCAAACTCATGTCCAATTTCCAGCCCGCTCCCCGTAACCCCTGATTCCCTTTACTTCTAGGAAACGGTCTATTTCTGTTTTAAATTTATTTAATGATGTAGCTTCCACAGCTTCCTGGGGTAGCAAATTCCACAGACACACTACCCTCTGAGTGAAAAAGTTTCTCCTCATCTCAGTTTTGAAAGAGCAGCCCCTTATTCTAAGATTATGTCCCCTAGTTTTAGTTTCACCCATCATTGGGAACATCCTCACCGCGTCCACCCGATCAAGCCCCTTCACAATCTTATATGTTTCAATAAGATCGCCTCTCATTCTTCTGAACTCCAATGAGTAGAGTCCCAATCTACTCAACCTCTCCTCGTATGTCCACCCCCTCATCCCCGGAATTAACCGAGTGAACCTTCTTTGTACTGCCTCGAGAGCAAGTATGTCTTTTCTTAAGTATGGACACCAAAACTGTATGCAGTACTCCAGGTGCGGTCTCACCAATACCCTATACAACTGCAGCAATACCTCCCTGTTTTTATATTCTATCCCCCTAGCAATAAAAGCCAACATTCCATTGGCTTTCTTGATCACCTGCTGCACCTGCATACTAACTTTTTGATTTTCTTGCACCAAGACCCCCAGATCCCTTTGTACTGCAGTACTTTCCAGTTTCTCGCCATTAAGATAATAACTTGCTCTCTGATTTTTCCTGCCAAAGTGCATAACCTCACATTTTCCAATATTGTATTGCATCTGCCAAATCTCTGCCCACTCACCCAGCCTGTCTATATCCCCTTGTAGGTTTTTTATGTCCTCCTCACTCTCTACTTTCCCTCCCATCTTTGTATCATCTGCAAACTTTGATATGTTACACTTGGTCCCCTCCTCCAAATCGTTAATATAGATTGTAAAGAGTTGGGGACCCAGCACAGACCCCTGCGGAACACCACTGGCTACTGGTTGCCAGTCCGAGAATGAACCATTTATCCCAACTCTCTGCTTCCTGTTAGATAACCAATCCTCCACCCATGCCAGAATATTACCCCCAATCCAGTGATTTTTTATCTTGAGTAATAATCTTTTATGTGGCACCTTGTCGAATGCCTTCTGGAAGTCTAAATACACTAGTTCCACTGGTTCCTCTTTATCCACCCTGTACGTTATGTCCTCAAAGAACTCAAGCAAAGTTGTCAGACATGACTTCCCCTTCATAAAGCCATGCTGACTTTGTCCTATTAAATTATGTTTATCTAAATGTTCCGTTACTGTCTCCTTAATAATAGACTCCAAAATTTTACCCACCACAGATGTTAGGCTAACTGGTCTATAATTTCCAGCCTTCTGCCTACAACCCTTTTTAAATAAGGGTGTTACATTAGCAGTTTTCCAATCTGCCGGGACCTTTGCTGAGTTCAGGGAGTTTTGGAAAATTATTACTAAAGCATCCACAATTCCTACTGCCACTTCCCTCAAGACCCTAGGATGTAAGCCATCAGGTCAGGGGATTTATCCGCCTTGAGTCCCATTATTTTACTGAGTACCAATTCCTTAGTGATTTTAATCGTATTTAGCTCCTCCCCCACTAGAGCCCCCTGTTTGTCCAGTGTTGGGATATTCTTAGTGTCCTCTACCGTAAAGACTGAAACAAAATATTTGTTCAGCATTTTTGCCATCTCCATGTTTCCCACCATTAATTTCCCGGTCTCATCCTCTAAGGGACCTATGTTTGCCTTAACCACCCTTTTTCTTTTTATATAACTATAGAAACTCTTGCTATCTGTTTTTATATTTTTTGCTAATTTATTTTCATAGTTTATTTTCCCTTTCTTAATCAATCCTTTAGTTACTTTGATGTTGGCTTTGCTTGTGATGGTTCATAATGGCATTGCAAGGACTCCATTTACTGTCAACATTAGTTCCAAATGGCTTCTCTGTTTGTTCAGATTTCATGCATTTTCCTACTGTGCTTTGTTCAGATTCTTATGATTTTTAATGGAAAACTCTCTACTCACTGAGATATGTGGGGTAATTTTCACCTTCATCACTTGGGTGATAATCTGGCCGAGAAGATTGCTCGCCTGTTGTAGAACCGCCTGATTTTCATTCCAGTGATTTCACCGTGAGTTCCGAAGGTTGTGTTGCCTGCCTGGTGCCAGGGTAAAGGAGGTCAGCTCGCGGCTGGAGAAGAACTTGGAGTGGGAGGGGGAGGATCCAGTTGTCATGGTCTATGTAGGAACCAACAACATAGGTAGAACTAGGAATGAGGTTCTGCTGAGAGAGTTTGAGGAGCTAGGGTCGAAATTAAAACACAGAACCTCAAAGGTAATCATCTCTGAATTGTTACCTGTGCCATGAGCAAATTGGCATAGGGACAAACAGATTAGAAGGTTAAATGCGTAGCTCAAAGAGTGGTGTGGGAGGCAGGGGTTTCAATTCATGCGGCACTGGCACTAGTACTGGGTAAAGAGGGAGCTGTTCCACGGGGACGGGCTCCACTTAAACTGGGCTGGGACCAGTGTCCTGGTGAATCGAATAACTTGGGCAGTAGATAAGGCTTTAAACTAATAAAAGGGGGATGGGGGGGGGAAGGATTCAGGAATGGGTAAATTCAAAAGCAATAAAAGTAATGTCAAAGCTGTAGAGCAGAGTAGTGATCTGGGAAAAGATAAGCAGTGCGGGTCAGGAAGGGACAGAAAGATTAATAAAGATAATAGGGCATTAGTGATTAGTTAAAGCTGAAGGTATTATATTGGAATGCACGAAGCATTTGCATCAAAATAGATGAATTAATAGCGCAGATAGAAATAAATGGGTTTGATTTAATAGCCATTACAGAGACATGGGGCTCGAATTTCATCGAGCCGTTGAGGCGGGATTGGAGGTGTGTGGGTGGTTAAAATTGCAAAAACTGGTGGGCGGGCCCAACCCCGCCTCCATCCCGCCTCCAAGCAATTTTCATTAAATCGTGTCTACTGGTCCCATCTCCGTCCCACCTCCAAGAGGCGGGATAGGCTGTTAAGGCCCTTAACAAGCACTAAATTGCCTCTATAATGCCATTTAGATAGGCCTTTGTGATTTTAACCCTTTTCCCACGTGAAGCACGCCTGTTCTGAAACGCGACGGTAAAACCTGGCGGTAGCACAATTGGATTGCTGACTATCAGCTGCAGCTCAACCATTAAATAGGAGATTTGATCAGCCATCATGTAAATACGTGGGGTAACGGGGATAGGGTGGGATATTTGTCAGTGCAGGCTCGATGGGCCGAAATGGCCTCTATCTGCACTGTGGGGATTCTGTGATTCTGTGATCATTTGCAGGTGGCAGGACTTTGCTGTCTCAGGTCTGGGGGAACTTTTAGAAGGCATAACCACAACTGTGGAAGTTTGGAGCCTGCCACCCATCTCCAGTGTGACCTCCTGGGAAACCCCTCTCACCACCTTGACTGAACGCTTCCTCAACTGAGGCATATACCAGAAGCATGGGAGCCATTTATTTCCTTCCCTTCTGGACATCAGATGAGGATGAAGACCAGCCGCGGCACCAGCAGAACCATGAACAACAGCAGCACCAACAGCAGCAGCACCAAAAGCAGCAGCAACAACAGGAGCGCCAAACTGCTGCTCACCCATCTGAAGCTGCACAGGCCAGAAGGGGCCAGCGCATGGAAGCCCGTCGGCGCAGGAGATACCCCCCAAACAGGGTCTACAGACACAGGGTCAACTACCTCAACATTGCTGAGCAGCAGTGCCAAAGGCGGCTCCGACTTTCGCGAGAGCTAGTGGGTGACATCTGCGCAATGCTGCAACAAGACCTGGAGCCCAGAGGACCAGGTGGACAACCCTTACCAGTGGCCGTCAAAGTCACCACCGCACTCAACTTTTTTGCCTCAGGCTCATTCCAGGGATCAGCAGCAGACATCAGCGGCATCTCCTAGGCAGCCGCACACACTTGCATCACGCAGGTAACCGATGCCCTTTTTGCCATCGCGCACAATCACATCCATTTCACCAACGATCAAGCAAGTGTCACGGCGCATGTGGTTGGATTAGCTAATCTGGCAGGCTTTCCAAGGGTGCAGGGCGTCGTTGACTGCACACATGTGGCCCTTAAGGCACCCCATCGCAATCCAGGTATTTTTGTCAACCGCAAGGGCTTTCACTCCCTTAACGTTCAGCTGGTGTGTGACCACAAGAAGGAAATTTTGCATGTTTGTGCCAAGTACCCTGGCAGTTGCCATGACTCCTTCATACTGCGCCAGTCTAGTGTGCCTCCGCTATTCAGTCTGCCAGACCAACTTAACGGATGGCTACTTGGAGACAAGGGCTATCCCCTGAAGACGTGGCTAATGACGCCGTTGAGGAGCCCATCCAACGAAGCTGAGGAGATCTGCAACTCCAGCCACATGTCCATCAGAGCCATAATCGAGCAAACCATCGGTTTGCTGAAGATGCGCTTCAGATGCCTGGATAGATCAGGTGGAGCCCTGCAGTACTCAGCAGCCAGGGTCTCCAGAATCGTCGTGGTTTGCTGTGCACTTCACAACATGGCACAGCGTCGTGGCTTGCAGATTCCTGAGGATCAAGTGGCTCGTCACATATCCTCCTCAGATGAGGAGGAGGAGAGTGAAAACGAACATCTTGCAGACGCCCATCAACCAGCAGCAGCAGTACGCGAGAACATTGCTGCCCGGGATGCAAGGAACGCACTCATCTTGGCCAGATTTGCTTAGCCTAGCCAATCAAGCACTTTTGCCTCGCAGCTTCTTACCTGAGCATCGACAATGGCCAAGAACCAGCGGATTCCTAGCAATTTGAACACCATACTGACAATTGCAAGTAATCCTAAGCCCTCAATGTGGAAGTCCCATTCGTGAAATGACACACGCCACAACTACAGCAGTAGCCATCCGATTTTTTATTTACAGTAATCATCTGATGGCTTTTTAACATAAAACATCAAAATTCACCCAAGTGACTACCCTTGTGACTATTTGTGCACTATCTTTCTCTTACGCATGCTCCTACGTGGTGCTTCCCCTGTGGCTTCAGCAGATGTGGAGGCCCCTTGCTCACTTTCTTGCTGCTCCTGTCTCGACACCTTTGGTGGGCATCCTCTGGGGTTGCGAACCTGTGAGGTCTCGCCAACAGTCTGCTGCTCCTGCGGCTGTGCAGGGGTTGAGACGTCGATCTCAGTTGGGTGCGGACTCTGGTGGGGCTTTGACCAAGGACTTGTCAGTGGCATGGAAGTGTGAGCGCTTGGAGAGGAGCCCCCACTTCCTTGTTCTCTGCAAACAACATCCCTCTCATGGGTCAGGTCCACCTCAGCGCTTGCAAGTGGATTGAGAGCACCTTGCTGCACATCAGGGGGGCCATGGGGACCTGTATCTGCACTGGAAGTCCTATTCAGAAGGACTTCCATGAAGGTCTGGTTTCTGTGTTCAATAGATGACCATCGCTCCTCCAGAGATGTCATTTTATTCTGAACAATGACCATGTTTTCTGCACTCTGGCGACTTATCTCCTCCATGGCCGCAGCCATCCTCTCGTCTACTGTAGCCATCCTTTCGACGGAAGTTGCCATCATTTGCACGGAGGTTGCCATCCTTTCCGTGGTGATGCGTTCATGCACCAATGACTCCACAAAGGCTCTGCTTATGTTCGCAATGGACTCCTCCATTTGCTCCACACTCACAGCGACCCTGGAGACAAAACCTGCCAGCGACTCCTGCATCTGTTCCTGGAGTTCCAGCACCGCTGATCTTATGGATGGACCCAAAGGCAGAGGGTCAACATGCAGCTGAGCCGAGCTGGGAGAGTCCTGCGCCCTCCGACTAGGACTCTCCACTGCTGTCCCTGTCTCCACTATCTGCTGATGCTCACTTGTGAGCTGTGATACACCAGGTGACAACACTACTCTATCTCGTGATGTTCCCTCCGAGGTGTGAGTGTCTGCGCTGGTGCTGGGTGCGCTGAATTCTGCTGGTGCTGCACCCTCAGAGGTTGCAGCTTCCTCTGAGGAGTCTTGAGGCTCATGCTCTTCCTCCTGGATAGTGGGGACGGGTGCTTGCGATGGTCCTGGGTGGGAGTAAAGGAAAGAGTCAGAGATGTGAGGCCAAGGTTACATGCACATTGCATATTGCAGATGATCATAAGTCCATCTGTTAGAGCTTCAGAATCATTATCAGCGACTCATGCAATGTCATTGAGAGAGATGGAAAACTATTCTGTCACCAGCTTGCTGTGATGCACCCGTCTGTCCGTCCCCCACTTGGGAATCTTCCTCCACTCCCACCATCTCCAGGACCACCTCCTCCCAGGTGGTGAGCTGGGCTACTGAGGGTGGCCCTCCTCCCGTCCTTGCTCTTTCCCTCTTATTGTGAGCTCTCTTTTCCTGCAATGAGGGAGACAAGTGGAGTTTGAGTGAGAATGAAGGAGTGAGTGTAGAGAATCCATAGCATAGATGCTTAGAAGGAGACAAAGATGGAGTGAGGTGGCAAGACCAAGGGCCCTCCCTGTGTGTTGTAAGTTGTAATTGCATCACAGTGATAGGGAGTGTGAGGGCTGCATAGTCGAATAGTTAGGTGAATGTGACCATAGAGAGAGAGGGAATGGGTAAGGGTGCATGGATGTCAGTGTCAAGTGGGATGTGGAGGAAGAGATTGCTAAAGCTGAGTGCTGGTGAGGAGAGGCAATGGGGATCAGATTGAGGGTGATGGGAAATTCATACTCACTTTTCCAGTGCACAGAAGGTCATGAAGCCTCTTCCTGCACTGAAGCCAGGTTCTGCGGGTTATTGACAAAGAGTTGACCTCCTCTGCCACCTGGATCCACACAGCCTTGGTTTGCTGGGAGGCTTCTTCCTCCCTGAAGAAGGGAAGAGCACCTCTTTGTTTGCTCTTGCTCCCTCTACTAAAGCCTGCAGGGCAACATCATCAAAGCGGGGTGCAGACCTAGGTCTCTGGCTGGCCATTCTTCCTGCAGGTGCCTCTAACATGCAAGGGCAAAAGCTTGGCAGTCTGCAGAAGAAGCAAGGCTTGTTGCAGACCTTAAATGCAGCAGCAATGATGACGTCATCGGAGGCGACTTTCAGACTGGAAAAACTCACTGGCCATGGGTTCCCACACGTTGGAACTCAATTGGCCATTTAGGTTAAAATGGCATCATTCTCCCACATCGATTTAGAATCGGTGGCTAACACGAAATGTGGATTACACGACCCTTAGCCCGCTCCAGT
Organism: Squalus acanthias; assembly: GCA_030390025.1. Taxonomy (NCBI): domain Eukaryota; kingdom Metazoa; phylum Chordata; class Chondrichthyes; order Squaliformes; family Squalidae; genus Squalus; species Squalus acanthias. Next base: position 135,064,766 of record CM059426.1, on the reverse strand, counting down.
ATCAAAATCCAGCCCATGGTTGCAGAGTGACCAAGGTTGGGAACTAAATATTCCAGGATATTTGACTTTTAGAAGAGACAGGCAGAATGGAAAATGAGGAGGGGTGTGCCCTGATAATAAAGGAGGGAATAAAGACAGTAGAGAGAAAGGATCTTGGCTTGGAAAAACAAGATGTAGAATCAGTTTAGGTGGAGCTAAGAACAACAAGGGGCAGAAAACACTAGTGGGAGTAGTTTATAGCCCCCCTAACAGTGGTTGTAGTGTCAGGCAGAGTATAAATCAGGAAATTAGAGATGCATGTAACAAGGGTAATACAGTAATCATGGAGGACTTTAACTTTCATATAGACCGGGCAAACCAAATTTGCAGAAATGGTGCAGAGGAAGAGTTCGTGGAATGCATTCAATATAGTTTTCTAGATCAGTATGTCAAGGAACCTATGAGGAAATTGGCTATTTTAGATCGACAATGTTGGCCGAGTCACATGAGTATGTACCATGTACCTGGTGGGTAGTGTCCTCACGTGTGATGATGGTATCTGTGTTGATACCACACAGGTGCCTTCCTGGCTGACCTGATTGTTTCTCTGCCGAGGTGTGATGAAAGGCAGTCAGATAGATTAACTGTAGTCGTCTGAGATTGTACGCTACACAGGCATTGTTCTCTGTCTATATATGCTTTGCCGATTCGTATTCCTTCACTTCACCTGACGAAGGGGCAGCAGCTCCGAAAGCTTGTGATTTCAAATAAAACTGTTGGACTATAACCTGGTGTTGTGCGACTTCTCACCTTTCTCAGAATGACAGCATTCCTGCTCCCATCACTGCCACTCCGCCATTACTCTTGTCGCTGCCTGTCATCCAGCCAGCCCAGACTGCTGCCACCTATGCGGAGGTGTTGCAGTCTACAGCCGAGCCTTCCAGGCGCAGGGCTGGCCGAGGGCGTCCTGCAAGGCCATCTGAAGTCTCCCGCACGGACACTCAGCAGCCTTGCACCAGCCGTGCTGCAGCCACTGGGATAACACTTCATAGGAGCACCAGAGTCGGCAAAGGCACAGTAACGAGAGGCACTAAGGAATTGCACAAGGGTGAATAGTTAATATTTTTGTTGTAAATATGTGGTCACTGATTTTTGGTCAATTTATTAATTGTCTTTGGATGATTTTGTGGTGTCTCTCATTTCAGCTTTGCGCTGTGATATGACCTGCGACAGGAATGGAATGAAGGGGTTGTGGTGAGCAGCGGGGATCTGGAGTTTAATTCACTCAAACCACAGTCTGATGAGGCGGTCACGGACTGCCCTTCCAGAAGGCCGATTGAGTGGCTGCCTCCTCCCTCACTCCTTTTACTCTTCCTCCTCCTCCTCCTCCTCCTCGTCTTCCTCTTCCTCCTCTTCCTCCTCCTCCTCCTCCTCTCCCTCTTCCTCCTCCTGAGGTTGTCCCGCAATCCCTGGTGGGAAGGGCTGGGCCCTTATGATGGCCAAGTTGTGGAGCATGCAGCAGACCACGAGGAAATGGGACACCCGCTCAGCCGAGTACTGGAGGGCTCCTCCCGAACGGTCAAGGCAGCGGAATCATTGCTTGAGCGCCCAATGATCTGCTCGATGATGTTCCTGGTGGTGGCACAGCTGTCATTATATAAGTGCTGAGCAGGAGTGTTGGGGTTGCGGAGGGGAGTCATGAACCAGGTGGAGAGCAGATAGCCCTTGTCTCCAACCATCCAGCCGCGAGCTTGACGTGATGACTGGAAGATCGTTGGGACACCGGACTGACGCAGGATGAAAGCATCATGGTTGCTGCCAGGATAGTGGGCATTGACATTGAGGATTCGCTGTCTGTGGTCGCACGCCAACTGCACATTAAGTGAGTGGTAGCCTTTGAGGTTATGGAAGATGTCAGGATTGTTATGCGGTGCCCGCAAAGCCACGTGGGTGCAGTCAATGGCGTCCTGCACCATGGGGAATCCCGCTATCCTGGCAAAGCCACATGCACACTCGTCCTGCTTCTCTCTGGTGATGGGGAAGGAAATGTAATCCCTTTTCCTACCATAAAGAGCATCTGTGACCTCCCAGATGTAGCGATGTTTGGCGAACTGCGAGATGTTCGCTATATCTCCTGCTGCGGACTGGAAGGAACTGCTGGCGAAGAAATTGAGGGCGACGACGACCTTGACTGCAACTGAGAGAGCCGTGGTCGCCCTGATCTGAGGCTCGAGGTCTGGTTGCAGGAGGTGGCAGAGTTCGGTGGCCACATCCTTGCTGAAGCGGAGCCTTCTAATGCACTGCTCCTTTCTTAATTGGAGGTAGAGAAGTGCTCTCAAAATACCCTCGGAGGACAAGGCCTCCTATTGAGAACCCTGTTGGCCCTCCTCCTCCCTCTGGCCTCATCTTGCAATCTTTCTCGCTGCCTCCGCTCCCTCCGTAGTAGATCCTGGAGGGTGAGGTCGACTGCCAGTACAGCCCCCATTAATGTAACGATGTGTAGCACTTTGAAATTTTGTCAGAATAAATGTAACAAATTTTTAGTAGCCCCAACACTCCTGATACTAAAGAACCTTTAAATGACTGAATTAAACTCTTGCATAATCGCAAATTGACAAGGAAGCAGTGAAACACACTAACCTGAAAGCTGCGACTGATCCCTTTAAGTAGCACCCCTGGAGCCGCCATCCGCCTGCTTCACACCTCCTCTTCCTGTCGTTGTCGGGGCGAGGCGCTAAAGCGGGGGCGATAATCAATTTGGCAGATCGGGCATTGAGTGAGCATTTCATGCTCACTGACGTCATGATCTGCCTGGCGGTAAAGCCCCAAGTGCTAACTGTTAGCGGCGGTGCTATGGGGTGACTGGATTTGGCGTGCGGCGCAGGATTCGCCTCGCCCCGGCGCTATTTCATTAGCGCCCCGTTAACGACCCCGCCAGGTGCTAACAGGAGTCGCTACGCAACTGAATTTCTCCCCCAAGCCGTCTTACTGCAATTATATAGTGCCCTGGTGAAACCACACCTGCAGTATTGTGTACAGTTTTGGTCTCCTTACCTAAGGAAGGATATACTTGCCATAGAGGGAGTGCAACAAAGGTTCACCAGACTGATTCCTGGGATGGGGGATTTTCCTATGAGAAGGGATTGAGTAGACTAGGCCTATCTTCTCTAGAGTTTAGAAGAATGAGAGGTGATCTCATTGAAACATACAAAATTCTTACAGGGCTTGACAGGGTAGATGCAGGGAGGATGCTTCCCCTGGCTAGGGAGTCTAGAACCAGGGGTCGAAGTCTCAGAATAAGGGGTCGGCCATTTACGACTGAGATGAGGAGAAATTTCTTCACTCAGAGGGTGGTGAATCTTTGGAATTCTCTACCCCAGAGGGCTGTGGAGGCTCAGTCGTTAAGTATATTCAAGACAGATATCGATAGACTTTTGGATATTAAGGGAATCAAGGGATATGGGGATAGTGCAGGAAAGTGGAAGTGAGGTAGAAGATCAGCCATGATCTTATTGAATGGCGGAGCAGGCTCGAGGAGCCGAATGGCCTACTCCTGCTCCAATTTCTTATGTTCTTATGTTCACTAGGATGTAAATCGGCAGGTTCTACAATGGGTGGGCAATCCGCTCCGCCAGATTATGGCCCAGGATGTGAAGCTGAAAATTATTTCTATTTTGCTTATTTATAGTCTTTGGGGGAGAAGTTCCCCTCGAGCCCCGTTTGGGGCGCTAAATCAGAAAAGCTGGAAAAGTTAGCGCCAGGCGCTAACCTCTTCCAGGCCACACTGAAATTCCCATTTTTTGCTCCAAGAGGGCAGTGGAGCGCGAAATCAAGCACTCCACTTCCTGCTTGGAGCGCAAGAGGAGGGGAAGTTCGCGACCCGCTGTGCTCAGCAGCGCCACGAGTGGCCAGGCGTGGCGCTGCCGCGTTGCCTGAATTAAAGGGAAGGGCCCCACGCTGCGAACTCTGCAGTTTTTTTAAAACTTACCTGGACCACCGGGAAGCAGGGGTGCCACTCGATCAGCCTGGCACTCAAGCAGAGGACCGGGCTGACCGATTGTGGCATTGGACCCCGCGTCCAGAGGCGCAAAAAAAAGTTTTTTAAAAATCCGACTTTTTTTCAGGCTGGCCGGCCCCTCACCTTTAACTTCCCCCCCTCTAGCGGCCGGCCGCCCTGCTCGTGTCCCCTGCAGCAGTCGCTGCCATCGCCCGGCGCTGCTGTAGGGGCCGAACGGGAATTTTTGTGCCAGGGCGATGCGCCCGGAGATGACGTCACGATCTCCAGGCGCATGAAATCGGGGCACAACCCGGTAGCGCCGCCGCTAACCTCCCGCAGAATTTGGTGAGAGGCGCAGTCGGTGCCGCGCCCAGGGCGAAAAAGCCTTTGCGCCCCATTAGCGTCCCCCCATGGGCGGCGCAAAGGAGAGTAATTTCTCCCTCTTGGTCTTCAATTTTGTTATTTCATTTAGCCTCATTTCTATTTGCTGTTTCTTAATCTATACATTAATCTATCTAAATCAGAACTGCTTACTATCAAAGTGAACAATTCCAACTCGTACTATGACTGGCACTGTTACATAGAATTACATAGAATTTACAGCACAGAAACAGGCCATTCAGCCCAGCTGGTCTCTGCCAGCATTTATGGTCCACACGAGCCAGCTCCCCCCTTTCTTCATCTCGCCCTATTAGCATATCTTTCTATTCCTTTTTCCCTCATGTGTTTATCTAGCTTCCCCTTAAGTGCATCTATACTATTTGTCTCAACTACTTATTGTGGCAGCGAGTTCCACATTCTTACTACTCTTTGGGTAAAGAAGTTTTTCCTGAGTTCTGTATTCGATTAATTGGTGACTATCTTATATATATGGTCCCTAGTTTTAGTCTCGCCCACAAGTGGAAAGATCTTCTCTACATCTACTCTATCAAACCCTTCATCATTTAAAAAAAATGGGTACCTCTCAGCCTTCTCTTGTCCAATATGAGGGGCTCTGCACTGTTAGGAACACATGTGGCAAACTAAAGTCCTGTCTACTTATTCTACTGGATAGGAATGATTCCATGACACAGATTGGAAAGTCTAGGGAATGGTTGCACTGTCCTAGTCAGTAGGACAAGTCAATATTACTGCAAGTAAACTTTTGCATTAACCCACTTCCACAGGCATTCAATGTAAATGAAATATGAATCTCATTAGGATTCCCCTGTTAAATATCTTTAAATAATATTAATCTCTCTATCACACTCTTCTGTGCCATTATTGCCCATTATGTTGACAATTATATTTTATAGCCTTAATTACATAATTAGATGCTTGAATCAATATAGTTAGGTTTTGAGCCTGGCCATTCAGAAGCTCTGAAGCAGATTGCAATAGTTTTCATGTTGTTGTTCAAGAAACTTAACTGGACCAGCCACATAAATAATGTGGCCACAAGAGCAGGTCAGAGGCTAGGTATTCTGCGGCGAGTGTCTCACCTCCTGCCTCCCCAAAGCCTTTCCACCATCTACAAGGCACAAGTCAGGAGTGTAATGGAATACTCTCCACTTGACTGGATGAGTGCAGCTCCAACAACAATCAAGAAGCTCAACACCATCCAAGACAAAGTAGCCCGCTTGATTGGCACCCTATCAACCACCTTAAACATTCACTCCCTCCACCACCGGCGTACTGTGGCTGCAGTGTGTACCATCTACAAGATGCACTGCAGCAACTCACCAAAGCTTCTTTGGCAGCACCTCCCAAACCCGTGACCTCTACCACTCAGAAGGACAAGGGCAGCAGGTGCATGGGAACACCACCACCTCCAAGTTCCCCTCCAAGTCACACACCATCCTAACTTGGAAACATATTGCCATTCCTTCATCGTCGCTGGGTCAAAATTCTGGAACTCCCTCCCTAACAGCACTGTGGGAGTACCTTCACCACAAGGACTGCAGCGGTTCAAGAAGGCGGCTCACCACCACCTTCTCAAGGGCAACTAGAGATGGGCAATAAATGTTGGCCTTGCCAGCGACGCCCACATCCTAGGACTGAGTAAAATAAAATAAGGCTACATTTGTTGAGGTTGCAGTGCCTCATAAGGTTTTTTTCCTGCTGTCTGATTACATTTAATCAGTTTAAATTATAAAGAATGAGCATCATGGCTGATCCATATCATATCTCCCTAAACTGAACAACATGTTCAAATATTGAATAAAGTTTATCAGTACTCCTTTTTAAAGTTAATTAAAAAGAATTATTATTAAAATGCTTTGGGTTCTTTTCTGTCGATCCTCCCTCCACCCCACCTCCAACCACCCACCCACTTGTCTGAATGAATGTGCCCGATAGTGTGAGGGAGCTGAAAATAATGTCGGTAGATACTCTCATTATTCTAGGATATTTCAGTGAGTGTGTCGTTTCTACTGTGTGTGTTAATTCAGTTCTTTAGCAATTCCATGCAGAGTAACTCCTCTAAGCCAATTGCCCCGATAATCCCATTAGCAATCAATGTTTAAACAACTAAAAAAGAACAGAAATAAACAAAAGAACAAAAATAAACAAAAGAACAAAAAAAATCATAATAGTTAGTAACTGATTTTTGGAAGCAACATTATAGTGAGACTCCATTTTAACACTGATTCCAGTGTGGCCTTAAGCACTTCCTAGAGTTTAACATGAGTCCGGATCTATTACACTGTAATGGACTAAATTGTTAGGGACGCTGACAGTATTTTATTGCACACATCTACAAGGTATTGCAATCTATGGCCACATATGGCAAAGGACAGCAAAGAATTTCCCCTCTGATTTACTCTCAGATATAAAGATCAGTTTTTTATAAATCTAGGAAGTATAAACTTCATGGGGTAAAAATTAGTTATGGCCTGCTTTCAGGGCGCTTAACCAGCGGCACGTTGACAGCATGCCAAAATTGGGCCTCATTTACATTATTTGGGCGAGCTGTAGGCACTGTTGTGTCTCCACATCAAGATCGTCCATTTTAAATAGATGAATCTCGGGCTATTTGTCTCACGAGATTGACTCTAAACTAAGTTATGGGAGGGGTGGATCATGAATACTGTCGAATGGGAGGAGCTCTCCTGCTCCTCTAGCCTCCACAGCAACATTAAAAAAAAAAATTATTAAAAATAAAATGACTTTTCATTGATGGCTGATACTTAGGTCACAGCTGAAGAATCCTGAGCAGAACAGGCCCAGCTCCTTTACATTCGTAAGAGGCCTAACAGCTGTTTTAGGTGGTCACCAGGGATGCCTGAAAAATAGCCAGAAGCAAATATTCGGTTGGACATGTTTCAGGCATCCATGAAGCGTAGGAGGTTTGTCTCCAAAATCGGGTCTCACTGCACCCATTTTATGCCTGTAAAATGGGCACGACGAGGTCCAATTTCTACTCCATAGCATCCGTACTGCTGCTTTTAAAATACCTTTTAAAAAACCCAGCACTTATTCTAATCGACTACTATGAGGCACCTATATATTGATCACTGTCTGTACAGTGGTAGAGCATTAGTGATGTGTGTTGGAAGTAATCAGGTTAATATGTAGATTACTCCATCTGCTACAAACCTCTAATTGTTGTGTTCTGAAATTCAGCTATTTGCCTCAGGCTTCCTCAGTCTGGAGACTGTTCACTGAATCCTTTTTGCACCATGTCTGTTTGTTCGTGTGGTAATATCCAAATTTCATACCCATGATGGGATTGCTGCAAATGTTGTTTCTCTACAGACAATGGTACTCAACTTGTGAAGGTTAGAAAGTGCAAAGCACATAGTTCTGTTGTGAAAAATGCATTTTATTAGAAGGTTTTACTTTCTTTTAAAAGAACACTATTGACATAATAAATACAAAGTATAGGAAAACATCAAAGAATTTCTTTTCAACCAGAACAGATGGAATAAAAGAAGGTACTTAAAAGGTTGGTAGCACTCAAAGTAGAAAAGTCACCCGGTCTGGATGGGATGCATTCTAGGTTGCTGAGGGAAGTAAAGGTAAAGCTAACTCTGTTTCTCTCTCCACGGATGCTGCCTCGCCTGCTGAGTTTTTCCAGCGTTTTCTGTTGTTATTTCGGATTTCCAGCATCTGCAGTATTTTGCTATCATAAAGATAATGGAGGTTCTGGTCGCAATCTTCCTCTCCTCCTTAGATATGGACGTGGCGCCAGAGGACTGGAGCATTGCAAATGTTACACTCCTGAGAGGGATAAACCCGGAAACTACAGGCCAGTCAGCTTAACGTCCGTGGTGGGGAAACTTTTAGAGACAATAATCCGAGTCAAAATCAATTCACTTAGAAAAATATGGATTAATAAATGACAGCTAGCGTGGATTTCTTAAAGACAAATCGTGTTTGCCTAACTTGATTGAGTTCTTATGAAGGTACTGTGGTTGATGTTGTGTATATGGATTTTCAAAAGGCGTCTGACATTGTACCACATAATAGACTTGTTGGCAAAATTGAAGTCCATGGGATTAAAGGGACAGTAGCAGTTTGGATATGAAATTGGCTAAGAGACAGAAAGCAGAGAGTAGATGAGAATGGTTGTTTTTCAGACTGGTGGGAAGTATACAGTAGTGTTCCTCAGAGGTCAGTGTTGGGACCACTGCTCTTTTTCATATATGTTAATTACCTGGACTTGGGTATTCATGGCATAAATTGAAAGTTTGTTGATAGCACGAAACTCAGAAATGCAGTAAACAGTGAGGAGGATAGTAGTAGATTTCAGGATGACATAGACAGACTGGTGAAATGGGAAGACACATGGCTGATGCAATTTACTGCAGAGAAGTGTGAAGTGATGCATTTTGATAGCAAGAATGAGGAGAGGCAATATAACCTAAATTATACAATTTTAAAGTGGGTGCAGGAACAGAGAGACCTGGGGTGGTAGGACAAGATGAGAAAGCTGTTAAAAATGTATACATGATCATTGGTTTTATAAACAGAAGCATAGGCCGCGATTTTCTCAGCGGTGTCGGGATGGGGGCGGGTCAGCTGGTTTCCGGGTTCCAGTCCCGCCCCCCCCGCTGCCTCCGTTCTGCAGACGTGATTTTCCCTTGATTAGCCTTGTTAAGCCCACCCTGCAGGCTTACCGGCCAACTAACAGGAAGCGGGTCTGATGACGTCATTTGATGATGCGTCATCTGCCAGTTTCCTTAAAGGGACCATGCACAATTTTATTTTGAAAGTTGATTTTTCAGTGTTTGACAGCATTGAGGTGCTGAAAACACTGACAATCACTGCACAAAGGTGAACTCTTGCACCCAGGCTCTCCAATTACTCCTTCCATATGCTTATGGAGGGAGTCACAGTACGCAGGACGGTTCTCTTCCCTTCCAAGGGCGGAAGAGACCTCCCCAGGACACCAACTTAACTTGCACCTGCACCCAACCCTATCTACTTTATCACTTCCCCATCTCACTAGCTACCCCTCACACTCACCCTCATTCTATTGCAAGCATACCAACTAACAACACACAAGGGTGGGCACTTGAGAGGTTTAGCGAATGTCCATGTGAAGTTTCTGGTAATGTGTTGTCTTACAGTGAAACCTCTTTTTCAAAAAGTGCCCCTTATTGGACAGATCTGAGCATACATTGAGAAGTGTCTTACTGAGTTCCAGTGATTGTTCAGTCAACTCCACCCACCGCCCCCACCCCCCCCCAACCCCTGCCCCACTATAGTGATGTGTGTCCATGGAATGGCTTGGACATTAAAGGGATGCTTCATGGTGCTGGTATGGGATGGTGTCAAGCTGGCACATCATGTGGCAGCCAGCATTTACAGCATCAAGAAAGACTGGCCATGGTGATGCCATCGCTGGCCTCCCGGCCAGCAATTTTGTCAGGGGCTGATGCCCTGTGTCCAGTGTAGCATCAGGTGATGGCGGCGAAGGTTGGTGATGAGGTTGGTGATGTTGGTGCTGGGGATGATTGTAGAAGGATTCGGAGGACCAAGGTCTGATTGTTTCATTGGCTCCGATGTTGCTGCAATAGATGGCAGCTGCAGGTGAGATGACAGAAGCGATCTGCAATGGTGAGAGAGGTTCTCCCAATGAGGTGGCACTGGACATACAGTTGGATTTAAAACTTGTAAGCTAAAGAAATCTGTATATATATAAAAAATGCAGTAACCAACATTTTCTTTGCTCTGAAACTCACTATGTGAAACATGGCATCCTTGACACTACTTCTGCAGCTGTCATCTTTTCACAAACATCAGACCAGACTCACAACACGCCAGGTTGAGCTGGTGTGTTCCCCGAACAGCAGGTAACCAGTGGGGGAGAAGGTAAAATTACAAGTAAGCCTCAAAAGACTCTTAAATTGGTTCTTAACAAGCCATTTAAGTTCCAGAATTGTCTCCCCTGCCGCTTGGTGTCGGGTCAGTTCTACGCTGACAGACCCAACACCTGGGAGACACGCGTGGAGGTGGGTTGACAGCGGGTTTCCTACCCGTTGTCAATCTTTGCGATTTTGACAGCGGTCCCGCCTCTAAACCCGCACTCTGAGCGCCAGCAAAATTCCGGCCTATGAGTACAAAAGCAAGGATGCTATGCTAAACCTTTATAAATCACTGGTTAGGCCCCAGCTGGAGTATTGTGTCCAAATCCTGGGTACCACATTTTAGGAAGGATGTCAAGGCCTTGGAGAGGGTACAGTGGATATTTACTAGAATGGTACCAGGAAAGCAGGACTTCAGTTACGTGGAGAGACTGGAGAAGCTGGGATTGATCTCCTTAGAGCAGAGGAGGTTAAGGGAAGATTTAATAGAGGTGTTCAAAATCATGAAAGGTATCACTTGAATATGTCAGAATCTGTATGAAAATGATACATAGGCCTTCTCCCTCCCCAAAAGAAAAAATTGTCATTTTTTTTTTCCAGAAGGAAGTATCTCTTTAAGAGAATCTAATTTTATTTCAGTTTTATCCAGTTCTAATGAAGTGCCAAATGCATTGTTTGAAAATATCCTTCATCTTTGCAGCTGTACTACAGCGATTATTAAAACAATTACTGCTTTACACTTCTTTCAAAGCATTTTATTTTCCAGTAAAAAATTTTGATTTTGTAATCATTTTACAGTCCTACAATGGAGCATTCTCGCATTATAAATCTTGCCTTTGACAGGTAACAGCTGACATTGCTCTGAGAATATTGCTCAAAGGCAATTTTTTGTTGTTGTTTTGCAGCTTGCTGTTGATATTTATAAAAAGAAATTAAATTGAAATTCACTGGCAATGTTCTACTTCAAATTAAATGTAATCTGATTACCTTTACATTTAAGATTCAAAGGAAAGTATTGAGACACCGATAGGTTTTAAAGCAGATTACAATTTCTTCCATCACTATTTTCAGCTGTTTAACAAAGGAAGTGTAATAATCAGATTGGCAGTAATAAGGGTGTTACTTATGGTAGAACATGGTATTGAATGTGATTTGTACATCTGATTTGTATGCAGATAGTTGAAGCATTTAATGGAAAATAAGGAAAGAAAGTGATGTAGAACAATCTGGATGCAAGTGACACTGTAGTACAGTGTAATCTGGTGAAGTGTTAAAAATCTGGCAGCCTGGCTCAAATACCAACACTCTCAGTTGGAAGGTCACTGGTTTGAACCGTCATACCAAGGATTTGAGCTCGCAATCTGAGCTGACACTCCAGAGTAAATACAAAGGGAGTTTGGTATTAAGAGAGTGCAGCATTGTCGGATATGCCATCCTTCTGGTGAGATGTTGAATTGAGCACCAACTTGCTTGTTCTGTTATCATGGTGTTATTGTAGCCCTTTAAGATCTTATGGCACTATTCAGAGAAAAGCATGGATTTCTCAAGGGCTCTAAAGTCCGTGGGGTCTCTCCCGATCTTCCGCTCTAATGTTTCCAGCCGTTTACACTATTTCCATGGGGGTTCGCCCAATCTCTCGCCAAGGTATGATGGGAGACTGGAGGAACCTCCGCAGAATTTCCAGGCCACTGTGTCTTGAACTAAAACCATCAAAGAACAGCTTTATTTGAAAGAATCATAGGATGTTGCAGTACAGAAACAGGCTATTTGGCCAATGAAGTCTCGCTGGTGTTTTCCTCCACATGATTCATTCAGTCAAATCCCACTTTCCTGCTCGGTCCCTATATCCTTTAACATTCCACTTTTTCAAGCCACTATCCAGTTTGCTTTTGAATATTTTGGTCACAATCTCCCATGCCTGATCTCCCCCGGAAATTTATTGGTTTTCACATTGGTTCGGACAACATTTAGTTATCCTGGTTGGTCACCTGGAAACAGTGGGGGCCTTATTAAAATAAGGGTCCTTCTCCTGTTGTAGGACCCTTTTCCCAAATTGAACTGCGGGATTATTATTTATAATTGAACTGTGGGATTATTTACCCTGCCTAGTAATTCTAGTGAATTATTTACCCTGCCTAGTAATTTTTTGCGCCATCAGTTGCCAAGCAGGCTGCATCAGCGATATTTAAAGGGATCCTCAGCTGTTCTCGGGTAAGTCTCTAGTTAATCTTTATAAATTGCTAGTGGGATTGCAATGCTCAATTTCCAGATGGAAAACAGGAGCAATTCACAACTGTCTCCCCGTTGTCTGCAGCCAGAGTGTACCTCCCCTTTAAGAGGTGCTGACTGACTTTAAGTGGCATCAGAGAGGCCCAATATCCAGCCCCCCAAACAGGTGTGCAGCCAATGATATTGCTGACTGAACGCCTGGCTCACGATAATCAGCAAGCAGCATGACTATTACGTGCTGGCTGAGTCAACGCTAACAGCCGCCCTCTGTGTGCCCATTTTTGGGCACAATCAAATTTCTAGGCTAAAGTGTCTTTTTAAATAACCAGGCATGGTTAACGAACTTTCCATTCTGGGTCTCTGAGAAGAACATCTTGCCATTTCCCATTGTAGTTACATTGATCCGCCTATCCATACACAACCCAGCATGGGGCTGCCTTGGGAAGCCGCTGCTAAAAAAACACGTCTTCATGTAGCTCATGTCCAAATCCTTTCTATGAATAAAATGGCCAAAGAATCTCAAACTATGACAGACCTTACAGTATCTCGTGAGTTCCACTTATTCTGCGATCCCTGTGCAGATTGGGCACTGACAGGGAACGCAATTGCTGCAGGATATCTGGCATAACGGCAAATTTAAAGGACACCCTTCTCAGATGGCTGCAGCAAGCCATTCATGGGATAAGGTCACAGAGTAGGTGAATGCAGTGTCCTAGTGATGCGGACAGTCACTCAGACGCACAAGATATTTCCCTCAGCCCATAATTACGCATGACAAATCTTGCATCTTTCAAGAAAACTTTGTAATGTTGTTCCTCATTTAACAGAAAACTTAGACTCATGGTCCCAGACATGTTTTGGGAGGCTTACATTGTTATATTAAGGCTCTTCAACCTGGCAGCACCTCACCAAGTTGCGTATGATTGCAGGAAAAAGAAGTGCATAATATGATGCGAAAAACAGGAGGTGGGCCATCCAACCTGCAGCCTCCAACGAGACTTGAAAAATCAACCCTTGAAATAGTGGGGTCTGAATATACGTACTGCTCGAAGATATCTCTCGTTCCCATGGCCCATTTGCTTAAACAAAATATTCCATGAAATAATATTTGTTTTTTAGGAACCCAAAGGGACTAGATAGTGCAGACCATGACAAGCTATTTCACCTTGGCCAGAACAGTGACGCCTAAAGTGATGACATCGATTCTCTGGGGAAAAACACATAAATTGAAGGCCACCAAACCCCCAGCCTTATTGATATAATTTTGGATCCTCAATGAAATTGTGCTGCAGTACCATTGAGGGCTTCCAGTGGCAGCAGCACAGCCTGACTGCAAAAAGCTAGCCCGTGTGTTCCTGGCACTGTGTAGGCACAGATGTACTCATAGGATTTTCCAGCCTCCTTTCTCCCCACCCCTTCCAATTATACACATGTGTGATCAATACACTGCGTCACAAGATTTATCCTCCTGCTGGTGGGTTTAATCTAGTTTGCAGGTGTCATAGAAAGGAGGTATAGGTTGCAAAGATCAAACTGAGGTGATAATGAAGGAACATTTAAGCTTACACTTTTAAGCATGTGAGTTTAAAATCATAGCCTACATTGAGCTTCTGGTGAACCGACTGCAATGAATGTTCACATGCCACATTGCAGTATTTTCCTGTTTAGATAAAAGTGTTGTGTCAAACATTGGTTCCACTACCATTCTTATCAAATGAGCCAGTGTGAGAGAAAATACTCTTATCTCCACTAAAATGTGTGTGGGAATGCTGGTGCATCACCAAGTCTGCAACAGACTAAGTAATAGGGAACATAACCCCAATCTACGAAGCCAGTACAATGCATTTGTATCATTACCAAAGCCATTTTGATTTGTAAAATTATTTCTGCTAATTTTCTCAGTCCATTTTTCTATTTATCACTTTGTTTTCTTGCACACTTATTTTGGTCAGTAATATCTGCAGTGTAATTGTACTTGAGATGCCATGAAAGAGGCACTCCCTGTTGTTCAGCTGAGGCACACAGTGATGATTACAATGGCACAAGAATGCACATCAATTCAAGTGTACTTTCCATATGTCTAACCACAATGTGGATGTGGTTAGAATGCCCACTAAGCCTTTGAGAATATGGCTTCCATTTTGCAATTGTCTTCAAAAGATTTTTTATCCAATAATTTGAATTAAAAAACATAAATAACGCAAAATGATAACTTATTGCTCAAAAATTGAATTATCAGACAACTTGAATTAAGCAGAGTACACTGCAGCAGCAAAGCATAAACTATTGAAATAAAAACAGAAAATGCTGGAACCACTCAGCAGGTCAGGCAGCATCTGTGGAGAAAGAAAGAGAGTTAACGTTGCAGGTCGATGACCTTTCGTCAGAACTGGAAAAGTTAGTGGTGTAACCGGTTTTAAGCAAGTACAGAGGCGGGGAAAGAGGAGAGGGAGGAAAGAACAAAAGGGAAGTCTATGATAGTGTTGAAGGCAAGAGAGATTTAATTAAAAAGGGATGATGGTGCAAGGCAAAAGGAAATGTTAACGGGACAAGTAAAGAAGCAACAGATGGGCCAAGAGGAGGTGTTAATGGGAATATCAGAATCATCAGCAACAGCTGGCATCTGAAAAAAATGGGGGCAGAGCTTATGATAATTTTCTTTCAGATGGCAGTTGTTGCTGATAATTCTGATATTTTCATTTATCAGTGCCTTCCCTAACCTGTGCAGTCGGTGGACCTGGGGGTTTGGCCATTTTTGCGTGTGGGGCCTGATCTGGGCGTACTGAATCTTGAAGCAGCATAAAAGATGATGAATAACATGACCATAAGTGGCTTGCAAGTTAACTCACTTGCGTTTAAAATTCCCCGATCTCTTGCACTGACTCGGCTGATTTTGCATGGATTGCGCTGATATCACAGTGAGCGGAAACTCTGCCCCAGAGTATTTAAATGATAAATGCTACGTTAATTAACTGTTATCAGCTGGGAAAAAAGAATAAGAATTCCATTTATGGTCCAAATGTTGTCATTTCCTCCTTTTACAACGATAGAAAAAAGGCAGAAGAGGCTCAAATTAACTTAAGTCATGTTGCATATTCCATTTGTTACATGACTACTGTACCAGCACAATAATGTACATTTGGATCAGACCCTCACAGCAACACACCAAAAGCATTGTGATTCCAGTGAGTATGGAAGCCTAGTGGTTGTGGTATTGGATGACTAAACTAAACGTTTTGATGGCTAAATTCGGTTGATTTGCGCCTCCCGTTAGCGCCCTAACCGGGTGCAAATCAAGTAGCGCGTGAAATTCAGCGGGAGGTTAGCGGTGGCACTAACCGTTGGTGCCGCACGGTGCTGCGCCGCCAGCGATGATGTCATCGCTGTGCGCAGCGCCCCGCTCGCGCCCCGGCTGTAATATTGGGTGGCGCCTCCTGACTTACCGCCGGATGCTATGTCCGACGGGGTCAGGGGGGCTTACCTGCGGCCGGGGCAGCGCTAGTTAAAGGGGAGGTGGCGGGCTGCCATTTTTGTTGCTGGCCGCCTGCCAGCACCTGCCCCCGTTGCTGTCCCTGGCCCCCGTGAAGCTCCACCGTGGGGTGCCAGCTGCTCTCCGTGAGCCCGGCACTCCGCTTGGTTGCCGGGCTCGTTTGCCGGCACTCCCGATCCCTGGTGGCCCAGCTGGGCCCTGGGACTTGCTGCGCCAGGCCCCTCCCCTTTAAGAAGAGGAGGAAGGCCTGCAGTACCGTGGCGCTGTGGCACATAGCGCCACGGTTTTGGCTCGCAGCGCCCCAAGAGGGACGCGGGGCGCTTCCAGTAGTGGGGCGTTACCGAATTTTTACCCCTATGAGTTCCTCTCCCACCATGGCACATTGTGATATTGAATTCAGTAAATGTGATAATTTGTTAGCTAGCATCAGAGAAAATGACCATGAAAGCTGCCAGGTTGTTGTAAAAACACAACTGGTTCACCAACATCTTTTAGGAAAAAGAGCCTGCTACACGAAGAGAACAGTTTCAGGTCGAAATTTGACCACATTGCACCTCCTTTACGGGTGCAATGAGGACCAGTGTTGGGGACCAACATCCATTGCTCAAAAGGCACTTGAAAGACATCTGACCCGATATTGGGCCAGACCATTTTTCAGGGATATCTAACGGCTACCTAAAGCAGGCGCTCAGCCCCTTACATATGTAAGCAAGGTTGGACCCCCTTACAGAAACTAGAGATTGTAGAGCGGAGCAGGTGCTGGACCGGATTCTGCAGCCACCAACAAAAGGTGAGATTTAAGAAGAAGTTTTGAAAATGTTCCTGTGGAGCCAGGAGGAGCAGGAGTGCTCACTGAGTCCACACTATCCCTATTGCTCCCCGCCCCAAGTGGCAAAATATTAATTTATTTAAATGGACGAGTTGCCTGTGGAGGCTGAACAAGGGAAATCTTAAGTCAAGGAAACAGTCTCTACAGCAGTATAGTCTTGTCTACTGCTACATCTTAGGCCTAGAATTTGCGGTTGGAGGAGTACCTCTGGAGTGCGTCTCCGACCCGCGAAACATTTATGAAATGACCTGCTGGCGCCCAAGCTGTGAAGAGCTGCGATCTCAGGCCTCGAGGCGGACGGCAGTGTAATGGCCCATGGATCCCAGGAACGCAGGCGGTTTGGAAGCTTACCTGGGATCACGTGGGCCCAGTCCTCCAATGACAAAGGAGAATTCCATTGCAATGATTTACGAAGGGAATCCCCTAATGATAGGCAATAGAATCCCCAAATAATTATACAATGTACAGAATGCTAATAATTAAACAATGTACAGAATTGCAATTTTATTCATAAGTTCCTTCATTGCACCAACCTCAAATTAAAATGTATTTAATAATAATTTTAAGCATCATTAATCCAGGCCAATATTTGCATAAACTCATTTAAAGTGTATGTGCATCATTTTGGATTTTCAACTGTTTTATTTAAGCCTTATCTATACCCTTACGCCTGCTTTTACCAGCCGTAAAGTTGCATAGGCAATTGCTGGGGAGTTGTTGGGCAAATAGCCCAACGCGGCGCTATGTTTTCAGGTGGTTCTGATGATCTCTCAAGGTGTATCTTGACAGATTGCGAGTTCCGGCTTGCGCATGCGGAAATCGGATCTTGCGGGGCCTTTCAAAGGGAATACGACGGCGTACTCTGAGAGTACGCTGTCGCAGACACAGCAGTTTCAGGGCCTCAGTCTTTTTTCCTCAATACTGGCCATTCCTTTGACTATAACTGGCTGACCTCTACTAGCGCTGTCTGACTTCTGTGTGTGGGCTGAATGGAACCATTTAAGAGATTATAGTGTGACTTAAAGGAATAGAAAATACCATGTGTGTCCGAGGCACCCAAACTCAAACAAAATAAACCGGCTTGGTCAGGCAGCATTTAATAGAAAGGACGTCACTGATTTGGCAAAGTATAATTGACACCATGATTGGCAATGCTTATTTACTGGGCTGCCTGCTATCAAAAATCCTGAGCAGACTTTGCAAATTGGTAGTGGACAAAGTGATGCCCCTGGACCTGCGTACAGTTTTCCTTCTATTAGCCCTGGCTGCTCCCTTTTATTGCATTGATTATTTGACAAATTACTTTTGATATAAGCTGCCATGTTGTGTGAGTCTACAGCTCAAGTTATCTGCTGTGAACCTTTTCCTCCATAAAGCAGCATCCTCTGCCACCAGTTTTTACATTTTCTGCTTTGTGTAAAAATATTGTCAGGTTGCAGATTGCAACAACACTGAAAATAGTTCATGATCTTAGCCTACACCAAAATGGGTAATATGTGTGTTTCTTATTAATACAAATTTCAGATGAATTTGCTGAAGCTGGTTACCCTTACAAACAGCTGAAATCAGTTTCAAAACAGCGTTCAATAAGCAGTACAAATATTGTAACACATGACTTAACAACAATGGACACTATTTTTATGTCAGCCACTATTGATTACAGCTAAATTGTGCCCAGGTACTTACTCTATTTTTTTTCATTATTACTTTGTGTTGGCTATCAGAAACGATATGTAAATTTGGAAGTTAATTATACCATTAAAAAATGCACAGAAGTTTCCTCTGCCGCAAGAAATAATGGGAAAAACCTTTCTTAAAGGATGAAGCTGAGAAGAATTTTCTTTTAAACGTGTGGCTCCAAGCCTAGTATCGAGAAAAAGAGGCCTGGGAGAAAATAGGCAGAAAGGTTAATGGAACTGCTCGCAGTCAAAAGATCTTCAAAAGACTATCGGAGAAGATTGATGACCTGCAGACAAAAGCAAAGAAAAGGCATTACATATTAAAAAGTCTCAAGTGCACAGATGGTAGTCTGCCCCAGTGGACAAACTCATTTCTGAAGGAGGAGATTGGAGCTGCTCATCATAGAGTTCATCACTGGCTTAGATGGACAAAATCAGCATTTCTGATCACGATGCTGCCACATATGGTGATAAATTCTTCATCTGATAAATTCAAGAAAAATCCAAATGCATTCAGGACAAGACGCCACTTTACATTTATCGATCCTAGCATTGGTGTAAGCAGGTATACCCAACACAAGGGGTGGATCAAGGCATCGATGAGCAACGGTCAAAGAGCCATTACAAGTATGCATTTCCATGACTGCATGTAGTAACTTCCCTGTGATTCTTTAATCACCCTCCTCAGTTATTGGTCCAGATGTTCCACCTGCACCAGAATGAGCATTACCAGCAGCAGAAGAGCCTCCTAAAAGCAGGGCACCAAACCCCTTGATTAAACTTTAAGATGGGTAGGAGTACAGAATTACTCCTGCTCCTTCAGCTGGTGCTCATATTTTTCCTTTTCAGCAGTCTGGATGTTATCCAATCAGCAGATAAATTCATTGCAATTGTCTAAAATGTTCTGTTTGTCACCATCTGTAATTCTGCCCTGAGATTCCGATCCTCAATACTGCTCAACCCAATCTGCACAAGGTGTCAGCCATGGCTCAGTTGGTAACACTCTCGCCTCTGAGGCAGAAGGTGTGGGTTCAAAGTCCCACTCCAGAGACTTGAGCACAAAAATCTAGGCTGACACTCCAGTGCAGTGCTGAGGTGCTGTCGTTCAGATGAGATGATAAACCAAGGCCCCATCTGCCATCTCAGGTGGACGTAAAAGATCCCATGGCACTATTTCAAAGAAGAGCTGGGGAGTTATCCTTGGTGTCCTGGCAAATATTTATCCCTCAATCAACATCACTAAAAAAACAGATTATCTGGTCATTATCACATTGCTGTTTATGAGAGCTTGCTGTGTGCAAATTGGCTGCTGTGTTTCCTACATTACAACAGTGACCGCACTTTAAAAAGTACTACGTTGGTTGTAAAGCACTTTGGGGCATCCTGAGGTTGTGACAGGCACTATATAAATGCAAGTTTTTCTTTTTCTTTCAAGGCATGAGTACCACATTCCTGTTTTTTCCTTCTTCAGTCATTATTGGGCTGGGCAGTACTGCATTATCTGACATATATTGTACTGCCTGATATCCAACCCTCTGCAGATGATATTCCTGCTCAACAGAAAGAAGTACATGCCTAATGTAATGACCATCAGCCCTCTCTCTGGCAGCTTTTTGGCTAATTTTTGCTCACCATAGGGATGAAATTATTCTGTGCATAAGAGGTGATGCATGCACTGTGTGTGTGTTAATGGATAGTTGTTTGGTATATTAGTAAAATAACAGAACATTAGCACATTTTTGCTCATAGTCCCAAAGTTTCTTCCAGGACCAAACTAGATTAAAGAACGTTAATGCACAGCTCCTGCATATTTTGTTTGAGGACTTGTTATGGGCTTGCGACAACACCAGTTGAAGTTGAATGAGTAATTTTGCTCAAGCTTGCTTTCTAAACCACATCATATTATTAACACCTGCTATAATGGTAGTATCAAATTGATTGAGTCAGCCGTGGTCCAGCGTTGACCTAGAGACATTGTAAAGAGTAACTCAACTGTTTTAATCCATGCAAGGGGATGGATATATTCATAAGTTTTACTTAACTAGACAGTTGGATATTAAGGATCAGTTTACCACCTGTTGTGGTACGTGTGCTAGGTGCTGTGATATTCCCATTCTATTTCTATATGATGTACTGGAAGGAGTAGGTGTGAAGGCTTCCCAAGAAGTCCGCTGTAAAGCTGCTTGTGAGCACATTCCTATATGTGACACACTTTAGATGGCCCTGCACATGTGTCTTGGTGGAGCCTTCTTTTATTCAGGCGGTTTCTTTGTCACCCAGAGGCAGCTGCAAGCAAGAGACTGACAGCAATTTAACAGCAAGCCACCTGTTCTGGTGCTTCTGTCCACATGTCCCTGCAGGAGGTCCAGTCCGGTGTCAACTACTGCTCTGTTCCAGCACAGAGCATTACACTACCAGGCGGTCTTTGAATCCCTCACTCTTGGTTCTGTGGAGTCGGGCTCTAAATGCATTGACATATGTCATTATTATGTCTTGGACCTTAACATCGCAACAGCATCAGTGGGAATATATATGAAAGGTGCTTCAGCTGTGCTTGTTGCCTGCATGCCTGAGGTTTCCCTTGCAGATTGAACTAATGCTGCATGCTGTTCAATGGCAGTCTGCAAATAAAAAAAAACCTTTGCTGCATGACATTGTCTAATTGGGTGCAATCCACAGTTGTAGCAGACCCAGTTTGCAGCACGCTTTGCAAGGAGGGAAGTGACAGGGGCACCTATTCATGCCCCTAAAGTATCTTTGAAATCTATACTGCCCCTCCTGAGGTATGATCACAAAGCAACTCAACAGGGCCTATGTTCAGCCCCAGCCAGCCATGCTTCAGCTTGTGCCTCTGCCTCTGCCATACCATTGTGAGATAACTTACTGTTTGATTCTTCCTTAAAATCTGATGATGTGAAATGTACAATTATATAACCCAGGAGCATATTCATCTTCCCCCAGGTTGTGCACCATCCATATTGTGTACGGCCTCTCTTCAGCGTGTAGTTAATACAAAGGAAGAATGCGACAAAATACAAGAAGGCATTAATAAACTTGCAGAATGAGTGTTTAATTGGCTAATGAATTTCAATATAGCTAAGTGTGAGGTGTGCATTTGGTAGGAAGAATAAGGAGGCCACATACTGCTTGGATAATAAGACTCTAAACAGAGTAGAGGAGCAAAGGGATCTAGGGATACAGATGCACAAATCACTAAAGGTAACGACGCAGTTTAATATGGCCATTAAAAAGCAAACCAAGCACTGAGGTTCATTTCTAGAGGGATAGAATTGAAAAGCAGGGAAGTCATGTTAACCTTGTATAGGGGTGACCTGATAGAGGTCTTTAAGTTAATGAAAGGGTTTGATAGGGTAGACATGGAGAAAATGTTTCCACTTGTGGGGGAGACCAAAACTAGAGGCCTTAAATATAATAGTCACTAATAAGAGAGGCAGTCAGTGCCCGCTGGAAGGAGCACTTCGAAGATTTCCTTAACCGAGACTTTGTCTTCGACGCGAGTGTTCTCAACTCCAACCCGCAGCATGCTACCCGCCACCACCTCAGCACAACCCCAGCCCGGCATGAGGTTGAAAAGGCCATCTGACAACTGAAGAACAACAAGGCCTCAGGAGCAGATGGAATCCCTGCCGAGGCACTAAAACATGGCGGAGAAGCACTATTGGCGTGAATACATGAACTCGTTTCTCTTATTTGGAAGGGAGGAGAGCATACCAGGGGCTCTCCGAGACGCCGTAATCGTGACCATCTTCAAGAAAGTTGACAAGTCCGATTGCGGTAATTACAGAGGAGTCTCCCTGCTGTATGCCACAGGGAAAGTCATCGCAAGAATCCTCCTCAATCGCCTTCTCCCAGTGGCTGAAGAGCTCCTCCCAGAGTAACAATGCGGATTTCGCCCACAAAGGGGCACAATGGACATGATCTTCACAGCGCGTCAACTACAAGAGAAATGCAGGGAACAGCACCAACCGCTGTACATGGCCTTCTTTGACCTCATAAAGGCCTTCGACACCATCAACCATGAGGGATTATGGAGTGTCCTCCTCAAATTTGGCTGTCCTCAAAAGTTTGTCACCATCCTCCGCCTGCTTCATGACGACATGCAAGCCGTGATCCTGAACAACGGATCCACCACAGACCCAATTCACGTACGGACCGGGGTCAAGCAAGGCTGTGTCATCGCACCAACGCTCTTCTCGATCTTCCTGGCCGCAATGCTCCATCTCACCCTCAGTAAGCTCCCCGCTGGAGTGGTGCTAACCTACAGAACAAACGGGAAACTGTTCAACCTCTGTCGCCTCCAGTCCAGAACCAAGGTCGTCCCATCCTCTGTCATCGAAGCTTTGACCACGCTCGATCAGCTCCGATGGACAGGCCACATCGTCCGCATGCCCGATACGAGACTCCCAAAACAAGCGCTCTACTTGGAGCTCTGACATGGCAAGAGAGCCCCAGGTGGGCAGAGGAAATGCTTTAAGGACACCCTCAAAGCCTCCTTGAAAAAGTGCAACATCCCCACCAACACCTGGGAATTCCTGGCCTAAGACCGCACAAAGTGGAGGAGAAGCATCCGGGAAGGCGCCGACACCTCGAGTCTCTTCGCCGGGAGCAAGCAGAAGCTAAGCGCAAACAGTGGAAGGAGGTCAACCCAAGCACCCCACCCACCTGCCCCTTCAACCATCGTCTGCCCCACCTGTGACAGAGACTGTAGGTCCCGCATTGGACTCATCAGTCACCTGAGAACTCATTTTTAGTGTGGAAGCAAGTCATCCTCAGTTCCGAGGGACTGCCTAAGAAGAAGAAAAAAGCAAACCAAGCACTGAGGTTCATTTCTAGAGGGATAGAATTGAAAAGCAGGGAAGTCATGTTAAACTTGTATAGGAGTGACCTGATAGAGGACCTTAAGATAATGAAAGGGTTTGATAGGGTAGACATGGAGAAAACATTTCCACCTGTGGGGGAGACCAAAACTAGAGGCCTTAAATATAATAGTCACTAATAAATCCAATAGGGAATTCAGGAGAAACTTCTTTACCCAAATAGTGGTAAAAATGTGGTAAGCGCTACCACAAGGTGTAGTTAAGGCAAATAGCATAGATGCATTTAAAGGAATGGTAGATAAGGATATGAGGGAGAAAAGAATAGAAGGATATGTTGATAAGGTTAGATGAAGAGGGGTGGGAGGAGGCTCATGTGGAGCATAAACACCGGCATAGACCAGTTGGGCTGAATGGCCTGTTTCTGTGCTGTAGACTTGATGTAACTATACCCATGCTCGCATTGAGTCAATCCTCCCATCAATGGTCTGTTCCCTCTGTTTAAGACAACCTTTTTCTGTAAGGTAAATAAGTTTTGAATCAGGTAGTATTGTGTGCTGTGCATTTTTGGCAACAATAGTTTTATAATTTTATCCACAGTTAACCAGAATGTAGAGGTCTTGCTTACAGAAAATGTGTGAGAATGCTTGAGCTAACTGAATGCACTGTAATTGTCAGCTGTATGTGTGGATCACTATAATTAGTCTTCAGTCTTTGTCAGCTGCAGCATTTTAATTTTGTAGACTGCTGTGCTAATTCTGAACCATATTTGTCACTTCATTTTGAGTTGCAATTGGAGGAAATTTCTGGATCAGTATATGAAGATTAAGTATATGAAGATACTCAAACAAGTTAATTTGACATCTGTTGCATACTTTGATTGGCATCAGTGACTACCTAATATATGGCAGGCTATGTATATTCATGCTCATTCCTCACCTTTGTCTTTATCTTCAAGTTTTAAATCTATTTCTAGACATCCCTTAAGACTCTCCTGGTACATGAACCAACGTCAGCCTCCTGTGTGATAGCCTCCCATGCCTGTTTTGTTCTCTGGGCACAGCTGGCTTGCTTCTCAGCTCCATAGAGAATACTTAACTATGCTCTCGCACCATCTACGATCTGTAAAATCTTGGCCTATAGCTCGGTGCTCTTCCCTCCATTTCTCACAGAAACAATATTCCACCGTGTGCTGCGTATGGTTAAATGGCTGTTTAAGTCGCATTCTGCCAGGTACTTTGTAATTGGTCATTCAGTTTTGAGTTAGTTATGAGTGTATCTTAATGCACTCAGGGTTCCAGAGACTGCATAGAGCAAAGTTAGGCAATCTTGCACATGTGTTAAAGAGGGCAAAACATTAGTCTAGCATTTAATGCAATGCAAGGCCTATATCATCAGGGAGGCCAGTCAAGTGTTCCCTTTGCACAGATATTTCTCAAGCTTCAAAATAAAGAGTTTCATTGGCTCTACTATAACCATGAGCATTTAGCAGATAACGCGGATGGGCTGACCCAGTGCACAGTGAATATGATCAGGCAGTTCCACTCCACTGTCAAGCCTCAAGGAAGGCAGAGCACAATAACCCGTCAAACTTCTGCTTGATATTCTGAGGGGTTTGTGACAGAATCATCTGCTTATGCTTCCTCTGATCCATCTAATTTTCTGCCTCCTGGTCAGTAGCGCTGGAGATAGCCTTCACTGTAGGTTAATCCTAGCACACAGGGCTCATCCATCAGTGTGACTCTAGGAACTGAGGCCTTGGCGATAATAGCTAGATTTTTCAATGGCAGTGCAGATTAAGCAGATCCATTCAAGTCAATCGTCAGAAGCTAAAGCTTTTTAAAAGGTGAGGTCAAAGGCTCTAAAGGTTATGTAGACAAAGGCAACCAGTGTAAATCGGGTAATTTTTGAGAGTAAGCTTAATGGGCAGTTTTTATGGCTTTAATTTCACGCCTGGCCATTTTCATGCCATTTTGTAATAAATGTGACAGAAAAATTTGTGATGATTTAATTTTAATGATAAAAGGGTAGACACAAATATTGTGAAAATAAAGACCTGCAAAAATTATTTGATTTACAGCAGTGCTTAATGTTCAGCATTCAAAGTTTACCCTTTTAAAATTCCTGCTGTCGAAAAATTAACAACAACAGCTAGCTTATTGAACATCTACATTTATCTTTTTTATCTGACATTGGCCCAGAAATTGATCTCGCTCTGTTCCCGCGGGGGTAAGGAGCAGGCGCGATCTCTCACTCCGCGTTGGCTTTTTCAGATCCAGCTTGCACGAACTTGATGTTCCAGACATCAGCTGGGCAGTGCTTGCGTATCCCACCGGCGTAGTGAATTCGTGCGCGCTGTGGGATCACGTGACTCAGTTAGAGCCAATGGCAGCACACCATCTTCCATTCATAAGTTTCACATACGTGCTGTGAAAGCTATGAATCTTACACCCCCCCAAAATAACAGCTAAACCTCAATTAAATTTAAAAAAAAAATCACATTAATAAAATAAGTATAGTTAAATAAATTAACCATTTTAAATAAAAAATTAAATTTTTGAAAAAATTTAAAATCTTTTAAAAAGTTATAAAAATAAACTTACCTGTCTTTAAAGTCTCTAAAAAAGATATACCTGTTAAAAAAAATTCAAAAAAATACTTAATTCACTACTTACCTTGTTAAAAGTGGGTCTTACTCCTCCTTTTTCCATTTCTAAAATCTTCCGTCCTTACCTGCGCGTCCAAAGCACGAAGTGCACAGCGTGC
Source organism: Squalus acanthias (assembly GCA_030390025.1). Classification (NCBI taxonomy): domain Eukaryota; kingdom Metazoa; phylum Chordata; class Chondrichthyes; order Squaliformes; family Squalidae; genus Squalus; species Squalus acanthias. Next base: position 135,038,672 of record CM059426.1, on the reverse strand, counting down.
GCGCAGCCTGTAGCGCGCACGCGATGCACCGAGGAACCACCCCCTTTTCCAAAGATCAAGTGCCGGTTTTCAGCGCATGCGCAGGGCATGCAGAAAACCGGCAATTGGAGAGAGAATACGCGAGAGTACGCAGTGCGTACTCTCGCGCAGCGGGATCAATTTTTGGCCCAATATGTTCAGAACTTAAAGTTAAACATGCTACATACAAGGCATTATTCTGAATTTTACACAAAATGCTGCTCGGTTAGATTAACCCATATTGTCTTCGCCATTTGAGGTAATGTGCTTGCTACAGCTTCCAAAACTAACTTAGACATCTTTTGCCACAGATAGGAAGAAAGAACTTGTATTTCTCATCTGAAAGACAGCAACTCTGATGGTGCAGCTCTCCCTCAGTACTGCATTGAAGTGAATGAGCATTTACGCTTTACTTCTTCAATTTATTAATGTTGTGGTGCACATAGCATGGCACAGACATCTGCCGTTTTATATATATTTAGATGGCATACAACCAGAGACAATTGTAATAAGAATATTTGCTTCATATGTTTGATTTGATAAGTGATGGTTAACTCAGCTGTTGAGGTTTTGTGTACAAGGACTGAATTCCAGAAAGTAACAGTGTTTGGCAGAGAGTTGCATGGCCAGACGAGATGCTGTGAGAAGCTTTGTCACTCATATTCCATGCTGCTATTTGGTTCAATTTGGAATGCCATGCTGCTCTTATGTTTCTGTTGTAAATGCGGAACTCTTCTTGAAACACTGCTCCAATCCTAATATTGCACAAGACCGACAGCCTCGGCACATCGCGTTGATGCTGTGAGGGATGTATGGCATGGATTAGTCTTGAGTGTGTTCAGGATAGTTTTCTGCAACAATATCTCCTAGAATCAACAAGGGGGCAGGCCATATTAGATTTAATAATGAGCAATGAGCCAGATTTAGTTAACAGCCTAATGGTGTGTGAACATTTATCTAATAACGACCGTAATATGATTGAGTTCAATCCTGTGTTTGAAAGGGAGAAACGCAAAACAGCTACTAAGGTTCTAGATTTAGGTAAGGCCAACTTCAGTGGGATGTGACAGAGACTGTCCACAGTAATACGATAGCAAAATACTGCAGATGCTGGAAATCCGAAATAACAACAGAAAACGCTGGAAAAACTCAGCAGGCCAGGCAGCATCCGTGGAGAGAGAAAGAGAGTTGACGTTTCAGGTCGATGACCTTTCATCAGAACTGGGAAGAGCTGGAAATCAAATAGATTTAAGGCCAGGGTAAAGCTGGGAAAAGGGGGAGGGGATAAAGGAACAAAGGAGGAGATGAAGAGACATTAAGAGACATTAAGAGATATGCAAGGCTAGAGGTGGTGTTAATGTGACAGATTAAGGCTGAATGAAGTGTGAAATCTACTGGCAGAATGAAGGACAGCTGCCAGCTTCTAGGAGGAAAAAAAAGGTGGGGGGGACAAATAAAAGGGTAGATAAAATAAAATATAAATGTGATTGGAGCTGAGGTTATGATCTAAAATTGTTGAACTCGATATTGAGTCCAGAGGGCTGTAGCGTGCCTAAACGAAAGATGAGGTGCTGTTCCTCGAGCTTACGCTGAGCTTCCGTGGAACAGTGTATTAGGCCGAGGACGGTGAGGTCAGAGTGGGAGTGAAGCGGTGAATTAAAGTGACAGGCCACCGGGAGCTCGGGGTCCCCCTTACGGACTGAACGGAGGTGTTCCGCAAAGCGGTCACCCAATCTGCGTTTGGTCTCCCCAATGTAGAGGAGTCCACATCGTGAGCAGCGAATACAGTATACTAAATTGCAGGAAGTACAAGTAAATCGCTGTTTCACCTGGAAGGGGTGTTTGGGGCCCTGGACAGTGGGAAGAGGGGAGGTATAAGGGCATGTGTTGCATCTCCTGCGCGTGCACGGGAAGGTGCCGGGCGAAGGGGAAGGGGTGCTGGGGGTGGTAGAGGAGTGGACTAGGGTGTCGCGGAGGGAGCAGTCCCTGCGGAATGCTGAAAGGGGAGGTGAGGGGAAGATGTGTTTGGTGGTGGGATCACGCTGGAGGTGGCGGAAATGGCGGAGGATGATCCGTTGAATGTGGAGGCTGGTGGGGTGAAAGGTGAGGACAAGGGGAACCCTATCGTGGTTCCGGGAGGGAGGGGCAGGGGTGAGGGCAGATGTGCGGGAGATAGAACGGACACGGTCGAGGGCCGTGTCGACCACGGTAGAGGGGAATCCTCGGTTGAGGAAAAAGGAAGACATGTCGGAAGCACTGGTATGGAAGGTGGCATCATCAGAGCAGATGCGGCGGAGACGGAGAAACTGGGAGAATGGAATAGAGTCCTTACAGGAGGCGGGGTGGGAGGAAGTGTAGTCCAGGTAGCTGTGGGAGTCGGTGGGCTTGTAGTGAATGTTAGTCAATAACCTATCCCCAGAGATGGAGATGGAGAAGTCGAGGAAGGGAAGAGAAGAGTCGGAGATGGACCATGTGAAGGTGAGGGAAGGGTGGAAATTGGAAGCATAGTGAATGAAATGTTCTAGTTCAGGGCGAGAGCAGGAGACGGCACCGATACAGTCATCAATGTACCGGAAAAAGAGGTGAGGGAGGGGACCCGAGTAGGACTGGAACAAAGAGTGTTCCACATATCCCACGAAAAGGCAGGCATAGCTAGGACCCATGCGGGTACCCATAGCAACACCTTTAATTTGGAGGAAATGGGTAGAGTCAAAGGAGAAGTTGTTCAATGTGAGAACAAGTTCAGCCAGGCGGAGGAGGGTGGTGGTGGATGGGGACTGGTTGGGCCTCTGTTCAAGGAAGAAGCGGAGCGCCCTCAGGCCATCCTGGTGGGGAATGGAGGTGTAGAGGGATTGTACGTCCATAGTGAAGAGGAGACGGTTGGGGCCGGGAAACTGGCCACAGTAAACTGGGCAAATCTGTTAATGGGTAAAACAACAGGTGGGGGGTGTTCAAGAAAGAATTTAACGTGATACAGAATCAATTTATACCCCTAAGAGGCAAGAGCTTTACTTGCCAAAAAAACAACCATGGATGACTAAAGAGGTAAGAGACAACATAAAACTAAAAGAAAAAGCAAACAAGAATGCAAAAAATAGCACAGATCCTGGCGAATGGGAGAGATACAAAGAACAGCAAAGGGTGATAAAACAGATAGTAAGAGCTACAAAAAGGGTGTGTGAAAAGAAACTTAGGGAGGAATATCAAAATCAACACAAAATTTTTTTACAATTATGTTAGGAAAAACAGGGTGTTTATGAGCAATGTGGGCTCCTTAAAAATTGACAATGGTGATATTATAAATGAAAATAAGGAAATGGCGGACATGTTAAATAATTGGAAGTATATATCACATGGTAAGATTCTTAACATATTAGAGGACAGCGATTTCTAGATTTATAGATATTTAAAGGTGAGAGTTCAGGTAGAAAGGCCATAAAAAGGCAAATAGGAATCTTGATTTTATATATAGTTACATTGGGATAGAAATTAGTCCACATTGTACCTGTTTTCCAGGCACAAAATGGTGGTAAAAAAGACCAATTTTGAGGCACTACGTCCGGTGCCCAGTCTGTACTGGCAATATTGGTAATGGCGGCTTTGCAGGCGTCCCGGGCACACACCTAAAACAGGCGTTAGGAACCTTACATATGTGAATTTCTTGTTTAACACCTGTTTTAGGCTCCCTTACAAAAATTAGGTTTGGTTGAGTAGATTAAGAGCCGGGCCTGCTCCGCTCGGGATTCGGAAGCGGTCATTGCGGCCTAAGCATCAACCGCCACCAAACGATAAGTTTAAAAAATATATATTTTAAAAAGTTCCTAAGGAGCACGGAGGAGCAGGATGCCACTGTCCTCTCGATTGCCCCTCCCCTCCTGTTGCTACTCCAACTCTCCTTCCTGGACTTACTTTTGGGCCACTGCCGGCAAGGCAAGAGGCTTGATATTCTCCTTACTGAAATGCCCGATTTATTGTGGAGGCACCACAGGTTTCTCCAGCTTATGCAAAAAATGTTAATGAGGCCCAAGGACCAATTTTGCACGGGTCTTATGCCTCCCAGTTGGGGCACACTCTGTTGGTTATGCACCCAAAAACAGGGCCTAACCAATTTCTATGTCATTGAATATAAAAACAAGGAGATGATTAATGTCCACAAGATATTGGTTAGGTCACAATTGGAGTATTGTGTGTAGTTTTGGTCACCTCATTATAAGAAAGATATAAAGGGGGAGAAATTCGGTATTGACCTGTTTGGGGGCGGTAACTTTTGAAAGCTGGGAAACTTAGTGCCAGGCGTTAATGATTCCCAGCTTTTGCAAAATTCGGTGTTTGCACTCCAGGAAGGAAGTGGAGTGCTAAATCAAACGCTCCACTTCCTTCCTGGAGCAATAAAGGATGCAGGCGGGCGGTAGTGGTGCAGCGCTGCCGCGATCCGAGGCTCTTCCCCTCCTTTAAAGGGAAGGGCCATCGCTGCAGGCTCTGCAATGGGACCAGTTAGCTGGTCCACGACGGCAGCCGCGATCTGGCCCGATCAGCCCCATGCCCTCCAGCAGAGTACCGGGCTGATCGATCGCGGCCCAGGAGATTTCAAAAAAATTGAAATAAAACATTTGAGATAGTTTCCTACTGAACCCGGCAACCTCCCCTTTAACTTCCGCCCCCAAAGTACCTGGCCTCCCGAACAACGCATCCTACAGCTGTCGGTGTTTTTGCCCGGCGATGCTGCAGGGGGCGGAACTGAAGTTCGGGTCTGGAACGCTACCGGGGCGACGCGCACGGCAATGATGTCACAATCTCTGGGGGCAGGAGATCGTGGTGCAAAGTGTTACTTCCGCCGCAAACCTCCCGGTCAAGTTAGCGGGAGTCATTCATCTCGCTGCGCCCGGGTGGTAAGTCGTTAGCGCCCCGTTATCGGCCCCGGGGCGCAAACGAGAGGCGCTAACCCACCAAATTTCTCCCTCAAAGACATTGAAAGGGAACAGCAAATATTCACTGGAATGAAAACAGTAGTGTAAAAGGGGTGATATTAGATCAGCCGTGGGTTGATCTGATATCACCCCTTTTACACTATTGCACAAAGGCAAAGTTACCCCCATGGAGTGAGCAATTACAGTTATGAGAAAAGGCTTGTAAATTTGTGGCATTTCTGACTGGAGCAGAGCAAGCTAAGGATGGATCTAATGGAAGATTTTCAAAATTATGAGGAATTTTGAGAAGGCAAACAGTGAACAATTGCTTCCACTGGTTGGTAAATTGGTAACCTGGGAGCACAGACAGTGGATTATCATAAGGAGAAAGAGGGGAAGTCAGGAGAATTTTTTTTCCCGCAGAAAATTATTAGGACATGAAATGCTTTACCTCAAGTAGTTAGAGGAAATTGGATGAATATTTGAAAAAGAGGAATAGAAAAGGATATGGGTAAAGGCAGGGAAATGGCACTGGAGTTGAAAGTTCTGCTTGAAGACCTAGCATCAGTACAGGTACGATAGGCTGAAAGGCCTCATCCAAGGTACTTTTCCTAACAATACAGTTTTGGTCCAACATGGCTCTGAAGTGATTACAAAGCAGAGAGTATGCTGTCTTTATTATATTAAAGTGGCAATGCAACATTAAGGCCATTCTTTCTTGAGTTATTAACTAGGTCTGTTCAGTATTAAATATACAACACCCTTTGTTCACCTATTGTGCATTTGGGTTTTTCAAGCAACACCTCTAATGAGGAGCATGTTGTAGCACAGACCCTGTTCAGTGCAGGTACTCATCTTCAGTGTGCCACTCGATTACACACAGAGGGTTGGCTTGCCTCATTATTTTTATAATTGTGTCATTTCATTATATTTAGAATTGACCTCAAACCATAACCAGTTAGCCATAATTAAAATATGTTTTTAAAAATTAAAATGCTGCAGTAACCAGTGGCAGGAATGTGTTCAAAGGAATTGGTACCGTGGATCCTCTATGGGGTAGAGTTTCCGCTTTGGGTGCAATCCGCGATTCGGACACAAACTGCGCCCAAAATTGCGCTGGTTTTGAGAAGTTTTTTTTTCTTGAGTTTCTGCGCAAAATCATTTGCATATCACAGAATGTAAAAACTGCCATGGACAGGCGCCATTGGGCAGCGTTTTAGAACGTAATTAAAAAAATTGCTTTAAAAATATTCCTTGATATATTTTAGAGTGGTAACTGCATTTATTAATACAGCTGAAAATGGGTTTATCATAAAACATAAGCATTTTTAATAAGAGTGTCTAGTCCACCACCCAATGAGTAACCCAATTTTAAATAACTGAAAATCACCTTAAAAAGCAATGTAGAACCATATACAGTACTAGTTATATTGGTGTACAGTCGTCAATTTATTAGTAAATTTTAAAAAATTGTATTCAAAAGCTTTTAAAACATGCTTATTAGTGTCCTTGAGCCTAAAAGAACAACTTAATTTTAAGAGCCCCCTCGAAGGCCCGTAAACGGGCGCAATTAGCGGAAACTCACAATGGTGATTAATTCAATCTGGGGGCGTGGCCAGTTTTGTGGGTGGGGCTAGCTTCCAGCATAAACTAGCGCAAAAATTAGCAAAAACTTTATTGATGCTGAACATAATTTGGACTTAAAATTCTGCGATCTTTTGCGTTGGTTTAGCTGATTTTGGGCAAATGGCGCCAAGAAAACCAGCTCAATCTAAGAGAAACTCCAGGCCTATATTCTAAAGAGAAAACTGTCAAATATAAAATCATGGAAATAACTATCAAAGATTGCAAGCATATGTATAATCAGAGTCTTTGCATTATAAAATTACTAGGGATTACATAGGATATACAGCACAAAAACAGGCCATTCGGCCCAACCAGTCCATGCCGGCGTTTATGCTCCACTTGAGCCTCCTCTCGTCTTTCCTCATCTAAATCTATCAGCATAACTCTCTATTCCCTTCTCCTTCATATGCTTATCTAGCCTCCCCTTAAATGCATCTATACTGTTCACTTTAATCACTCCCTGTGGTAGCGAGTTCCACATTCTCACCACTCTTTGGGTAAAGAAGTTAAATACATGCATGGACACAGGATCAACCCTTTCGGATTCATACCAGACTTTACAATTGAAAACTCTGGACAAACTCCAGACTCAGCTATTTTGGCTGAGGAATCAACAACAAAAGCAGACATCAGTAAAGCATCTGTTATAAACAAACTCAAAGAAATACTGTCTATTTCTGGGGCAGATGGCATACACACTAGAATCCTCAAGGAAATGAGAGAGGAAATAATTGAGGCTCTTATATTTTTAGCAGCTCCATGAATACAGGAGGACTGGATAACGGGAAAGGGTAAATCTGCTGATGGCACAGAGCCACAGAGGCAGTAGGTGGGGATTGAAAAGTTGTGCATGCCCAATTTCCTGACTGGCTTTTGTTGCATAAATGAAGCTGCACTACCGACATGAACTGGCCTCATTAACATTGAATAATTATTTAAATGTAGTCCCTCAGCAGATTTTCTGATTATGGTTGAGGGACCACCCACAGTCTGCTGCTCATCCGTTTTAAAGGGCATGTCAGAGATGTTGGGGCCTGGCCTGCTCCTCTTAAAGGTAGTGTTACAAGTTCAGGTCTGCTGTAGATACCTTCTCAGATTTAGCAGGTTCAAGAGGCAGCAATCGCTCCTTTAAGCCGTCTGAGTGCTTCGCATTTATCAGAATTGACATGCACTGCCCTAGATCTACTTGTATGATAGAATAACCTAACAGACAACAAAAGCTTGTGATCCAGACTAGATACTTGTATCGTTTGCATGTATATCTCTATAGTATCTCCGAAGGTGGACTGAATTAAACTAGGCGAGGCGAAGCTTGGTTTGAAACAATAAGCTGCTTTACTCCACAGTAAGGTGAACACACAGAGCAACAGTAATGACGAAATTTAATTTGTACAAACAATAAAAAGGGATTATTAAAAAATGAATATGCAATGCTATTGCACTTTGACAGACCATCTTACTTAACTTAAATGGAATGGGGGCTAAATTTGATAATCCCCGAAAACTGGCGCAGGGATTGCGATGCGCGATTAACCCACGCCCGTTGCTTCTGATGCACAGCAACTCATGCTGCCTGTCGAGTAACATGATTTCTGCGTGCAGCCAGCGCTAACCGCGCTGGTGATTGGCTGCATGCCTCAGCAGGGGTCCCCAAAATCGTACCTTGTGAGCAGTACTTAAAGCTAGCCTGCACTGCTTAAAGCTAGCTTGCAACTCTTAAAGAGGAGGTACATTGTGGCTGAAGCAGGTGCTAGGATTTGTGGTTCAAGAGATTCTGACCTGGGAAAGAGTGAGGAATGGCACAACAGGGGAGAGAGTGGGCTCCAAGGTTTTCCAACACTGCAATCATGGCTGTGGATTACAGTGTGCCAAGTGGCTTCCAAGGTGTCACAGCAGTCCAGCAATCTCCCATCCAATGGATTACTAGGATTGCTGAGGTGCCGCCCTGGGTGAGGGGCAGTGGCTCTGTGGAGCACAAACCTGCTGTCTTCTGTCAGGATGACAGCATTCCCGCCATTGCCACTCCGCCAGTGCCCTTGCTGTTGCCTGTCAGCCAGCCCAGACTGCTGCCGCCCATGCTGAAATGGTGCAGTTGGAAGCCGTGCCTACTAGGCCCAGAGCTGCTCAAGGTCGTCCTCCAAGGCCATATGCAGTCTCCCCCACTGAAAGTCAGCAGTCTTCCACCAACCTTGCTGCAGCCACTGGGGTAGCACTTCGGAGGAGCACTGGGACAGGCAAAGGCACATGGAAGACAGGCACAAGGAGAATGCACAAGGGTGATTAGTTTAGGTTTGTATACAATATGGCATGCTTTCATTTATAAATTTAGTTTGGAATGTTTACTTTGTGTTGGGTTTTATTTTTGCATTGTGGCCAAGCGAACACTGGGATGGTCAGTGACAGAGGGAAGGTAATGTGTTGGACTGTTGGTGAATGGGGAATTGGGGTCGCGTTTACTTGTATCGCAGTCGGATGAGTTGTTCACGGGCAGCCTGGCCAGAAAGGGGCTGTCTGGGTTGCCTCCTCCCTTCCTCTTCCACTTCCTCTTCCTACTCCTGCTCCTCAGCTGCTCAACGTATAGCTGGTGGCAAGGGCTGTGCCCTCATGATGGCGAGGTTGTGCAGCATGTAGCATGCAGCAGATCACCACAAAACCTGACACCCACTTTACCGAGTACTACAGGGCTCCTCCAAAGCGGTCCAGGCAGTGGAAGTGTTGTTTCAGCATGCCAATGGTCTGCGCTATCACATTTTGTGTGGCAGCAATGCTTTCATTGTATGCATGCTGCCCATGTGTGCTTGGGTTGCACACCGGAGTCATGAGCCACCGGAGTCTGAGGATAGCCTTTGACACCCAGTAGTCACCCTTTGGTTTGTCATGGTGGCTCAAATGCAGATGGCACAGCAGACTGCAGTAGAATGAAGGCAGCATGACTGCTGCCAGGATACGGGCCTTTGACCTGCATGATTCACTGCCTATGGTTGCACACCAGCTGGATGTTGAGGGAGTGGAATCCCTTTCGGTTGTGGTACATCTCAGTGCTGAGATGCGGCGCCTGCAAAGCGAAGTGCGTGCAGTCAATGGCACCCTGCACATTGGGGAAGCCTGCAATCCTTGTGAAGCCGCGTGCTCACTCTTCCTGCTTCTCTCTGGCAAGACAGAATGAAATGTAGTCAGCTCTCTTTGAATAGACAGCCTCAATGACCTCCCTTGCGCAACAGTGAACAGCAAACTGCAAGATGTTGCAAATATCTCCAGCTCCAGCCTGGAAGGAACCCGATGCAGAAAAGTTCATGGCCACGGTCACCTTCACAACCACTGGTAATACGGTCCTCACCCTGCTCTGAGGTTGCAGTTGTGGCTGCAGCAGGTGGCAGATTTCAGTGAGGACTTCCTTACTGAAGCCCAGATGTCTCACATACTGTTCCTCGCTGAGGTTCAGGTAGGAGAATTTCTCCCTGAATACTCTGGGCGTATATGGCCTCCTGCTGTGAGCACTTCTCCCCCTCCTCCTCCTCCCTCTTCCAGCAGCTTGTCCTGCTCTGTGTCGCTGCTGCTCATTCTCCCAGTCATAAGAGCATAAGAAATAGGAGCAGGACTAGGCCATTCGGCCCTTCGAGCCTGCATTGTCATTCAATAAGGTCATGGCTGATCTTCTATGTCAACTCCACCTTTCCGCACTATCCCCATATCATTTGATTCCATTAGTATCCAAAAATCTATCGATCTCTGTCTTGAATATACTCAACGACTGAGCATTCACAGCACTCTAGGGTAGAGAATTCCAAAGATTCACAAACCCTTTGAGTGAAGAAATTTCACCTCCTCTCAGTCCTAAATGGCCGATCCCTTATTCTGAAACTGTGACCTCTAGTTCTAGACTCCCCAGCCAGGAAAAACAGTCATCCTGTATACCAAGGGGAATGCCTACTGATGCACCCATGTCTGGGAGCAAATGGTTTGTGCAGAAGCCTTGAAATCAGGACAAAGTCCTTCAGCACTTGCCACACCACTCCCTGTACACTTTAACAACTTTAAAGAGCTCCAGAAAGCACCAAACACTTGTATAATTTGTAGCAACAGTCAGTAGAAATCAATCAGCAACTAACCTGAAAGTAGTTGATGATTCCTTTAAATAGCACTGTTGGGGGTTCTTTTCTGCTGCTGAACCCGTGTTCAGCTGTGCGAGCTTAAGAGAGAGCGCTAGCTGGAGCGTTGAGCTCCAAAATGGCAGCGCTGGTGTCAAATCAGCATTAGACGCCTCGGATGCCATTTTGGCCTTCTAAGGGCACTCGTAGCACTCAAAATACGGGTGCTACAGATCCAAATTTTGCATCCATTATCTCCTCTGCATTTTGTCCTATAGTCCTGCTGCAGAACCTCCTCTCTTTGCTGCCTTTGCTGCCTGACTGCATGAATGGCATCTTGTTTCCAAAATCCAGACTGTGTTTCTGGTGTCTGTGTCTCTTTTTTAAAAGCTTTTAGTCAAATTGACTACCCACTACCCCAAGAGTGGTGTTACCCAGGCTAACTTGGTAACGACCCTGCTGAGTTCAAACAAATAGAATTGTCACAGCAGCAATGTGTATGAACATCACTGGAACTTGGAGATGATATTTCTCCCCCATTTTGTCTGGGTACTATATCTGCTTGGGCCCCAAAAGTGCCCAACTTTGATGATTTGGATTATTTGCATAGCCCAGTCACACCCCCAATGCAGATCTACCCCCTGGCAGGGCTTTGCATGAGGAAGTTAGGGGGGATGGGCAGGAACACAGATGAGAGGCCTGTAGCAATTGGACTGGTTGTTGACCTCAGAGCCTTCTGACTACTGTCGGAGAACATGAGGAGGCTGCAAAAGAAGTTAGAAGTTACCTTCTCAGGCCCCCCTTGCCTTGCTACCTGGCCCCTTAAACCCTCTAACCTTAGGGGACCCACGCACAAAGCCAGCTTCCTCAGGCGCTCCTGAAAATTGGTGCTTTTTCATTGTCCCAAGAGGAAACTGTGATAGGATGACTGGGATAGACCTCTCTGACTTCATTTTTATGGCTGTACCTGTTGTAGGTGTAGGCTCAAGTCTGCCTATCTGGGGAAACCCTGAAAATCCTGGAGCAATGTAAAGTGTACAGAGAGCAAATGTAACAGGTCTCTGCTCCCTTTTCCTCTCCATTGTGCCTGGGAACTGATGTATTATGGTGAGGAAAATCAGGGCTTATAGATCAATTAGTCTAATTTATATATGCCTTATTACATTTTTAGGGTATTCCAAAGCATTTTTACAATGAATAGATTACTTCTGAAGTGTAGTTATTCTGAAGTGAAATTCAACTGCCAATTTGTGCAAAGTATTGTCCCACAAACAGCAAATAAATAAATTACCAGATAATCTGTTTTTGGTGGTACTGGTTGAGAGAGAAATGTTGACCAAGATACCAGCAGAACTCCTTAGTCTTCTTTGAATAGTGTCATGGGATCTTTTATGTTTAACTGAGCAAGCAAAAGGGACTTTAAGAACATAAGAACATAAGAAATAGGAGCAGGAGTAGGCCAATCGGCCCCTCGAGCCTGCTCCGCCATTCAATAAGATCATGGCTGATCTGATCCTAACCGCCAATCTACTATCTATCACAGAACCATCTCCTGCATCTAACAGAATTGCACACACGAAATAGGAGCAGAATCAGGCTATACGGTCCCTGGGCCCGCTCCACTACCCACAGGGCCATGACCGATCCGAACCTAGACTCATGTCCAAATTCCTGCCCGCTCCCCGTAACCCTTAATGCCCTTTACTTCTAGGAAACTGTCTATTTCTGTTTTAAATTTATTTAATGATGTAACATCAACAGCATCTCCAACAATATACAAGTCCCTCTACTGTACTGAAGCACAAGCCGAGATTATTTGCTGAAGTCCACAATGGGGCTTAAGCTGGCAACTTTCTGATTCAAAGACGCCAGTTCTACCAATTGAGCCAAGCTGACATTATACTCGCAAAACTGCTCCACATACTTATTGGGCTACGAATATTTGCTGTCTACATGTGGCCACTCTTAAGTAATACTGCAGCTCTTTAACTGCAGCTGTGCCAGAAATGTCACTGCCCTACTGTACAAGCTTCTAAGAGGTATGTTCCACACAGGGAGCTCGCACAGAAAATCTAATTTTCGACCAACACCTGCACTTTAGGAAATCCTGCAGTGTGCTGAAATTCAGCAGCTGTGATATGTAGCTGTTGCTATTCAATGAGAAAGGAGAATAAAGTGTCAGGCATACTGAAAAGTGCACCAGTCGCTTGTTTGATATATCTATGGGCAGCAAATTGGTTGATACTGCAAATGATCCTTATTCCAGCCTGGAAGGAATCAAGGAGTAGAAAAGTTGAGAGTAGTGTGACATTGATTGTGTTTAGCAGTGTCATGCCTATTTTGGAGAGGGCCTGCAGATCTCCTTGCAGCAGATGGTATAGCTCTGTGTGCTGCCTTGGAACCTGTAGAAGCAGTTGCCCGTAATCATTGCCAGGTAGATGTGCCAGGACCTGTAGATACAGTTAATGGCAGGCTCTGGTGCTACCAGATCTTCCCGGCATGCCTTCTTTCAACTTTTACTATTTCAAACCCTAAATACTGTGATTCAAGTGCTTTGAAAACACCCCTTATCATTAATTTTAATTGACTTAACAAATTGCTTGGGATTGTATTGTTTGGCAGATAGCTGCCTTGTTATGTCCTGAACCAGAATAAAAGTTGATATTCAAGACCACTTTTCAGATCCACTCTTCTTTAAGGGTTTTCCTGCTCGAATGACTTTGTAGACAATGGCCCAGAAATTGATCTCGCTCTGTTCCCGCGGGGGTAAGGCTTTCCCGCGATCTCTCACCTCGCTTGTGCTTTTTCAGATCCAGCTCGCACGAACTTCATGTTCTAGAGATCAGCTGGGCAGTGCTTGCGTATCCCAGTGGCGTAGTGAATTTGTGCGAGCTGTGGGATCACGTGACTCAGTTAGAGCCAATGGCAGCACACCATCTTCCATTCATAAGTCTCACAGCACGGCTGTGAAATCTATGAATCTTACACCCCCCCAAAATAACAGCTAAACCTCAATTAAATTTAAAAAAAACCATCACATTAATAAAATAAGTATAGTTAATTAAATTAACCATTTTAAATAAAAAATTAAATTTTTGAAAAAATTTAAAATCTTTTAAAAAGTTATAAAAATAAACTTACCTGTCTTTAAAGTCTCTAAAAAAGATATACCTGTTAAAAAAAATTCAAAAAAATACTTAATTCACTACTTACCTTCTCAAAAGTGGGTCTTACTCCTCCTTTTTACATTTCCAAAATCTTCCGTACTTACCTGCGCGTCCAAAGCATGAAGTGCACAGCGTGCGCGCAGCCTGTAGCGCGCACGCGATGCACCGAGGACCCGCCCCCTTTTCAGAAGAGCAATTGCCGGTTTTCAGCGCATGCGCAGGGCATGCAGAAAACCGGCAATTGGAGTGGGAATACGCGAGAGTACGCAGTGCGTACTCTCGCGTCCCGGGATCAATTTTTGGCCCAATATTTGATTGGTTTTCTAATAACATTAATATTTCCTGCATGCACAAAAAAACCAGCATGGGAACCCTGAGCTTACCCATAAATGTAATTTAAATAGAATTGAATATCTGAATAAATTCTGTGCAAGAGCAGTTTATACTGGGCTAAAATGCTGGCCAGAAAATAGCCAAGTAGGAAATCCATGGCATGTACATTCCGTCCCAATAGCAATGTTGTCGCTGATCAAATATTCTGTCCCATGCTGTGGTACCAATCTCAGAGGGGTGAAACCCATGCGTGTGGGAGTTATACTCTATGTGGTGTCAAGCCCAAGTGTCTGGCACAGCCTCCTCAACATGCAGCTGCATTCCAGAGTCAAATCAGTGTTATACTGTCATGTTTATTTCACTACAAAGTGGAAACTGCTTCAGGGACACAAAATTTGCAGTATAACAGTACATTTATTTATTTGAAAAGGTATCCTGAAACTCCATTGCAATCAATGATGCTTTTAGTAACACATCCTATTACTTTCAAAAGTCAATTGGCTTATTTGGTTTGTTATTTATTTTTAGGCCAGAGATGCAGGAACAGTTACATTGGATTTTTACAGGTGATTTGCATTACTATTTTGTTCTCTCTTTGAAAACAACGCAAAGGTAGGTGAATCTCACCCTGCCTGGGGCGACATACATATTTTCCAGTTGTAATGAATGTGGTGATATGTTATAAGCATATTTACAGCAACACTACTTTGTGAACAAATGTTAACTTTCCCAAAATTCACAAAAATAACTCTATTGTAATGTTGTATTAGCATTCCACTTGAAAACATGGACTGAGAAGTGACTGTTATGCAGGAAAAAAGACAGTTTGATACTGTTAGGTCAATAAAATATTTAATTTTAATTATTAAAAATCAATTTTTGTATTTATGTTATCAGTTGCATTTTTGCAATGACTCAATGTTTTGGGTATTTTGTGGGAACAAATTTGAAGTCTTTAAATTCAAATGAAATAAAATATGGTCATCAGGAGAGGGCAGTTTTCTTTTCAAAACAAACAGCGTGTCCCACATTTAGCTGCAATTTTGGAAGGTGCCTTACTGAAATGAAGTTCTGTGGTCCAATTCAATTCTAAGCACATTCATTATATTGTCAGACATTTAATAAGTTTGGCTGAAGACTATAAGGTTCTTCAGTTAGCACAATACAGTCTTGCGGCAGGCTGATATATTGCTCAGAGACCTCAAGCTTTCATGAATAACTGAGTGGTCCTTCTGTGATGAGTGCATATGAATCTTGAGAACTGCCTTTTTTATATTTGTTCTCAGGATGTGAGAAAGAATTCCATGGGGATAGGTGCGTTCCATGTAAGAATCATCAAGACACTTGGTTAAAGGACTTTGAAGAGGACTGAATGCAAACACTTTATTATTTTAGTTTGGTACAAGTTAAAGCATCAATGCTGATTAAGTTATTTTTTAATTTATTCTTGAGAAATGGACGATGCTGGCAAGGCAGTTGCCCTAAGAAGGTGCTGGTAGGTCTTTTCCTTGAACTGCTGCAAGCCTTGTGATGATAGGGGTATTTCCATAATGGTGTTGGGTATGGAATCCCAGGATGAATTGAGCAGCAACGATGAAGGAATGGAGGGGCATGACCAAGTCAGTGCCTTTGCGGGAAACATGGAGGTGATGGCGTTCCCACAACATGGTTGCATTTCGTTCTTCTTAATGGTAGAGATTTCAGAGGAGGGAGGTATCATTAAAGTAACTTTGGCGAGTTACTGCACTGCATTTTGTAGATTGTACATACTGTAGCCACAGTCCACTGGTGATGGAGGTTGTGGTGACAGGGTTTGCCAATCAAGGAAACTGCTCTATCCTGGATGGTGTTGAGCATCTTGAGTGTTGTTATGGCTATATGCATCCAGGCTAGTGGCGAGTATTCCACCACACTTGCCTGAATTGTGTTTGTATCAAGGTACCCAAAAACCTGAAAGCTATTTCTTCACAAGATTGGGGCCAACTGGCTCCGGAGACTGTATCCAGGAGCGAGCTAACTCAGCCCAATACATCCACTATAACTTGGGAGAATGCCCAGAGCATGAAAGATTAGCTGCTCAAGAATGTTGCCACTATAAAGGCTCCATTGCCAGCATCTGTGCAACGAAAATCAATTGGGTTGGGGTTGGGGGTGGCAGGGGTCGGTGGGAGGTAAGTGTGCTGGGGAATACCTCCATCCTGCCCCACAGATAGGAAAGTTTGAGTTGCCTGGGAATTTGGAATTTGGTATGTCCATGCCAGCTCATCTATAACCAGATTTGGCCGCATGGAAGTTAGGAGGATGCTACATTGTCTCCTGACTCTAGCTGAAGCATCTTCAGCATCAGGCCTGGATGCACCATTGAAAAATCTCAAGAGATAAAGACTCAGCGGATTCATTCTTCAGGAGAGAAGCAGCCAATGAAGCCAGAACCCCTCTAGGACAATTGCCAGAAGAGGTGCACAAAGAGCAGGAAAGCTTGCAGACTTTATGCTGAGCTTTCCTTGACAGGCTATTTAGGAAACTAAAGAGCTGATTTTAATCCCCACCCCTACCCAGCGGGAACAGTACGACACCAGCTTCTCACGACCCAATGCTCCTGACCCTGCCTGGGCAGGTGAACTGCAGGGCTTCTTGCTCTGCCTGTGTATGTGTGATGATATTGGGAGCTCTTCCACTCATCCTGTTCCACTCCTTAGCCAGGGATACCGGATTTCAGTTATGCGGAAAGACCAGAGAAGCTGTAATTGTTCTTCTTAGAGCAGAGAAGGGGAGATTTAATAAAGGTGTTCAAAACTATGAGGGATTTTGAAAGCATAAATAAGGAGAAACTGCTTCCACTGGCAGGAGGGTCAGTAACCAGAGGACAGAAATTTATGATATTGGCAAAAGAACCAGAGGGGACATGAGGAGAATTTTTTTATGCAGCAAGTTGTTGTGGTCTGGAATGCATTGCCTGAAAGGATGGTGGAAGCAAATTTAATAGTTAATTTCAAAAGGGAATTAGATATATAGTTGAAAAGGAAAAAATTGCAGGGCTATGGGGAAAGAGCAGGAGACAAGGACTAATTGGATTGCTCTTTCAAAGAGCCGGCACAGGCACAATGGACCAAATGGCCTCCTTCTGTGCTGTGTCATTCTATGATTCTATGTACCGCTTGTCCTGCAAAAAGAGGGGGAAAGAGTAAGTTGTGTGTGGAAAAAATGAGTGGAGATGTGTGGGGCTTGTGCATATAATGGATGTGTTGAAGCAAGAAACTGATGATACAAATCTAGGTAGGAAAGTAAGTTGTGAGGAGGATGCAAAGAGGCTGCAAAGAGATATAGACAGGTTAAGTGAGTGGACAAGAACATGGCAGATGGAACATAATGTGGATAAATGTGAAGTTATCCACTTTGGTAGGAAAAATAGAAAAGAGGAATATTTTTTAAATGGTGAGAGATTGGGAAATGTTGGTATTCAGAGGACCTGGGTATCCTTGTACACAAATCACTGAAAGTTAATATGCAGGTACAGCAAGCAATTAGGAAAGCAAATGGTATGTTGGCCTTTATTACAAGAGGATTAGAGTATAAGAGTAAAGAAGTCTTACTGCAATTAAATAGGGCCTTGGTGAGACCACACCTGGAGTACGGTGTAGTTTAGGTCTCCTTAGCTAAGGAAGGATATACTTGCCTTAGAGGGAGTGCAATGAAAGTTCACCAGACTGATTCCTGGGATGGGGGTATTGTCCTATGAGGAGAGATTGAGGAGACTAGACCTATATTCCCTAGAATTTAGAAGAATGAGAGGTGATCTTATTGAAACATATACAATTCTTACAGGGCTTGACAGGGTAGATGCTGCGAGAGTTTTTTCCCTGCTGGAGAGTCTAGAACTAGGGGTCACAGTCTCAGAATAAGGGGTCAGCCATTTAGGACTGAGATGAGGAGGAATATCTTCACTCAAAGGGTGAATCTTTGGAATTCTAAAAAAAAAGACATGCATATAGTGCCTTTCATGACCACTGGACATCCCAAAGCACTTCACAGCCAATGAAGTACTTTTTGAAGTGTAGTCACTGTTGTAATGTAGGAAACACAGTAGCCAATTTGCGCACAGCAAGCTCCCACAAACAGCAATGTGATAATGACCAGATAATCTGTTTTTTAGTGATGTTGATTGAGGGATAAATAGTGGCTTGGATACCAGGGGTAACTCCCCTGCTCTGCTTCAAAATAGTGCCATGGGATCTTTTAAGTTCACCTGAGAGAGCAGATGGGGTCTTTAACTGAAAGATGGCACCTCCAACAGTGCAGCACTCCCTCAGTACTGCACTGGAGTGTCAGCCTAGATTTGTGTACTCAAGTCTCTGGAGTGGGACTTGAGCCCACAACCTTCAGAGGCGAGAGTGCTACCCACTGAGCCATGGCTGGCACTACCACAGAGGACTCAGGATGCCCATTCATTGAGTATATTCAAGCCCGAGATCGCTAGATTTTTGGATATTAAGGGTATCAAGTGATATGGGGATAGTGTGGGAAGGTGGAATTGAGGTAGAAGATCAACCATGATCTTACTGAATGGCGGAGTAGGCTCGAAGGGCTGAATGGCCTACTCTTGCTCCTATTTCTCTTATGAAACAAGATGGAATGAGGATGGGGAGGTGATGATTGTGTGTGAGGTGACGTGAGGAAGGAATGTTGGGAGTAGTTGGTGGTTATGGAAATGATAGTATGTGAGCAGATAATGGTGCTAGTGTGTGGTGTTAAGAGATGAAGGGAAGAGTTGAATGTGTTTGGAATGAGTAAGTGAGGCCTTTGTGTAGCCTTGTGATTATATGGTGAAGCATGTGATGGAGGGGAGGTAATAGTTGAGATTGGTGAGGAAAAAAGTCAGAGGTGTGTTGTCAGGTGGTGTTGAGAGGTGTGAAGAGGTATACTGGTATACTCCCCTTGCTGCACTTGTGAAGTCATCAAGCTTCTTTCTACATTGAACCCAGATACTGGGGTTGATGCTGCTGGCATTAACTGCCGACGCTTTTCTGACCATAATGGTCAGAAAATCTCTGGCCAGACCTGCTTAAATATTAACTTGGGAATGCTCCTGTCGGTGCCAGGTAACAGTGCTTCCATCCTAGCCCTCACTTTCTCTACTAGGACTTGCAGAAATGCATCAGGAAAGTGGGGTACAGCAAACAAGTCTTCAACCGTTGTTCAATTACAAATGCAAGCAGTGGTGCAACCTTTCTTTATGATGATCTGGTCATTATCACATTGCTGTTTGTGAGACTTTGCTGTGCGCAGATTGGCTGCCGCATTTCCTACATTACAACAGCGACTACACTTCAACAGTACTTCAATGACTGTAAAGCAATTTGGGACGTCCTGAGGTCATTAAAGGTGCTATATAAATGCAAGTCATTCTTTCAGAAGTGAGAATGCTACCAACTGAGCCAAGGTGGTCCATACAATGACATTTCTCCTCTAAAAGGATAATTTTACGATTCTACACTGTTGTTCAATTATAAGCAGCGGCACCAATCGGAAATTTGGTCCAGCACTTCCCAATTTTCTGATCATTATGGTCAGAAAAGCATCGGCAGCAAATGCCAGAATTTCCAATGTGTGCTGCCTGTGGGCAAGGCTCGAGGCTGGTAGTACTGACTCATAGGCTGGAATTTACCCTTTGTTGCACGTGTGGGTTTGGGGGTGGGTCGTCAGTACAAATGCCAGAAATAACGAACACGTCATCCCGCCACCTCGCACATTTAACTCGGGCGGCTTTGAAGGCACGACACAGACCCAATCCGCAGAGGTGGGCGACCTCATTGACATCATTAAGTACTTGTTTACAGACTCTTAACAGTGATTTTAATGGCTGTTTCTGAGTTTTACTGCAGGAGCACGGGATTCACGGAGGTCGGGTGCCTCGCCTGTGAAGGGGAGGCGGAAGCTTAGTGGCCATTGGCAAGTTCATTCATTGATAGCTGGGAAAAGCACATAAATACTGCAACATTACACCTCATTACTTGCCTCATGGAAAGGCTCTTGCTCACTCCATCTTGTCCACAGATTTAGGTGTCAGCAGTTTGCAGATCATTTCTGAAACCTCAGAAGCTACTCTCAACACAATGCTACTCACTATCACAACATTAAGGGTTTGTGCCTCTGATCTCCACTTTACCTGCCATCTACTACATCAGCATGGGTGCCGCTTATACTGTCTCATCTTGGTGCTCAGAATTGGACCAAGATGAGCCCCAGCACCAGCAACACCAGCCACAACACCAGGAGCAGCAGCAATCACAACAGCAGCCTTCTCCTCAACGACCTGATGCTCCACAGGAGAGAGGGGGGTCAGCACAGGGTTGCACCGCACCGGAGGCGATACCCCCAACACAGGGTATACAGGCAGAGGATGAGCTTCCTGGACATGACTGAGCAGCAGTGCTTCAGGAGGCTCAGGCTATCATGCCAGGTCGTCACAGACATTTGTAGCTTGCTGGAACAAGACCTGCTGCCCAGAGAACCAGGTGGACGAGCCTTACCAGTGGCTGTCAGAGTCACCACCACCCTCAACTTCTTCACCTCAGGCTCCTTCCAGGGATCTGCAGCAGACATTTGCAGGATCTCGCAGTTGGCCGCCCACAGATGCATCACCCAGGTGACTGATGCCATGTTTCACAAGTCAGCCAATTATATCAACTTTGCCACTGATGAGGCCAGTGTTACTGAGCGGGCGCTCGGCTTTGCGTCTCTGGCTGGCTTCCCACAGGTGCAGGGCATCATCGACTGCACACATGTGGCCATGAAGGCATCCCGTCATCACCCGGGAGTGTTTGTGAACTGCAAAGGCTTCCACTCCCTCAATGTGCAGGTCATCTGCAACCATAAAAAGATGATTATGCATGTGTGTGCCAGATTCCCTGGCAGCTGTCATAATGCACCAGTACACCCTCCCTCAGCTCTTTGTAACTCCAAACAGATTTACTGGTTGGCTGCTTGGAGACAAGAGCTATCCACTGAAGATGTGGCCCATGACACCCCTGAGGAGGCCAAGTACTGAAGCCGATGAGCCATAATGAGAGCCACATCTCCACCAGATGTGTCATAGAACACGCAATAGGCATGCTGAAGATGCGCTTCAGATGCCTTGACAGATCTAGAAAAGGAGCCCTTCAGTACGCAGCAGCCAGGTTATCCAGAATCATTGTTGTCTGCTGCACAACATAGCATATCAGTGAGGATTGAAGCTGCAGAAGGAACATGGCGCACAGCACAGAGCCTCTTCAGAGGAGGAGGAGGAGAATGAGCAGATGTAAGATGAGCAGGAGGAGGAGGAGGAACCTAAGATGCAGATGCCACCAGCAGCGGCGCACATTGCTGCCCAGGATGGTCTCATCTAGGCCAGATTTACTTAACTTGCTCCAATGCAGCCACATCGGTGCCACATGCTGTACTAAGATTCAGCCCCCAGCAACACCATAAAGCATCCCTACAATGAGTAAGCCATTCCTCTCACCCAAAGCCCCAATGCTCGAGCTTAAATAATGTGTCACTATTCACTCCAAGTGACAAAGCCACTTCCAAGGTTTGAGGCAAAAATGGACAAGACCCGAAAGTGGTGCAAAGAAAAACATTTATGTGTGTTATCAAAACAACTGAAACTTAGCACTAACATTTTTTGATACACCCATGTGCATAGCCTTGTGCATCTACTTTTGTCATTTTTCTTTTGCAAGTGCTTCTATGAGATGCAACCCTGGGGCTTCAGCAGAGGTAGTTCCAGGCTGCTCACTTCCCTGCTGCGACTGCGTAGACACTTTTGGCAGATGTCCTCTGGGTTTTGGAGCCTGTGATGGCCCTGCCAAAGTCTGCTCCTCCTGCGACTGTGCAGAGGCAGACTCAGCCATTGGGATCCAAGGAAGCATCTGGGGCTCTGACTGAGGGGGAGGCAATGTGAGAGAAGATGGAGCGCTTTGAGCAGAGCCCCCATTTCCATGTCCCCTCTCACCCTCAACCTTCTCATGGGCCACCCGCACTTACCTGCTATCAAGGATCTGGCAAGCACCTTGCTGCACAGCAGTGGGGCCATGAAGGCCAAGTCAATGTTTACATCCCTCCTTGAGAGGAGGTCTATGAGCACCTGCCATCTGTTGTGCATAGCTAGCATGTGCTCATGTGAGTGGCGCATTTGCTGCTCCATGCAGGTGGCCATCCTTTCCATGGAAGAGCGCATCGTCGCCATCGCCTGCTGACATGGTGGCGCTCATGTTGGAGATGGACTCCTCCATTCTCTGCACATTTGCAGACATCGCAGCTGCAGTAGATGCCAGAGCCTCCTGCAATTGTTGCTGCCTCTCCAGGATCACCCTGTTTCTCGATGGCCCCTGAGGCTCAGCGTCTGCATGCAGCTGAGCAGAGCTTGGAGCACCCTCCGGCGAGGAGTCTCCACTGCTGTCCCTGTCAACTCCAGCTGCTCTTGCTCACTTGTGAATTGTGAGATATCAGGTGACAACTCTAATCTATGGCGTACAGGACCCACCGAGGTGTGCGTATCTGCGCTGGTGGTGGGTGCGCTTGGGTCTGCTGACAGTGCACCCTCAGAGGCTGGAGGTTACTCTGAGGAGTCGTCTTCCTCCTCCGGCTGGACAGTGACGGGGAGAGGGGGGGACGGGGAAGTTGATGGACCTGTGGGAGAGTAAAGAGATTAATTAAAAGTGTTATAATAAGAATGGGTAACGTTACCATTATGCACATGATGACATTTCACTGGCTGCTGACTTCAGTCATCATGTGAGTGACTGCTGTATGTCATGTGGCTTTATGAGATGTGATTCTGTCACCAGGTTGCTGGGATGTGCCCCTCTCTCCATCTCCCACCGCCAGCATCTCTCGAGCTCCTGAAATTTCCAGAACCCCCTCCTCTGCTGCTGTAAGATGTGCAATTACTGGAGGGCCAGCTCGGTTCTCTCCCCCTTTCAGTTGTTGTGGGCTCTCTTCTCCTACAAGGAGAGAAAGAAGAGAAGTTTGAGTGAGAGGGATGGAATGAGTGTAAGGAATGGATGGGTAGCATCTGTAGAGGGTGACTATGAGGGAGTGGCGTGGCATTGCCAAATGCCCTCCTTCTGTGGCGTTACTTGCTATGATTGCATTACGATGAAAGTGAGTGTGAGGGGTGGTTAGTCAAATGGGGATGTGAGTATATACATAGAGAGAGAGGGATGGGTGGTCGTGGAAGGTAGGTTGGTGTGAGGAATGATGTGCAGGAGTAGACTTGGGAAGGCAGAGTGATGGGGATGTGTTGACAGGCACATCAGGATGAAGGTGAGTGTGGCATTGCACTGACCTTTCCTACCTCATGAAATCATTGAATCGTTTCCTGCACTGTATCCAGGTCCTCCTTACCACATCCCTGCTGCTGACCTCCTCTGCTATATTCAGCCAGGCTCTTTTTGTTGCTTGTGGAGGTCTCCTTCGCCTGTCAGCAGGGAAGAGGACCTCCCTGTGTGCTCTGACAGCCTCCATAAGAGTATGCAAGGAAGAATCTGAGAACCGGGGTGCATCCATCCTTCCAAGGTTTTAGCTGTACTGTGGCCTTTCTTTATCACCTTCCACCCTCCTCTGGCAACCTTCAAGTGAGTTGAGTGCAAGGCTGCTTTAAATATGGGCGCTGGAAACAAGTAATCGATGAACTCATCAGACCCGCAGCATTTAATAGGGCTGGGAAATGCGCATGAGTCTTTCAATTGGGGCCATTAAGTGAAAGTCGCTCTGAGCAATGCGTTTCTCAGAATATCACATTCCCGACCCGCTATGCTGCCTGCATGCTCCCAACCCGACACAAAGGTAAAAATTCCGGCCGTATAATTACTCCTTATAATTTTTACTCTGCTGGAACATACATCACTGAAAATACAGTGTGAACAATTACAAAGAAAGATTAGATCAAGCGTAACGAAACTGCTTACTTATACAAAACCACCAACATAATATAGTCTCACTGGCTTTATTAGATCACCATAACAGACGAGGGACAAGACAACTGTTCTGAGTTATAAGGTTTTTTCCTCAAGTGACATGAGCAAGTGTCATTAGGAAATGTTATTTAAGACTCTGCATCTAATCTTCACACATGAAATGACTCTGCAAAGGCATTTGCAATGTTTTCTTTATTGTTATATACACTTCGATTTATAGCAGCAAACAAGCACAACAGGGTCTGCAGTGCATAAAAATATTATAGATACAAAGGAAGGCAATATTCATTCGAGTTACACATCTATCAATGCAATAACGTAAGGGGAAGATACTGGTTACATCAGAACAACTTCATCTACATTCAGGAGTTTATAATATTGAAACTTAAATGACATATCTTCTTCTCAATTGCTCCATTGCATAAAAAAATGTCTTCATAATATCGAACTGTTAATTTCCATGAGGAAGCATTGATTAGAAGCGCCATAATAGCCTGGCTCAGTAGGTAAGTGCATTGCGTCTTTTGGTACTGAGTCATACAAACAAGAAAGGTCAAAAGCTTGATTTTGGTTTGTGTTGAGCCAAGCTCAGCTAGAGCAGAGGTTGGAGTGCTATAGTTGGTCTCACTGGGGGTAATTTTCAACTTCGCCGCCAGGGCGGTAACCCGGCGCAGTAGTTCACCTGCCCGTTGCAGAACCAAGCCAATTTTTGTTCCATTGCAATCAATGGAATGAAAATCAGGTAGGTTCTCCAAAACAACCCTTTGGACTTGTGGAGGAAGCTCCCACCTGAAATAGGTGAGAGCTTCATTTCAACATGCTGATGAAAGGGAGATAGAATCATAAGCTTAAACTTTCTACCCTGTCCTTCACCCCCTTGATTGGGGCAAATCTCCAGCATCTGGGACCTCCACCCATCCCCAAGATGTTGCCCTGACTTTGGTTTTATCCCCACCACCAGGGCTATTAATATACAGGGAGCAGGCTCCATATCCTCCACTAGGGAGCAGCACCAGTTTCGGGGTGGAGATTTGGTGCAGCAGTCCTCAGAAACCTGTTGTGTTTTAAACAAAATTACTTTGTGAAGAAAATCACTGAAAAATTATGAGGGCGGAGGCAGAAAGACTGGGCCATAGAATCATATGGTTTTACAGCACAGAAGCAGGCCTTGTGGCCCATTTGCGCCTGTGCTGGCTCTCTGAAAGAGCCATCCAGCTAAAGAAAGAGAAAGAACTTACATTTATATAGCGCCTTTCATGATCTCAGGGCATCCCAAAGTGCTGCACAGTGATTGAAATACTTTTCATGTATAGTCGCAGTTGTAAAATAGGGAAACACAGCAACGAATTTGTGCACAGCAAGGTCCCAAGTACCGTGTGTAGTTTTGGGTAATCGTTTATAGAAAAGACATAACAGCCATAGAGAGCACACAGAATGGATTCACCAGGGATGAGAAATATAGTTATGAGGAGAGACTTGAGATATTTTGAAGGTGAATTCCAGCAGGGGTACTCCTGAATGTCTGCCGTAATTTTGGCAGAAGAATCACAGAAAGCCCGGTAAAACAGCATAAACACCATGTACGCCCTTTATTATGGGATTTCCGCTGCTCTTCCACTGAAGTTACAGTGGACAGCCGGAGAATCACCCCAAAAATTCACCGTCATAACTATTTCCATTGAATCAGATATTTAACAGAAGTTTTCAAAATTATGAAGAGTTTTGATAGTGATTTGTTCTGGTTGAGAAGTCAGTGACTATTTGGTTGTCAATTCAAAATTTTCACTGAGAGTGAGGGGAGTGGTTAGGAAAAATGTCTTTACAAAGAGGGTTGTTTGTTAATGCATAGAATGCTTTGCTACAAGGAATGGCTGAGGCAGAGACTATTACATCTTTCAAGGGAAATTGGATAAGTATTTGAATAGAACTATGAAGAGAAAGCAAGGCAGTGAAACTAGCTTTAGATTTCTCCAGCAAAGATCCGGCACAGACTCAATGGGCCAAATGGCATCCTTCTGTGCTGTAAGCTTCTGTGGTTCTAGGAGAGATTGCACTGGAGCAATTCTTCGTTATCTTCCAAACTGCAAATACAGGCAGAGGTGCACTTACCTTAATTTGTTTGAGGAACTCTATCTAAGTAGCTAAGATTATCAGGGAGGCTATGAGAGAGTTGTACTGCTTTCTGCCATCTGACCTTCCAATCTCCACTGCCAATTGTGGTTAAGGTCACTCAAGCTGCCATGGGGAGCATCAATATCATCTAGCCAATTTGCAATACACAGATAAATCAAGAAAATGACTGATGCATATTTTAAATAAGCAATTATCACTTTCTCCATGGACATTCTGGAATCTAAAGATAACCCCCAGCTTCTTTTCTCTACTGCAAACGGTCTTCTTAAACCCCTCTCCCCTGTCTCCTCCACCCTCACCTCAAACAACAAGTGTGAGGAGCTCATGGACTTCTTTGTCACTAAGATTGAGACCATCCGTTCAGCTGCATCTGCCACTTCCCTCCCGTCCCCATGCCCACCGGGCCAAACTTCCTCTAAGGTTATCCCCTGCCCTAGCTCTAAACTCGCATCTTTCTTCAGTTTCTCTCCAATCTTCCCTCATGCCCTATCCGAGCTCATCTTGTCTATGAGACCCACTTCTTGCTCCCTCGACACTATTCCTACTAAACGGCTGACCACACAACTTCCTTTCCTGGCTCCCATGTTAGCTGATTTTGTTAACGGTTCTCTCTTCTCAGGTACTGCCCCCCTCTCCTTCAAATCTACTGTCATCACCCCTCTCCTCAAAAAAACAACCCTTGACCCCCTCCGTCCCTGCAAACTACCGCCCCATCTCCAACCTCCCTTTCCTCTCCAAAGTCCTTGAACGTGTTGTCGCCTCCCAAATCCATGCCCAGCTTTCCCGGAACTCCATGTTTCAATCTCTCCAATTAGATTTCTGCCCCTGCCACAGTACCGAAACGGCTCTCATCAAAGTCACAAATTACATCCTATGTTACTGTGACAAAGGTAAACTATCCCTTTTCATCCTTCTCGACCTGTCTGCAGTCTTTGACAATGTTGACCACATCATCCTCCTACAACACCTCTCCACCGTCATCCAGCTGGCTGGGACTGCACTCGCCCGGTTCTATTCTTATTTAGCTAATCGTAGCCAGAGCATCACCTGCAATGGCTTCTCTTCTTGCTCCCACACCGTTACCTCTGGTGTCCCCCAAGGATCTATCCTTGGCCCCCTTCTATTTCTCATCTACATGCTGCCCCTTGGCGACATCATCTGAAAACACAGCGTCAGTTTCCACATGTACGATGACGACACCCAGCTCTACCTCACCACCACTTCTCTCGACCCCTCCACAGCATCTAAATTGTCAGACTACTTGTCCGACATACAGTTCTGGATGAGCAAAGATTTTCTCCAATTAAATATTGGGAAGACTAAAGCCATTGTCTCCATTCCCTAGCCACTGACTCCATCCCTCTCCCCAGCAACTGTTCACAACCTTGGTGTCTTATTTGATCCTGAAATGAGCTTCCGACCACATATCCGTGCCATCACTAAGACCGGCTATTTCCACCTCCAGAACACTGCCCGACTCCGCCCCTAACTCAGCTCATCTGCTGCTGAAACTCTCATCCATGCCTTTGTTACCTCTAGACTTGACTATTCCAACGCATTCCTGGCCGGCCTTCCACGTTCTACCCTCCGTAAATTTAAGGTCATCTAAAACTCTGCTGCCCGTGTCCTAACTCGCACCGTCCCGTTCACCCATCAACCCTGTGCTCGCTGACCTACACTGGCTCCCAGTTAAGCAACGCCTCAATTTTTGTTTTCAAATCCCTACAGGGCCTCGCCCCTCCCTATCTCTGTAATCTCCTCCAGCCCCACAACCCTCCGAGATATCCGTGCTCCTCTAATTCTGCTCTCTTGAGCATCCCCAATTTTAATCGCTCCGCCATCGGTGGCCGTGCTTCAGCTGCCAAGGTCCTAAGCTCTGAAATTCCCTCCCTAAACCTCTCTTTCCTCCTTTAAGACGCTCCTTAAAACCTACCTCTTTGACCAAGCGCTCTGCCCTAATATCTCCTTATGTGGCTCGATGTCAAATTTTGTTTTATAACGCTCCTGTGAAGCGCCTTGGGACGTTTTACTATGTTAAAGGTGCTATAAAATTCAAGTTGTTGTTGTTGTCGTTGACATCTGGGAAGAGCATGGAAGGACCTTGCACTTTTTTTAAATGGTAGAGTTCCCCAAAATCCGGGGCATCATTGAAGAAGCCCATGAGATCTTTGAAGTTACAAGTAACCTTAATGGTGTGCTGTTTTGAGAGTTCTCTAATCACAGGGGGTAACTTTACCCTAACCTGCCTGACAGGAAACTGATGGGATTGGGATAGGCTACCTGTTTTATACACTGACCTCAATGAAAACTAAAATCAGGCAGTTTCCCACCTTGTGGAATAAGCTAAATTTACCCCACAGTATTCCATGCTTTAAGTGGTATTCGATGGAAGAAGGCATGCCAGGGAGCTCAATAATCAAAGAGCTTTATTGGTTGCATCTACCATAATAGCACCAACTAGCCAGTGCAGCTCTAGAAACGACCATGAGGAACTCGCTCCATAGGTTCTAATTCGGGAGCGAGTCTGATGCAGAGCTTCGCCATCTGCAGCAAAGCCACCTGCAGACAACCTTCACTAGAGCTGGCATTGCCAGTGACAGTGGAGGTCCCCAGCGACATCAGCTTTTCTATCGATTCCTCCTCCTAGGCATGCTGCACTGCTGTTTATGGGGAGGGTGTCCAGAGTGGCCGATATATCCTTCCTGAGGTGCAGTGCTCAGTCAGTGCCAGCTCCATTTCACAAGCAGGGGTTTAGAGTCCACAGACTCCATTGTCTGCATCTGTTGTGCCAACCACTGGGTTTGAACAGCCACTTTGGTCACCCCAAACAGCCTTTAAAAAGGCTGAAGTATAACCATTTCTAGTAGTAGTAGCTCTTTAAAGGCTAGCAAATATCTTATCCCCCTATGCGGCCACTCCCTTTAAAGTTTCCCATCCTGAAATGTCCTACTCTCCCTCCCCTTTGGTAAGCTCCCAGCACCAGGGCCAATATAGGTTGGGAACCCTTTTTAAAGTTAAAGTGACTGTTGAAATCCCTGCAGGGTCAGCACTCATCCCGTTGAGTGGGTATAAATGCTGCTGAGCCCACCTTTCACTGAGTCCATGCAGAGTTCCAAGTACTGTACATAAATAAAATTATTGAAATACATGCACTACACAACTTAGTGAAATAGCTTAAAATCTGTGTATAATTCAATTCCTTATATTAAGATGGATATTTTGGTAAAAGCCTATAACTTACACCAATCACTAATCACTCACAAATGTGCATATCATTTATACACAGCTTCTACACATTGTACTGCATAATGCGACTGATCTGGGTATCACTCTGCTGGGAGTATGGAAATTGGAATATTCAAGTGGAGCGCCTGGAATATCCACAAGGGTTCTCTACTGGGAGATCATCAGAACCCCCCCGGTGAAATTGTGTTAATAGCTAAAATCAGTCATTTGCGCCATTTCTCTGAGGGTTCCACCAATCTCCCACTGAAGTTACGGCATGAGATCAGGAGAGACCTGCAGGATTTCAGCCCCCTCAAGATCTCTGAGTTCCAGTTCTAGTATTCCAGTTCTTTCTGTATTCATTTACTGAAACAATATGACATTATTTTACGACCGCAATGCATAGCATTTTTGTTCTAAATATGAAATAATGGTCTGTCCCTATTGGAAATCACATTTGAGATCAAGACACAAAAAGGCAGCCTTGTTACAGTTGCTAGGATTGCTCAGTGAACAAAGAGAATAGCTTTATCAGCTTGTTGTGCACAGGGCTGTGGGTGGGTTTAATTACTCCTGTGGATTGTATTTACTTTGATAGTAATAATTCCCAAAAAAGCAAGCTTGAATGACAATGAATATCTATTACTTTACAATAATAAAAATCTAGCTTGCCACCAAAAAATATGCAGAGAGAATAATATATATCTGCATTTATTTATGCAACAACAGTCCCGGAGGATAAATTATACAAGCCAATGAATGTTAAGTGTCGGGAAGATGTGTTTCTGCGCATGATTCAGTATTGTGCACGGAGCAGTCAATCAGTGGTTACTGCATATCCATATTATTTATATCTTAGAAAAGGTGGGCGTAGAATTGACAACTGCCATCAATAATGAAACAATGAGATTTCCCTCTGGGCATTAGTGATTTTGGAGTATTACCATCAGAAGTAATACATTTCTTTGCTCTGAAATTTGTCAGTAATTATGCCAGTGGCATATTTACCACCAAGTCACATTTTCTACTATGTGTTAGACACAGAGGTAGCTCAAGCCACCAGTGTAATTATGAAACAATTGGCATGCTAATGAGAGGGCGTAACTGCAAAATAAAAGATAATCCTTGAATATTTTCTGCACTGATCAAAACACATTTTGGACGGAGATTATGAATAGTTCTAAGTGAGTCGTAGCTGTCATTTATTGGCTCCCGCAATGAACCGTAAATCTTGTAATTGCAAAAAATAAAATGGCAGGCAATTCTACAATTAAACTCCAGTGTTATCCCTGTGAAAACTTGGGGGTCCCTAAGCATTGCTCTTTCCAGTCTGTGCCTAAACTCTCTGGATTTAAGTGGTGTGTGTTCCATGAGGAGAGAGAGTGTGCACTCCACATTGGTTAACCTGAAACTCTGCTGTGTGAATCTCTCAGTGGATTGGTTTGGAAACAAGTATGATGAGGGGTTTCTACATCTGTCAAACACCCGAATGACCAAATAACAAAAGGTGATAGATAATTAAACTTCACCAGGTAGACTGGTTCAATGTGAAATATTAGTGGTCTCAGTTATCATAAGCACAATCAGATTAGGGATGAGAATTTGGGTTTTGAAAAGGGGTGGCGAAGGCATCCAGGGATTCCCTACAATCATTCCAGTGATATTCAACATAATGATAATGGTTATGATAGCAAACTGACTGAGCCGAGCCATAAGACAAAATGGCCTTACGTTAAAAGAATCCAACCTATTTGAAGAACTAATGTCAAAAAGGAAATATCTTGCAGATATTGAGACTACAACAGTACTTCCACACAACAAATTTACAATACTATTCTCCAAGCCACAAAGCTGTCACAGCAGTTGTCATTAATGGTTTCATTTATGTCTTGATCTCATATCTCAAGAGCTTACCTATTACATGATGCTTTCTTGTCTACGTGATATGATTCTTTTAAGCATTAAACTGCTCTTTTAATAGTGTTTCTTTTTCCTGTCTCTTGGGTCACCAATCTGGACCAATAGGGTAGGTGGGTGACCTGATCCAATGTCTTCAGTAGTAATGCCCCAAAGCCAACTAATACGAGGTACACGAGAGTGCCCCTTGATGAGTCACCCTCTGATTCTTTTTCTTCCTCTCTTTATCAAAGTGACTAGCCTGCTCCTCACAATATCACCATTGAGAGTGTAGGATATCGGAAGTGAACTCATACTTCAACACTCCGTAGTTTACTGCATTAAGGGCTCCAATATACTGTACAACTACACCATCCACTTTATATTCATTCCTAGATTCCCAGGATTACTCAGTTTATTGTGTATAAATGTTCAAGTATTTGATATGTTTCAAATGTACAAATCTCTATACATGATGGCCCCGAAAATCCATGACCGTACCAGTTGTAGTCCTCCGTAGTACACCGTGCCCCAACCTAGCAGTAAACTTCCTGGGATGGTCAGAGTTCCCACACCCAGGCATTGACTGGCTCATGCTCCATCCCAAGCTGGGCTATTTGCACCAGACTTTCCGGCATTGAGGCGATGGCAGACATCACTAAATGCACTCTTAATGGGTAGTTTTCTCTTCCACCACTTGGGCGGTAAACTGGTGGAGCAGATCGCTCGCCCATTATAGAACCCACCCGATTTTCATTTCCAGGTATTATAACAGGTGGGCAATCCGCTCCGCCAGTTTACTGTCCAAGCGGTGAGGGTAGAAAATGATCCCCTTAGTATCACGGACGCTCGACAATGAAGGGACCTCCCCCCCTGAGGGTCAGAGGCAAGGGCCGTGGGAGATACATCTCAGCAGTTGTACTGAGCTGCACTGTCCTACAGATTTTTGGAGTGTTATGTAATTTTTTTATGCAGCATGCTACATGACATTCCCCATTGAAATCTCAATTTTTTAAAATTTGTTTATGAGATGTGGGTGTCGCTGACAAGGCCAGCATTTATTGCCCATCCCGAATTGCTCTTGAGAAGGTGGTGGTGAGCCGCCTCCTTGAACCGCTGCAGTCTGTGTGGTGAAGGTACTCCCACAGTGCTGTTAGGTAGGGAGTTCCAGGATTTTGACCCAACGACGATGAAGGATCGGCGATATACTTCTAAGTCAGGATGGTGTGTGACTTGGAGGGGAACTTGGAGGTGGTGGTGTTCCCATGCGCCTGCTGCCCGTGTCCTTCTAGGTAGAAGAGGTCGCAGGAAGATGTGAGCTCCCAGCACGGAGGACTGATAAACAGCTTAAGCTACCTGCTCAGTCAGGTGAATCTGGACCATTATTTTGTGGCAACATGAGTCAGTGCACCTTTCATACAGTGGGGCTCGTCCTCATTAAATGAGTGCGCAGGTTCAAACCGTCGGCTGGTCATGACTTTCAGTTCCAAAACAGCAGAATAAAAATACTGGCGGCGCCGTTGTACCTCTGGATATTCAGCAGGATGGATCTTCCACCTGCTGTGTTGGAGTCCCTATGACCCCATTCCAAATCCCCGAGGACAGGGCGGGTACCCGTGCCTGCAGCAGCACCACAGGGTTGTCCATACAGCATTAGCAGTGGAATATCAGTGCGACACCATGCTGGTCCGAAGGCAAGAGCAGTAGGCCCGTCGAGTCAAAGATGTGTTGCTGCTCCTCTTCTGTTCCCATACCTGGAAGACCAGAATCAAATGACGATCAATCGCTGTGGGATCAATTGCCGTTCGACTCTTTTTCTGTGTGGCCTACAAGTGGCCCAGAATGGCACCTACAAATGCTTTCTGCTGATGTTGGTGTTGCTGAACCTAAGATTATGCACCGAGCATGATTCCCAGGATAGCCCAAGAATTACCACAGTCACACCCCTAAACAACTGCTGTCCAGATGTAGGGGAGGCGGGCAGAGGAAGCCCTTTGGAATATGATGTTGTTTTGTTAATGGTGGAAGCCTGGGATTCCGCTTCAAATTCCATTGCCTCCACTAACTCTGCGCCCAAATCTGCTTTCAGTAGGAGCATCATTTCTGGGCTAGTCCATGTTCTGTTTCTCCTTTTAAACTGGGAGATGCCTGTGGTTATGATGCAGGTGTTATAAAAAAAGGTGAAAAGTAACTTAAAATTCCTCTTAATTATGTTGGCTTATAATTTGGCTTCATCTTAACATTTAATTATTTTGCATAATTTTACTCCACCAATCATTTTAAAATCAAACTGACATAGTCTGGATCAAAATGTTGATATTGTATAATACGAGCAGTCATTGTGTGATGCTGCTCATGCTCAGAGGTTTCATAAGAATAGGGGTGTTGTGCCAAATAGTATCACCAGGGCCACTGACTTATCAGCATTGGGGTGGCTCTGGCATGTCAAAGCAATGAAAAGGGGACTCAGTGTCAGGGATACTGGGATGGGGTCTTAGGACCTAGCAGCATTCGATGGAGGGGGGGGGGAGGGAGATTCTCGGAGCACTAGAAGGGAGTTTCCCAGGATTATAGGAATCTGGGACATTTGAGAAGTTTTGAAATCACGGAACACTGGCAATATCAACCAGCGGTTTGTGATCATTGAAAAAGTGTTCCGGGATCTGGGAGCGGGAAGTGGAACTCTGGAGTAGGGGGAGCTTCTTGGGGTCCAACAGCAATGAGGAAGGAGTTTTGGAGCATTGGGCGGGGGGGGGGGGGGCGGGGAGAAGAGTTTGTAAAGTTTCGCAATTATCGCGATTCAAAATAACGAAAGAGAAGCAGATTCGTTTGATCAGTTTATTTAAACGAAATGCTGTCATGATTAAAAAGGACTCAGAAGCCTGTAAAATGGCCGCCGCGCATCGTGACAGAAGCTTCCAGAATTACAGTGGGCAGACAAGATGGCGTTCGAATAAACATTTCAATATAAGACGGGATCATACTCGATAAACACTGATAAAGACAGGATGCAACCTGTTTGCATTCGAAACAATAGCAAAAGATATGAGTGCTGGAATCGTTTTCCATGCACAAGTAAGGACCATTGTACTGGGCAATCGAAGGCGCATCCAGACACAGCAATACACATATACCCCCACGGCTCTACAATGAGAGAGCCATTCTCGGGTGATTAAACAAGTATTCGGGGGCCCCCAAAACCAGTCAGGGAGACGATTCATACGATCCTGGCTGGGTCAACAATGGGGAAAACATTAACGGGTAGTTGGCCAGTTTCAGGTGCTACTGAAACCTGTTAAAGACAAGAATCGCCCCATGCTGGGAGTTTTGAGTGCCAATATTTCACTAAGGACAAACATTAAGATTTGGGCGGGAGATAAGGGAACACAGCACTATAACTATAGTGAACAAATGTCCATCACTCTCTTATTCGCTTGAATCGACTCTTATCTCTGCTGACTCTTGACTCGGGCTGAACCTTTTATTCTCCTATTCTGATCCTCGGGTATCGCTCTGCTGGACGAGCAGCCTTCTGTGTTTTCTCTGGACTCTGTTGACTCTGGACTTTAGCCGCACTGAACGGTTATTCGAATGTTGGGTGGAGCTCAATCGGAACGAGCCGCCTCGACGAAGGCAAGTGACCTGGGTGCACCATCCCGAGAGTCGGTAAACGGTGTTTGGACCCGAAGGCCCAACAAGACAAGACGAAATGACAAGAGAAGAAGAAGAATCCACGTGCCGCCGCAGGTCAGTAAACCCCGACCGTGCCCGAAAATATAAGACCCATTTCTTGAACTCTACAGGTTACTGCATGAACCGGTCAAAGACTCTTCTTTGAATTCTACCGACAACTGGTGTCGGTACAGGAAGACTTTTCTTTGAGTTCTACAGCCGGGCCCGAGTGCTGTCGAGTTCTTCATGACAACGGGGAGCCCAGCCTGCTTGCTGCAGCAGCGAAGATAAACAAGTGGGTTACAGAGACTCCTCCAAACACGTGACAGTCAGGCGCTGCAGCGAAACGAGCCGAGTGCCTCACTTTAAAATTCTCCGAAGTATCACGAGTGGTGAGCATGTTTCCCAATCCTACAAATCTAGATGTAGTGTAGGTATTGATAAGGGAGGGTGGTTTTATTAAGGATAAAGTATAATGTGTTCCCCTTTTTACGATGTACCGTGCGTTCTTCATTACCATAGACCAAGCGTTATGAATGTATGTATACTTGTACTCTCGTTAATTTGCACCTATGACATGTACTTCATGATTTTGGACACTATGCAATAAAGATTTCCATTTCGTACTATTCAACCGGGTCTATTTGAGTTTTTCTCTGCATTACTGCTCTCGCACCTAAGTCCAGTGTTAGAACCATAAGGGCGAGTGGGTCGAACCACTCACAGGTGCTTATTGCAACAAGGCTGGCCGGAGACCAGAGCAAGCAGTAGTATTAGGCAACGAAGGCCTAACCCCGCACCAGCACCGTCTGCGATACAAGCACGCCGCAAAACCCCTTACAGTTTGGCAGAACTGGAATAGCAAGGTCGAACCCCCAATCATGTTCCTGCTCATAAGCCTCGTCCCCCATCATTTCCCGAACCCTTATGTGTCCTCAGGTACTCCCACCAGCACTATTCACACTCATGCAAGCTAGTTTCTGCCATTATGTGCCTGCCTTAAAGTATTTAAGTGTAAATTTCCTGCTTAAAATGAATAGACAGAAGATCATGTGCAATTTCCTGAAATACACCCCAGCGTATGCCAGGAGTGCAGAAGCATTTTAGTGAGTTAGCTGACTCATAAAATCATTAACAAACATATATTTCTATAAACAAGCAAATATAACCACATAAACCCTCAAATATTTATCATTTCTGTGATTTCCAAGATTTGTTTTGAGAGTTCTTAAGCCTCAAAATGTTTCAGAAGAGAGATTTCTTAACTTAATTTTCAACAGCAATACGTAACAATCCAATCACTATAAGCAAACTCTTTGACGTTAACGTAAAGTCAAATCGGGCGGAGTGCAAAACGGCCAGCCGATCCAATCCCATCAGTTGCCCGCTGGGAAGATTCGTTTAAAATTACCCTCTTTATTTTATTTTCTAATCATCAACAAAGAAATCTCAATAACAGGTGTTCCTGCTGTTCACAGGTGCTGCTGTTCACCGTATATGTTGTCTCGAAATTTAAATAACTGCCATACTTGCCTGAAACAGGAGCTTTGATAATTCAGTCTCTATTTCAAATTCTTTTGGAAAAAACAATTAAACTCTCAAATCCTTACAAGATGAAGAGCACACACACATTTACTCTTAAACTCCTTGTGATACACACGTTGCATTCTAGAAAATTCTACGACGTGCACAGGCTCAGAATGCTCAGCTGTGGGTTGAAGATTTGAGCAACTTTTCTGAAGTACAGGAAACTCTTTATTAACCGGCACCGACGGGACCGGCGTGGTGCCGGTTTATCGAAAGTACCGGATAACGGAGAGTTATATCTACCGAGGCTATTTTTAACAAAGAAAAATAAATAAATCAAGAAATGTGCAGTATACTTCCGATAGCGCCAGGAGGCCGAGTAGTGGCACTTTTGAAAACTACCCCTACTGACTAAATCGGCGTTCGCGGACTCGGACTCGGACTCGGGATCGGCAACATTGCCGGTTATTTGAGAGGAGTTTTCGGAGTACTCGCCGTTCGCGGAGACTCGACTGCGACTCGGCAACATTGCCGGTTCTTTGAGAGGAGTTTTCGGAGGATGATTTTTGCCGGTTAAGCGAGAATTCCGGATATTTGGGTGCCGGATAAACAAAAGTTTCCTGTACAATTCTCCAGTTGAAGCCCAGCTTTTTTAGACGGGCCAAGGCTTTGAAGTAAAAACTTTAAGAAAGGGATTAAAAGACACAAAAGGCAATTGAATTGCTAAATTAAATTTAATTAATCACATTCCCTGCCCATTATAGAATATAATATTTCCATTATTATTGACATTGTGATAAAACATAGGGATAATAAATACATTTTTGCTTTCCTAAATTCACTAAACCCTTTTGCATTCTGTCGGTGATAAAAACAAATGTTTGGTTTGAAGGACCCTGAACATCCAATGTTGTGTAATTTTTGGAGAGATTCTTTGTTAAACATATCTAAGGTAAAAACACACAATTTAGTGGCTGAAGAGTTCCAAACTGTTATACATAAGCAATGTCATAAGAGAATTTTTAAACATTTGTAATGCAACTATAAATGAACTAAAATAATCACAAGACTCTTTAAACTGTCTGTCAGTAAATTGTTAACTTGTTCCTCCTCTCAGTGGGTTAATATTTAATATTTTAGAATGCAGCTTGTATTGCACTGATCCTGAGGGTAATAAAAGAGCAGATGCATTGTAAAATTCACCTCTTGTCAGTTTATTGAAAAGCAAGGCTGATTAACCTCTTACACAACACTTCCCTGAATATGTGGTATATTTATACGATTATTAATTCCAGGTTTACTTACTTATGGCTGCTTGAGGCCATTTTATGTCCTCCTAGGACACCCATTTTGGACACTAGTGGGACAACAGCGATCAGGAAACTTGGCTGAAATCAGTTCCAACAGCAACAACAGCAACTTACATTTATATGATGCATTTAATGTAGGAAAACATCCCCGGGTGCTTCACAGAGGTGGAATCAGATAAAAGTGAACACTGCACCAAAGAACAAAATATTAGCAGGAGTGGCCAACAGTTTATTTCTCTTCAGAAGCTTTCTAAATGTTTGTCCCGCACCTTATGACAATCCCTTTTAGTTGTCCCAAGTCCTTTAAATTTGACTTACCCTCAAATTTCCTCACCTCCGAGTAGTGTCATCCCTGGACCCAGCTGAATTTGCATGTAAAGTTGTGAATAATGATGCAAATGAAGTTGGACCAGAAAATTTGGGCCGATTTTAACTGTGACCACTTGCCATAAGTGGGGCAGTAGTGACCTGATAGTGGCATTAGTCACTTTCCACTCCATTTATATTGGCACTCCGCTGCCACCATCTTGGTAGAGGTCTTTGGAGTGCCCAACTGTTTCCGGCGGGAAGCCACTTTTAATATGCAAATTAGGGTGCTACGCTGTAGATAGGACCACAATTGCAATTTTGAGGTTGAAATGGGAAGAATGTTCACCGTGTGTTGAGCAGCCTAACAAGTGGTCCTTAAAGGGACCGCCAGAGGCTGGCCAAAAAAATGGCCTGAAGCCATTGCTCCTCCTGGACGGTCCCACAAAAGTATTCTGGGCCACTGCCGGCCCCTCGATGGGATCGCCTTGCTCCCCCCCCACCCCTACCCCCACTCCCACCTCGGCCCGGACTATCGGCTGGCTCTGAGGAGCCTGCTCTCCCCAACCGGCGAGCTCCATCACTGCCATAGTTGGGCACACACAGCTTGCCAGATCCATGCAAAGGAGGCTTGGGCCACAAGAAAATCGGGCGGAGTGTAAGACTGGATGCCGATTCACGAGCGTCCGTTTTTCACTCCAGAGGTTACCGCCCAAGACGAATTCCTACCCCAATGCTGCTACAAATATTCCTCTCTTTGTGCTGGACTTCATCTATGGGTAAAGTTTAGATTTGAACAAACAGGTGAGCAAGATGGGTAGAAATCACTAACATAGTTTCCTTATCATTTTTGTTACTCAGAATCTTGCTCCCACACTGAAAAGCGCTTTGTAAAGTCAGCTTACCAAATGGAGGGGGGAAATGCATGTGCTTATTAAATGGCAATGAAGACTAATTTGAGCAATTTTATTT
Source organism: Squalus acanthias (assembly GCA_030390025.1). Lineage (NCBI taxonomy): Eukaryota > Metazoa > Chordata > Chondrichthyes > Squaliformes > Squalidae > Squalus > Squalus acanthias. The sequence goes on along the minus strand of CM059426.1, from coordinate 134,999,530 downwards.
AGGCTGTAGACTGGGTTTATTGCTCACAATCAGACCTTAGAGTTAATTTGCAAATGAGCGGAAACATTTTGAAGGTTCCAACAGAGCATTGACAGAAGTGAATAGTGTTGATCCCCAGAGCACTGGTGCAGCTGTGAGTTACAAAAGAAATGGATTACAAAAACTACAATGAGGATCGGGTGCAAATGTGATAACCCTACAGTTTAATAGCTTGCTGGCACTCATTCTTGGGGCTCCAAATGAAGAATGGCCACTTGGGTGAGGCATTGGAGACAGGTACAAAAAGTAATGAAAAAGGCTTGATGGTATGTTGGCCTTTATCTCAAGGAGGCTGGAATACAAAGGGAGGAAGTTATACTTCAATTTTACAGAGCCTTGGTCAGATCCCATCTGGAGCACTGCGTTCAGTTCTGGGCACTGCACCTCAGGAAGGATAAATTGGCTTTAAAAGAAGTACAGCGCAGATTCACCAGAAGGGTGCCGGGTCATAAAGGGTTAAATTATGAGGACAGATTGTGTAAAATTGGCTTGTATTCCCTTGAGTATAGAAGGTAGAGGGGTGATCTGATTGAGGTATTCAAAATGACAAAAGGATTCGATACGGTAGATACAGAGGGGGAGAAATTCATTATAGCCCCGTTTGGGGTGCTAACTTTTAAAAGTTGAGAAAATGAGCCCCAGGCATTAATGTTTCTAAACTTTAAAAAAATTTGGTTTTGTGCTCCAGGAAGAAGGTGGATTGCTAAATCAAGAGCTCCACTTCCTTCTTGGAGCGCAATCGGCAGCAGGCGGGCTGGAGACTTGAGCAGCGCCGTGCAACGCTGCCGCGTTCAAAGGCTCCTTCACTCTCTTAAAGGGAAGGGCCATCGCTGCAGGCTCTGCAATTTAAAAAGTACCTACCTGGATCACCAAGGCAGCCGCGATCCCGCACGATCAGCCCGGCACTCAAGCAGAGTGCTGGGCTGATCGATCGCGGGCAGGAACCCGAGAAAAAAACTTCAACAAGAAAGGGAAGTTATGTTTTTACTTACCTCGGCCACCTCGCCTTTAATCATCGCCCCCAAAGCGGCCGGCTGCCCGATGCACGCCTCCTGCAGCTGTAGGTGTTTTTGACCGGTGCTGCTGCGGGGGGGCGGAAATTAATTTTGCGTCCTGGGCGCTACTGGGGCGATGCGCACAGCGATGACATCACAATCTCCGGGCGAAGGAGATCGGGGGGGCAATGCTGTAGCACCGCCACAAAACTCCCGCCGAATATGGCGGGAGTCGATGTTAGCGCCGCGACCGGTCGCAAAGCCATTTGCACCCCATTAGTGCCCCTGGGGGCGCTAACGGGAGGTGCAAAGGCACCGAATTTCACCCCCAGAGAAACTATTTCTTCTGGTGGGGGTATTGTAAGGTTTCCAAAATTTGCAGATCCCCAAAACCTAAGGAAAAAGGACTTTGGAACTACCTCAGAGTGATAAAAATGCATTTGGGCCTAACATAAGGAATTTAAGACCAAAAAACAAGTTTTGGCATTTTAAAAACATGTCTGGGCCTGTAAAGGGAGAAAAGGCTTTGAAGGAAGTTGGGCTTGACCTCTGTAAAAGCAGTTTGGGTATTGCAGTTAATTGCAGTGTCTGGGGAACTGGGATGACCTCACTCAAAGCCCCAGCACGCATTAACATTTTGACAATAGACCCTGGGAGAAGACAGTCCCACCCAAAACAACAGGTCCCATCAAACCGATTACAAGGCCCATCGAGAAATATGCATAATACAGAGCACCCAGGACTAGGCTATAGATCAGCCTAAGAACCCAAAACATGAGGACAATTCAAACTCCGATTAAACAACAGATCGACAGGATGGAGCTATCCTGAAACCACTTCACACATTTACAAAACCAGTTAACACGCTAGTAAAGTCGTTACTGTTAACGAGGTCTTACAATGACCGGGATTTGATTTGGTTTTGATTAAGGCCACTTCAATTGAGTATAATTGAAGGCCCATCAAGCAGTTCAACTGAAAGCAGTAACAACAGTTACAAGTTCGAGTTCTCCAGCAAGGAGTTCAACAAGCAGGCAGAAGGCAGTTTCCACAGTTCTGCAAGAAGGCAGTTCCACAGCTTGGAAGAAGACAGTTTAAACAGAGGCAGAGTTCAACAGAAAGAAGTTCAACAAAGAAGGCCAACAGCTCCAGAAGTAGGCCGACACGCAAGAAGAGACCAGAGCGACTGCCTCAGTGACCATCGGACACCTCGCGGCAACAAGGGCCTTACAAAACTTTTTACTCAAAAGACTCTAAAACCTAACTCTCAACTGTCAAGGATTCGTTTGGTGAGCATTATCCCTGGTTCTCCAGAGTCCAACCTAGCTAGTGAAGTGGGATTGGGAGGGGTGAAGTATTCTTCTAATGTTATTTCTCTCACTTGTACCGAAGTGTTCCCCACCTTTAGAGTGTTAAGAGTGTTTGTGTTGTGTTTTACTTTCTTGAATAAAGATCGAAGTTCTTTCATCAAACTCAGTTGTCTGCTGCACCTTTTGTATCACAACCCCCAAATAAGTCCAAGGTCTAGAACCAAGGGAGTGGAAGCGATTCGAACCGCTCAGAAGTCAGAGGCAAAGCTGACACAAAAACACCACCCCCTACAGTATCCAGTACAAAGAATCACAATCTTAAAATTAGAGCAAGGCCTTGCAGGAATGAAATCGGGAAGCACTTTTTCACACAAAAAAGATAGTGGAGATCTGGAACTCTCTCTTCCAACAGGCAGTGGATACTGGGTCAGTTGAAATTTTCAAGACTGAGATCGATAGATTTTTATTAGGTAAGAGTATGAAGGGATTATCGATCAAAGGCGGGTAAATAGAATTGAGGTACAGATCAACCATGATCTGATTGAATAGCGGAACAGGCTCGAGGGGCTGAATGGCCTACTCCTGTTCCTATGTGGTGCAGAATGCTCCTTTAAAAGAAAAGCTGCAGTAATATTGGCTTTAGTAACAGTAGATTCACAACTGCAGATGATAGCTTTAGTGTCTTGCCCCGAGACGGCTAATTTTTCTGTGTCAGCACAGTGCAGCAGTTTATCAACTGCCTAGTACAGACATCGCCTCCTTTAATTCCTTCAGAGTTCTGGAATTATCTTGCTGAACACATTCATCTTGTGCTTCTAATTGAATAGAAAACCACACCTTCATGCTGTAATCATATCAAACAAATAATGAAGTATTAATTGATGGTAAATTCCTCAGAGAGATAGCTTGGACATGCAGCTAAAGAAAAGGGTAGGAACAGCTTTCAGATTTATTTTCCTTCTTGCAAACAAATCTTTCTTTAATTATAAACAGTGACAGAACTAAGATTAAGGCCACATTCTCTTGATTTATTTTGTCATTATTCTTTGTTTGAAAATACAAAATGCTGTTGAGAAGTAACTTTGAGAGGTAGCTTTATGTATGAATGACAATGCATTATTAGCGTGGTGTGACTGTTTAGATAGGAAGAGGTGAAGTGCAAGCATTTCATATGCTTTTAGCCTGGCATTGATTCATGCTTCTGAAAAATGTTCTGAGATGATACTATCCTATTTCACTTATAATCTTTCAAGTCTTTCCTATTATTTTTCTTTAAGCTTCAATCTAATAATAGCATACTGAGGTTGGGATAATGTACTCTAATTGTATCTTTGAATGAGATTTTAATACATTTAGCTAGATTTAAAATATGAATGTATGTCCCAGATTGGATTTTTTTTCTCTTTGTATTCTATCTTTATATTTGACAATACACTGTAATTAGGTAGAAAATTCAAAAATGAAGTACCATATCCAGCTGACATCCTTTTTTCAGAATACCCACAGAAACAGAATGCATTTGTTTTGATGAGAACCGAAAGCAATTTTAGCTCTGGCCACTGTTACTTAATTCTCTTTTTTTTTAATGAATTGGATAACAGCGTGAGACCCATCCATTACCAGCAGAATGCAATGAATGTCCAGGCCAGGAATTATTAAACTTTTCTCTGTGTTTTTCTTTTAACTACTTCTCTGTGAAGCACCTTGGAACATTTCTCTATGTTAAAAGGCACTATGTAAATGCAAGTTGTTTTTGTTGTAGAGGGCTCTCTTCAAATATTGACCAACTTCCAGGGACCCTTATTCTTAACTTCTGAAAGACAGTGGGGGTGTAATTGGAATTTCAATGGAAATGAAAATCAGGTAGATTGTGAAACAGGCCACCGATTCGCTGTGCGCCCATTTTGCACTACCGCCTAAAACCAATTTCACCCCCAGTATCAGTTATGCAAAAAAAGAAAGACTTGCATTTATATAGCTCCTTTCACGACCACCGGTCATCTCAAAGCGCTTTACAGCCAATGAAGTACTTTTGAAGTGTAGTCACTGTTGTAATGTGGGATATGCGACAGCCAATTTGCACATAGCAAGCTCCCACAAACAGCAATGTGATAATGACCAGATAATCTGTTTTTGTTATATTGATTGAGGGATAAATATTGGCCAGGACACCGGGGATAACTCCCCTGCTCTTCTTCGAAAATAGTGCCATGGGATCTTTTACGCCCACCTGCAAGAGGTTTAATGTCTCATCCGAAAGACGGCACCTCCAACAGTGCAGCACTCCCTCAGCACTGCACTGGAGTGTCAGCCTAGATTTATGTGCTCAAGTCCCTGGAGTGGGACTTTGAACCCACAACCTTCTGACTCAGAGGCGAGAGTGCTACCCACTGAGCCACAGCTGACACAAAGGAAAACAGTAGCAAAAAAATATATTAACAAATAGCAACAGAAATAAAGCACTAGTTAGTCAACAACTCCAAAATCTGATGATTTTATGGACCCTCTAGGATCAGGGACAACAGTTTGAAAAGCGTTAGAAAAGCTTAGACTACATGCTCAATGTAGTGGTTGAATTAAGACATAAACCAGTATCAGTTTTTCAAATGGGACTTTGAAAAGGGGGTTGATGTATTGGCGTGCTTAGTTTGGAAGGGTGGTTGACGTAACAATTTACATTCTTATAGTACTCATTATGTACAAAGAGATGTCTCAGAGTGCTTTACAGGGGAGTGGATCGGAATTGGGCACCAAGCCGGGGGGGGGGGGGGCGGGGGGAAGTGGAGGAGAACAAAGTGGGTCAGGAGGGGTCAAAACATAATCAATGAGGAGGGTCTTAAGTAGGTTTTTGAAGATAAGGGGAAAAGGCAAAGCATAGATGCTGAGGGAGGGTGGGAGCAAGGTAGCTGAAGGAACGGCCACTGATGGTGGAGCAGGAAAAGCAGGAAACAAGAAGTAGATTGGTGTTAGGGGACCGGAAGATAGCCACATAGACATAGTGCTAGAGGAGATCATGGAGGTGGAGAGGGGCAAGACCGGGTAGGAATTGAAGGTGAATACGAGTATCTTAAAGTCAATTCATTGCAGCATGTGAAGCTTTCTGAGGTCAGGAGTATTGGGATTGCAGGCCTTAATGTGTATAAAGAAATGGACGTCATCATTCTGGATGACTTGTAGATAATGAATGGTCGAAGCAATGAGAGCATTGGAGAAGTCCAGCCAGGAGTTGATAAAAAGTGTGGATTAGGGTTTTGGTGGTGGAGAGGAAGAGGAGTGTGACATTGCATAATTGCTTTGTGTCAGTATTTACATGAGAAGTCGCACAACACCAGGTTATAGTCCAACAGTTTTATTTGAAATCACAAGCTTTCGGAGCGGCTGCTCCTTCGTCAGGTGAAGTGAAGAAATACAAATCAGCACAGCATATATAGACAGAGAACAATGCCTGTGCAGAGTACAATGTCAGACGACTACAGTTAATCTTTCTGACTGCCTTTTATCACACCTCGGCAGAGAAGCAATCAGGTCAGTCAGGAAGACATTATATCAAAGACATAGAAAAATACAACGAAGACAATGAGTTGGGGTCACAGAGGGTCTAATGTGTCAAATGCTGCAGTCTGTATGGAAAACCATAAACTTTAAACTTTTTACTTACTTGTTCAGAGATGTGATTTCCAGTAAAAAAAGTAAAACGTTTAAAGTTTATGGTTTTCCATACAGACTGCAACATTTGACACATTAGACCCCCTGTGACCCCACCTCATTGTCTTAGTTGTATTTTGCTATGTCTTTGATATAATGTCTTCCTGACTGACCTGATTGTCTCTCTGCCGAGGTGTGATAAAAGGCAGTCAGAAAGATTAACTGTAGTCGTCTGACATTGTACTCTGCACAGGCATTGTTCTCTGTCTATATATGCTGTGCCGATTTGTATTTCTTCACTTCACCTGACGAAGGAGCAGCCGCTCCGAAAGCTTGTGATTTCAAATAAAACTGTTGGACTATAACCTGGTGTTCTGCGACTTCTCACTTTTGTCCACCCCAGTCCAACACCAGCATCTCCGCATCATGTCAGTATTTACAGTGGAGGACGTATTTACATGTTTACATGCTGGAAATCCCAAGGAAACTAATATTGAATCAGGGACAGCGATTCAATAAAATTAACGTAAGCAAAATAGCAGTAATGAAGAAAATAATGGCACTAAAGAGTGACAAATCCCCTGGACCAGATGGTTTCCATCCCAGGGTTTTAATGGAAGTAGGTGAGCACATTGCAGATGCCCGAACTATAATCTTCCAAAGTTCCCTAGATTCAGGAACCGTCCCTTAAGATTGGAAAATTGCGCATGTCACTCCGCTATTTAAGAATGCCGAGAGAGGGAAACCAGGGAATTTTAGACCAGTGAGCCTAACATCTGTTGTCGGGAAATTACTAGAGTCTATAATTAAGGATAGGGTGACCGAACACCTCGAAAATTTTCAGCTGATCAGAGAGAGCCAGCATGGATTTGTGAAAGGTAATCACGGCAATCAAAGGTGTGGATGGTGTCCAAACAGGTCAGTCAGCCCCTGCACAACCGCAGTAGCAGCAGACTGTTGCCGAGCCCTCACAGGTTCGCAACCCCAGAGGATGGCCGCCAAAGGTGTCGAGACAGGAGCAGCAAGAAAGTGAGCAAGGGGCCTCCACATCTGCTGAAGCCACAGGGGAAGCACCACGTAGGAGCACGCGTAAGAGGAAGATAATGCACAAGTATTCACAAGGGTAGTCACTTGGGTGTTATGTTGTGTTTATTTTTGAAATGCCACCAGTTGCTTGTTGTGATAAAAATTTCTGATGGCAAACTGTTGAAGTTGTGACCTGTGTCATTTCGCAAATGGGACTTCCACGTTGAGGGCTTAGAGCGACTTGCAATTGTCAGTATGGTGGTCAGAGTGATAGGAATCCGCAGGTTCTTGTCCATTGTCGATGCTCTGGTAAGAAGGTGTGAGGCAAAAGTGTTTGATTGTACAGGCTATGCAAATGTGACCAACATGAGTGCATCCCTTGCATCCCGGGCAGCAATATGGTCGCGCTCTGGTGACTTCTAGCCTGTGCATCTTCAGGTGGGTGACTAGCAGCTTGGCGCTCCTGTTGATGCTCCTGCTATTGGTGCTGCTGTTGCTCATGGTTCTGCTGCTGCCGCGGCTGGTCTTCATCCAAATCTGATGTCCAGGAGGAAAGGAATTAAATGGTCGCCATGCTTCTGGTATATGCCTCAGTTGAGGAAGCGCTTAGTCAAGGTGGGGAGAAGGGTTTCCCAGGAGGTCACACTGGAGATGGGTGTCAGGCTCCAAACTTCCACAACACTGAGTATGCCTGCTAAAAGTTCCCCTAGACCTGAAACAACAAAGTTCTGCCACCTGCAAATGATCATTGGTGAAAACTCTTTTGTAATGGTGGAGCTGCAGCTGTTCGTAAGCAATCCACTTGTGAGGCCGTCAGCATTACCTGGCATGTTCCAGAGGAGGCGTGAGGGATGGGGGGAATGACTAAAAATCGGAAGGGCCTCTCAAAATGGGATTATAGAGGCTATTAAGTGGTTGTTAAGGGCCTTAAGGGCCTATCCCGCCTCTTGGAGGCGGGATGGAAAGAGGGTCAGAAAACACGCTTTTGGGAAAATTGCTCGGAGGCGGGATGGAGGCGGGATGGAGGCGGGATCGGGCCCTCCCACCATTTTTGGCGATTTTAACAACTCACACACCTCCAATCCCGCCTCCTCGGGCCTGGCAAAATCGAGCCCATGGAGTTAGATCGCAGATCAGGCATGATCTCATTCAATGGTGGAACAGGCTTGAGGGGCTAAATGGCCTACTCCTGCTCCTATGTTCCTATTGCAGAGATGAAAGATACTGATCTTGGTAACCGATCGAATGTGAGGAATGAAGCTGAGCTCGGAATCAAACAACCTGCTGAAGTTATTACGTGCTGTAAAAGGATACCTTTCAACTCGTAAAAAAGACCCGCAGATATGTGATACTATATCAAAAGAAGCAAAAAAAAAGTTAAAAAGAAGATATTGCATTCACAAAGTAACACAAGCTCTGATTCCTGATTATTAGAATTAAAATATGTGCTGCACTCTTGTTATAAATAGTAATCTTAAGTGCTTCTTGCAAGTCAATGGCTATTGTATTTAACTATCACGGTGCTTTTTAATCCGTATGGTGAACTTTTTTTTAACTGAACAATTAGAATCATAGAATCATTTAATCATGGAATAATACAGCACAGAAGGAGGCCATTTGGCCCATTGAGTCTGTGCCGGCTCTTTCGAAGAGCAATCCAGTCAGTCCCACTCACCCTCTCTTTTCCCATATCCCTGCAATTTTTTCTCCTTTAAGTATTTTTCCAATTCCCTTTTGAAGGCTACTACTGACTCTGTTCCCACGACCCTATCAGGCAGTGCATTCCAAATCCTAACCACTTGTTGCGTAAAAAAGTTTTTCCTCATGTCGCCTCTGGTTCGTTTGCCAATTACCTTAAATTTGTGCCCTCAGGTTATCGACCCTTCAGCCATTGGAAACAGTTTCTCTTTATTTACTCTATCTAAACCCTTCATGATTTTAAACACCTCTATCAAATCTCCTCTCAGTCTTCTCTGCTCCAAGGAAAAAAAAACCAGGTTCTCCAGTCCATCCACGTAACTGTATTCTCTCAGCCCTGGAACCACTCTAGTAAATCTCTTCTGTACTCTCTCCAAAGCCATCACGTCCTTCCTAAAGTGTGACAGCCCAGAATTGGACACAATACTCCAGCTGGGGTCGAACTAGTGTTTTACATAGGTTTAGCATAACTTCCTGGCTTCTGTACTCTATGCCTCTATTTATAAAGCCCATGATCCCATATGCTTTATTAACTGCTTTGTTATGCTGTCCTGCCACCTTCAAAGATTTGTGCACAAGCACCCCCAGGTGTCTCTGATCTTGCACCCCATTTACTGTGTATGGCCTCTCCTCATTCTTCCTACCAAAACGTATTGGCCCAAAAATTAGTGCCGCTACGCGAGAGTACGCACTGTGTACTCTTGCGTATTCTGTCTCCAATTGCCGGTTTTCTGCATGCACTGCGCATGCGCTGAAAACCGGCACTTGGTGAATTCAAAAGGGGGCGGTTCCTAAGTGAACCGCGTGCGCGCTACAGGCTGCACGCACGCAGTGCACTTAGTGCTTTGGACGCGCAGGTAAGCATGGAAGATTTTAGACATAAAGAAAGGAGGTGTAAGACCCTCTTTTAACAAGGTAAGTACTTAATTAAGTATTATTTTGAATTTTTTTTAACAGGTATATCTTTTTTAGAGACTTTAAAGACAGGTAAGTTTATTTTTATAACTTTTTAAAAGATTTTAAATTTTTTCAAAAATTTAATTTTTTGTTTAAAATGGTTAATTTATTTAACTATACTTATTTTATTAATGTGATGGTTTTTTAAAAAAATGTAATTGAGGTTTAGCTGTTCTTTTGGGGGGGTATAGTATTCATAGCTTTCACAGCCGTGCTGTGAAAGCTATGAATGAAAGATGGTGTGCTGCCATTGGCTCTAACTGAGTCACGTGATCCCACAGCTCGCACGAATTAACTACGCCTGTGGGATACAAAAGCCCTGCACAGCTGCTGTCCAGAACATCAAGTTCGTGCGAGCTCGGACTGAAAAAGCCAGCGCGCAGTGAGAGATCGCGGGGAGGCCTTACCCTCGCACGAAGGCTCACTCACGAATTTTTGGGCCATTAACTCACACTTCTCTGAATTGAATTTCATCTGCCATGTGTCCGCCCATTCCAGCAGCCTGTCTATGTCTTCTTGAAGTCTATTACTATCTTCCTCACTGTTTACTACACTTCCAAGTTATGTGTCATCTGCAAATTTTGAAATTGTGCCCTGTTCCCCTAAGCAATGTTCCCTGTAATTTTTTTTGGCGCCACGCGGCCCCTTTAAGGGGCTGCGCGGGCCATTTAAAATACTGCGCATGCACAGTTTTTACATTGAAAAGCCAGCTACGCAGGATCCCAAAAGGGAACATTTTCCCCAAGTCCAAGTCATTAAAGTATATCAAAAATGGCAGTAGTCTTAGTATTAAACCTTGGGGAACGCCACTGTATACCTCCCTCCAGTCTGAAAAACAACCATTCACCACAACTCTTTGTTTTCTATCCCTTTGCCAATTTTGTATCCATGCTGCTACTGCCCCTTTTTTTCCATGGGCTTCAATTTTGCTAACCAGCCTAGTCGGTGGCACTTTATCAAACGCCTTTTGAAAGTCCATATACACAACATCAACTGCACTGCCCTCATCCACCCTCTCTGTTACCTCATCAAAAAACGTAATCAAGTTCGTCAAACACGGTTTGCCCTTATCTAATCCATGCTGGCTCTTCTTTATTAGTCTATGCTTGTCCAAGTGGCTGTTAATTTTCTCCTGGATTATAGTTTCTAAAAGCTTCCCCACCACCGACATTAAACTGACTGGCCTAAATTGCCAGGTTTATCCTTCTCCCCATTTTTGAACAAGGGTGTAACATTTGCAATCCTCCAGTCCTTTGGCACCACCTCTGTATCTAAGGAGGATTGGGAGATTTTGGTAAGCACCTCTGCAATTTCTACCCTTACTTCCCTCAGTAACCTAGGATACATCCCATCCAGACTGGGTGACTTATCCAATTTAATTACCACCAGCCTGTCCAGTACCTCCTCTTTATCTATTTTCATTTCATCCAGTATCCCAGCAACCTCCTCGTTTACCATAGCTTTGGAATAGTCCTCTTCCTTGGTAAACACTGATGCAAAGTACTCATTTAGTACCTCAGCCATGCCTTCTGCCTCTACCAATAGTTCTCCATTTTGGTCCCTAATCGCCCCCACTGCTCCTCTGATAATCCTTTTACAGTTATTATACCCATAGAAGACATTTTGATTCCTCTTTATGTTAGCCGTCAATTTATTCTCGTACTGTCTTTTGGCCCCTCTTACTTCCTTTTTCACTTCTCCTCTGTACTTTGTATATTCAGCCTGATTCTCCCTTGTGTTATCAAGCTGACATCTGTCACATGCCCCCTTTTTCTGCTTCATCCTACTCTCCAACTCCTTCGTCTGGCTTTGATTGCCCTCCCTTTCCCCCTTGTGTGAATGTACCTCAACTGTACCCGAACCATCTCCTCTTTAAAGGCTCCCCATTGCTCCATTATGTTTTTCCTGCCAGTCTTTGACTCCAATTTCCCTGGACCAGATCCCTCCTCAATTCGCTGAAATTAGCCCTCCTCCAGTTAAGTATTTTTATTCTAGATTGCTCCTTCTCCTTCTCCATAACTAATCTAAACCTTATGATCACTATTCCCAAGATGCTCTCCAACTGTGACATTCTCCACTGGACCCATTTCATTCCCCAGGACTAGATCCAGCAATGCCTCCTTTCTCGTTGGGCAGGAAATATACTGATCAAGAAAATTCTCCTGGACACACTTCAGAATTCCTCCCCTTCTCTGCCCTTAACACAATCACTGCGCCATTCAATATTGGGTTAGTTAAAGTCTCCCATTATCACTACTCTATAGTTCCTGCACCTCTCAGTAATTTCTTTGCAAATCTGCTCCTCTGTCTCCTTCCTGCTATTTAGTGACCTATAAAATACACCAGGTAGTGTAACAGCTCCTTTATCATTCCTCAATTCCAACCAAATAGATTCTGTCTTTGACCCCTCAAGGACATTCTCTCTTTCTAGTACTGTAATATTTTTTAAAATCAAAACTGCTACCCCTCCTCCTTTTTTACCTTCCCTATCTTTCCTGAATACCTTGTACCCAGGAATATTAAGGCCGCGATGTTATCAATGGAGGTGAGTTGGGTGCGGGTCAGGTGGTTTCTGGCTTCCAGTCCTGCCCCCAACTGCATCCGGCCCACAGACATGATTTTATGTTGATTAACCTTGTTAAGCCCACCCTGCAGGCTTGCTGGCCAATTACGAGGAAGCGGGTCAGATGACATCATTTGATGACACGTCATCTGCCAGTTTCCTTAAAGGAACCCGCGCAATTTTATTTTGACAGTTGATTTCTCAGTGTTTGACAGGATTGAGGTGCTGCAAACACTGACAATCACTGCACAAAGGTGACCTCTTTCACCCAGGCTCTCCAATGACTCCCTCCATAGGCTGGAATATATGACAGCTGCAGGTGAGGTGACAGAAGCGACCTGTCACTGGTGAGAGAGGTTCTCCCAATGAGGTGGCACTGGTCATGGATTTCAAAACCTGTAACCTAAAAAAATGTGTAAATGTATTAAAAATGCATTTCCCAACATTTTCTTACCTCTGAGACTCATCAGTGCAACATTAGATCCTTCACACCACTTCTGCAGCTGTCATCAATCCAGAAACATTACAGCAGACTCACAACACACCAAACTTACCTGGCGTGGTGTCCGGACGTCAGGAAACCCGAGCCAGAAGCAGCAAAATTCAAAAATAGTCTGTCCGCTACTAGCAACTACCTGTTAATAGGCAAGTAATTGCCTTTAATCCTCTTCCCGTCACTAGGTGTCGGCTCCATGTGCAAATCGGGGACCCAACACTTGGGAAAATTGTTTGGAGGCGGGTTGACGGCGGGATCGCAACCCGCCATCAAGCAAAACGATTTTAACCTTTGACCTGCCTCCAAACCCGCCATCTGAGCGCCGGCAAAATCCAGCCCTGAGCATCCAATCCTCTCCTTTTTTGAGCGAGGTCTCAGTTACTACATCATATTCCCACGTGGCTATTTGTGCCTGCAGCTCACCAATATTATTTACCACGCTTTGGACATTTACACACATGCACTCCAAACCTAATTTAGGCCTCTTTGTATTTTCTATGATCCACCTAATTCTGCATTATTTCTAACTCTAACTGTCTCTCCCAGTCCTCTGTGCACCTTGTTTCTACTTTTCAATACTACATCCTGGTGCCCAACCACTTGGCGAATTAGTTTAAACCCACCCCCACAGCACTAGTTAACCTGCCCGCAAGGATATTGTTGCAGCTCTGTTCAGGTGCAACCCGTCCATTATGAACAGCTCCCTCATACAACAGAACTCGTCCCAATGTCTCAGGAATCTGAAGCCCTCCCTCCTCACCGTGTCTCTAGCTACGCATTAACCTGCCATATCTTCCTATTTCTGGTCTCATTAGCGCGTGGCCTTGGGCGTATTCCAGAAATTACTACCTTTGAGGTCCTGCTTTTTAACTTCCTCCCTAGATCCTTAAACTCTGACTGCAGGACCTCAACCCTCTTCCTCCCTATGTCATTGGTTCCGACATGGGCCACGACTTCTGGCTCTTCCCCTTCCCCCTGCAGAATCTTCTGCACCCTCTCCATGATGTCCCTTACCCTGGCACCAGGGAGACAACATACCAGGCACAAGTAAGGAGTGTGATGGAATACTCTCCACTTGCCTGGATGAGTGCAGCTGCAACAACACTCAAGAAGCTCGACACCATCCAGGACAAAGCAGCCCGTTTGATTGGCATCCCATCCACCACCTTAAACATTCACTCCCTCCACCACCGGCGTACCGTGACTGCAGTGTTTACCATCTGCAAGATGCACTGCAGCAACTCGCTAAGGCTTCTTCGGCAGCACCTCCCAAACCAGCAACCTCTTCCACCTAGAAGGAAAAGGGCAGCAGGTGCATGGGAACACCACCACCACCAAGTTCCCCTCCAAGTCACACACCATCCTGACTTAGAAGTATATCGCCGATCCTTCATCATCGCTGGGTCAAAATCCTGGAACTCCCTCCCTAATAGCACTGTGGGAGTACCATCACCACACGGACTGCAGCGGTTCAAGAAGGCAGCTCACCACCACCTTCTTAAGGGCAATTAAGGATGGGCAATAAATGCTGGCCTTGCCAGCGACGCCCAGATCCCATAAGCGAATAAAAAAAAATACTGGTCTCACATCGACGGTAGCAGAACTGCCTGTTTGTCCCCCTGACTGTTGAATCCCCAATTACTGCTGCATTCCTACACTTTGCTGTAGCCCCCTGTGCAGTCCTTTGCCTCATGGTGCCAGCCTCAGGACCGCACTCCTTTGAGGTGTCGTCACCCTCACTGGTATTCAATGCTGGATATTGGTTTGAGAGTGCCACACTCCCGGAGGATGCCTGCCTCTTCCTACCTCTTCCTACCCTTCCGGGTGGCCACCCACTTGCTATTCCGAACTGTATCTGGCTGTGGGGTGACCACCTCCTGGAATCTGCATTCCTGGACATACTCAACCACTTGGGTTCCATTAATCCTGAACAAAATTTTGTTTTGGCCTATGGATTTGTAACCATTGGAAACAGGTTGGAGAATCCTGAACTAATTTCTCTGAGCATCCTTCTTAGGGATTAAAGAGGGGGCTTCCATGGCACCTTTCCATGAAGTGTTCGGAAGAGGGTTTGCTTTCGCTATTCCCCACACAGTGAGTTCCTGCACAGTAGGTGGCTGCCTGCAAAGGAGGCAAGACTCCAGACCAAAGTAAAATAGGAGGTTGTGGGAACCAACAAAACTGCAGTATTTATTGGATTTCTTGTTCCAAAAGAATACATGCATTGGCTGATTAATTCTTAATTTATACACAAATGAGCATACCAAACACATCTGTACATATTATTGTGTCTACACTTTCTACTGGATATCTACAGAGTGGCATCAGAAGAGGTCTTGATAAAGATTGTCAAACTGCCCTCTGGATCAGGGAAATGATAGATGATGTGGGGAAAAGCTAAAGAAGGGGTAAAGATACTGCATAAAAGTTGAAGGGAAAAACAGCATAACCCATTGTCTCTGTTAAGTTCGGCACTTATTTTTTTCAAATTTTTTACATAAAGGAATATCTTTAAAAGACAAAAAAAAATTGTAACAAAGTGACTCCAAAACAGACTAAAATTAATATTGTCTGTTGCATAAATGCCACTTACCAAAATGAATTCCAAAAAGGAATTCCACTCAAGTATAAATATTGTTCAAATTCGAGCACAATGTGATAAAACTAGAACTTGATTTTGTTGGAAGAGCTTTTACAAGAATGCACTGTGCTAAGGAAAATAGCACGGTGAGGTTTTGGAAGGTCACCGTAGTTTAAAGGTTAGGTTACATGAAATAATCTGTGAGGAGTGAGGATACATTTCAGTCGAAGAAAATAGCAAGATTAGAATTTTATTCTTAGTGCATTTGTAAGAATAGTTTGTTGCTGAATTTAATGCTTTTAGTGCTGCTGTGTTCTATCCCTGCGTGTAATTTTTTCTGCACTATGTTCCTCAAATCAATTATTAGAAAACTAACGTTTGTGGATGTATGAAAAAGGAGCAAAGAATATTTGGAAAGCCATGCAAGTCTTTTGGTACTCAAAGGGTTAATGTTGTAAATGGCCTCGACAATAGTCTTATTAAAGCTTCAGAATGAAACTGTCCATTTAATACAAAGGCTGGAGGAGATGTTATTATGTTGGATTGCTTATAATGGTGAGGAATTGAGTTTTGCATAGAGAGGCTCTGATAGGTCCACTTTGGTTGCGTCTGGCAGCAGCCTGTCACTGTAAATGAAAGTCCTGCAGTGAAGAGAATTCAAACAGCTAGCAGCATGTAAAAGTTTTCACTGGCCTGGGAGCCATTAGTTAGATGCTGCTGAGATACTGCATGCATGGTCCTGCCAGCTGGTAGCACTGGATGTGTGGTGACTGTTTGGAGAGGAAGGAAAAAAAACCTGTACGGTTAAGGTGCCATGTTAAATATAACTGGAGGCACCTTTTATACTGAAAGCTCTGATAAGCAAGAGACCTCATAATCGGAAGGTAGGAAGCCAGCAGGGGTGAACTGCAATGCCTTCTAGCAATGAACTCTGTCTTGAGAAAACAAAACTCCATATGCTTCTAATCTTTTAGATGCTAAAAGACGATTTCAAAATCACTGCTCACTGTTTGAAAGGTCTGTTGCATTTATGTTGCTTTGTTAAATAAATTTGAAGAGTTCTTTTACGTAGAATCTAAATGCTATGTGATTCTGCGAGAATAAAGTAATCATTAAGCCGAGGACAAGAAAAATAAACTACATGTGTAGTTTCAGGAGATGATGTGCAAGTACCAGTTGCATGCCTGTAATACGTACTTTCAAACAGCGCACAATTTTTAAATATATATATATCACTCTTTTTATAGCTTAGTGAACTTAGGTTATGTAATATAAGTTACTGTAGATAGTAAATAAATAAAGTTCCTATCATTTCAAGATTGATAAATTCAATGGAACATCTGATTACCTCAGCATTGTTAAATTCTCGACAGTTAAATAAATTCAGAGTCCAGTGGTCTCCACATATGCTTGTGCTGATTTATACAGACATCCATTAAAAAAGGAATGTAGCGTAAATCTGAGACCTGTTGTAATTGAGAACTTAATGGAACTTCAGAAAATGTCTAAATATCTTAAGAAAAACAATTACGAAGTGTTATAATCACTAGCTCCTTGGTGAAAACATGCACATGTACCTTCAGGATTTCATGGGTACATATTGCTGTACATAGGATGTATTTAGAATTTAATCAGCAGATGAACACGAAAAGCTGTTGGTTTATAATGTACAGAAAATTAAAATATAATCCAGTCGATGTGTGATGTGCGTTAAGGTTAATGTGAGACTCTGTTGCTCAAACCTGCTGCTCAGTGGTGTATAAAAGATGCTTCACTTGATCTTAGCTGTCAGTCCTTTGAGAGACTCAAAAGCAGGTGGATTAAAGAAGGAGTTAACTGTAAATTGTTGGTAGGTGGATCTAAGGCAATGGGTTTTAGATAGCTGCATGGAGCATAGCTGTGAGATATATGAGCAACTAAGGTCTGTTCTTTTGTGGCAATGGAACTAGCTTGCATGCCTAAAAGCAATCGAGCATGTTCAGCGAAGATTTGTTCTTGAGCCTTAATTTAGTTTACATGAAATGCAGATAAGCAAGTGACTTCTAGGGCTGCCTACTTCGTGATAGCTGTCTGGAACAAAGGGAGCTCTTTGTGATCCCAATGAGCAGATGCTCAAAGGAAGATGAAAGTACTGAATATTTCTATGGAAAAATAGGGTTTGTGAAATGAACTTTTGTAACAAATGATAAGCTGACAGCATAATAATGTGTGCCGTATTTCTGCTTTAAGTGTTGTTAAAAGGATTTTTTTTTAATGAAAACTGCTCAGGCTGGCATAACTCAAACCAAACTGCTTGAAATTAATGTAAGAAATGTTGACTTGGAATAAGTAGGATTTATGCATAAATAATCCAGCAGCTCTTTTTTTTAAATGTCTCTTTCTTTTCTTTTACTGCAGCACAGACTTCAATTGTTCAGCTTCCATTGTAGTTCAGCCTCTCTAACATATTTAATCCAGGGAAAGGTGCAGTAGATAAAATATTCATGTTATGTAGTCTGCATTTTTAAAGAATGTTCTTTCTGGTTGGTGCCACTGATGTGCTTTGTCTTGGCATGGCAGTAGCTATGCTGACATGCTGCACGATGTAAATTGCCTTCATTCATTTCAATGCTCGGGATTTTGTGTGATCTTTTCCTTGTCACTGGGTTGCAAGCAAATCTGTGACAGTGATGGAATTGGCCAGGAAGGAGCTGCAGGTGTTTATCAGTTCGTGTATCTCTACAGAGAGCGACAGCTGCTGTTATGAGAGAGGACAAAATCAAAGTAAGTCAGCGGAAGGATGTTAAGATGAAGAGAAGCAAAACACTGGAGTGCAGTGCAGGAGGCAGTTGTATACTCATTTCACTTTTCAGAAGCTGCTTAAAGGATTTATCTGGCTAATGCATGATATTAGTTCTTAGAGGTTGTTATATGCTTCATATATATTTGCTGTCTGTCAGTGCTGTTATTGTATAATTTTCCTATGTTGTCTTCTTTGACAGGAAAGGACAACGTATCTTTACCAGGAGGTGGCAGCAAAGAGCCTGTATAACTGAGCCATCTTCGGAGTCTGGCTATATTCATTGGAGCTGAACTCTTCATGAAGAATAACGTCTGGTAATTACAAAAGTTTTTTCTTGTAACAGATCACTGTAATGGTTCATCAGGTCACAGCAGTAAATTTAAACTGAATTGTAAATGCATGTAGTGTTCTAGAACCATCTACCAGGCGTGGGTGTTTGTGAATGCGGAGGAGGGGCCACACTGATTGCAAGTGATAGTGATTCACTCTGTGCAAAAACAGAAAGACCTCATGATTTAAAATAATGAAGTCCGTGGTGTTGAAAAGAATAAGTAGGATTTGCTTGCAGGATGCATGGATAAATTAAATTTACGATGAAAAATTCTAATGTGCTAATTAAGTTATCATGCAATAGATGGAATGGTACTCCTGTTATAGTGCTAACCACTTTCTGAGAAAAGCAAAGCACTAATCTTCTATTATTAGGCAATAAAGAGTAGTGAAACATGTCCCATCTGCCTTGCTTATGTATAAACAAGGTTAGACATTTGAATGTGCGTTTTGAATCTATCATCTGCTGCCCTGCTTATACTACACAGACGGTTTCACAAACTAGCAGGTAGAAAATTCCATACAGTTGCCCTGACTACTTCAGACTCTTCAGTGTGTCTTTTACACACCTTACTATATATGTTGTGTACTAGCTGAAGTATAAAGTGACAATAAAATGGGGAAAACAGTCAACAAAAATATGAGTATCTTGTTTGTGTATATGAAGGTATTTGCTGATTTTTTCCCCCCTATTTTTTCTCCATTTTTAACTTCTGCTGGTACAGAATCAGCTGATGAGATACTTAAAAAAAAAAATCAGGAGGTTGAGTTGGCTGCAGGATGGAGTGGTTGGTTCAGCAGCAGAAATGTTTTTAAGTGTGTGGGATTTAGCAGGAGAGTTTGCACCAACTATCCATTCCAGTTATATCTGAATTGGTCTGCGGCAAATTCAGGGCAATTCAGTGTACAGAGAAAATTTTGGATTGCTTTGAATTTGTATTCAATTTCAGCATCCTTTTTGTACATCAAATGAGGTAACAGGTCAATGGGAAAGTGCCCACAGACACAGACCGCCTAAGTTGAGTTATTGGGCTGGATTTTCATTGACCCGTGGAGGCGGATTTGGAGGCATATGGGGGGGTTAAAGTTGCAGATTCGGGGGTCCCGAACCCATCCCGCCCCCAACCCGCCTCCATGCCAGTTTCGCTGGAGGCGGGTACCCGACCTGTGCTGGGACCCGCCTCCCTGAGGCGGGAAGGGGATTAGTGGCAATAAACTGCCTGTTAACAGGTAGTTAACAGGCAGTTTTTTGCCTAATCCCTATTTTGATTCGGGAAATGTGGGCTTCCCGACAGGTCCCAACCACGCCAAGTTAGCGAGGCGACCGTGGGTCTGCAGGGGTTGGAGGGGTCGATATGTCCGGTGGGCAGGTGAGTGATGAGTGCATGTGTGCAGAGGTAAGTATGTAAGGTAAGTGTAAAGTGTGGGAAAAAGTTTTACTTACCTTAACTTCCTCCTGCAGGTGTCAGCCCTTCAGGTCTTGGGAGTCAGAAATCTCACCGGCACAGAAAGCACAATGGCCGTGGTGCTGTCAAAAACTGCAGCCTCTGTTTTCTGTGCTGGAATGATTTCTAACTCAGCCTGAGAGGAAGGACTCAAGTTAGAAGACAGATTGTCAGTGTTTGACAGCTTCACAGAGCTGTCAAACGCTGATATTTCATCTGTCAAAAGCTCTTGACAGATGAAATGTCAATCTGTGACATCACCTGTTGCCGGGTGGCCAATAATTGGCCTGCTGAGCTCGCTGGGCGGGCTCAACAAGGTCAATCAAGTGAAAACACAGTGGGTTCGCCACAAGTCGATGGAGGCGGGACTACAACCCAAAAAGTGGGAGTCCCACATCCATCACGTCCCCAGTATCAAAATCCAGCCGATTGTCTAACAATGCATTTTCTTAAAAATAATGTTCATTCCAGTTCAGTGATGGGAAATGGTCAGTCAAAATAACAAACTTTTATTTGCAAAGTATATAGTCAGTTTCAGGACATGATATCAAGCTGAAAAAGCAGAGACTAAAAAACATTTTGAATTGAATTAATGTCAAGTATGAAGTAATTTCAACCAAACAAGATTTCATGGAGGGTCCACTATACAACTATGAGAACTGCTGTAAAAGCTATGCATAAACTAGAGAGACAGATTCTGCAAAATTGCTGAATTTTGACTGTCGCCTTAATTTGGAAGGGATCGAGTTCCCGTCATTTACATTAGTAATATCAGCGCAATCCGGGCGGAAATGGCCAAACCAGAGCAAGAGATCAGGAAATTTTAAACATAAGTGAGTTACGCCCAAAATCACATACATTCATGTTTTCCACGATCTTTTGAGCTGCTTCAAGATTCAATTCGCCTGGATCAGGCCCCACCCACTAAACTGGCCACGCCCCCGATCAAAATTGCGAGATTCCACCAATTGCGCAGGTTCGGGAAGGCTCTTCAAATTGCGCGAATTTTCTTAGGCGCACAGACACTAGTAGGCAAGTTTTGAAAGTTTTTCATATCAAAAAATATTTGATTTACGAAGAAACTGACTAGTGCACACCAATGAAACTATTAAATGGTTCAGTATAGTCTTTAAGTCATTTTCAGTGATTTTAAATTAGGTCACTCACGAGTGGAGGACTGGGTACTCTTATTAAAAATGCTTATTTTTGGTGATAAACCCGTTTTCAACTGTATTAATAAAACTGCACCAGGTTACCACTCTTAAATACATGAAGGAATACTTTTTAATGGAAAGGAAAAAAAGAAGTGATTAAATTCTATTACGCTGCCCCGATTGCTCTGAAGATTTTACGTTTGCGATTATGGAAATTAATTTTATTGAAAACTTGAACTCTAAACCGATCCAGCGCAATTTCAAGCGGAAACTCTACTCCATTGTAAACCTTTAACTTATTAGTCCTAATATAACTTTCTCGTTAAGAGTTAAATGGTTTGGTCAATGGTAAAAGAGGATATTAAAGTAAACTTAATTCTTATTTTGCAAATGTTAAGGCATATAATAATCATGTAATAAATAATTACTCCTGGTTTGCATTTCAAAATAAAATATAAAATAAAGCTGGGAGATACTGTGAAGCTTTTGTTCTACGGGAAAATAACAGCAGATTGCCAACACTTAGGGGGTGATTTTGCCAATGGGGACGCGTTGGAGGCGTGACTGCTGCTTGTCAGGTTTTAGTCCCGCCTCCATCGACTTGTGGCCAACCCATGCTATTTTCTGACGAAAGGTCTTTGACCTGAAACGTTAACTCTGTTTCTCTCTCCACGGATGCTGCCTGGCCTGCTGAGTTTTTCCAGCGTTTTCTGTTGTTATTTCGGATTTCCAGCATCCGCAGTATTTTGCTATCGTATCCATGCTATTTTCCCTTGATTGACCTTGTTAAGCCTGCCCAGTGGGCTTAGCAGGCCAATTAAGGAGAAGCCAGTTACAGAGAACGTCAGCATATGATGTTTCATCTGTCAAAAATGTTGTCATCGTTTGACAGCTTTGAGAAGTTTTATTTAATTAGCCCTTTTTAAAATTTCTGTATTACAATCGATCACTCTGCAATCAATTGCAGTTGGTAAACGCTGGCCTTTTTATTTTTAAGCAGCACTTAATTCCTTAATGTCCAACCAGCCTATTTGCAGCTTTCAAACAGCGGTGCAGTTGTTTCTGTTGCTCCATTGCTGTGAAATCCGCCCTGTAGCAAAAATGAGCTGGAATCCACAAAAGAAGCAGCCCGGGGCATTACAGAACCATATCTAATTGAAGCAGCTCTGTAATACAAACTTGTCAACGGGAGATGGCCAATAAAGAACTGTAATGAATGCAGGCGGTTGGAATTGTGCAAAAGTGTAACAGATGTTGGTGTAGATTCTCTCAGCTTTTTGAAAAGTCTGAATTTAGCCAGTGTTTAGTTGGTGAGGCTTTCATCACCCAATAGTCTGTAACTATTGCTGACATTGTCCAGCTAGAATGTTGCATTGATTTCTTGTCCTAACGCTTTAAAAATGAAAGCAGACATACAACTCACACGGTAACTATTGTACTGTAATGCCATTTATCATGAGACAGTTTCTGTGGCGTTTAAACACAAAGAAACCTTCAGCCCCGGATTTTATACTTTCTGTGATTTTGCACTGGGTCCTGGCATTTGAAGTTTTGTATTGGCAACTTAAAAATGTTACATTTATAGTTCTGCAATTTTTCTGAAAACTTGCATTTTGTTTTCTGCGAAGCATTCCTTTTTTTTTCTATTTCTCTCTTTGTTATCTGATTTTTACTGTTTTTGGAAATGTCAGAAATATTGCCACTGAGCTTCCTAAACAAACAGGGGGCAAAATTGGACTCCGTTTCGCCAGAGGCAAAAAATGTCCAATTTCGGGAGCTATGTCCACATCCCTAGGGCGTCTGAAATACATCCAACGCCATATTGGATCAAGCAATATTCAGGCATTCATGTCAGCCGGCTTCAGCAGACATTAGGCCCCTTGTACATGCTAATGATGGGCCTAATGCCTGTTTAAAGACCCCTCTCTAAAATTGGTCAGAAGCTGAGAGAAGACTGTGCGAGATGTGCTACTCTCAGTTTTTCTGGTTCCTTCTGTGGCCTAACCAGCGGTCCTTAATGGGATTGATGGAAGCCACCAACATAAAGGTAAGTTTTTTTCTTTTTTGCGTGCCTTAATGTGGCCAGGGGGAGCAGGAGTGCTCCTTCTGGCTCCACTGGGGAGTTATCCCCAGTGTCCTGGCCAATATTAATCCCTCAACCAACATAAAAAAAACAGATTATCTGGTCATTATCACATTGCTGTTTGTGGGACCTTGCTGTGCGCAAATTGGCTGCCGCGTTTCCTACGTTACAACAGTGACTCCACTTCAAAAGTACTTAATTGGCTGTAAAGCGCTTTGAGATGTCCGGTGATCGTGAAAGGCGCTGTATAAATGCAAGTCTTCTTCAAGTCTTCTTCACTGCACTAAAGGGGGCTGCTGCTGGCCAGTACTCATCCCCTCTCGTTCGCCTCCCTAGTTTGGGGCACATTGCCACATTATCCCCAAAATAAGAGCAAATTAATTTTATAAGCTTGAAATTACTATAAAAGGGTGTTTTCACCAACTTATCAAAAACAAAGTTGTCTAGTCCTGGCATTATGCCACTAAAATTCAAGTATATTTCAAGAGCAAAACAAAAATAAGCCTGCTATTGCTGGAAGGTCAAGGGCCCTCCTGTCAAATATAAGAGGCTTGAAAATACATGAGTCCCGCTCCATTGCCGTTACCATGGCACAACGGGACTTCCGACTGCTGGCCTATGCACAACTGACCCATCTGTACCTCTGGGGTCAAGGACATTTACATAAAGTGGGAGGATGAAAATTAGCAGAAGGCAGTAGCTGCTGGGTGAAATATTGGTGAGACTGGATGGAAATGCTTCATGGAAAAAAACGATCTGTTTTCCAAAAAAGACTAGTATCTGAAAACTTGCAAAATTTAGTGGAGACCACTTTTGCAAGGATGTGACCATATGCCTCCAGATTGGGGGAAAGATAAATAGAGTCATAGTCATTGAGTTATACAGCACAGAAAGAGGCCCTTCGGCCCATCGTGTCTGCGCCGGCCATCAAGCTCTATCTATTCTAATCCCATTTTCCAGCACTTGGTCCATAGCCTTGTATGCTATGGCGTTTCAAGTGCTCATCTAAATGCTTCTTGAATGTTGTGAGGGTTCCTGCCTCTACCACCCGTTCAGGCAGTGAGTTCCAGATTCCAACCACCCTCTGGGTGAAAATGTTTTTCCTCAAATCCCCTCTAAACCTCCTGCCCCTTACCTTGAAACTATGCCCCCCTGGTTATTGACCCCTCTAATAAGGGGAAAAGTTCCTTTCTATCTACCCTATCTATGCCCCTCATAATTTTGTACACCTCAATCAGGTCCCCCCTCAGTCTTCTCTGCTCTAAGGAAAACAACCCCAGCCTGTCCAGTCTCTCTTCATAGCTGAAGCGCTCCAGCCCAGGTAACATCCTGGTGAATCTCCTCTGCACCCTCTCTAATGCAATCACATCCTTCCTATAGTGTGGCGACCAGAACTGCACACAGTATTCCAGCTGTGGCCTAACTAGCATTTTGTACAGCTCCATCATAACCTCCCTGCTCTTATATTCTATGCCTCAGCTAATGAAGGCAAGTATTCCATATGCCTTTTTAACCACCTTATCTACCTGTCCTGCTGCCTTCAGGGATCTACGTACATGCACACCAAGGTCCCTCTGATCCTCTGTCCTTCACGGGGTCGCTCTTGCATGTGTCTAAGGTGCTGGCTCAGAATGATTTTGGAGGGGACTGCGAGCAAGTTATTCGCCCACCCTCTCAACTATAGTTGATGCATAACCCAAGGAAATCAAGAAAGAAAATCAAGGATTTAATATCCTCACAAAATAGTCCAATTGAATTCATCTTTAAAATGATTGTAATTAGTGACTCTTTAATATCATGTTATTTATTGTATTGATCTGTTACTAACAATTTTTAAAAGGTGATTATTAAATATACGTAATATAATGGTAGATTTTACAAATTCACACTCTAGGAATAGATATTGAAATGTCAGTCCCCAAGCAGTGGACCCCACAGAATTTCCTAGCCATTATAACGGAAATCAGCTGTGGCTCAGTGGGTAGCACTCTTGCCTCTGAGTCAGAAGGTTAATGGGTTCAAGTCCCACTCCAAAGACTTGGGCCGGAATTTTCCGGGGGGTCAGCGGGCGGGATCGGTGTCGGGTGGGAAACTGCTATTTTTTGACAGCGGGTCAGGACCCCGCTATCAACCCACCACCACGTGCCTTTCCCAATGTCGGGTCTGTCAGCGTTGAGCAGACCCGACAGGCAACGACAGGGGACCCAATTAAACTCATTAGCATGACAGATCATTAACAGGCTTTTTTAACTTACCTTTTCACTTTAACTTCATGGCCTCACCATGGCCAGATTTACTTCACTTGATGCTGTACACCCTGGCTGCCACATGATGTGACAGGTTGGCACCACCCCACACCAACACCATAAAGCATCCCTACAATGTCCAAGCCATTCCTTTCACACTCACCACCATTGCGAGGGTAACGTTATGCCTCACCATTCACTGCAATCAGTAAGCCACTTCCAAAGGTGTACACAAATCTGTCCAAGAACGCAAAGTGTTGAAAATAAAGGTTTCAATGTTTGACAGCACATTAACAGAAACTTTACGTAAGCATTGGATAAAACACCCAAGTGGCTACCCTTGTGTGTTGTTAGTGGTATGATGGCACTAGGATGAGAGTGAGTGTGAGGGGTGGCTAGTGAGATGGGGATGTGATAATGTAAATAGAGAGAGAGGGATGGGTGGAGGTGCAAAGTAAGTTGGTGTGAGTAAGGATGAGCAGGGGTAGGGTAGGGAAGGCGGAGTGATGGGGATGTGATGAGAGGCACAGCAGGATGAAGGTGAGTGTGGCTTTGTACTAATGTTTTGTGATCTAATGAGATCATGGAAAGGTTGGCGCCACTGCACCCAGATCCTCCTGACAACATCCCTGCTTATGTCCTCCTGTGCAATGTGCAACCAGACTCTGTTGGTCTCCTGGGGAGGTGTCTTCCGCCCATGGGAAGGGAACAAGATCGCCCTGCCTGCTGTGACTCCCTTCATAAGCATATGGAGGGAGTCATGGGGAACCCTGAGTGCAGCCCTGCACCTTTGTGCAGTGATTGTCAGTGTTTGCAGCATCTCAACGCTGTAGAACACTGACAGCACAAATCTCAAAATAAAGTTGGCCATAGTCCCTTTAAGGAAACCAGCTAATGACACGTCATGACATGATGTCACCAGACCTGCTTACTCTAATTGGCCCGGCAAACACGCTGGACAGGCTTAACAAGCCCTATCAACGTAAAGTCATTTCACAGAGTGGGATGGAGCCAGCAGCAAGTCCACGACCTACCACTGACATCGCCCGCCACGGACCCTGCTGAGGTAAGTAAAATCGCGGCCTTGAGCACAATAATCTAGGCTGACATGCTAGTGGAGTACTGAGGGAATGCTGCACTGTCGGAGGAGGTGCCATCTTTTAGATGAGACGTTAAACTGAGGCCCAGTCTGCTCTCTCAGGTAGACGTAAAAGACCCCATGGCACTATTTCGAAGAAGAGCAGGGGAGTTATCCCCGGTGCCTTGGCCAATATTTATCCCTTAATCAACATCACAAAAATAGATTATTTGGGCATTAACACATTGCTGTTTGTGGGAGCTTGCTGTGCACAAATTGGCTCCTGCGTTTCCTACGTTACAACAGTGACCACACTTCAAAAGTACCTCATTGGCTGTAAAGCACTTTAGGACGTCCTGAGGTCATGAAAGGCGCTATAGAAATGCAAGTCTTGCTTTCTTTTTATAATAAGTGAATTTGTAAAATCTAATTTTAATGGCCAAAAGAGGGCCTCTTAACCTCCATTTAAATCTGATATGCATTCTCAGTTTGTGAATCTCCAGGCTCGGAGTATGAATTCATGAAATCTACCCTATAGTGTCTCGCTTCAATATGGTCCCATTAGTGCCATTGAGCAGAATGTGTATGACAACAGAAAATAAATAGGATTCCATTAGCAGAGCTTGAAGGGGCCACATGTAAAATGATGCCCCAGTTAGTGGTAATGGACAGCACAGAATAAGAATTAGTGACTCACATTACGCCATTAAATCAGTTGCAAGAATTAGGAATATTGCCCGCAGGTTTATAATTAGTAGAAATAATTACCATGTTTATAACTCACAACTAGTGAGTAAATTCAATAGAGTTTCATAGGCAATCTGTTAAAGTCCATGCATTAGATTTTCTCGCAAGAACCTGATTAAGACTTAACGGGGTGAAATTGGACATGGCTGGGGACGAAAAACAGGTAGAATTGCATTTGCAGCCTGTTATACGATACGTCGGACATTCAGTTCTATTGAAGTCAACGGAACGGGCGCTGCGTACACCAGGTGACCGATGCGATACCGCCTGCGGGTCCCTGTCCAATTTCATCCCCAAAATCTTGTGTAAAAAAAGTGCAAATATCCTGATTGCATGACCTCCTGGCTTTTTGGCCAGGATTAAATGGGCTTAAAAAAAGTGTCACCGGCAATATAAATCTTAACGGTTCTACAGTCTTGGATTGTATTCTTTCCTCCTCTGTTATTTTACTGATTTCATTATTGTGTGTTTAAAGTTTTTTTTTAATTGTGGGGTGATTGAAAATAGGTATATCTGAGAAATTTTTGGGTGTGCTACAATTTTTATTTCCACCCATCAACTAACTATTTCTTTTCAGTCCCCAAAAAAGTATTCAATTACTGTCTGATAAGTCACTGGGTAGCAGACTGTAAGTGAGGCATTGCTAGGACTTCAGCAGAACAGGAACAGTGAAAGAAGGAGACACATATAAGATATAAGATATAAGATACTGAGGGGGCATGACAAGGTAGATGCAGAGAGGATGTTTCCCCTCGTGGGGAAATCTAGAACGCGGGGGCACAGTTTTAGAATAAAGGGTCGCCCATTTAGAACTGAGATGAGGAGGAATTTCTTCTCTCAGAAGGTCGTAAATCTGTGGAATTCTCTGCCCCAGAGAGCTGTGGAGGCTGGGTCATTAAATGCATTTAAGGTGGAGATAGACAAATTTTTGCAAGATAAGGGAGTGAAGGGTTATGGAGAGCGGGCGGGGAAGTGGCTTTGAGCCCAAGATCAGCCATGATCTTATAGGCCAAGTGGCCTATTCCTGCTCCTATTTCTTATGTTCTTACATGAAAAGTAGTTTTTCCAACACCAACTTTCATGGGAACTCAGGGAACAACAAATGAACTAACTGCAAGCTGCAGACACCCATGGTGGGCAGAAAGTCCAGGTCAAATCAATGATTGAGGATGGCTTGGATATTTCATATTTCATGGCTGCAGTGGAACAATTATAAATATAAAATAGTCACTAATAAATCCAATAAAGATTTCAGGAGAAACTGCTTTACTCAGAGAGTTGAAGCAGTACTTGTCATGGCTCTGCCCAGGCATTACTTTTCATGCTGTATCACTCTTTCTAGGATATAGAGGAAATGAAAAGCTCAAACTGTTCCCAAGGAGTTGCTGAGAATATTTCCTGATTTGGAAAATGATGTACATACAGCATGGGCTTACCAACATTTAGCAAGTGCAGAAAAGGAAAATCTGCCCCATATGTGTGTGTGACTGAGCAAAGAGAAAGGTACAGCCACCTGGACTTGTTAGGGACCCTTTCCAGTTAAAATGCAGAACTGAATTTTTCTAAGGAAATTACTTCTTTGTCTGATCGAACCTTTTATATCTGAGCCTCCCAAGTACATAATATTCAGAATTCAGATAACACTTAGTGCCCTGCTGATGTTTCATTGTACACCAGTGTTATTTGTGTATTCATTTCAAGATCTTCCTTGGCAAATTAGTATGCATGTGCTCCAATCTAAACTTTGCTGATCTGCAAATTGCCACTTTACAGGATATTGAATTACGGGAGCTGTAAATTATCTCCAAACACTGCGAAAACCACACAGCATTAACACTGATCATATATTTTGATATGATCAATGTACCACACCTAATGCAGAAAAGACAACCAGGGATTAGATGCTGTAGAAAACACCAACTGAGCATTTTCTGTCCGCAAATATCTTACTTAGACCAGACAGATGTTGTGCTCTCCTACATTTAAAGGTCACAGCGTGATTGAACATTTGTGTCCTGGCTCCTTTTAGATGATTTGAAAAGATATATCTGGCATAAGTCTGATGTTCATGTTTATGCTGTGTATCTCAAGTGACTGCCCATATTGTCAGAAGCAAAATTCTTTATGTGTAAAGGTAGCCCATCAGGAAAAGAAGGTCAAATACTGTTATGGTCAAATAATGAGTCTTTCCAAATGCTTTGGAGCCTGATGTTTACATTAGATGAACCTTGTCTACATAAGGTCAAGCCTGCAACCAGCACAGATAATACTATCCAGATGCAATAAACCTGTGCTAGCATATTTTACTTATTTATCCGCCAATGCTTTGAACTGTAAATTCGTATGCGCTTGGTGTTCTAGATGCACAATGACATTTGGAAGGCACTTTTTTACAGCACTTCTTTCTAAATGTATTAAAATGAATTTAGAATTGGAGCAGACTCTGGCCAAAATTTATATATTCCATAAAGTTCAATTATCTATATATTATATACAGAATTCAGTCTGTAAGTGCGTGCTTCATTGAAAACTCATAAGTATCAGTAGTACAGTACTTGGTAATCCTTCCAATGATGCTGTAATTGGTAATCTCACTATTAAAGGTGTCACACTGTGTGATACACAATAATCGCTATTTTATAGTTAAACTTTATTAACCGTGATTGTGCAATCTGGTCACTGAGCTCCCATAACATTCTTTTTGATTTTTTTACATCACCACTTTTTCTCATTAACTAAAATTTCTAGGGGTAAAAATTCAGTTGGTTGCGCCTCCCGTTAGCGCCTTAAGAGGGCGCTAATGGGGCGCAAAGCCGCTAACGCCCGGGCGCAGCGATGTTTGCGCCGCTCGAGAACTTAACTTGAGATTGTGCGGCGGCGCTAAAACTTACCGCTGCGACCACCTGCGCGCGCAGATTGTGACGTCATTCCATGGTGCAACGCCCTTGTGGCGCCCCGGAGCGGAAATTGAGTGGCGCCCCCTGCCTTACCGCCTGGCGCATCCAACGACCAGAAGACTGGAACGCTATCAATCGCTGTGGGGCTGGGGGGGGGCGCTATTTAAAGGGGGCCTCTTCCTGTCTTTTATTGTTGGTGGCATTTTTGAACTACGCATTCTGAGAGAGAGAGGGAGAGACTTCGGAGAGATTCAACGTTGTGTGAAGGAGTTTTGGGTACTGAGCAGCACTTTGCAGGTTCATTTTGATTTGCCATTCCTTGTATCGATTTAGCAGAGACTGTGGGAGCTGCACTCTGAGCTCTTTGCCTGGTACTCTCCATTGTTCTTTCCAGCACATTTGATGTGCAAGTCTCTCCAGGCCGAGATTCAAGGCTGCAATGAACAGGATGTGGATGGAAAGCAAGATTAACCATCCCCTTTAAGAACTGGCCCGTGCCATTGTGTGTGTGTTCCATTGCTGACTGACATTACATGAGCTTCGCCAGCGCTCTGAGTTAGCGCCTCACTCCTTGGCCTTTGCGCCTTAAGACAGGTGTGCAGCGCCTGATTTAGCGCTCCACTCACCTCCCGGGGCGGTAAAAGTGAAGTTTCCAGTCAGTGCCGATAATTAGCGCCAGGCGCTAATATTTGCGTCCAGACGATATTTGCGCCCCAAATGGGGCGCGACCTAATTTCTACCCCCTAGTGTCCAAAATAACAGTTTAAAAAAATAAAATATTTAAAAAATTATATAATTCACAATAACACGATTACATTTTTCCCTTGTATTATCTTTTGAGTATTTCAATGCTTTTTTAAAGTTTTTATTTGAAGGCTTCAGCCTCTCCCAAAAGCTTAGGCTTAGACTTAATACTTTTGCCCAAAGCTCTGATACCTGAGCTAAATTTGGATTATGCAGTGTGAGCATGTGCAGTGTACCTCATTTCCCAGGATGGCTCAGCACCATTCAGTTAGCTGTACTGATAGGATATTTTTCTTTACCTCCCAGAAGCTTCTGCCCAATAGCTTTTCTTTAAATGATTTTGAGAAACAAAACAACAAATTTGAAAAGGCGACAAGGTAGGGGACGTAATGGGGGTTGGGCAAGCACTAGTGATTGGAAATAGGGATTGTTAGAAAGCTGCTGAGGACCACATTTTCTCCACAACCCCCACCTGCTAAATGCAGCCTTCTTCTCATGGTGGCTTCTTTCCTCACCAAACCACCAACCTGAAAGGAAAGAAGAGAAAGACAGAGAGAGAGAGAAGCAAATAGAGTCAAATGGAGAGAAACAGAAGAAGGTAAAAGAGACAGACAGAAGCAGACGAGATGAGACCAAGGGGGTGAAATTGAGTGCTTCTGCGCCTCCTGTTAGCGCCCCGGGGGGGTCTAACGGGACACAAATGGCTTTGCGACCGGGCGCGGTGCTGACACCAACTCCCGCCATATTCGGTGGGAGTTTTGCGGCAGCACTACGGCGTTGCACCCCGATCTCCTTTGCCTGGAGATTGTGACATCATCGCCATGCACATCGCCCCGGTAACGCCCCAGACCCGAAATTGATTTCTGGCCCCCGCAGCAGCGCCGGTCGAAAACACCGACAGCTGCAGGAGGCGTGCATCGGGCGGCCAGCCGCTTCGGGGGCGATGATTAAAGGTGAGGTGGCCGAGGTAAGTAAAAAAAAACTTACCTTTCCTGTTGTAGTTTTTTTCGCGGGCTCCTGCCTGTGATCGATCGGCACTCTGCTTGAGTGCCGGGCTGATCATGCGGGATCGCGGCTGCCTTGGTGGTCCAGGTAGGTACTTTTTAAATTGCAGAGCCTGCAGCGATGGCCCTTCCCTTTAAGGGAGGGAAGGAACCTTTGAACGCGGCAGTGCTGCACAGCCCAGTGTGCACAGCCCCAGTGTGCAACACTGCTCAAGTCTCCGCCCTGCTCTCCGATGTTAGTGCCCTAAGAAGGACGTGGAGTGCTTGATTTGATCCCTCTTGGGGTGCTAAAACTCAATTTTGCGGCGGGCGCTAAAGTTAGCACCCAAGCAATGTTGCACCCCAAAATGGTCGATACCGAATTTTACCCCCAAAGAAAGAAACAACTATACAAAAACAGCAGAGACTAGTAAGAAGAACCATATTCCCTCATTTACCATGAACAATGCCACGGAAGATCAACTAGTTATATATTTTAATTAGGCAAGTTGGGCATTTCATTAATGGGGCCTAAATTTGATAATGGGTGCCACAAGAAAAAGGCCTGAGAATTGTCCTAAATTCGGGTCTCCCTGGAATAAATCCTGCGAGCTGCCAGCGCCAATCAGGAACCACGATGCAGTTTACTAGTTTGGCTGTTTTGAATTTTGGCCAGCTCGGATACTGAGCATGGCCACAGGTAGGCTCAGGGAGCGGGGAGGCAAACGGGAAGGTGGTGGAGCACGGACCAATAGTGGGCCACAGTATTATTGTGGAGATGAGAGGTGCACTCCTGCTCCTCTGGCTCCACATTAAGCTATTTTTTTTTTAAAAACGTACCTCGGCCTCTTTATGGATCTCTGGTTAGGCCTGAAAACAAGCTCCGACTAGTTTAAATGAATTTCCTGGAAATAGCGCAGGACCCTCAATTCAGTATTGAAATGAGGCCTATGCTCATTTCAGGCGGGTGCCAGGGCCGCCTAAAAGAGGCCCTGACGAATTTAGCAGCAGCCCAAACGCACACACAAATTGGGCAGGGGACATCTCACTGGTAAATTTGTCATAGTTACGCCTGTTTTACACATTTAAATTTGGCACAATGATTTTAAATTTATGCTCCATTGTAAGTACTATTAGTACCTGTTACTCCTGGGAAGGAAGCCACTGAGGGAAACATTTTGCTCATAACCCCCAGCCCAAATGCAGCCTACAACTGCTGGTGGGTCCTTTCACTGCCATACCATGCCATACTACCACCACCTGCTACTCCCATAGGTGGCACTGTGATAAGTATTTTAAATATTACACCTTCTATTTTATAGTTAGAGTATATTACCCTGAGATTGTGCAATTTGACCACTGCACTGGGTTCCAACAAATCGCTGAAAATGCTTTTTTTATCCACCATTTTTCTCAGTAACTGAAATATCTGTTGTCCAATATAAGGGCTCGATTTTACTTCCCGAGGCGGGTTGGAGTCGGGTTGCGTGGTGGGCGGGTTCCGGAGCTGCTTCCGGCGGGATCAGCTGCTGATGTCCGATTTTAATTCAATGAGCTTATTAATTTTAATGAGGCGTGCTGACTGGCCCAATGAGTGCGATCGGGTCGGCTGGCCGCCTCTGATGACGTCATCATAGCAGCTGGTTTTAAATCTCCCATTCAGCCTAAGCCTTTCTCTTCTGCGTTTTGATAGTCTGTGATTTTGCTACAACAACAATGACTTTTTCCAGAGGCAAGGCAGCTCCTCGATTTAATGATGAGTCCCTCCATGTTCTTGTCGAAGCTGTAAGAGGGCGCAGGGAGATTCTCTTCCCTCCGGATGGCCGGAGGAAGTGTCCTCAGCAGACCAAGGCTGCGCATTGCTGAGGAGGTCAGCGCAAGGTCCATTTGTTCACACTCCTGGATCCAGTGCAGGAAATGGTTTAATGATCTTGTGCGGACATCAAAAGTGAGTATCCCATCACACTTACCTTCAATCTGCTTCCCTTCTCTTTTCATCACCAGCACTCTGTGTTGTAAGCCTGCTCCTCCACATACCACCTTACCCTTACTTCCCTTGCACCCTTACCTATCCATCCCTGTCTCTGCACTGAATCACTTCCGCATCCTACCTATGCACCCCTTAGACTCGCTCTCACTGTCATGCAGTGACAACAACTAACACTGCACAGGGAGCTAGCTTCCTCTTGGCACCTCACCCCATCTTCGTCTCCCTCAAAGCTTCTATGGTAGGGATTCTTCACACTCACTCCATCACTGTGGTTGAAACTCCGCTTCTGTCCCTCCTTGCAGGAAAAGATAGCCCACAAGAAAGAGGGAGAGAGCACTGACTGGAGGAGGTACACCAACCCTAGCAACATTGACAAGTGCGGAGGAAGCTGCACACAAAATTGTTGGAGGTGGCGAGGATCTGGAAGTGGGCGATGGAGAAACAGGCACATGAGAGGAAGCTGGTGACATAATAGAGTTTCATCCCTCTCATTGACATTAGTGATTAACTGCAATGGCATATGATGTTCATAGAGAATCGCATTATATCATCTGCTCAAAAGAATATGTCTGCTACATCAATATCAGATGTTTAATCATGCCTTTAATCTCCCACAGGACCATCGAGCACCCTCCTCCCCACGATCCAGGACAAAGAGCTGGACGACTCCTCAGAGGATCCTGAAGCCTCTGAGGGAGCAGCGTCATCAGGACTCAGCGCACCCAGCACCAGCGCAGCAACACAAACCTCGGTGGGGCCCTCGCGAGTTAGAGTAATGTTGCCACCT
Organism: Squalus acanthias; assembly: GCA_030390025.1. NCBI lineage: Eukaryota > Metazoa > Chordata > Chondrichthyes > Squaliformes > Squalidae > Squalus > Squalus acanthias. The sequence continues at coordinate 134,964,954 of CM059426.1, read as the reverse complement.
GGTCTATCACAGCGCACAAGTGAGCATCAGCAGATGGTGGAGACAGTGACAGCAGTGGAGAGTCCTCGGCGGAGGTCGCAGGACTCTCCTAGCCCCACTGAGCTGTATGCAGACGCTGTGCCTCTGGGGCCATCCAGAAAAAGAGCATCTTGGGAAATACAGGAACAAGTGCAGGCATCTCTGGAAGGGTTTGCCTCCAGGATTAGTGCGAGTGCGGATAGAATGGAGGAGTCCATCCCTAACATCAGCACTGCCGTGGTGGAGGCAATGGCGCATGAACGCACCACCATGGATAGGATGGCAATCTCCTTAGAAAGGCTGGCTACCTCCATGGAAAGGATGGCTACTGCCATGGAGGAAATAAGTCGCCAGAGTCAGGAAAACATGGTGACTGTTCAAAATAGAATTGGAGGAGCGATGGGCAGCTATTGAGCAGAGAGACCAGAGCTTCATGGATGTCCTTTTGAGGAGGACTGCCAGTGCAGATACGGGTCCTCATGGCCCCCCTGATGTGCAGCAAGGTGGTCTCCAGCCACATGCCAGCACTGAGGTGCGGCTGACCCATGAGAGGGATGTTGTTGGCAGGACAGAATTTAAGTGTGGGCTCCTCTCAAAGTGCTCACACGACCATGCCACTGCGGAGCCCTCGGTCAGAGACCCACTTTGCGGAGACAACTGAGATGGCCATTTCAGCCCCTGCACAGCCGCAGGAAGAGCAGATTGTTGAAGAGCCCTCCCAGGCTCCCAAACCCAGAGGATGCCCGCCAAAGGCGTCTAAGCAGGCGCAGCATCCTACTCAGCAAGGTGCCTCTACATCTGCTGAAGCCACAGGGGAAGAACCACGTAGAAGCACGTGTAAGAGAAAGATTAAGCACATAAAATCACAAGGGCACTCACATGGGTGTTTTGTCTTTTTTTCTGACTGTTCTTGGTTTATGATCCTTTTGTCATGTGTAAAAGAAAAATTATGGCAAACAGTTGATTGTGTGGTCTATGTGTTCTGGGAAATGGCAAAAGTGCATTGAGGGCTCAGGGCGACTTGCTTTTGTAATGCCGATGGTGAAAGGGATAGGAAATAACCGGGTACAGCAGAGATGAAGTATGACGTTGGACAAATGTCGCCTACAATTACAGAGCCATATGGTAGCCACCTATGGTTGAAGAGTAAGCTTATGCGAATGTGGCATGGCAGTGTGCATACCCTGCTTGATGGGCAGCAGTGAACTGGAGGGATGCTGCATTGGTCACAACAGGGCATGCAAGGCGCCCCTCATCCTCCTCCTACTCCTCTTCCAGGAAGATCTGTGCTGAGCCACGCGGCTGCTACTCCTCCGATTATGAGGACCAGGATGAGAGGACATAAATTTTTCCCATCCCCTTGCTATAGATTTCATTTGAGGCAACAAGCTTGCAAGCGCACAGTCGAAGTGGCCTGAAATTATTCCATTCAGGTCACACTGCAGATGGGTGTCAGCTTGAACAGTCACAAGGTCAGTAGATGTGCAAAATCTTATCCCATACCTACAACAGCAAAGTTGTTGCATTTGAATGTCAGCCATGTTTTAGGGGCATTTTTAAAGCGCTCCACCAATGAATACAAATCATGTCCTCCAGCAACTCGTCTCCTTGAAGCTGGCCTGTTTCTGACAAGTTGGGAAACAGGAGCCAGAAGCACGAAAATGAGAAACCACTATCAAAATAGGATTAGCAAGGCAGTTAACAGGTTCTTAACTGCCTCAACTACCTGTCCCACTGGTTCCAGTCGGGTCAGTTTGGGAGCGGCTGAACAAACACTCACGACAATCGGGTGGGGGTGGGATGGAGGCGGGTTGGGTGTCTGAAGCCATTTTTTCCGATTTTCGCTACAGACCTGCCTCCATACCCACCTCCTCAGGGCTATTAAAATCGAGGCCTAAGAGTTTAAAAAAAGTAAAAAATAAATTCAAACAAATCACATATTTCACAATAACATGATTACATTTACCTACTCGATCATATTTTGTGTCTTCTAATGCCTTCATTAAAGTTTTTACTTGAAGACCTCAGCATTTCTCAAAAGTCTTGGCTTGGACTTGATACTTTTGCACTCATTTGTGACCCTGTGAGCTGAAGATGGATTGTGGAGCCTCAATAGGTGGAGTATCTAATCTCCTAGGATGCATCAGTACCGTTCAGGCAGCTGCACTGATGGGAGATTTGTCTTTACCTCTGAGCAGTTTCTCCTCAGTAGCTTTTCTTCAAATAATTTTGAAAAGCAAGAGGATAAATTTTGAAAGCTTCCCTGAAGTAAAATCTATAAGCAATGTTTCTTTTGAAAAGCAGAGAGGTTGTGTGTGTGTGCGAGTGAGAGAGACCGAATTGACATTGCCCTAATGGCATAACTATTGTAGTTTTTTTTGTGTTCTACAAATTTTAGAAAGTACATTAAATTGAGGGAAAGAGACTGATTGGACTCCGAGAGAGAGAAAGGCTGCGAGACTGACTGAGGCGAGAGCATGGATTAGAGAGAGTGACATAGAGAGAGAGAGAGAGATAGACAGAGAGAGAGAGAGAGAGAGAGAGATAGACAGACAGAGAGAGAGAGAGACAGAGAGAGACAGAGAGAGAGTGACATAGAGAGAGAGAGATAGACAGAGAGACAGAGAGACAGAGACAGAGACAGAGATAGACAGAGAGACAGAGACAGAGAGAGAGATAGACAGAGAGACAGAGAGAGGGAGACATAGAGAGAAAGAGAGAGATAGAGAGAGAGAGTGACATAGAGAGACACAGAGAGAGAAAGAGTGACAGAGAGAGAGTGACATAGAGAGAGACAGAGAGACATAGAGAGAGAGAGAGACATAGAGAGAGAGAGAGATAGAGAGAGAGAGATAGACAGAGAGAGAGAAACAGAGACAGACAGAGAGAGAGAGAGAGACAGAGAGAGAGAGAGAGACAGACAGAGAGAGAGTCAGAGAGAGTGAGTGAGTGAGTGAGAGACAGAGAGAGAGAGAGGGAGAGATAGACAGAGAGAGACAGAGAGACATAGAGAGAGAGAGAGACATAGGGAGAGAGAGAGAGAGAGACAGAGAGAGAGAGACAGAGAGAGAGAGAGATAGACAGAGAGAGAGAGATAGACAGCGAGAGGGAGAGTGACATAGAGAGAAAGAGAGATAGACAGAGAGAGAGATAGACAGAGAGAGAGATAGACAGAGAGAGACATAGAGAGAGAGAGATAGACAGAGAGAGAGAGTGACATAGAGAGAGAGAGGCATAGAGAGAGAGAGATAGACAGAGAGAGAGAGAGAGACATAGAGAGAGAGGGAGAGATAGACAGAGAGAGAAAGAGAGAGAGATAGAAAGAGAGAGAGAGAGAGACAGAGAGATAGAGAGAGACATAGAGAGAGAGAGAGATAGACAGAGAGAGAGAGAGAGTGACATAGAAAGAGAGAGAGAGATAGACAGAGAGAGAGAAGATAGATAGAGAGAGAGAGAGACAGAGAGAGAGAGACATAGAGAGAGAGAGAGATAGACAGAGAGAGAGAGAGATAGAGGCAGAGAGAGAGAGACAGAGAGAGAGAGTGACAGAGAGAGAGAGACAGAGAGGCTAACATTCCACAGGTGTTCCACCGATCTCCAGCTATAACTCTAGAAGGAGACCAACAGAACCCATAACAAAACAGTGAAAATCCAGTTGTGCCAGCTCTGATGCTGCGTGCGTGCCCTTTCTGTGTAAATAATATCGATGGAGGCTTCTTCCATTGGTGTCTCTGTCTGTAAAATGACAGAACCTGCTCCTGTTCTTGTACCTTCCCCCTTGTATACCAGCTTCTCTTGCTGGTGGAGTGGAAGTGGGTTAATATGTGCCATTTTAAGGGTTTTCAACATGTTTGAGGCAGCTTACTATAATGTGCCTAATGACAGAAAGAAGCAGCACATCTGGCAAGAGGGAGAGGTAGTTGTGAGTGCAAGCAGAAAGCAGGTGCAGTGAAGTGTTCCCTGCTGACTTTAGGAGAGCCATGGAAATCAGAGACATGAAGGATTGATATTGGTGATGGTAAAATAGTGTACTGCAGGGCTGTGCAGCAAGTATGAGAGATGCGAAGGAGAAGCTTACCGCAGCAGTCCTGGTCAGATCATTATTTTTTTCCTGCACTGCAGCCTGGTCCTGGGTACAGTGCTAGTAACATTCATGTCTTCTGACATCTCTCTTCATGCCTGTTGACTAATTTGCCTTGGCACCCATCTCATATTTGAGAGGAAGAGGATCTCCTTCCTGCTGATCAATCAGCACCTGTACCATTACATCAGAGAATCTGGAAGCCCTGGTCAAAGTCATCTTGCCTTCTGCTGCACATTCTCGTGACCCGCTATCCATCACTGTACAAACCACTTCCCCTTTAAGTTGTTGCAAGATGCCTGTAAGTACCAGCCACCCCACCCCATGTCCCACCATCTCAAATGGTGATCTGCCTATAGGGAGTGCACTTCGTGTTGGCAGCTCACCCATTTCATTTAAATTAGGCCAGGCCATGAAACTGGCACGTGCCCCACACTAATTCATGCGGACAGGCAAAGAGCACTCCTCACTCAGTGCCTGCCGGATGTACATTCAACATGAAAATCGTTTCTGAGCCTGGGAGGATGATTCTAAATGATAGGGCAAAAGGAGAAAAGGTTATCTTGTTTTCTTTTTGAACAATGTAAAATTCCAATGAGGAGGTTGAATTCGCACATATCCTGCCAGCTCTGCCAAATTTTCCTTGAGTGTAAAGTACGCCTGCATGATGCAAACATACTTATGTGTAAGGACAGCATCCCGTTCAAAATCCAGTTTCTTAACAACAACCAGTCCGAACATGACTGCTGAAAAATCAATGTTTTTTTTCTAATTTTGCAATCTTCAGGCAAGATAGCCTGGGATGGAGTGGCAAGGTGCCATTCTGAAACTTCTGGCCCCCTGCAAGGCAGATGCCCATGGAGTGGTGCATATAGTGTAATTGCCTGCCCCCTAGATGCAAATGACTCTGTCCCCAGAATTTCAGATGGGGTCATGGTTGGGACAGACTGGCAACCAGAGATCCAGCCCCACTGCAGTTCTAGTAATGGAGTGGGCCTCTAGGAATTTCAGCTCATATGCAAATTTCATCCACCAATCTTTTATGAAAAAATAAAGGCCATTCATTTGGAATGACTTTCATTGACTTCAATGAGGAGGAAAAGCGGGCGAGGTATAACATGGGCGCCTGACCCGAACCTGCCCCTTTCCTGCTGGGCATGTTAGGTTAAAATTGGAGCTAGAATGTCTGTGCAATGTTGCTAAAAATATAACCTTAAAATAAGAGAAAAAAGCCAGACATTTCTTCCTGGGTTTTGACTTGTAGCCTACACAAGCTCGACACCATCCAGGACAAAGCAGCCCGCTTGATTGGCACCCCATCCACCACCTTAAACATTCACTCCCTCCACCGTGGCTGCGGTGTGTACCATCTATAAGATGCACTGCAGCAACTCGCCAAGGTTTCTTCGGCAGCACCTCCCAAACCCACGACCTCTTCCACCTAGAAGAACAAGGGCAGCAGGCGCATGGAAACACCACAACCTCCAAGTTCCCCTCCAAGTCACACACCATCCTGACTTAGAAGTACATCACCGATCCTTCATCGTCACTGGGTCAAAATCCTGGAACTCCCTCCCTAACAGCACTGTGGGAGTACCTTCACCACACGGACTGCAGCAGTTCAAGAAGGCGGCTCATCACCACCTTCTCAAGGACAACTAGGGATGGGCAATAAATGCTGGCATTGCCAGCAACGCCCTGATCCCATAAACGAATAACAATTTTTTTTTTTAAATCACTAAAAGTAGTGATGCAGGTTAATATGGCTATTAAAAAAAAAGCAAACCAAAGCACTGGGGTTCATTTATAGAGGGGCCTTGGTTAGACCACATTTGGAGTACTGCGCACAGTTCTGATCTCCATATTATAAAAAGGACATAGAGGCATTGGTGAGGTACAAAAAAGATTCATAAGGAGGATACCAGAAATGAGAGAATGTACTTTCAAAAGCAGCGGGAGCAGAGCGAGAGCGCCAAAACCCGGGAGAGTTCAAAAGCAGCGGGAGCAGAGAGAGAGCGTCAAAACCCGGGAGAGTTCAAAAGCAGTGGGAGCAGAGCGGGAGCGCCAAAACCCGGGAGAGTTCAAAAGCAGCGGGAGCAGAGCGGGAGCAGAGCGAGAGCACCAAAACCCGGGAGAGTTCAAAAGCTGAGATACAAAGTGAGTGTAAAGAAGTAAAAGGTAATCGAAGTATGATGTCACCAGAAAGCAAGTAAGTGATTGGTTGGTGAGTATTTCTCTATTTCTCGCTTTTTTCCAAACTTGAGCATCTAAATTTAAGTGCCTTGGTGTAGATTAAAAGATATACGTGTTCCAAATTTTAAAACTAATTAATTAATTGAGATGGGAGACCAGGCAATGTGTTGTTGTTGTTGCATGTGGGAGCTCGTGGACACCGTTGAGGTCCAGGGCGACCACATCTGCAGCAAATGTTGGCTGCTCGAGGAACTTCGGCTCAGAGTTGATGAGCTGGAGTCCGAGCTTCAGACACTGCGACACATTAGGGAGGGGGAGCATTACCTGGACACTATGTTCCAGGAGACAGTCACACCCACTAGAGTAATTACTTCCAATTTGGCCCATGGTCAGGGACAGGAGGGTGTGACTGCAAGCGAGGCAGGTATTGGGATCCAGGAGGTAGTGGTGGAGGAGCCTCAGCCCTTGGCCTTGTCCAACAGGTATGAGATTCTTGCTCCCTGTGTGGACGAGGCCAGGGACTGCAGGGAGGATGAGCAAACTGACCACAGCACCGTGGTACAGGGAGCCATTCAAGTGGGGGGAGCAAAAAGAAATGTTGTAGTGATTGGGGACAGTATAGTTAGGGGGATAGACACTGTTCTCTGCAGCCGAGAGCGTGAGTCCCGAAGGCTGTGTTGCCTGCCCGGTGCCAGGGTTAAGGACATCTCCTCTGGGCTGGAGAGAAACTTGGAGTGGGAGGGGGAAGATCCAGTTGTCATGGTCCACGTAGGTACCAATGACATCGGTCGGACAAAGAAAGAGTTTCTGCTGAGAGAGTATGAGCAGCTAGGGGCTAAATTAAAAAAGCAGAACCACAAAGGTAATAATCTCTGGATTACTAACTGAGCCACGAGCGAATTTGCATTGGGTAAATAAAATCAGAGAAATGAACGAGTGGCTCAAAGACTGGTGTGGGAGAAATGGGTTTCGATTTGTGGGCCACTGGCACCAGTACTGGGATAAGAGGGAGCTGTTCCGTTTGGATGGGCTTCACTTGAACCATGCTGGGGCTAGAGTCCTGGCAAATCAAATAACTAGGCTGTAGAGAGGGCTTTAAACTAAATAGTGGGGGGGAGGATCCAGGTGAGCGGGAAAATAAAAAGTCAATGAGAAATGAGAAAGCAATAGAGCAGGCTAGAGATGGGGGAAATAATAACCAGAGTGTGACAGGAAGGGACAGAATGTTTAAAAATAAGAGTGTAACAGAAAAAAAGGCCAAAACAAGGAAAAATGGTAAAAAGACAAAGTTAAAAGCTCGATATCTGAATGCACGCAACATTCGTAACAAGATAAATGAGTTGACGGCACAAATAGATACAAATGGGTATGATCTGATCGCCATTACAGAGACGTGGTTGCAAGGTGACCAGGGCTGGGAACTGAATATTCCAGGGTATATGATAATTCGGAAGGATAGAAAGAAAGGAAACGGAGGTGGGGTGGCTTTGTTGGTAAAAGATGGGATCAGTGCAGTGGTGAGAAGTGATATTGGCTCAGAAGATCAAGATGTAGAATCGGTTTGGGTGGAGATAAAAAATAATAAGGGGAAAAAGTCTCTGGTGGGCATAGTCTACAGGCCCCCGAACAGTAGCAATGCTGTTGGACAGAGTAAAAATTCAACAAATAATGGCGGCCTGTAAAAAAGGTACGGTAATAATCATGGGTGACTTAAATCTCCATATTGATTGGACAAATCAAATTGGCCATGGTAGCCTAGAGGAGGAGTTCATAGAGTGCATCCGGGATGTTTTCCTAGAATAGTATGTAATGGAACCAACCAGGGAGCAGGCTATCTTGGATCTGGTACTATGTAATGAGACAGAATTAATAAATGATCTCATAGTAAAGGATCCTCTAGGAAAGAGTGAACATAGCATGGTTGAATTTCAAATTCAGTTGGCGGGTGAGAAAGTTGTATCCCAAACCAGTGTCTTGATCTTAAACAAAGGCAATTATAATGGCATGAGTGAACTGGAAAAACAAATTAAAAGGTAAGAAAGTTGAAATGCAGTGGCGGCCATTTAAGGAGATATTTCATAACTCTCAACAAAAATATATTCCAGTGAGAAAGAAAGATTTTAAGAGAAGGGAGCATCATCCGTGGCTAACTAAGGAAGTAAAGGGTGGTATCAAATTGATGGCATTTAGAAAAACATACTGCAGTCAAACAGAGTCAGCATGGTTTTAGGAAAGGGAAATCATGTTTAACAAATTTGCTGGAGTTCTTTGAGGATGTAACAAGCAGGGTGGACAAGGGTGAGCCAGTGGATGTGGTGTATATTTGGATTTCCAGAAGGCATTCGATAAGGTGCCACATAAAAGGTTACTGCATAAGATAAGAGCTCACGGAGTTGGGGGTAATATATTAGCATGGATAGCGAATTGGCTAACTAACAGAAAGCAGAGAGTCGGGATAAATGGGTCATTTTCTGGTTGGCAAACGGTAACTAGTGGGGCGCCACAAGGATCGGTGCTGGGGCCCCAACTATTTAGAATCTACATTAATGACTTGGATGAAGGAATCGAGTGTAATGTAGCCAAGTTTGCGGATGATACAAAGATGGGTGGGAAAACAAGTTGTGCAGAGGACTCAAAGAATCTGCAAAGGGATATAGACAGGCTAGGTGAGTGGGCAAACATTTGGCAGATGGAGTATAATGTGGGAAAGTGCGAGGTTATCCACTTTGGCAGGAAAAATAAAAAAGCAAATATTATTTAAATGGAGAGATTACAAAATACTACAGTTCAGAGGGACCTGGGGGTCCTTGTGCATGAAACACAAAAAGTTAGCATGCAGGTACAGCAAGTAAGCAAAAAGGCAAATGGAATGTTGGCCTTTATTTCAAGGGGGTTGGAGTATAAAAGCAGGGAAGTCCTGCTACAACTGTACAAGGTATTGGTGAGACCACACCTTGAGTACTGCGTACAGTTTTGGTCTCCTTATTTAAGGAAGGATATACTTACATTGGAGGCAGTTCAGAGACGATTCACTAGGTTAATTCCAGAGATGAGGGGTTTGACTTATGAGGAAAGGTTGAGCAGGCTGGGCCTATACTCATTGGAATTTAGAAGAATGAGAGGTGATCTTATCGAAACATATAAGATACTGAGGGGGCTCGACAGGGTAGATACAGAGAGGATGTTTCCCGTCATGGGGAAATCTAGAACTTGGGGGCACAGTCTCAGAATAAAGGGTCGCCCTTTTAGAACTGAGATGAGAAGAAACTTCTTCTCTCAGGGGGTCGTAAATTTGTGGAGTTCTCTGCCCCAGAGAGCTGTGGAGGCTGGGTCATTAAATACATTTATATGGAGATAGACAAATTTTTGCAAGATAAGGGAGTGAAGGGTTATGGGGAGCGGGCTGGGAAGTGGCTTTGAGCCCAAGATCAGCCATGATCTTATTGAATGGCGGAGCAGGCTCGAGGGGCCAAGTGGCCTATTCCTGCTCCGATTTCTTATGTTCTTATGTACTTATCAGGAAAGGCTGAACGGGGATCTTTTCTCTTAAAAGAGAAGGCTGAGGGGTGACCTGATAGAAGAGGTCTTTCAGATAATGAAAGTGTTTGCTATTGTTTGATAGAGTAGACGAAGAGAAAGGGCGAGAAATTGGGCACCTTAGCACCTCCCATTAGCGCCTCCAGGGGGCACTAATGGGGCACTACCGGCTTTGCGACCGAGGGCGGCGCTAGTACCGACGCCGGCGAAATTGAGTTGGAGGTTTGCGGCAGCGGTAACCACTAGCGTCACGATCTCCTACACCCGGAGATCGTGACGTCATCTGGATGCGCAGCGCCCCGGCTCTGAAATTCACTCTCGCCCCCTGCCTGAGTGCCTGCCGTCAGCAACGACAGGTAGAGGAGGCGGTTTGCAGTTGGATGAGCGCTGGAGGAGCGCTATATAAAGGGGTCAACTTCCGTTTTTTTTTTAGTCAGCAAAGAATGTTGCCTTGTCAGTTTGACAAAAGCAAACAGGCATTTTGAGCGAATTTAGCGTTTTCAACTTGAAGGAGTATTCTGGCTGAGAAAAATATATCAATTTTATTTGGGTTACATTTAATAGTGCGACATTTCCATCATTTAATGAGGGCTGTACTGGCACTGGACCTCACCCTCCAGTGTCACCGTCGGAGGCAGCGGACGCAGAGAGACAGATTGCAAAACATGACCAGAGGGAGGAGGGCCAATAGGGCTCTCAACAGGAGGTCTTACCCTCCCAGGGTAATCCAGCAGCATTTCTCCTACATCAATCTCACTGAGGAGCAGTGTATTAGAAGGCTCCACTTCAGCAAGGAGGTGGTCACAGAGCTCTGCCCTTCCTGCAGCCAGACCTCGAGCCTTACATCAGGAGCACCACGTCTCTCTCAGTGGCAGTCAAGGTCACCGTCGCCTTCAATTTCTATGCCAGTGGATCTTTCCAGTGTGCAACAAGAGACATATCTAACATATCGCAGTTCGCCGTCCATTGCTGCATCCGCGATGTCACAAATGCTCTCTACAGAAGGAGAAGGGACTACATTTCCTTCCAGAGAGAAGCAGCGCGAGCATGCATGTGGCTTTGCCAGGATAGCGGGCTTCCCCATGGTGCAGGGAGCCAGTGACTGCACCCACGTCGCTTTGCGGGCACCTCATAACAATCCTGAGGTATTCCGTAACCGCAAAGGCCACTACTCACTTTATGTACAATTGGTGTGCAACCACACACAGCACATCCTCACCGTCAATGCCCGCTATCCTGGCAGCAGCCACGATGCCTTCATCCTGCGCCAGACCGGTGTGCCAGCTCTGTTCCAGCCCCCACATCAAGCTAGCAGATGGCTGCTGGGAGACAAGGGCTATCCGCTCTCCACCTGGCTCATGACACCCCTCCGCAACCCCAGCACTCGTACCCAATACTCATACAATAAGAGCCATGCTGCCACCAGGAACATCATTGAGCAGACCATCGGGGTGCTCAAGCAACGGTTCCGCTGCCTTGACCGTTTGGAAGGAGCCCTCCAGTACTCGGCTGAGCGGGTGTCACTTTTCGTCATCGTCTACTCCATGCTGCACAACTTGGCCATCATGAGGGCGCAGCCATTGGCACCAGGTATAGCCGCACCACCTCAGGAGGAGGAGGTGGAGGAGGAGGAGGACGAGGACGAGGAGGAGGAATAGGAGCACAAACACCAGTGACGGAGTATCCAGCCATTTCATCGGCCTTGTGGAAGGGCGGTCCGTGACCTCCTCATCAGATTGCGGTTCCAATGAATTCAAGGCCACTTCCCGGTTGCTCATCCAGTTCCCAATCATTCCATCAATTTCTCATTCCATACCACACCCCAAAGCTGAAATGAGACACAGCACCATTTCTGCAACATTCCAACAATAAATTTATACACAATCAGTAACCACATATATACAACAACAATATTAACTAATGACCCTTGTGCAAACCTTTACTTGCCCTCTTTCCAGTGCCTTTTCCTAATCTAGTGCTCCTACGTAGTGTCTCCCCAGTGGCTGCAGCAGGGCTGGTGGAAGGCTGCTGAGTGTTGGTGCCAAAAACTACAGATGGCCTTGCAGGATGCCCTCGACCAGCTCTGGGGCTGGAAGGCCTGGCTGTACACTGCACCACCTCAGGATGGGCGACAGCAGTCTGGGCTGGCTGGATGACAGGCAGCGACAAGGGCAATGGTGGAGTGGCAGTGGTGGGAGCAGGAATGCTGTCGCCCTGAGAGAGGACAGCAGGTCACTGCTCCACTGACCCACTCCCACTCCCCCGGAGCAGCACCTCAGCATCCCTACCAATCTGCTGCATCACAGATTACTGGCCTGCTGCGACACCATGAGATCCCCGATGGACTGTGGTGGTCCCAGCGATGATGGCAGTAGTCAGAGCTTGTGTGGCATCAAGCTGAGATAGCATGAGAGCAGTCTGAGACTCGATGGCAGCAACCATTGACTGCATTACAGCACTAAGATGTTGCGTTGCTTCCACCTATGCTGCAATGATGCTGTCATATTGCCCATGACATGCGTCACGAGGTCTGGATCCACACGGTCTCTCTGTGAGTCCACTCTGGGATCCACTCTGCACAGTGGAAATGATGGGCTCCATGGTGTGCGCAGAGCTCTGTGCTATGTTGGAGGTGGACCCCTCCACGCTCCTTACCATTACCGAGAGGCTCTCGGGCACCCTTGCCATTTCACCTATCATCTCGGTGTGCATGCCCATCACCCTTCTTGTGAACGCCTCCCCATCGAGGTCCTCATCTGGGTCCTGTGCAGCAGAACTCACGCACAAACTAGCCCTCCTGGGAGCTGGCTCCCGAGCTACCCTTTCCCCCTGGCCTTGCTGCAGCTCGCTCGTGCCTCACCCTGTGCAGAGCCCGCTACTAAACTTGCCTCTAAAGATCACGCAGTGCCAGTATCGGAGGTGGCGCCTGCGGGTGAGAGATGCAGTGACGCGGTGCTTTATTCCTCCTCCTCTTCTCCTTCCTCATTCTCAGTGGGAGGCTGAGGGACAGGCTGGTCATCTTGTTGCTGATTCTCTGAAAGCATATGGGCACAAGACTCGCTTTAAGGTGAGGGCAGGGGGGCAGGAAGGGAGCAAGGAACGCAGACAGTATCAGGAGCTGGAAAGTGGGAAAGGCTTGTTGTGTGAGGGGGAAGTGGGATGAGAGAAGGAGAAGGGCTGAAGATACCGTTTTTGCCCACAACGGGGTCAACGTCACCGATGGCCATGGCGCCCACCACCTGCTGCCCAATGAGTCGCAGTACTCGCTCCTCCAGGTCTGAAAGCTGCTGGAGCTGCGCATCACCCCCTCCTGTTCTCTGCTGCTCCCTCCTATTGTGGGCCATCTTGGCCTGCAAGAGAAATGAATGTGTGTGAGTCAGAGTCCAGCTCTGTGTTTGGGAGATATGCCTGCTGTAGTTGAATAGCAGTGATTGTAGGCAAGGCGTGAGATATGGATCTGAGTTTAAGTAGGTGCAGATGCTTGGTGGGTGAGTGGTGGGGGTGTGGTGGTTTGTGCAGTGTGCACAGACTGAGGTTCAGATGCTGGTATGTAGGAGCTGTTGAAGCATGTACTCACCTTGACCACCCGACTGAGGTCATTGAATTTCTTGCGGCACTGTGTCAGGCTGTGTTCCACCACACTACTGGCCGAGACCTCCTGGGCCACTTCCCTCCACATTGCCCTGAAGACCTAGGGCAATGGCCTCCTTCCAGAGTTCGGGAACAGCACTGCCCTCCTTCGCTCCTCTCCCATGACCAATGCCTCCAATGCCTCGTCTGAGAAACGACGAGCTCTCTCCCTGGCAGTGGGATCAGCCATCACGATCAGGGGATTTGTTTCCATGCAAGTCGCCTTCACAGCCAGCAATGCTGATAATGAAGATCTGCAAAATGATGCAACTTCCCCTGAAGAGCTGGAAGGAGCCAGTGTGAAGGATCATTCCCGATTGCATTGCACTTGAAATTAATTATCGATCTGCTGGTAGCGCCCCTGTAGCGCCCCACTGATGTCATTAGCACGTGATTTAGCGCTCCAGCTCTCTCCTGAAGCGCTAACAGCCAATTTAGGGGAACCTCAAATTCATTAGCGCCTGGTGCTAATTTTTCAAGATTTCAGAATTTAGTGCCCCAAACAGGGCGATAACGAATTTCTCTCCCCAAATGTTTCCACGTGTGGGAGAGACAGCAATTGAAGGGAATTCAGTTGAAACTTCTGGTAAGAATGTGGAACGAGCTACCACAAGGAGTAGTTGAGGCAAAAAGCATAGATGCATTGCATGCATTTTCTGTCTGTCCCATTTCCTATGTGACACTTTCACCATACTTTAAACATTGTATTTATATATATATATATATAAAAAATCTCTCTCTCTTTATATATATATATATATATATATATAAAAAGATATATATTTATAAAATATATAAATCAATATATTCACTGGACCAGGAGAGATCCTGCGTCATGAGCACCAGCTCAAGTGGCTGCATAATGCAGTAGAGGGGGCTGCCTGAGGATTTCTGGGACTTTCTGGGAAAGAACGCCAAAATTCCCTCATTGGACTCCTTTATCAGGTGGATGAATTTTTTTTAAATGATTCTTTTTTTCTTTGGGGTTCTTCAGCCTGGATCCTCGAGTGGGCCCCACAGCCACCATTCAGTGGCACAGTATGCATTTGGCTAACCCTATCCTGGGTCTCACTGAGGACCGAGAGATTAGAGACTCCTAACGTAGGGAGTCCCCACCCCTGACCCCACCCCCTCCTGCATCGATGGCCTTGTTTGGGGTGGGTAGAGGCTATAAAGCACAGAGGGGGGCAACCAATGATGCTTTTGTGGGGATGGGAGATGCTAATATTTGCCCTCAGTTAGGTGGAAGTGCAGACATCACAGGAAATGATGAATGGCAAAAGGGAAAACAGGAAAAAAGTGGACACTGTGGACTAAGAAACTAAAAACAAGTAAAAGGAGAAATCCAGACATCACAGGTCCAAGGAGAAACAAACACATAACTTGGTAGCGAGCAGTTAAAGTTGATAATTGTCCGGCCAGAATATAGGCTGCTTTGGTGTGGGGATTTACCTTAATTCCGATTGATAAGCCAATTTGCGTGTGAATGAATTGCGTCAGTAGGATGCCGACAGCCAGGTTGTACAATCCTGTTACGTTGTGTTCTGGGAGGTTTGACAACTTAATGCAGACCCAGGTAAGGTGAAACTTTAACAAACCACTGCACTTTGCAGGGAGGGGGTGGAAAAGGTGAGAGAGGAGGTCTAGGTTGGTATGAGGATTTATACATTAAATGATGGATAGAGTATTGTGGTGACAATTGGGGCCTGGGTTAGATCAAGGTTTAACATATATACTGACAATTTTGTTGTGGATTCTTCCAATCAGTCGCCGTAACTTTGGCAGAAGATCGGCAAAAACTTTGTTTACTTGTCTATCTAGAGCATCTGCTGACCTTGCGCCAAAGTTTAATTACCAATAAAATATGTTTTCTTATTGCTTCAGTTAGATTATTTTATTACTAAATATGTTTGGCAGTTAAATCCCAAACAAGATTTAATGTATTGTTATTCTGCTGTTTTTGAAGACAAGGAGGATTCCATAGAGGCACAGGATAGAACCAGGAGCTAAAGCAGTTTTTTTTTAAAGTCTCTGTTTACTACCCTGGACAGACTCTGCTATTTTACCTAGACAATAGGGCAACTTCAAACACTATATGGACAGAGGGAGTTGTGGTTTACCCATCAGAGCAGGCTGAAACACAGCAGCCAAGAATATCTAGAGCAAGCAAAAAAAGGCTAAAAAAAATCCAAAAACAAAACTGCCTCTCTAAGCACAAATGACAACTTGTGCTACATTATGGGCAGTTTTGTGCTGAGCACCAGTGGGTAGATAACTTTATTTTTTTTTAAATCTCTAACAATTAAAAGCTAAAGGAATGAGTCTCTACGCTTGCACTAGTTAATTTTCAGTGCCAGAGAGGTTGTTTGCCAGTAATTAAGAATTATCACGTCATTAAAAAGGGTAGTTAGACTGAAATGGACAAGCCCTAAATTTCCGTAGCGAGTTTCCTTGGCGGAAGTCCATTTCTCCACTGCCTTGAGCTTTTATAGTGATCTCCAACTTTGCAACTTTTTTTCTGCCCAGCGATCGATTCTGCACACCTCCTGGTTCTTAATTCCCACAGAAATACCTACAGCAGTGAGTCCTCCGATACTCTACCCTTCAAATAGCTTCTGGACTCACTCGCCCTCCACACCAGTCTTCGAACCTGGACATCAGTTTGTTGATGCTCCAAGATGACTCTACCCTACCTAGGTCAACTTTATCCCACCACAGGAGCCCTGACTTTAATTCTGCACTCCCTCCTATTGTCTCCTGTCTATTCCGCATTTATTACCATGACATATCTATCCTAATCTTGCTATGTAACCATGCCTTGAGTTTCCCTGGAACCATTCGCTTGTGTGTTTTGGCTGAGTCCAGCACTTCTATTTCCCTTTTATCTCTCCGCTTTTTTACTTTTCTCTTTACCTCTCCTAGGCCCCTCTCTTCTATCGTCGTGCCTCCTTTCACTTCTCACCTCTTGGTTACTCTGGTCATGCCTCCTTTCACTTCTCCCCTCTCAGATACCCTGCCTTCCCAAATCCCTATCCCAATCCTTCAGCACTCCTTGACCTTCCTACTCTCCAGCCACAATCCCAGGCTTGACTAACTCTTAGATAAGCCTACAGCTTCCCTCTGTGCCTCTCTTGGCATTCTCCGAAGGGCCCATCGAGGCACTCGTCGCTGCATCCTTACGAGTTGTCACCCCAACTGTCCCATTCTACTCTCTCATTGACCTTCCTGGCCAGCACACCCGCTGGAGGCTAATCTTTCCAACCTCCTTCCCATCCCATTCAATACTCCCAACGCTGAACCTTTGGACACTGCCAGCGGATCAGCTATCACTGCCCCTCTCCGCATCTCCCTCCAGAATGTACATTCACTTGTGAACATGGCCCTTGCCATCCATGAGCTTATTGTGATTGCAGCGACATCATGGCCTTGACGGAAACCTGGCTGACGGGTGATGACACCCTCCCCCATAATCAAGCCTCCCTGCCTGGCTATACCTTCCACCACTTGCCTCGCCCATCACCATGGTGATGTGGCTCTTATCACCAAATCACACCTGGGTCTGTCCCCCTACTCCTCTGGCACCTTCTCCTCCTTTGAGCATCTCACCTTGTTCCACCCCTCTTGCCTCTCATGTTAAATCCTCATTCTCTACCGCCCACCCATGTACCACGCCAAGTTTCTCCCCGAGATATCTTCACTGCTTTCCTCCCTTAGCCTCTGCACTGAGCGACTTCTCATCCTCTGTGATTTCAGCCTCCATCTCAACTCATCATGCTCTCTCTCCTCTGAGCTCACTGCCCTCCTATCCTCCCTAAAATTCTCCCTCCATATAAAGCCATCTTTGATCATTTCCTTGTACCCTCTCCATCCACATCCCCCTTCCTCCTCACAACCCCACTTCCTTCTGAGTCCGCCCCTGGAAAAAACTCTTCTCCCAAGTCACTTATGACTGCACTTTCAAATTCTCAACTGTCTAGCCTTTGGCCCGGCTTTCAGCACCACATTTCTGCAACTACCGATCTGCTCAATCACACCCTCACCTCTACCTTTGATGCCCTTGTCCTGATTAAAACCATTACTCTCTCTCACCCTGGTTGTGGCCCCTGGTACGGCCCTCATCTCCACACCCTTAAGTCCAAAGGATGCAGTCTTGAACGTCTGTGGTGGACCAACTGGTTTAACCATTCATTGCCAGATCTGGCTGGACCACTATCGGGTCCTGCTCTCCTCTGCCAGAAACTGCTCACTATTATAGGATCATCCTGGAATGCAAAGATAAAGCCAGCTTCTCTTCTTCACTACAAACCATCTCCTGCCTCCTCCACTGCCAAATCCAACAAGTGGGAGGAGCTCATGGACTTTTTTGTCATAAAGATTGACACTATTCGATCAGCTGCCTCTGCCGCTTCCCTCCCTTGCCCTAGCCCACAAGGCCAAACTTCCCCTAAGGATCCCCCCTACCCTAGCCCTGAACTCACATCTTTTTCTACTTTCTCTCCTATTTCCCCTCATGCCCTCTCCAAGCTCACCCTCTGCTCCCTCAACCCTATTCCCACCAAACAGCTGACCACCCAACTTCCCTTCCTGACTCCTATGTTAGCTGATATTGTTAACGGGTCTCCCTCCTCAGGTACTGTTCCCCTCTCCTTCAAATCTGCCGTCATCACCCCCCTCCTCAAAAAACTTACCCTTGACCCCCTCTGTCCTTGCAAACTACCGCCAATCTCCAACTCTCTTTCCTCTCCAAAGTCCTCGAACGTGTTGTCGCCTCCCAAATCTGTGCCCATCTTTCCCGGAACTTCATGTTTGCGTCTCTCTAATCAGGTACAGAGAGTAGGAATTAGCGGGTCATTTTCGGGTTAAGGAGTGTTTTAAAACCTATGGGGTAAAAATTCAGTTGGTTGCGCCTCCCGTTAGCGCCTTAAGAGGGCGCTAATGGGGCGCAAAGCCGCTAACGCCCGGGCGCAGCGATGTTTGCGCCGCTCGGGAACTTAACTAGAGATTGTGCGGTGGCGCTAAACTTTACCGCTGCGACCACCTGCGCGCGCAGATTGTGACGTCATTCCATGGTGCAACGCCCTTGTGGCGCCCCGGAGCGGAAATTGAGTGGCGCCCCCTGCCTTACCGCCTGGCGCATCCAACGACCAGAAGACTGGAACGCTATCAATCGCTGTGGGGCTGGGGGGGGGCGCTATTTAAAGGGGGCCTCTTCCTGTCTTTTATTGTTGGTGGCATTTTTGAACTACGCATTCTGAGAGAGAGAGGGAGAGACTTCTGGAGAGATTCAACGTTGTGTGAAGGAGTTTTGGGTACTGAGCAGCACTTTGCAGGTTCATTTTGATTTGCCATTCCTTGTATCGATTTAGCAGAGACTGTGGGAGCTGCACTCTGAGCTCTTTGCCTGGTACTCTCCATTGTTCTTTCCAGCACATTTGATGTGCAAGTCTCTCCAGGCCGAGATTCAAGGCTGCAATGAACAGGATGTGGATGGAAAGCAAGATTAACCATCCCCTTTAAGAACTGGCCCGTGCCATTGTGTGTGTGTTCCATTGCTGACTGACATTACATGAGCTTCGCCAGCGCTCTGAGTTAGCGCCTCACTCCTTGGCCTTTGCGCCTTAAGACAGGTGTGCAGCGCCTGATTTAGCGCTCCACTCACCTCCCGGGGCGGTAAAAGTGAAGTTTCCAGTCAGTGCCGATAATTAGCGCCAGGCGCTAATATTTGCGTCCAGACGATATTTGCGCCCCAAATGGGGCGCGACCTAATTTTTCCCCCCAAATCTTTAACCAAGCATTTGGTCATCTGTCCTAATAGCTCCTTATGTGGCTTGGTGTCAAATTTTGTTTGATAACACTCTTGTGAAGCACCTTGGGACATTTTACTACATTAAAGGCGCTATATAAAACAAATTGTTGTTTAGTTCGTATCTACCATGCAAATATAGGAACTTCACACCATTCAGTGCATTTGAATGGTGAGTCAGACAGCGGTATGCTATTGTTGGGAAGTGAGCGGTGCAGCTGGTACAGCAACTTCTGGATATTCGCATTTGACCGCACATCTGCCCTCGCCTGAAGTTGCTGTGCGATTTGCGCATAAATAACAGTGAGAGTAATTTCTGGCTCATTATTAATTCTCTGGATGTGGGCGTCAGTGGCAAAGTTGGCAATTATTGCCCATCCCTAGTTGCCTTCTTCTAAGTTTAATACAACTGAGTGGCTTGCCAGGCTACTTCAGAGGGTCGTTAAGATTCAATCTTTTTTTTTTATTCGCTTATGGGATGTGGGCGTCGCTGGCAAGGCCAGCATTTATTGCCCATCCCTAGTTGCCCTTGAGAAGGTGGTGGTGAGCCGCATTCTTGAACCTCTACAGTGCGTGTGGTGAAAGTACTCCCACAGTGCTGTAAGGTAGGGAGTTCCAGGATTTTGATCCAGCGACGATGAAGGATCGGTGATATACTTCTAAGTCAGGATGGTGTGTGACTTGGAGGGGAACTTGGAGGTGGTGGTGTTTCCATGCGCCTGCTGCCCTTGTCCTTCTAGGTGGAAGAGGTCGCAGGTTTGAGAGTTGCTGCCGAAGAAGCCTTGGCGAGTTGCTGCAGTGCATCTTGTAGATGGTATACACTGCAACCAC
Source organism: Squalus acanthias (assembly GCA_030390025.1). Lineage (NCBI taxonomy): Eukaryota > Metazoa > Chordata > Chondrichthyes > Squaliformes > Squalidae > Squalus > Squalus acanthias. The sequence goes on along the minus strand of CM059426.1, from coordinate 134,944,861 downwards.
GGTACGCCAGTGGTGGAGGGAGTGAATGTTTAAGATGGTGGATGGGGTGCCAATCAAGCGGGCTGCTTTGTCTTGGATGGTGTCGAGCTTCTTGAGTGTTGTTGGAGCTGCACTCATCCAGGCAAGTGGAGAGTATTCCATCACACTCCTTACTTGTGCCTTGTAGATGGTGGAAAGGCTTTGGGGAGTCAGGAGGTGAGACACTTGCCACAGAATACCTAGCCTCTGACCTGCTCTTGTTGCCACAGTATTTATGTGGCTGGTCCAGTTAAGTTTCTGGTTAATGGTGAGCCCCAGGATGTCGATAGTGGGGGATTCGGCGATGGTAATTCCATTAAATGTCAAGGGGACTCTCGCTTGTTGGAGATAGTCATTGCCTGGCACTTCTGTGGCGCGAATGTTACCTGCCACTTATCAGCCCAAGCCTGAACGTCGTCCAGGTCTTGTTGCATGCGGGCATGGACTGCTTCATTATCTGAGGAGTTGTGAATGGCGCTGAACACTGTGCAGTGATCAGCGAACATCCCCATTTCTGACCTTATGTTGGAGGGAAGGTCAATGATGAACCAGCTGAAGATGGTTGGGCCTAGGACACTGCCCTGAGGAACTCCTGATTGACCTTCAACCACCACAACCATCTTCCTTTGTGCTAGGTATGACTCCAGCCAGTGGAGCATTTGCCCCCCGATTCCCATTGACTTCAGTTTTACTAGGGCTCCTTGATGCCAGACTCGGTCAAATGCTGCCTTGATGTCAACGGCAGTCACTCTCACCTCACCTCTGGAATTCAGCTCCTTTGTCCATGTTTGGACCAAGGCTGTAAAGAGGTCAGAAGCCAAGTGGTCTTGGCGCAACCCAAACTGGGCATCAGTGAGCAGGTTATTGGTGAGTAAGTGCCACTTGATAGTACTGTCGATGACACCTTCCATCACTTTGCTGATGATTGAGAGTAGACTGATGGGTTGGTAATTGGCTGGATTGGATTTGTCCTGCTTTTCGTGGACAGGACATACCTGGGCAGTTTTCCACATTGTCGGATAGATGCCAGTGTTGTAGTTGTACTGGAACAGCTTGGCTAGAGGCGCGGCTAGTTCTGGAGCACAATAGCCGGGATGTTGTCTGGGCCCATAGCCTTTGCTGTATCCAGTGCGCTCAGCCGTTTCTTGATATCACGTGGAGTGAATCGAATTGGCTGAAGACTGGCTTCTGTGATGGTGGGGACCTCAGGAGTAGGCCGATATGGATCATCCACTCGGCACTTCTGGCTGAAGTTGGTTGCAAACGTTGGCATGGGACTGGAGTCACATGTAGGCCAGACCGGGTAAGGACAGCAGGTTTCGGTCCTCAAAGGACCTTAGTGAACCAGTTGGGTTGTTAAAACAATCCGACAGCTTCACAGACACTTTTACTGATACTACCTGTTTATTTCCTGATTTTTAAAACAGAATGCAAATTCTCAAACTGCCATGGTGAGATTTGAACTTCTGTGCTGTAGATTATCGTCCAGGCTTTTGGATTACTACTCCAGTACAAAATGCATTGATGGGATTCTGTAGCTGTAATTGGCAGTCAAATCTTTCTGTTCGCTTATGCAGTTGTGTTGTGATTACTACTCCAGTACTAACCATTACACTACCATACCCAAACGTTATTTGATGTAAATGGTTATGGACAGAGAGAGAGGAAACTTTCATGACCATCAGTTTGGACTGAATACAAAATCTCAAGTACCCAAATCCCAGAGGTAAAAGGACAGTGCTAATTCATTGTGCTACACAGTCAGCATATTTTGTTTTATATTTAGATAATAGGAAATCCATTCCCTAATCCAATTGTGCTTGGCTTGCTCTACCCAATCTAGGATTAATTGGAGTAACAGATATGACGGTAAGGCTATCATGCCTATTACTGAATGCAGCTGTAGTCTGTTAAAAATAGGCGAGCTAACAAGAGTGCCACTTCACTAGTGCACTTTTAATTAACCAATAAATTTATATAAATGATATATTGTATTTGAAGTAATTAGTGGTAGAATGAAAATATTAGTGATTCTACAGCAGCGATAGTAAATTAAAGCTTTGTCTTCCTTTGATGCTTATTATTCAGTGGGAATCAAAATGCATTGATGAGATTCTGTAGCTGTAATTGGCAGTCAAATCTTTCTGTTCGCTTCTGCAGTTGTGTTGTGATTATTTTCATTTTTGTGTTAATTCTTCTGTCTTTCAGAGCCCCCTGCGGCCACAGGCTTCATAGAACCTCTCCATCTGTTTTAATTCATGTCATTATTCCCTACATTTAAAAAAAAATTTAAAGTGCATTTACATTTTTATTCCATTATTTCAGTACACTGAAGGCTTCACTTCTAAATCAATGTCACTGCACACAGTACGGTGGGATGATTTTAAAACCTGGAAATTATCCTATGTCATATTGTATGAACACTTAATAGAGTTGTATTAAATTCCTTTTACTCCTATTTTAGCAACGGCAGTAACCTGTTTTGAAATAAATGTGTTAATGTCTCCATAAAAGCAGTGGACAGAGGAATTTAATACAACTGTATTAAGTGGTTGTGTAATAATGTTGAATGGCACAATTTCCGGGCTTAAGTGTATGAAATGTATCCTGGTCTTCATTTAACACCACCCCCCCCTCCCCCACCTCCCCACCTACCCCGCCTGTGCAACTGCCTGCAGCCCTAGTCCATGCTCTTCAGTTTTGTGACTCTAGCTTCCTATTCCTTCAAAACTAATGGATGAACAACTGTGCAGGGTCCACTGATCTCTATCTCAATTCTCATTACGTGCTCCCAGTGTACAAAGCTCCATGTTGTGAGTGCCAATTCTTAAAATCTACCCTAGTATGTTCATGCAAAGATATATAGAACATTTTAGGAATAGGTAAAGCCCAGCAATCCTGTCCTTTTCGCTTGTTCGCAACCACACCTACGCACTTTCAAACCATTCCTTTGGATCCCCTCTTTCTCTAGTCACATAGCCAGATGCCTTTTGGAAACATTTATACTATTTACGCTCATGGCCTTCCTTGGTTAACTTATTCAATACTTCTACTATCCTTTGTGTGAAATAGTTCTACCTGAATTCTCCACCTACTCCCAGTTTCCTCATTTTTAACATAGTTTGTTAGTGTGGGCAACTTCTCTGTTTTATAGTTCTCCTTCATTATTTGCATCCCTTCTATTTGGCCAACCTCTAATTTACCTCTTTGCAAAAGAGAAAAGAGTGTAAGCAATAAGAGAATTTGTTTATACACGTGAATAAATATTTATATGCAAGCAAGCTGGTATTGCTGATAATAGTTCAATAAAGATACGAGTGAGAGAGCCAAAGGGCTTCTTTGGATGCAGATTCTTCAAACAAATAAATATCATAAATGAAATGAAGCTAATGCTGTGTTTGGTCATGGTTCTATTTGTGCGCCATGGTACCTTTTTAGCAGGTGATTCTGCCTATTTCTGTGGATATACTGGAATTCCCTACCGAACAACATTGTGAAAGCACCATCACCATAATGAGTACAGCAATTCAAGGAGAAGACATACCGCCATCTTCTCCAGTTAGCGATGGGCAACAAATCTGCCCTTGTCGGCATCACCCACATTCCAAGACCAAATAAATAACAGCAAAGTTCTTTTCCTCAAGGTTCCAGTTCTTTGGGTTGTCTTGATAAATTAGGAATGATTTTAGTTACAATCTTGCTTTAGCTTTACTCTTTAGTACTTTTGTCCTTACTGAGCAGCTGGAAATTATATTCCCTTGCACTCTCACAAAGTAGTTAGTGGTTATGGGTACTGCATAACTGACCATTACTCAGACACTCTCCATATATGTTGATCCAACTGAGTTACTGCCAAAGGTAACAACGTTTATTTGTTATTACTTGAATAAAATACTGCTACTCAGTATATGAGTTCCCACGAAACATCAAGCTACCAATAGATTGAATGGTTTAAGTGTAATTATTAGCATCCTCTGAGGCTATGTTGCTACCAAATACCATCATATTCAGAGAGTAAAATCCTCTGATGTGTACTTAGGTACGGATTGTGATTTTTAAATCAATTATACCAGAGTTTATAACTTTGGGTAGAATTTTGCAGCCTGCTGCTGTTTTCTGTGGATTGTAATTCTAGAGGTGATTACTTTGATGAAAAGGGCTTGCCTTATTTATTGTTAATATTTCTTCTATAGTACATTCTTAAGAAAGAAATCATTCTTTAAAGCCCGGTAGGTGATCTGTGTCCTGTGTGCAAAAGTAAATAGACACCCTCCAGTGTCCACTTGTTTTTTTTCCACACAGCATACAGATTATTTACAAGCCGAGGTGGAGCTTTTAAAAGATGATTTTTTTCCCCCCCAAGAGCAGTTTTTTAAAGAGCGCAGAATAATGCATGGGACACATCTAAGGGTATGTACTTAACATTTATAACACTTACCCCTTGCGTTATCTTCTCCTTTCTATTAAACTTTGCCACAATGTTGGCTAGTGACAAGTGATTATTTTTCTAATGATTTCTACACAGAAAATAGTGGATATAGTGGTTCAGTTCTGACTGTGGGCTCAATGCGATCAGCTTGGTTCAAATTAATCTAATGCCATTTTTACAATACAGAGCTGCTACTAATGTGAGCTCTGACTAAGGTGGTGGAGCTGTAGTGTAAATTAAATTGTAATAGTGCCCCTGGTGGCATGGAGTTCCACCACTCGTGCCATAACACAGTACTGGCATACATAAAGATCTACATCCAAAAATGAAGTCAGAATTGTGACTTTCTAACAATGGTGCAACTGCAAGCTACATGTGCATAGTTGTCCTTTTGTTGCTTGTCCTATATTGCAGAAACAGTTCTGCAATATAGAGGGGACATAATATTTTGATGTCTGAGCATTTTGTCCCTTTATGACACAATTATTAGCATCTTCAAATAGGAACATAGGAACAGGAGTAGGCCATTCAGCCCCTCGTGCCTGTTCCATCATTCAATTAGATCATTGCTGATATGTATCTTAACTCCATCTACCCACCTTTGTTCCGTTAATACATTTAAAATGCATTTAAAGCATCATAAAAATGGCACAACTTTCTGGTTATATATGAATTCACACTTTTTGCCACTTCTGTATTCACATCAAACTAAATGAACACCATTTCATTTTAATGTATTTTTCAGCAATTTGTCATTTGTCTGCTTATAAACTATATAGATGAAAAATGGCTTACATTGACTAATTAGTTATCGCAACAGTGTCAGCTATTTTTTGTAACAATACAATCAAACTGACTGGATCTCATGTGGGTACATTACTGTGCCATGCAGGCAGGCTCAATGGTAGGGCAATTTATTGTCTGGTTCCATTCTTATCTATCTAATCGTAGCCAGAGAATCACCTGCAATGGCTTCTCTTCCCACTCCTCCATCATTACCTCTGCTGTCCCCCAAGGATCTATCCTTGGCCCCCTCCTATTTCTCATCTATGTGCTGCCCCTTGGCAACATCATCCAAAAACACAGCATCAGTTTCCACATGTACGCTGACAACACCCAGCTCTACCTCACCACCACTTCTCTCGACCCCTTCGCAGTCTCTAAATTATCAGACTGCTTGTCCAACATCCAGTACTGGATGAGCAGAAATTTTCTCCAATTAAATATTGGGAAGACCGAAGCCATTGATTTTGGTCCCCGCCACAAACTCCGTTCCCTAGCCACTGACTCCATCCCTCTCCCTAACATCTGTCAGAGGCTGAACCAGACTGTTCACAACCTTAGTGTCATATTTGACCCTGAAATGAGCTTCCGACCACATATTCGTGGCACAACTAAGACCACCTCTTTCCACCTCCATAACATCACCCGACTCCACCCCTGCCTCAGCTCATCCACTGCTGAAACCCTCATCCATGCCTTCGTTACCTCTAAACTTGACTATTCCAATGCACTCCTGGCCTGCCTCCCACACTCTATCCTAAATCAGAATATTTTCTTAATGGTGAGAGACTAGGTGTTGTGGAGGAGCAAAGGAATTTATGTCCAAGTACACAAATCACTAAAAGCTAATGGACAGGTACAAAAAATAATCAAAAAGGCTAATGGAATGTTGGCCTTTATCTCAGGGGGTTGGAATACAAAGAGGAGGAAGTGATGCTTCATTTGTACAGAGCCTTGGTCAGAACCTGTCTGGAGCACTGCATTCAGTTATGGGCACTGAACCTCAGGAAGGATATATTAGTCTTGGAAGAGGTACAGCGCAGATTCACCTGAATGATACCAGAGCTTAAAGGGTTAAATTATGAGGACAGGTTACATAATCTTGGCTTGCATTTCCCTGAGTAGAGAAGGTTGAGAAGCGATTTAATCGAGGCATTTAAAATGATTAAGGGATTCGATAGGGTAGATACAGAGAAACTATTTTCTCTGATGGGGAATCAAGAAGAAGCGGGCATAATCTTAAAATCAGAGTTAGTCCATTCAGGAGTGAAATCGGGAAGCACTTTTTCACACACAGGTGTAAAAATTGGGTAGCGCCCCCTTTGTGCCCCAGCGAAGGTAGCACCCTCCGGAGGACTTCACGGGGGCCGGGGACAGCAACGGGGGCAGGTGTTGGCAGGCGGCCAGCAATAAAAATGGCCGCCCGCCACTTCCCCTTTTACTAGCACTGCCCCGGCCGCAGGTAGGCCCCCCTGACCCCGGCGGACATAGTGTCCGGCGGTAAGTTGGGGGGCGCCACCCAATATTACAGCCGGGGCATGAGCGGGGCGCTGCGTATGGCGATGACGTCATTGCCGGCGGCGCAGCGCTGCGCGCCGTTAACAGTTAGCGCCGCTGCTAACCTCCCGCTGAATTTCGCTGGAGGCGTTAGCGGCACCGCGTCCAGGCGCTAGTTGATTTGCGCTAACGGGAGGTGCAAATCAACCGAATTTAGCCCCCAAAGGGAAGTGAAAATCTGGAACACTTCCCCAAAAGGCTGTGGAAGCTTGGTAAATTGAAATTTTCAAGACTGAGATCAATAGATTTTTGTTCGGTAAGGATATCCAGGGATATGGAACAGAGATAGGTAAATGGAGTTGAGGTACAAATCAACCATGATCTAATTGAATTGCGAAGCAGACTCAAGGAGCTGAAAGGCCTACTCCTGTTCCTATATCCTTATGACGGACTTCCGTTCCGAAACCGCCAGTTTCTCCAACCCTGCCGAAGACGAAAGTTACTCCCCTTGTTGTACTCCAGTTCAGCTGTATGCGGAGTGGGCTCTTGGTAGGATGTTGGATAATGTATTCCCAGCTGACTGGAATGGATCTTTGCATCTTCACTTGATATGAAATGAATTGTAGGTGAAGGTGTTATTGGTGAGACCTTTTGAAAATGGACATAGGTTTGTTGATACAATGGGTGAATGGGGTCTTAAGCGAAAGTCTTATCAATGCAAGTCTGTTGTAGAACTCCAGAATTGTGAAGTTGTGTAGCATGCAATAATAGTTCAAGGTGATCCTGGAAACTTTGGCAGGACTATAAAGTAGGATATGGCTTGATCTTATCCTTCAGGATGGCCATTCACAGGTAACCACCCGAGCACCAGTTTTACAACATAATGCAGGTGGAACTATTGACAATACCTATAACTGAAGTGTATCACAACTTAAAACAATTAGGATTATGATTAATTAACTTCTCTTTTAGCACAGTGTGAATCTCACTATTTATATGAAAGTCTCTGTCATGCTTAGTTGAGTCAATCTATAGAAGCCATTTCCTGACACTGTTGCATGCTGTAAATGATTCTTTCTCTTTGCAAAGATAAAGCGGGCCCTCAACATGTCTATGACCAATTGATAATTTCTAGACAATAGCCTAGGCTATCTGCTCCTCCCCTTGTTTGGGGTGCATCTCCAGCAAGGCTGGTCCATCCTGTACTGCCCAACTGGCCCTGGGATCTTTTACAACAACAGCTTGCCTTTATATAGCGCCTTTAACATAGTAAAACATCTCAAGGCGCTTCACAGGAGCGTTATCAAACAAAATTTGACACCGAGCCACATAAGGAGATATTAGGATAGATCTTGTTCAAAGAGGTAGGTTTTAAGGAGCATCTTAAAGGAGGAGAGAGATGTAGAGCAGTGGAGAGGTTTAGGAAGGGAACTTCAGTGCTTAGGGCCTAGACAGCTGAAAGCACGGCTACCAATGGTGGAGCAATTAAAATCGGGGATGCGCAAGAGGCCAGAATTGGAGGAGTGCAGAGATCTTGGAAGGTTGTAGGACTGAAGGATGTTACAGAGATAGGGAGGGGTGAGGCCATAGAGGGATTTGAAAACAAGGATGAGAATTTTAAAATTGAGGAGTTTCCGGACTGGGAGCCAATGTAAGTTAGCGAGCACAGGAGTGAGGGGTGAATGGGATTTTGTGCGAGTTAGGATATGGGCAGCAGAGTTTTGTATGAGCTCAGGTTTATGGAGGGTGGAAGATGGGAGACCGGCTAGGACAGTGTTTAATTTAGTCAAATCTAGAGGTAACAAAAGCATGGATGAGGGTTTCAGCAGAAGATGAGCTGAGGCAGGGGCGGTGTCGGGCGATGTTTCAGAGGTGGAAGTAGGCGGTCTTGTTGATGGTGCGGATGTGTGGTCGGAAGCTCATCTCGGGGTCAAATATGGCACCAAGGTTTACTTATGAGAGGAAAGCAAAATACTGCGGATGCTGGAAATCTGAAATAAAAACAGAAAATGCTGGAAATACTCAACAGTTCAGGCAGCATCTGTGGAGAGTGAAACGGAGTTAATGTTTCAGGTCGATGACCCTCTGATGAAGGGTCACAGACTTGAAACGTTAACTCTGTTTCTCTCTCCACAGATGCTGCCTGACCTGCTGATTATTTCCAGTGTTTTCTGTTTTTATTACTTATGAGAGGCGTGCTTCCGGTAGGGACTCTGAGATTGGAGACAGGCCCCTGAGACTTGATGCAGCAGGAGAAAGCCCATGACCAGTGAGCTACTCGATCAATTTTTTCTTTCTTTAAAAATCTTAATTTGTTGTAATGGGTTCAGTGCACACCAGTGTTGTGTAAACGCTGGCAGAGGACCCTCGTCACTTTTTGGCCTGCCATCTTCTCCACCAATCACTGAATGCTGGATGCCAGGGCCTAATAGGCAGCTCTGAAATCCGATCTTTCAAGAGTGCAAATGGTGGAAAACATGGTGGAGGCCGTGTTTCCCTCATTTGCATCTCTTGACTAATGGGCAGGCGCAGTTTCTGTTAACAGAACTGGCCTGGAAACCAGTGGGGAGGTGGAAACACAGTGGAATGTCTCTGAGTTGCTTTCCGCCTCTGGCCACCCCAAATCCACCTAAATATTGGTGGGGGTGGGAGGCAGTGGCCAAGATTTATAGTCATTTTAAAACCTGACAAATTCATAACACCGTCAGTAATAAATGGTGGCCAAGTACAAATGAAACAATATTGAATAAGCACTATTTAGTTACTAAAAACCCACAATAAATTTACTCATAATCAACATTGCTAAACAATGGATGGAAGCATGGAATGTGGTCCACAAGGCAATGGTGAAAATCTTGCAGTCCTATATAATTAAATCAGAATTTCAGTTATTCAGTCTCTATAAACCAATGACCCTAATTTTAAACAAATGGAATGGCGGAATGCAATCTCCAAAACAGCAGTAAAAGTCATGGAATCCTATGTAATAAAAATGGAATTTCACTTATTAGGTCACTGTAAATCACTGTCTCTGTTAATAATACAGTGAAGCCTGATAAAACAGACATTTTCCTTGCAGTAAAAATGTGCACTAAACCCGCAGCACATTTAACTGGGCTGCCATTGAAATCAATGGATACTACTTCAGTGAGTGGATGTTTACAATGTCTGTAGTTTATCTTGTTATTACTGATCACCTATTTTACATTTCTATTTAGCGAGTATTGAACAGGATTACTTTTTGAAAATACTCATAAAAAGCACCAGCTGGCTTGATTAGTTCTGGCTGAATTACTTCAGTGGCAGATGAAGGTGACACAATTGTCTTAATTTATCTTCTCTATCTTCCTTTACATCATTCCATTGTTCACCTTTTTTCCTATTTCAATTCTTGCAACAAATCTTTTTCTTAATCTGTTTTTCAACCCACTGTTTGCAGGAAGAAAAGTTTCATTAATGATAACCGTTCTGACAATTTTGCAAGGTGACTCCTCCAGCATAAAACCATAATCCACAAACACAAAATTAGAGAATTGGGTGTGGAAATTAGCACATTCAATCTGCAACACTCCCAATTTTCAGGGAGCCTCGTCTCACATAATTTCGCTTGCATAACATAAAGTGTTGAGAGTCTTGCATGTTAATTACTTGTCGCTGGTCATTCAAATGGTTTTTACATTGGGGATCGTTTAGTGCAGATTCCCAGAAACCATCATCCATGCACTGGTGATGCCAGTTCTGTGCGTTTACACTAAATTAGGCTCCTTGATCGTGGCAGCAGGATCATAGTCCCATTTTTTCTTGGGTCTACAATTCTGTTGCTGAGATAAGAGAGCCATATTCAGCAGTGTCACAGCAGTGCATGAACAACAGTCTCCCAGAACCCAATGAGTGCAAATGTAAAACAAAAGCAAAATATTGTGGATGCTGGAAATTTGAAATAAAAACAGAAAATGCTGGAAATGGAGGTCAGGCAGCATCTATAGAGAAAGAAACAGAGTTAACGTTTCAGGTCGATGACCCTTTGTCAGAACTAGAAAAAGTTGGAGATGTAACAGGTTTTTAAGCAAGTGTAGGGGCAGGGAGAGGGGGGAGGGGAGGAAAGAACAAAAGGGAAGGTCTGTGATAGGATGGCAGGCAGGGGGCTGGATTTTCATAGGGCCGTGGAGGTGGGTTTGGAGGCGTGTGGGGGGTTAAAATTGCGAAAAGTGGCGGGCGGACCTGATCCCGCCTCCATTCCGCCTCCACGCAATTTTGATAAAATCGTGTGCGGTGTTCCCGACTCCGTCCCGCCTCCAAGAGGCGGGAGAGGCCATTAAAGCCCTTAACAAGCCCTAAATTGGCTCTGTAATGCCATTTTGAAATGTTTTAGCTAGTTTAACCCTTTTCCCATGTGAAGCACGCCTGATGTGAAACACGTCAGTGAAACCTGGCGGGAGCACAAGTGGATAGCTGACTATCAGCTGCAGGTCCACTATTACAACGGAGATGTGATGAAGGTAGTAGTAGTATTAGGTCTGAAAGTCGCCTCTGATGCTGCTGCATTGAATGTCTTCAGAGACTGCCTGGCCTTTGCTGTCAGAGGACCTGGATACAAAAAAATTCTCTCTCTCTCTCTCTCTCTCTCTCTCTCTCTCTCCTCTCTCCTCTCTTCTCTCTCTCTCTCTCTCTCTCTCTCACACACACACAAAAATATCTGGAAACAGACTTCCATCCAGGTCCTCTCACAGCAAAGGCCAGGCAGTCTCTGAAGACATTCAATACAGCAGCAATGATGACATCATCAGAGGCGACTTTCAGACTGAAAACACTAATTGGTTCATGGGTTCCCACATGCTGGAACTCAATTGCCCAATTAGGTGAAAATTGCATCAATCTCCCACATCCACTTGCAGTCGGGTGGATAACACAAAAAGCGGATGACATGACCCCAACCCGCCCCAGTATCAAAATCCAGCCCTAAGAGACAAAAGGGATGATGGTGTAAGACAAAAGGAGATAGTAATGGGACAAGTTAAGAAACAAAAGATGACTCTAGATGAAGTGTAAATGGCAATGGCAGAATCATCAACAGCTGCCATGTGAGAGAGAGAAAAAAAATGACAGGGGCAGAGGTTATAGTCTGAAATTGTTGAACTTGATGTTGAATCCAGAAGGATGTAAAGTACCTAATCGAAAGATGAGGTGCTGTTCCTCGAGCTTACGTTGAGCTTCATTGGAACCGTGTAAGAGGCCGAGGACGGAGAGGTCAGAGTAGGAGTGCAGCAGAGAATTAAAGTGGCAGGCGACCGGAAGCTCGAGGTTCCCCTTACGGACTGAACGGAGGTGTTCCACAAAGCGGTCACCCAATCTGCGTTTGATCTCCCCAATGTAGAGGAGACCACATCGTGAGCAGTGAATACAGTATACTAAATTGCAAGAAGTACAAGTAAATCACTATTTCACCGGGAAGGAGTGTTTGGGGCCTTGGACAGTGGGAAGGGAGGAGGTAAAAGGGTAGGTGTTGTATCTCCTGCGCTTGCACGGGAAGGTGCCGGGCAAAGGGGAAGGGGTGTTGGGGGTGATAGAGGAGTGGACCAGGGTGTCGCAGAGGGAGCGGTCCCTTCGGAATGCTGACAGGGATGGTGTGGAGAAGATGTGTTTGGTGGTGGGATCAGGCTGGAGGTGGCGGAAATGGCGGAGGATGATCCGTTGAATGTAGCAGCTGGTGGGGTGAAAGGTGAGGACAAGGGGAACCCTATCGTGGTTCTGGGAGGGAGGGGAAGGGGTGAGAGCAGAAGTGCGGGAAATAGAACGGACACGGTCAAGGGCCGTGTCAACCACAGTAGAGGGGAATCCTCAGTTAAGGAAAAAGGAAAACATGTTGGAAGCACTAGTATGGAAGGTGGCATCATCAGAGCAGATGCGGTGGAGACGGAGAAACTGGGAGAATGGAATAGAGTCCTTACAGGAAGCGGGAGGGGAAGGAGTGTTGGGGGTGATTGAGGAGTGGACCAGGGTGTCACGGAGGGAGCGGTCCCTTCGGAGGAAGTGTAGTCCAGGTAGCTGTGTGAGTCAGTGGGCTTATAGTGAATGTTTGTCAATAGTCTATCCCCAGAGATGGAGACAGAGAAGTCGAGGAAGGGAAGGGAAGAGTCGGAGATGGACCATGTGAAGGATGGGAAGGGTGGAAACTGGAAGCAAAGTGAATGAAATTTTCTAGTTCAGGACGAGAGCAGGAAACAGCACCGATACAGTCATCAATGTACCGGAAAAAGAGGTGAGGGCGGGGACCTGAGTAGGACTAGAACAAAGAATGTTTCACATATCCCACGAAGAGGCAGGCATAGCTAGGACCCATGCAGGTTCCCATAGCAACACCTTTAATTTGGAGGAAGTGAGTGGAGTCAAATGAAAAGTTGTTCAATGTGAGAACAAGTTCAGCCAGGCGGAGGAGGGTGGAGGTGGAAGGGGACTGGTTGGGCCTCTGTTCAAGGATGAAGTAGAGCGCCCTCAGGCCATCATGGTGGGAGATGGAGGTGTGGAGGATTGGATGTCCATCGTGAAAAGGAGACGGCTGGGGCCAGGAAACTGGAAACTGTTAAAGTGGCGGAGGGTGTCAGAAGAGTCGTGGATGCAGGTGAGAAGAGACTGGACAAGGGGAGAAAAAATAGGGTCGAGATAGGAAGAGATAAGTTCCATGGGGCAAGAACAGGCTGAAACGATGGGTCTACCAGGGCAGTCCTGTTTGTGGATCTTGGGAAGGAGGTAGAAGCGGGCTGTGCGGGGTTGGGGAACTATGAGGTTGGCGGCCGTGGAGGGAAGATCTCCAGAGGAGATAAGGTCAGTGACAGTCTTGGAAATGATGGCTTGATGTTCGGTAGTGGGGTCATGGTCCAGGAGGAGGTAGGAGGCGGTGTCGGAGAGTTGGTCAGTTCGCCAAACAACAACAGCATCAACCTTGTCAGCAGGTTTAATGACAATGTTGGGGTTGGATCTGAGATAATGGAGTGCTGCAAGTTCAGAAGGACGTAGGTTGGAGTGGGTAAGGGGAACAGAGAAATTGAGATGGCCGATGTCATGCCGGCAATTTGCAATGAAAAGATATAGAGAGGTTAAGAGGCCAGAGGGAGTGGTCCAGGTAGAACAAGAATTCTGAAAACGGGAGAAAGGGTCAGCTGTGTGGGGGGAAGACTCCTCACCAAAGAAGTGGGCATGGAGACGAAGGCAACGGAAAAAGAAGTTCAACAGAGAAAGAAACCATTTGACCCATTGTGCCAGTGCTGGCACTACATCATAGCTATCTAATCCCTGATCTTTGCCCATGCCCTTTAATAATTTCTTTCTTCAAGTGTTTATCTAATGCTCTCTTAAATGTTGTAAATGGCCCAGGTTTAATAGCTAATTATGGTAAAGCATTCTATATTCCAACAACCATTTAAATGAAAAAGTCCTTCTAACCTTCCCCATTATATTTCTAGCACTGATTCCCCAATTTATGTTCTCTTGACCAGTGGAAATAACATTTCGCTATTTACCTTTTCAAATCATTTCAGAACTTTCAACACTAGTTCGGGTAATTTTGACTTTGGCCGATAATGCAAAACAGGCGATATTGGATCAACTGCCCATTATACATCTCTCCCGATTTTAATTTCCATCAATCAAAATGAAAAGCAGGAGAGATGTATAAAAGGCGGCTGATCTGATATCTTCTGTTTTGCACTTTTGCCCAAAGTCAAAATTACCCCTGTTGTGTTTTATAGTCTCACTTATGTCCATACATCACTCTTTGGAAAACCTGTTGTTCCCAGCCTTCACTCAGGGCCACTCTGTGCCCTGCTGCCAGAAGATATTCAAGGGCAGCACAAGGTGGCTCTCATTTCAATTTTCCCCTATGGTACGAAAGCACCTGGTCTCTTTTCAGCACTTCCCTTTGAAGATACAGCTGAGATCAAAAGCTCATAATTGGGAATCTGACTTCTCTGATATCCAGTATTCCACATTTTGCCATTGTATCATCCTTCCTTAAATGGTGAAATCCCCAACTTGCATCAAATCTTTCTCTTTATCAATAATGCATAACTAAACTTCCACTTTAGTAACAGCTCAAATCTTGATAAATATTAATTCACCTGAGCACCCAAAGTAGCTTTCAAGAGATTAGAATGTTTGAGATTATAACATGTTTGTGTCAAACATTTGTGTTTGTTATTCTGACAAAATGCTATTAGCAGAAGTGTTAAAAATTGATTGAAAATTGTTAAAAATAGCATTCACTTTTCAGGTTGCAAGATTCCTGTTTATGCCACTTGTGCTACAAGGAGCTACTGGGGTTTAATAGAATCATAGAATAGAATCATAGAAAGTTACAGCACGGAAGGAGGCCATTTTGGCCCATCGTGTCCGCGCCAGCCAACAAAGAGCTATCCAGCCTAATCCCACTGCCCAGCTCTTGTTCCGTAGCCCTGCAGGTTAGAGCATCCCAAGTGCACATCCAAGTACTTTTTAAATGTGGTTAGGGTTCCTGCCTCTACCACCCTTTCAGGCAGTGAGTTCCAGACCCCCCACAACCCTCTGGGTGAAGAAATTTCCCCTCAAATCCCCTCTAAACCTTCCACCAATTACTTTAAATCTGTGCCCCCTGGTTTTTGACCCCTCTGCTAAGGGAAATAGGTCCTTTCTATCCACTTTATCTATGCCATCATAATTTTATACACCTCAATAAGGTCTCCTCTCAGCCTCCTCTGTTCCAAGGAAAACAGACCCAGCCTATCCAGTCTTTCCTCATAGCTAAGATTCTCTACTCTTGGCAACATCCTTGTAAATCTCCTCTGTACCCTCTCTCGTGCAATCACATCTTTCCTGTAATGTGGTGACCAGAACTACATGCAGTACTCTAACTGAGGCCTAACTAGTGTTTTATACAGTTGAAGCATAACCCCCCTGCTCTTGTATTCTATGCCACAGCTAATAAAGGCAAGCATTCCGTATGCCTTCTTATCCACTTTATCTACCTGGCCTGCTACCTTCAGGGATCTGTGGACATGCACTCCAAGGTCCCTTTGTTCCTCTACACTACTCAGTGTCTTACCATTTAATGTGTATACCCTTTCCTTGTTAGCCCTCCCCAAATGCATTACCTCACACTTCTCCGGATTAAATTCCATTTGCCACTGTTCTGCCCACCTGACCAATTTATTGATATCTTCCTGCAGTCTACAGCTTCCTTCTTCAGTATCAACCACACTGCCAATTTTAGTATTATCTGCAACCTTCTTAATCATACCTCCTATATTCAAGTCTAGATCATTGATATATACCACAAAAAGCAAGGGACCTAGTACTGAGCCCTATGGAACCCCACTGGAAACGGCCTTCCAGTCACAAAAACACCCATCAACCATGACCCTCTGCCTCCTGTCTCTGAGCCAGTTCTGAATCCAACTTGACACTTTGCCCTGGATCCCATGGGCTTTTAACTTCATGACCAGTCTGCCATGTGGAACCTTAGCAAAAGCCTTGCTAAAGTCCATATACACTACATCAAACGTACTATACTCATCTACCGTCCTTGTTACCTCCTCAAAAAATTCAATCAAGTTTGTCAGACACGACCTTCCCTTAACAAATCCGTGCTGACTATCCTTGATTAATCCGTGTCTTTCTAAATGAAGATTTATCCTGTCCTTCAGAATTCTTTCCAATAATTTTCCCACCACCGAGGTTAGGCTGACTGGCCTGTAATTACTTGGTCTATCCTTTTCTCCCTTTTTAAACATGGGTACCACATTAGCAGTCCTCCAGTCCTCCGGCACCACACCTGAAGCCAGAGAGGATTGAAAAATGATGGGCAGGGCCTCTGCTATTTCCTCTTTTGCTTCACTTAACAGCCTGGGATACATTCCATCCAGGTCTGGGGATTTATCCACTTTTAAAGCTGCTAAACCCCTTAATACTTCCTCTCTCACTATGTTTATTTCATCTAATATTTCACGCTCCTCCCCCCCCCCCATAGCAATGTCTGTTCCGCCCCTCTCCTTTGTGAAAACAGACGCAAAGTATTCATTAAGAACCCTACCGATGTCTCCCGCCTCCACACACAGATTACCATCATGATCTCTAATAGGCCCTACCCTTTCTTTAGTTATCCTCTTACTCTTAATATATTTATAAAACATCTTTGAGTTTTCCTTGATTTTACTTGCCAAGAATTTTTCATGCTCTCTCTTTGCTTTCCTAATATCCTTTTTAATTGCACCCCTGCACTTTCTGTACTCCTCTAAAGATTCTGGAGTATTTAGCCCTCGGTATCTGTCATACGCCTTCCCTTTTTTCTTTATCCTACCCTGTATGTCTCTAGGCATCCAGGGGGCTCTAGATTTGTTAGTCCCACCTTTTTTCTTTAAGGGCACATATTTGGTCATTAAATGTTTGAAACATTAAATTTTAGGACACAAGGTTACAAAGTCTGAATGATTTTGGTGTGCAAATATTACATCAGTGCCTAAGTCAAAGTTTCTTTTATGGTTATTCCATTACTATTGTAAATGCAAGAGTTGTTTTTTAACCTGTGCAGATTCCAAATATGTAGACATACAGATGTCAAATTTTGTAACTGTTCCATAGACTCCTGCTGTATCTCCAGCAGTAGCTCAGTGAAATGGCCACAAACTCCACTGGGACTAAGATACATCAGGTCCCGGCCTTGGACAGGAGTTTCTGTAGGGCCTAGTAAAGGGCGGAAACTCTTTCCACCCCTTACTTGGTTATCTGCATTAGAGGGGGCTGGGCTGAGAGCAAGGACTTCCTGCATCCTTAGCCTAGAAGGAACCCGATGTACCATCAGAGGCTGGTGCGCCGAGGTAGAAGAGGTGGCTTCCATTCTGATGCAAGTGGACTCTACCATCTTTGGGCCATCCTGAGGTCATGAAAGATGCTATATAAATGCAAGTTCTTTCTTATATAAATGCAAGTTGTTGTAAAATAGCAAGCTATTGAAGATGAGGTGAAATTTCTTTTTAAAAAAAGGAATGAGCAAAGGTGGGCTAGGTCACCTTGTTTCTGGGGAGGGCCCATTACCCTCTCCCCCTCCAGCCAGCAAATTATGCTGCATTATATTACCTCTTCTATTAGGGGATACCCCCAGATGCTGGAGGCCTGCTTTTATTGCCTTGCTCCCTGAACTTCAGTGTGCTCAGTCGTGACTACCATGGGTGGAAGAGTTCCCAAATCTTATGCTGGCTGTGCCTGCAAATTTTCAGGACCATATTTTTTTATAACAATATATTTGTAATTTGTTAATTTTAGTTATTCATCAACATAATGTGGAACCGGACCCCAGGTCTTCTGATGATGTCACCAAGGGGCAACATGTAGTTAAGGAAGAGGAGGATGGAAAAGGATAGATCATTGAGGGTCTTCAGATGTAATGGGGCGGGGACGGGAAGAAAAGCCATAGGTAAGGGTGGAACCAAGTGAGGGCAGTCCCACTGAGCTGGACAATGGAGGGGAGGCATTGGAGGAGGATGGTGTGGTTGACCATATGAAAGGCTGCAGGGAGAATGAGAAGGACGATGAGGGATAATGTGGTCAAGGTCACGGTCACAGAGGATGTCACTTGTGACTTTTATTACGACCGTGACTTCGTTTATTTTAGATACTTATACAAAAGCAGCAAACAGATGAGGTCCTTTTATGAGCTGTTAATAAAAGATAAGCTTTAGAATTGACCTATAAATTTGCTGTACTTGTATCTAGTCAGGGAGTATGTCTATATTCGTACTTGGTAAAAATGATTATGACTTTGACTAAAAGAAAGAGCAGAGAACCAAGAAGGCAGAAATAGATTGGAAAGCCCTTTGTTATTGTAAGGCTCTTATTAAGAGTGTAATGTACAAACCTATCACTTAAGCATTTTGGGTTTGACCTTGGTTTTTATTAGATTTTGTGATAAAGTGCAGTGTTTGATTTAGTTAGTTCCACAATGCTCCAGAGGATTTCAACTCAAATAATAGCAAGAAATAGAAAAGCTAAAAATGTCTCTGGAGGGATTTCCAGCAGATCTAAGGGTCAACAAACAGGGCAAAACAAGAAAAAACAAATAATGTAATAATATAATTTTTTTCAAACAAAAGATAAGAACTTTGCCCCAGACAATCCCTCAGCACTCTGGAGGTGAGGTGGTTTCAGTTACAGACAGGTAGAGGCCTCCGATGATTAGCATCAGTAGGAGCCAGTCAGTTAGGTAGCAGATGTAGCTATTGGAGTGTTCGAGCAATTGGGGAAATGAAAACCTCATAACTGTATCTGCAGCTTCTTTTATTCTTATTTCTTTCATTGTTCATTTTTTTCTTCCTTGTTTTATCTACATTTTCAGTTTTTTTTTTAAATATACTTTGCCGTATTACTTTTTTTCCCCTTCAGCTTGCTTCCTTTGTCTTCTGGGGAAACACCAATGGCAGCTAAGAGAACAAAAGGAGAGTCAATGAACATAGGGGAAGCCCTTTGGATTGGAAACAACCAGCATATTTTTTATTTTAAAAAAGCGGTTGGCGGCACATCAGCTTTCCACCTCCCATGCTGAAACCATGGTGGTTGCACCTTGTAGGAGCACCAAAACATGTAGGAGAGCATTAAAATCAAGCACTAGGGGCTCAGAGACAGGAGGCAGAGGGTGATCATTAGTTTATGGATGTGGTAATGTTCATTATCAATGACAGGTTTTTATGGATTTCCTGGTGTGTAGAGTTTATTTTGTGAGTATTTGTTGACCAGGAAATGTGATTTGACTGAAAGACTCATGCTGGTGTTTGGATTGAGTGCAATCCTAAGGATGGTGCAAGGACTGGAACTGATGTTGGGAGGGACTGTTGGCGCATGAGAGCAGGAATGAGTTAGCTGAAACACTCCTAGACGAGCTGCTGTCAAAGAGCACCTGCAGCTGGCAAAATAAGTAGACTTCTAACTCCGTTTTCCTTTTCTTTTTGACTGTTTCTATAATTCTATTTGTTACTTTCCTTTTTTTGGTGATTCCATTTCCTTCTAACTTTCTGGATCCTTGAGTTTTTTTTCCATTAATTGGTAATTTTTCTATTTCAACTTCCCAAGGCAAATAAAAATATGAAATTCAATGCCCTGATTTTTCTTCAGTTCTTTGTGTGCTGTGTGAGAGCAGTTTTAATGTGATTTTGTTTGTGTGCCCATCGCTGAAGTTAGCCACTGTTGTCAGTAGGTCATGCTGTCATTGGGCTCGATTTTGCCATTGGGGTCGGGCTGGGGCGTGTCAGGTGGTTTTTGTGTCAGGACCTCGACTCCGATGTGAAGAGGGAAAAAAGTGCGATTTCCCCCTAATTGGGCTCTTGATTTCCAGCGTGTGGGAACCCCTGGCCCAATTAGTCTTTCCATCCTGAAAGTTGCCTCCGGTGATGTCATCAGTGCTGCTGGATTTAAGGCCTGCAAGCAGCCTTGCTTCTTCTGGAGACTGCAAACGTTATGCCCATTGTTGTGATCGCTTCATTCAGCAAATATGTCCAGCAGTAGGCCAAAGTGTGCTCCACAGTTCGATGACGCCACCCTGCAAGCTCTGGTGGAGGGAGCAAGATCAAATAAGGAAGTGCTCTTCTCTTCCTCAGGGAGGAAAAAGCCTCCCCAGCAGACAAAAGCTGTGTGGATGCAAGTGGCCCAGGAGGTCAACTCCTTATCTATGTGCCGCAGAACCTGGCTGCCGTGCAGGAAGAGGTTTCATGACCTGCTCCGCACAGGAAAAGTGAGTATGCCTTTCCCATCACCCTCAATCTGATCCCCATCACCTCTCCTCACCAGCACTCAGCTTTGCCAACCTCTTCCTCCACATCCCACTTGACACTGACATCCCTGCACCCTTACCCATTCCCTCTCTCTGTATGTTCACATTCACTTAACTATTCGACTATGCAGCTCTCACACTCCCTATCGCTGTGATGCTATGACAACAACTTACAACACACAGGGAGGGCCCTTGGTCTTGGCACCTCACTCCATCTTTGCCTACTTCTAAGCATCTATGCTATGGATTCTCTACACTCACTCCTTCATTTTCACTCAAACTCCACTTGTGTCCCTCATGACAGGAAAAGAGAGCCCACAATAAGAGGGAGAGGGCGAAGACAGAAGGAGGGCCACCCTCAGTAGCCCAGCTCACAACTGCGGAGGAGGCCGCCCTCGAGATTGTGGGAGTGGAAGAGGATGCGCAAGTGGCGGACGGACAGACGGGTGCATCACAGCAAGCTGGTGACAGAATAGCTTTGCATCTCTCTCATTGACATTGCATGAGTAACTGATAATGATTCTGAAGGTCTAATAGATTGACTTATGATCATCTGCACAATTCAATGTGCATGCAAACTTTACCTCACATCTACAACTCTTTCCTTTACTCCCCCACAGGACCATCGACAGCCCCCGTCCCCACTGTCCAAGAGGAAGAGCCTGAGCTTCAAGACTCCTCAGAAGAAGCTGCAATCTTTGAAGGCGTAGCGTCAGCAGAATTCAGCGCACCCAGCACCAGTGCAGACACTCACAACTCGGTGGGAATTGCGCGAGATAGTGTAGTGTTGTCACCTGGTGTATCACAGCTCACAAGTGAGCATCAGCAGATGGTGGAGACAGGGACAGCAGTGGAGAGTCCTCGTCGGAGGGCGCAGGACTCTGCCAGCTCGGCTCGGCTGCATGTCGACCTTGTGCCTCCGGGTCCATCCAGAAGAAGAGCGGTGCTGGAACTCAAGGAACAGGTGCAGGAGTCTCTGGCAGGTTTAGTCTCCAGGGTCGCTGCGAGTGTGGAGCGAATGGAGGAGTCCATCGCTAACATGAGCAGAGCCTTTGTGGAGGCGTTGGTGCATGAACGCATCACCACGGAAAGGATGGCAACCTCAGTGGAAAGGATGGCTACCGTAGAGGCGAGGATGGCTACGGCCATGGAAGAGCTTAATCGCCAGGGTCGTGAAAACATGGTCATTGTTCAGAATAGACTGACATCTCTTGAGGAGCGATGGTCAGCTATTGAGCAAAGAAACCAGACCTTCATGGAAATCCTCTGGAGTAGGACTTCCAGCGCAGAAACGGGTCCTCATGGCTCCCCTGAAGTGCAGAAAGGGGCTGTCCAGCCACTTGCTAGGTCTGAAGTGGGGCTGACCCATGAGAAGGATGTTGGTGGCAGACAACAAGGAAGTGGGGGCTCCTCTCCAAGCGCTCACACGACCATGCCACTGCAGAGCCCTCGGTCAGAGCCCCACCAGAGTCCCCACCCAACTGAGATCGGCGTCTCAACCCCTGCACAGCCGCAGGAGCAGCAGACTGTTGCCGAGCCCTCACAGCATCGCAACCCCAGAGGACGCCCGCCAAAGGTGTCGAGACAGGAGCAGCAAGAAAGTGAGCAAGGGGCCTCCACATCTGCTGAAGCCACAGGGGAAGCACCAAGTAGGAGCACGCGTAAGAGGAAGATAATGCATAAGTAGTCACAAGGGTAGTCACTTGGGTGTAATGTTGTGTTTAATTTTCAAAAGCCATCAGTTGCTTATTGTGATAAAAAATTCTGATGGCAAACTGTTGCAGTTGTGGCGTGTGTCATTTCGCTAATGGGACTTCCACATTGAGGGCTTAGGGCGACTTGCAATTGTCAGTATGGTAGTCAGAGAGATAGGAATCCGCAGGTTCTTGGCCATTGTCGATGGTCTGATAAGAAGGTGCGAGGCAATAGTGTTTGATTGTGCAGGCTAAGCAAATCTGGCCAAGATGAGTGCGTCCCTTGCATCCCGGGCAGCAATGTAGTCGCACACTGGTGCCTTCTGGCCTGTGCAGCTTCAGGTGGCTGAGTAGCAGCTTGGCGCTCCTGTTGTTGCTGCTGGTGTTGGTAGTGCTGTTGTTCATGGTTCTGCTGCTGCCGCGGCTGGTCTTCGTTCGAATCTGATGTCCAGGAGGAAAGGAAATAAATGGTTCCCATGCTTCTGGTATATGCCTCAGTTGAGGAAGCGCTCAGTCAAGGTGGTGAGAGGGGTTTCCCAGGAGGTCACACTGGAGATGGGTGTCAGGCTCCAAACTTCCACAACAATGAGTAGGCCTGCTAATAGTTCCCCCAGACCTGAGACAACAAAGTTCTGCCACCTGCAAATGATGATTGGTGAAAACTCCTTTGTAATGGTGGAGCTGCAGCTGTTAGTAAGCAGTCCACTTGTGAGGCCGCCAGGTTTCACTGGCATGTTCCAGAGGAGACGTGCAGGACATTGGAAAAGTGGTAAAATCAGAAAGGCCTCTCAAAATGGGATTATAGAGGCACTTAACTGGTTGTTAAGGGCCTTAAGGGCCTATCCGGCCTCTTGGAGGCGGGATGAAAACGGGATCAGAAAGCACGCATTTGGGAAAATTGCTCAGATGCGGGACGGAGGTGGGATTGAGCCCACCCGCCATTTTTTGCGATTTTACCACCTTACACGCCTCCAATCCCGCCTCCTCGGGCCTGGAAAAATCGAGCCCATTATCTCTGACTCCATTTCTTTGGAGTGCCTTGAATTTTATGACAAGGCTGGGGTATGTAAAGGAGACTGTTGTGATGATTTGATAGCTGATAGATTTAAGTGCTTTCCTCAACCAAAAGGAAGGCTATCTTCTTCGATCTTAGACAAGCAGAACCAATTCGAGATCTAGCAGCAGAAATCTCATTTTACACAGTTGGTTGGCGATCTAAACAAATGGTGGAATTTTCTACTCTTGGGCTTTTAATGAACCTCCTAATGAATGTAAAGAATACGTGCTAGCAGACACAGAATAAATGCTTACTTTTTCCAAGTTGAATTCATGAGTCATTAGGTGTTGATTCGTGGCAATAAATTATAACATATTCTGCATAATGCATTGGACTATTGTATACTTTTCATCTTATTAGATTTTGCTAAATTAACCCTGTAAGAATTATTGTACACTACTTAATTACATATGGCTTTCAGTAATGATATGACACAATGATGCTTAAAAAACAAATCCTGCTGCTGCATGTTGTGTACTTAATAGGGAGCCAACCACATTACTGTATTTTGTACAGTTGTAGAAAATCTCATTACAGTTCATTTTTTAAAAATTTCTTTCACTGTTTTTTTTTTCACATTTAACACCAGTCTCCCCACTGGAATGTTTTGACAAATAGTGGGTTGATGTTGGCTGATTAATGATGAACCTTATCATAACTATTTGATAACTGTGAAGATCCTCTGTAGGTCAAGTGATATTAGATAAATGCTAATGTGCCAATGTTCAGCAATCCAGTAAGCAAATTCGTACCACTGCAATTTTATCTCTAAGTAAAACATATAGCAGCTCTTAATATGCTAGGTGTTTGCATAAGTGATGCCAAATTCATGTTTCTTTCCCGAAAGTTGTTTTTCTCTCTTCCATCATATTACACTATATAAGTCATTTGGCTGTGCGGAGCATCACATTTGAGGCTGATCTTTCCTCACCCAATGTCCACACTTGGACACCTATCAGCAGGATTCCCAGAACAGCAACAGAGGTGGGAGCTCTGATTGTAGTGCCCCTGCTGGTATCTTAGATGAGATCCCAGGTGAGATTAACATTTTGCAGATTACACACCATTAGTGGATGTAAATTCCAGTCCTCTCACCGTTCAGTGGCTGAAAGAATGTTAACACACGAATTTGGACTAAAGGTGGAATCATAAAAGGTAAGAGGTAACAGCTGATGATTAGACTTAGTACTGAAGTAGGCAGCAACTTAGATTATTTTCTTGAGTCTTCAAGTGGAGTTTGAATCACAAACTTCTGAGGCAGAGGTGAGCATGCTACCAACTAAGCTCTGCTACTTCCTTAATTACTTCATCTTCTAATTTACTCTTTTTAATCTCAATGGTGTCCTATGTTCTGGGCTTTGTTCCTTCACTTTAGTTTCTCAATAATAAAGAAAAACAACATCATAAGATATTGCAATGAGAGTTTGTGTATCACCCATGTGACAGGATAATGACCATATTTTTTGGATAGAGGAGTAGAAATTCAATAACTTTCACCCAGTTTTGGGGGGCTAAATCGGCATTCCACATACCAACTTTGTGGTGGGATGCCCCACGCTGGAAGTGCGCATGAAATGCGGCGGCTACCATATTGGATAATCACTCCTTAGGCTTCCCTGGCAGCCATCTGTAGAGTACAATTATCACTGAAAAGCTTAGAAAAACAATATTTTGGAAACATTGGGCTCGATTTTGCCAGGCCCGAGGAGGCGGGATTGAAGGCATGTGAGTTGTTAAAATTGCCAAAAATGGTGGGCAGGCCCGATCCCGCCTCCATCCCGCCTCCGAGCAATTCTCCCAAAAGCATGTTTTCTGACTCCCTTTCCATCCCGCCTCCAAGAGGCGGAATAGGCCCTTAAGGCCCTTAACAACCACTTAATAGCCTCTATAATCCCATTTTGAGAGGCCTTTCCGATTTTTAGTCATTCCCCCCATCCCTCACGCCTCCTCTGGAACACGCCAGGTAATGCTGGCGGCCTCACAAGTGGATTGCTTACGAACAGCTGCAGCTCCACCATTACAAAGGAGTTTTCACCAATAATCATTTGCAGGTGGCAGAACTTTGTTGTTTCAGGTCTGGGGGAACTTTTAGCAGGCATACTCAGTGTTGTGGAAGTTTGGAGCCTGACACCCATCTCCAGTGTGACCTCCTGGGAAACCCCTCTTCCCACCTTGACTAGGCGCTTCCTCAACTGAGGCATATACCAGAAGCATGGCGACCATTTAATTCCTTTCCTCCTGGACATCAGATTCGGATGAAGACCAGCCGCGGCAGCAGCAGAACCATGAGCAACAGCAGCACCAACAGCAGGAGCATCAACAGGAGCGCCAAGCTGCTAGTCACCCACCTGAAGATGCACAGGCCAGAAGTCGCCAGAGCGCGACCATATTGCTGCCCAGGATGCAAGGGATGCACTCATGTTGATCACATTTGCTTAGCCTGTACAATCAAACACTTTTGCCTCACACCTTCTGACCAGAGCATCAACAATGGACAAGAACCTGCGGATTCCTATCACTCTGACCACCATACTGACAATTGCAAGTCGCTCTAAGTCCTCAATGTGGAAGTCCCATTTACGAAATGACACAGGCCACAACTTCAACAGTTTGCCATCAGAATTTTTTATCACAACAAGCAACTGGTGGCATTTCAAACATAAACACAACATAAAACCCAAGTGACTTGTGACTACTTGTGCATTATCTTCCTCTTACGCGTGCTCCTACGTGGTGCTTCCCTGTGAGGGCTCGGCAACAGTCTGCTTGACAGCACCTTGCTGCACAGCACCTTGCTGCACTTCAGGGGGGCCATGAGGACTCGTTTCTGCACTGGAAGTCCGACTCCAGAGAACTTCCATGAAGGTCTGGTTTCTATGCTCAGTAGCTGACCATCGCTCCTCAGGAGATGCCACTCTATTCTGAACAATGACCATGTTTTCTACACTCTGGCGACTTAGCTCCTCCATGGCCGTAGCCATCCTCTCCTCTACGGTAGCCATCCTTTCCACGGAGGTTGCCATCCTTTCCGTGGTGATGCGTTCATGCGCTAATACCTCCACAAAGGCTCTGCTCATGTTAGTGATGGACTCCTCCATTCGCTCGACACTTGCAGTGACCCTGGAGACAAAACCTGCCAGAGACTCCTGCACCTGTTCCTGGAGTTCCAGCATCGCTCTCGTTCTGGATGGACCCGGAGGCACAAGGTCGACATGCAACTGAGCCGAGCTGGCAGAGTCCTGCACCCTCCGATGAGGACTCTCCGCTGCTGTCCCTGTCTCCACCATCTGCTGATACTCACTTGTGAGCTGTGATACACCAGGTGCCAACACTACTCTATCTCGCGAAGGTCCCACCGAGTTGTGAGTGTCTGCGCTGGTGCTGGGTGCACTGAATTCTGCTGAGGCTGCGCCCTCAGAGGTTGTAGCTTCCTCTGAGGAGTCTGAAAGCTCAGGCTCTTCCTCCTGGACAGTGGGGATGGGGGCTTTCGATGTTCCTGTGGGGGAGTAAAGGAAAGAGTTAGAGATGTCAGGTCAAGGTTACATTAACATTGAATAGTGCAGATGATCATAAGTCAACCTGTTAGAGCATCAGATTCATTATCAGTGACTCATGCAATGTCAATGAGAGAGATGCCAAACTATTCTGTCACCAGCCTGCTGCGATGCGCCCATCTGTCCGTCCCCCGATTGGGAATCCTCCTCGATCCCGGCGATTTCCAGGGCCGCCTCCTCCAGGCAGTGAGCTGGGCTACTGAGGCTGGCCCTCCTCCTGTCATGGCTCTTTCCCTCTTATTGTGGGCTCTCTTTTCCTGCAATGAGGGACACAAGTGGAGTTTGAGTTAGAATGAAGGAGTGAGTGTAGATAATCCATAGCATAGATGCTTAGAAGGATACAAAGGACCATCCTTGTGTGTTGAAAGTTGTTGTTGTCATGGCATCACAGTGATAGGGAGTGTGATGGCTGCATGGTCGAAAAGTTAAGTGAATGTGACCTTCGAGAGAGAGGGAATGGGTAGGGGTGCAGGCATGTAAATGTCAAGTGGCATGTGAAGGAAGAGGTTGGCAAAGCAGAGTGCTGGTGAGGAGAGGCGATGGGGATCAGATTGAGGGTGATGGGAAAGTCATACTCACTTTTCCTGTGCGGAGAAGATCATGAAACCTCTTCCTGCATTGCAGCCAGGTTCTGCGGCTCAGCGAAATGGAGTTGACCTCCTGGGCCACTTGCAGCCACACAGCTTTTGTCTGCTGCGGTGGCTTTTTTCTCCCTGAGGAAGGGAAGAGCACCTCCTTATTACATCTGGCTCCGTGCACCAGAGCTTGGAGGGAGGGCTCATCAAACCGAGGTGCACACTTTTGCTTGATCGTGAACATTGTCGGGAAATCAACACCTTCATACAATTTGCAGAGCCTTTGCAGTCTCCAGAGGAAGCAAGGCTGCTTATAGGTCTTAAATCCAGCAGCATTGATGACGTCATCGGAGGCGACTTTCTGTATGAAAAGACTCATTGGGCCAGGTGTTCCCACACGCAGGAAATCAATTGCCCAATTAGGGCAAAATCCCACTTTTTCAGCACTTCACTTAGGAGTCGGGGTGCTGACACGATTTCCACCTGACACGCCCCAGCCCAACCACACTGACAAAATCCAGCCCATTGCCTCTAATGTCTATATTTTGTAAAAGATTTATAGTTTTAAGGGTTTTATATGGTTAAAATTTTGGGATAGAATTTCCATGGGGATTGTCCTGACCTTCCACCATTGACGGAAACCCTGAAGTATTGGCATGAACGACCATGCACACCATTTTTCTCGGGTTTCCCCCGATCCTCTGCCGAAGTTGCGGTGAGAAATTGAGAGAACCTCAGTGGAAATTCCAGCCCATTGTATTTATTTTGGACATTGACTTACAATACATAATTTGCTTTGAAAAAATTATGTCTTGATTCCAGTTCTCTTTTGTGTTCTTTCATCATGTCTGCTAATTTATTACATTATGATAATACTGAGTCCTTGGTAAAATAGATGAGACGGAAATTGTAGATCACGGGTTAGAGCCTTTTTCAATGGCGAGGAAGATTCACTTCAAGGCAGAGTGTTTGTTGGTTCTTTTGCAGATGACCTTGACAGACAGGAAAGTGAGATTTAATTTTACAACATGATAAAATAAGTACCTGACTTACACGCCTAATGACAAAGTCTTTGAATATTGATGATTAATAAGCTGCAGTACTACTTAATTCATAGCTTCTATTGCTCAGGAGAGGAGAGGATGCGGCAATAAATAGCCCTTGCCTCAGTATTTAGTCAAGGAGCAAGATTCTTTTGATGCTAAGCACACTCCAGATGAATGAGGGATTGGGAAGGGGTTTATTGCTGTTTTGTTACATTTTAGGAGTTGAAGATATAAAAAAGGATAATACACTAGAGGCAGTGTGTTATGATAGTGGAAGATATGAATCTCATAATCATGAGCACCACAGATATGAGTGAGTTATGACAGTCTTTTTTTATCACTGCTAGAACTATGCTGTTATGTTCTAAATTTTTGTCTGCATGTCTTTTAAAATGCATTCTGAAATGTGTCACAAAATGCAAGACACCAACGGGTTGAATTTCCTCCGGGTTTCTCCCTCTCTGCCCCATAACTTTGGTGGAAGTTCGACAGAAATCCTATTTACGGTGGGGGAGCTCGAGAAGCCGCAAGGAAATTCACCCCCTAGATGATATGTAACTATGATTGAATGTTATTTTTATTTTCATAACAGTCAGGGGTAGAATTTCTGTCCGGGTTCTTCCAACCGTCCACCTTAACTTTGGTGGGAGACCCGGTGGAAACGCTGGAGAAATGGCACAAACGGCCATTAAAGATGTTTCTCCGGTATTTCTGCTGATCTTCTGCAGAATTTCCAGCCATTAGGTTTCATTTTCCGAGGGAGTGAAAATCCTCATGTCTGAAGGTGATGAGGGTTAATTTTCCAATTAAATGCTCCAAGCATGAAACCTTGCCTGCTGGGAGCGCATATTGGAAAATCATGTGCATGCAGCCCATTATTTTCCATCCACTTTCCGTCAGGAGTACATTATTAAATAGACAGAAAATTGTGTGCTAAATGTGCTCTATTTTCCAATATTCATTCTCAGTAGGAAATGGTCCACACCTGGGACATGCAATCGGAGACTCTTTCACTCGTGTATGCAACATTCATGTATAGGCACTAAGCTCTTGACTACCTTCCCAGCTCAACTGAACTTTTCAACTCATCTCCCTTCGTAATTAGTTTAAATGAACCTTTATTCCATGGGTAAATTATGGCCTGGTCCTCGAATTTCCCTGTAGTTGTTCCCGCTCTGAAGTCGTAACTTCACCGGAAGCGCAGCACAAACCCTGTATACACACAAACGAGGGCCCAGAAATTGATCTCGCTCTGTTCCCGCGGGGGTAAGGAGCAGGCGCGATCTCTCACTCCGCGTTGGCTTTTTCAGATCCAGCTCGCACGAACTTGATGTTCTAGACATCAGCTGGGCAGTGCTTGCGTATCCCACCGGCGTAGTGAATTCGTGCGAGCTGTGGGATCACGTGACTCAGTTAGAGCCAATGGCAGCACACCATCTTCCATTCATAAGTTTCACATACGTGCTGTGAAAGCTATGAATCTTACACCCCCCCAAAATAACAGCTAAACCTCAATTAAATTTTAAAAAACCATCAGATTAATAAAATAAGTATAGTTAAATAAATTAACCATTTTAAACAAAAAATTAAATTTTTGAAAAAATTTAAAATCTTTTAAAAAGTTATAAAAATAAACTTACCTGTCTTTAAAGTCTCTAAAAAAGATATACCTGTTAAAAAAAATTCAAAATAATACTTAATTCACTACTTACCTTGTTAAAAGTGGGTCTTACTCCTCCTTTTTTCATTTCTAAAATCTTCCGTCCTTACCTGCGCGTCCAAAGCACTAAGTGCACAGCGTGCGCGCAGCCTGTAGCGCGCACGCGGTGCACCGAGGAACCGCCCCCTTTTCCAAAGACCAAGTGCCGGTTTTCAGCGCGTGCGCAGTGCATGCAGAAAACCGGCAATTGGAGAGAGAATACGCGAGAGTACGCAGTGCGTACTCTCGCGTAGCGGCATCAATTTTTGGCCCGAGATCTCTGCCACACTTCCGATTAAGTTACGATTGCAGAGCGGGAGCAGCTCCAGGAAATTACGGATTCTGGTCTCTCAATGTACAATGTAATGTTGGCAAAAAAGCTACACTTTGTAGTCCATTTAGGCACAATTGATTGGGATATTTATTTCTAAATCATTTAGGTGAGCTGTATGTAATAAAGATGGGAGTTTAATGTGATATATAACTTAACCAGTCTGGTCAATACATTATTGATGTGAGCATAAAGACAGTTTAATAAATATTAGCAATAAAGTTATCATTCCAATTCAATGCAGTTTCTGTAAATATTTCAAGAGAACAGCAACAAGATGACTCAAATTGCAGGATAGAATTAGAGATCTTTGGAAGAATCAGAATACCAGAAGTGTCATGCAAGTTCCTTCAGAAAACTGAATCACAGAGAGTCACAGTCAACAGTACACCATATGGAGCCTCAGATTGCTGCAAAGAAAGTTGAGAGGAATGAATGTCACACTTTGTCTTCAAACAAGCTGGGTTTACACCTTAAACAAGTAATTACATAGAATTTACAGCACTGAAACAGGCCATTCGGTCCAATAGGTCTATGCCGGTCTTAATGCTCCACATGAGCCTGTTTCCACTCTACTTCATCTCACCCTATCAATGCGTAATGTTGTGCTTAGGTAGCTTAAGATAAATTCTATAGAGACTATTGCCTGTCTTGTTGCATCTGGCCTTTCCATTCTTTGCTGTTACAGTTGTCTTTATTGAGACCATTGTGGGGGGGGGGTTTCAACTGCTGGCTGCATGTTTCTCACCTGAAAAAGGGGTGGCGACCGGTTGAAAATCAGCTGGGGGGTGGGGGGGAAGCAATTTCTAACCCTCGCAGCAAGGTGCCCATTTGACGCCCGGATCCTGCCAATGGCATTCAAATGAGGCCCAAACCCAAAAATGGGCTGGGCCTCCCGGTGCCAGCCTAGGCGAAGGAGCGCATTTTGGCCGGAAGTCAAATGCCCACCGCCCACCAACCACCAGCCCCCCCCCTCCCCCACACTAGTCTGTCTCTGAATAATATGATGTTACTTCCAATTTTCCTAATTTTATGCATACTGTCACTATGTGGACTTGCCAGTGAATCAGTGCAAATCAATTAGAAAAGCTTAATAACTGAAGCTATAAAATGATTATTTGCGGTTGATTTTTGATCTCCTCACATCTTTTGCAATCACATTAGAAGGTCAAAGTCTAGTTATATTTCAGAAATGTTATTGCAATTTTAAATAAGGTTATCTATCTTCTAGTGGTTAGGCCAAATCCCAATGTAATGACACAAG
Organism: Squalus acanthias; assembly: GCA_030390025.1. Lineage (NCBI taxonomy): Eukaryota > Metazoa > Chordata > Chondrichthyes > Squaliformes > Squalidae > Squalus > Squalus acanthias. The sequence goes on along the minus strand of CM059426.1, from coordinate 134,913,128 downwards.
ACTGAAACATACAGCTTATTAATTGCTGTAAAACTAAAATAGCGTGGTATAGAATCTTCTTTCCATACTAACATGATTAGTTAATAAAACAATGCTTCGGTAGACATAGCAGGGTAGGACTCTGTGCTTAATGCAGATTGCAGGCTTCCCCCAAGGCCAGGGCATCATTGTCTGCACCCATGTCACCCTGCTGGTTCCTTCACATGAGCCCACTGCTTTCATGAATCGCAAAGGCTTCCACTGTATTAATGAGCAACTGGTGTGTGATCACCAGCAACGCATTATGCATGTCTGTGCCCACTTTCCAGGCAGCTGCCATTTATATTGCGGTAATCCTCCATCCCTTCCACTCCTCACCCTTGCACAGCAGGTGAGAGTCTGGCTGCTTGGGGCCAAGGGCTATACACTACACACTTGGCTCATGACCCCTCTCGGTAACCCATGCTCAGTGGCAAAACTGTGCTTCATTCAAATCCACGCATCAACTGTCCAAGGCTGAGGAGATGGTGGAGCCCAGAGCCTGAATTGCCCCAGTATGAACATCCTTGAGAGATATTATTACTGGTGCCACAGGCTTTTGCAAGGAGGGCCGCGCTACATTTAGGTGACTACATGCTTCATGGTTGTCATTGAGCAAACCATTGGAGTCTTCAAGAAATGACTCGGCTGCCTGGACAGGTCTGGCAACTTCCTCTAATACAGCTCAGAAAGAATGTCCTGTGCCAGTGGATTGCTGCATGTTGCATAACTTTGCACTGGAAAGGGGACAACACATGGAGCCACCACTGGACAAAGACCTTCAGCAAGACAAGGGAGGTGACACTGATGACATCGAGGATGGTGAAAAAGCAGGAGAACTTTGCACCCGCCTGCAGCCAGACCTCTACGGCAGCAGCTCATTGAAGAGCCTTTCAGCTCAGCTGAACAATCCCTGCTCTGCTGCATTAACAATCATGTCCAACATCTGTCCCAATCCTTTCACCATCCAAAACAAATACATCTGCCCAGAGGCCAGCATTGATATTCATGTCACCTGGCATTTCAGTTACCAGCTACTGCAGGAATACTCTACACACAAATATTTCAAAAATGTTTATCATTTTACTGGCATACACAAATCCCTAGACACTAATAACCAGGTGTGAGCCCACAATTCTAGTCTTAAGCAATCTCTTACTTACTCTACTGTTCTTACGAGGGGCTTGCTCCAGTGGCCTGAGCATGGGAGTTGCCAGGCTACTGTGACTCAGACGAGGGCTCTTGAGATGCTTGTGACCAGGAAACTTTTGGACCTTGAACTTGAGAGGCACAGCTGCAAATTGTAGCAACTCGGCAGATACTGGGGCAATCTGGCCCAGCTGACTTTCTGGCTCGAGGACAGGCATTGGTTGAGGATGTGGAGATGATGCAGATGTGCTGTCTTCCTGAGGGAGAGCAATTTGTTATTTGTCTAATTGCACAACTGCCCCTGCTATCGGTCTGTGGCCAGTATTCCCACTGCTCTCCGGGAGAACTGACTGTAGGAGATCTGTGATTCAATTGAAGATCCTATCCATTCAATCTCCCAGCCTGTCCAAGGCTGAGGAGATGGTGGAGCCCAGAGCCTGAATTGCCCCAGTATGAACATCCTTGAGAGATACTATTACTGGTGCCACAGACTTCTGCAAGGAAGGCCACGCTACATTGAGGTGATTACATGCTTCATGGTTGTCAGTAATGCATTGATGCCCTGGGGTATCTGTCATCCACCTGAAAGAAAGAGGACCTCCTTCTTACTCTTCACTTGCTCCATGAGGACCTCCACGGCTGTATCGGAGAATTGGCTACTCTGGCCGGCATCATGCTGCCTACTATCTCAGTAATGCGCTGTCCACCGACTACCTTGGAAAGCGCACTTCCCCTTTAAGAGCTGCAGTATGCCTTTTAAGTGGAGCTGGGTCACCACATTTCCTGCCTTCTCAAATGGTGTGTTGCCTATAAACTGCGTGATTACTGCTGGCAGCTCACCTGTTATATTTAAATGAGGACCTACTACTAAAATCAATCGGGCCTCCCACTGTCGTCATTAGGTGGGTGGAGTAGAGACTCTGAGCACCCCTCACCCGATCTGCATGACATACGAAAATTGACCCTAATGTGTTTAAAGTAAAAGCAGTATTTTTGTTTCACTTTTCTTCTTATTTTTGAAATTTGTCGATCGACACATTAAAATAATTCCTGTTAAAAATTGATGGCTATACTGACGAACATTAAATCAATTCAAAAAGTACCCAGACAGATATGTAGAAAGTGCTTGGCCTCTAATTGCTAACAAAAATAGAACTTCAGCTAATATTTTCCATTCATGCCATTTAAAAACTGCAACTGTTATTAGATGTGCATTAACTAGATGTCCCTTTTGCAGATCTTCCTAGCAATTATGCTGCTGAAGATCCTTTTGAATAATGCTTTACCTTTTGCAAATCATATAAAAAAAAAGACTTTCAAAGTGGTAATTGCAGCCTCAGGATCAAACCCATGAAAACACGACTCTGTCTTGTGGTAGTAGATGAAAAGAGAATTTAAGTGCCAGAATTCTGAGCACTTCTTAGTTCCGAATAAGAGTCTGTCCATAGCGGTAAAGACTGAACTAATACTTGCTCTTAATAGGCACTAAAATGCTGTCTAAATCAAAAATACATTGAATAGCAAGTCGCAAAGGGAAATATGCACACTGGTGTAGTCAAAGTTGCTTCTGAGTTTTGGGGTCAATCAATTTTTTAATAACATGCTAGAGGGACCTAATATGTGTTATACTTAATCTGGCAGTGCTTAATGCTTCCAGAAGGTATGAAAACTAGAAAATGTTTAAGTCTGAAACGTTGATGCACTTCGCCTTCATGAACATGGAAATATGGCAAAATTAAACAAATATTTCCATGTGCGACTTCTTGCATTTTAACATTACATTTCACAAACCATTTAAAAACTTTTTTATCCCCTTCAGTTTAAATTAATTGTCTGGTGTCATGCATCATTTCCACAGCTGAAATAATGGGTAGGTAATCTGTTGCCAGTCCTCTATCAATGTGGGCTGTTTGAATCCTGCCACTGCATCATTTAGAATCCAGAATAACAACAGAAAACGCTGGAAAAACTCAGCAGGCCAGGCAACATCCGTGGAGAGAGAAACAGAGTTAACGTTTCAGGTCGAAGACCTTTCGTCAGAACTGGAAAACAGCAGGAAATGGAACAGATTTTAAAGCAAGTTTAGGGGCTGGGAAATGGGGGAGTCCCCAATCCCCATCCACCACCACCCTCCTCCGCCTGGCTGAACTTGTTCCAAAATTGAACAACTTCTCCTTTGACTCCACTCATTTCCTCCAAATCAAAGGTGTTGCTATGGGTACCCGCATGGGTCCTAGCTATGCCTGCCTTTTCGTGGGATATGTGGGACACTCTTTGTTCCAGTCCTACTCGGGTCCCCTCCCTCACCTCTTTTTCTGGTACATTGATGACTGTATCGGTGCCGTTTCCTGCTCTCGCCCTGAACTAGACAATTTCATTCACTTTGCTTCCAATTTTAACCCTTCCCTCACCTTCACATGGTCCATCTCTGACTCTTCCCTTCCCTTCCTCGACTTCTCCGTCTCCATCTCTGGGGATAGGTTATTGACAAACATTCACTACAAGCCCACTGACTCCCACAGCTACCTGGACTGCACTTCCTCCCACCCCGCTTCCTGTAAGGACTCTATTCCATTCTCCCAGTTTCTCCGTCTTCGCCGCATCTGCTCTGACGATGCCACTTTCCATACCAGTGCTTCCGACATGTCTTCCTTTTTCCTCAACCGAGGATTCCCCTCTACTGTGGTTGACACGGCCCTTGACCGTGTCCATTCTATCTCCCGCACTTCTGCCCTCACCCCTGCCCCTCCCTCCCGGAACCACGATAGAGTTCCCCTTGTCCTCACCTTTCACCCCACCAGCCTCCACATTCAATGGATCATCCTCCGCCATTTCCGCCACTTCCAGCGTGATCCCACCACCAAATGCATCTTCCCCTCACCTCCCCTTTCAGCATTCCGCAGGGACTGCTCCCTCCACGACACCCTAGTCCACTCCTCAACCACCCCCAGCACCCTTCCCCTTCGCCCGACACTTTCCCGTGCAAGCGCAGGAGATGCAACACATGCCCTTATACCTCCCCCCTTCCCACTGTCCAGGGCCCCAAACACCCCTTCCAGGTGAAACAGCGATTTACTTGTACTTCCTGCAATTTAGTATACTGTATTCGCTGCTAACGATGTGGTCTCCTCTACATTGGGGAGACCAAATGCAGATTGGGTGATCGCTTTGCGGAACACCTCCGTTCAGTCAGTAAGGGGGACCCCGAGCTCCCGGTGGCCTGTCACTTTAATTCTCCGCTCCACTCCTACTCTGACCTCACCATCCTCGGCCTCTTAGATTGTTCCATGGAAGCTCAGCATAAGCTCGAGGAACAGCACCTCATCTTTCGTTTAGGCACTCTACAGCCCTCTGGACTCAACATAGAGTTCAACAATTTTAGATCATAACCCCGGCCCCCATCACATATATATATATTTTTATTTTATTTTTATATCCACCCTTTTGTTTGGCCTTTTTTTCTTCCCTCCCAGAAGCTGGCAGATGTCCTTCATTCTGCCAGCGCATTTCACACTTCATCTAGAGCCATCCTTTGTCCCTCAACCTGTCACATTACCACCTCCTCTTGCCTTGAATATCTCTTAATGTCTCTCAATGTCTCTTAATCTCTCCTGCTTTCTATCCTACCACTGACCTTCCCTTTTGTTCTTTCTTCCCCCCCCCCCAGCCTTTTCCCAGCATTATACTTGATTTAGATCTATTTCATTTCCTGCTTTTTTCCAGTTCTGACGAAAGGTCTTCGACCTGAAATGTTAACTCTGTTTCTCTCTCCACGGATGCTGCCTGGCCTGCTGAGTTTTTCCAGCGTTTTCTGTTGTTATTTAGAATCCAGTGTTGCCTTTACATTGCAATACAATAAAGTGCTTTGAGATCAGGATAAAACTCTTCGGCCGTGATTTTTCCGTCGCTCAGAGGGTGGTTTCGGAGGCGGGTCAGTTGTTAAATTCGAAATGATTGACAGCGGGTTGGAAACCCATTGCAAACCCGCCTCCATGTAAGTTTCCAAAGTGTCGAGTCTGAGATTTCAGAACAGACCCGACACCAAGCGGTGGGTGAAGTATTTAAGATATTTAACTGCTTGTTAAGTGCTTGTTAACTGCTATTTTGCCAGCATTTTTCTATTTTCCCACTTTTTTAATGGGGTTCCCGCCGTTCGGAGATCACGTCAGGTAAGTAGGTCGGGTTCTCTATGTCTCCCCATTGCTGTGAATAGGTGACAGCTGCAAAAGTGGTATGAAAGCTACCATTTCACAGCTGGTCACTTTCCAATGTCAGAAGCTTGAGCCTTCAGGACTTGGAAGAAACTTTTGAGCTGTATGCAGTTTGGAAGTGTTTGGAGTAAACTCTCTATCCACTGTCACCTCCTTGGAGCAAGCTCTCTCACCATTGACAGATCGCTTCTGTCATCTCAACTTCAGCTGCCATATATTCCAGCAACATTGGTGTCCTTGAAAAAATCTCACCTTGGTACTCGGAATCCCTCCACGATCAGCCCCAACACCAACATCACCAGGCACACCAACATCACCAACAACAACACCAACCTTCTCCGCAATCACCTAATGCTGCACAGGACACAGGGCATCAGCACCCGACCACATTGCTGCTCGGGAGGCCAGCGATGGCATCACCATGGCCAGATTTACTTCACTTGACGCTGTACACCCTGGCTGCCACATGATGTGCCAGGTTAACACCACCCCACACCATCACCATAAAGCATCCCTACAATGACCAAGACGTTCCTTTCATGCTCATGACCATTGCGGGGATACCGTTATGTCTCACCATTCACTGCAACTCACTAAGAACTTCCAAAGGTGAGCACAGATCTGCACAATAAGGCATAGTGTTGAAAATAAAGATTTCAATGTTTGACAACACATTAACAGAAATTTTTCATGAACATTGCATAAGACGCCCAAGTGCTTACTCTTGTGTGTTGTTAGTTGGAACGATTGGACTAGGATGAGGGTGAGTGTGAGGGGTGGCTAGTGAGATGGGAAAGTGGGAAAGTGATAATGTAGATAGAGAGGGATGGGTGGAGGTGCAAGGTAAGTTGGTGTGAGTAAGGATGTGGCAGGAGTAGGGTGGGGAAGGCAGAGTGATGGGGATGTGATGAGTGGCACAGCAGGATGAGGTTGAGTGTGGCTTTGCAGTAACATTTTGTGATCTACTAAGATCATTGAAAGGTTTGCGCCACTGCAGCCTGGTCCTCCTAACGACATCCCTGCTTGTGCCCTCCTGTGCAATGTGCAACCAGGCTGCGTTGGTCTCCTGTGGAGGTCTCTTCCGCCCATTGGAAGGGAAGAGGACCTCGCTGTGTGCTGTGACTCCCTCCATAAGCATATGGAGAGAGTTATGGGAGAGCCTGGGTGCAGCCGTCCACCTTTGTGCAGTGCTTGTCAGTGTTTGCAGCACCTCAATGCTGCAGAACACTGACAGAACAACTGTCAAAATGAATGTGAACATGGTCCCTTTAAGGAAACCGGCTGATGACGCATCATCAAATGAAGTCATCAGACCCGCTTTCTTTTAATTGGCCGGGAACCCTGCAGGGCGGGCTTAACAAGCCATATTAACGGAAAATCCTTTTGACAGAGCGGCTGCAGCCGGGAGTGGGACCAGAACCTGCCAACCGGCACGCCCCCAGCGAACCCGCCTCCGCTGGGAAAATCCAGCCCTTCCTCTCTACTATGCACTTATCCCTCTATTATCGCATTATGTTTATATTATCTTTAACACATACTTCCTTGTGTGTAAGTGAAAATGCAACGTACAAGGTATTGGGACAGTAAAATTGATAAGGTGGTTTCAATGAGTGATTATTGAAATTGATCCTAACCCTGATTAGCGTGTATTGTGAGGAACAGATATTTCAGAGCATTTCAATACATCATACGAGACGTGGGCCTGCCAAGTTAGGGCCAATTTTACGAATATTCATTCATGGCTCCGAGCCTCGCCTGCCAGAAGTGTATATCGAAGATTCGGGGGGTGAGCGGGGGTCCAACCTACAATTTCCTGATATGTGCCTCCATCAGGAAACTTAGCCCTGTTGAGTCCAATTTTAAAGAAACCTAAACCGGCTACATTTCCTCCCTACTTTCCCCCCCGCCACCCCCACCTCCAATTGGATGCAAGTTAGGCAGGGGGCATTTGAAGTCTGCTCTGCATGGAGCTGGTCTGAAACCACCTATATTTCTGGATTTAGGCCTTTTTAATCAGTCTGACATCAGCTTTGGCTCAGTGGTAACACGCTTGCCTCTGAGTCAGAAGATTGTGGGTTCAAGCCCCAATCCAGAGACTTGTGTATGTAATGTAGGCTGACACTTCAGGGCAATACTGAGGGAGTGCTGCAGTGTCAGAGGTACGTGAGATATTAAACTAATGTCCTGTCTGCTCTCACAGGTAGATGTAAACGATCCTATAGCACTATTTGAAGAAGAGCAGGGGAGTTCTCCTGGTGTCCTTGCCAACATTTATCCCTCAACCAACAGCAGCAAAAAACAGAGTAGCTGGTCATTTATCAGGGAGGGACCTTGCTGTGCATAAATTGTCTGCCGCATTTCCCTGCATTGCAACAGTGACTGTGCTTCAAAAGTAACCATTACCGATAAAGTGCATTGGGATGTCCTGAGGTGCAATATAAATGCAAATTAATTTTTCTTAATTGAAATGAAATTGAGTAGACCAAACTCAGCTCTTATTAATCTGAGTCCACAGCACAACGTTGCCCCAATTTGACACTGTAGCTTATGTCACAAGAATGGTTATGTGTGGAATAGAAATGCAACGCTATTACATTAACAGGTGCTCTTCTTAGGGTAAGCTGAAGCACATTGGAGGAAGATTTCCTCTGTTCGCAGGTTATAGTGAAATTTTAAACGTGTTCTTTTTGCATGTGCTTGCAATTATGTGGTAACTAAGGAACTGTGGAAACCTTTCATTACTGTTTGGCATATTAGTGAGAGCTTTGCATCTAACTGTGCTACCCCTGAGCTGCGAGTACTTGACTGTGAAAACTGGGTACGACGGAGGTGAATGTCCGCAGAGGTTCCACTGGACGTCCTGCATAACATTGACAGGAGAGCCACGGAAATCCTGGAGGAACGACGTTTACGCTATTTTTCCAGAGTTTCTGCGGCTCTTCCACCAAAGTTATGGCAGATGAGTAAGAAGATGTTTACAAGTTTAGTATAACCAGCAAACAGCAGGAATTCTCTTCCAATGCAGATGGGCAGGAGAACTGGTGTGGAAATTCACCCCAACATGTCTAAAGTTTTCTATCCCCTCATATTTTTGTCATTCAAAATGCAAGCAAAATTCACCATTTTAAGGAAAAGTATATAAATATTTTTGATCTCTTTGCTTCTGTTGCAGTTTTCCAGTTAACCAGAAGTGAAAATATTCATTCACAAAGGTGCATAAGCTGCAAAATTAAAATATATTAACTTAATAAACAAACTGCTGCACTTTTGCACAGTGTTAGCTGTGGCTCAGTGCCACTCTTGCCTATGGGTCAAAGGTCGTTGGTTCAAGTTCAACTCCAGAGACTTGAGCACAAAATCGGCTAACATTCCAGTGCTGTACTAAGGGAGTTCTGCAATGTCGGAGGTGCCGTCTTTTGGATGAGACGTTAAACCGAGGCCCGTCTGCTCTCTCAAGTGGACGTAAAAGATCCCATGGCACTATTTCAAAGAAGAGCAGGGGAGTTATCCCCTGTGTCCTGGCCAATATTTCTCCCTCAACCAACATAACAAAAACAGATTATCTGGTCATTTTCACATTGCTGTTTGTGGGAGCTTGCTGTGCGCAAATTGGCTGCCGGGTTTCCCACATTACAACAGTGACTCCACTTCAAAAGTGCATCATTGGCTGTAAAGTGCTTTGAGACGTCCAGTGGTCGTGAAAGGTGCTATATAAATGCAAGTCTTTCTTTTCTCACTCTTTGACTCTGCACAATAAGTGAGAGGCTGGATGCTTGGGGACAAAGACTATACCCACTCTTCTCATGACTCCTCTCAGTAACCCACGCTAAGCAGTTGAACTGTGCTACAGTCGGGCCTACGGGTAAATGGGAGCCCTCAATCAATGAATTGGACAATTCTGGGTCATTCTCCCAATACAGCCCAGAAAGAGTGTCTTGAATGATAATGGTTTGCTGTATGCTGCATAACTTTGATTTTCAATGGGGACATTGATGTCCCAAAGGATGGTGAAAAGGCAGGAGTGCTCCAACATCCAAACACTGTGCGGGGTTGTGTAGAAAGTAAGAGAGATGTGAAGAGGAGTCTTATCTTAACAATCCTGGTAAGCTCATTAAATTTCTTCCTACACAAAATAAGCCCAAAGTAAGCCCAATCTGCACCACAAAAAAATCGTCCCCCACAGTTTCAACATATATATCATTATCCAACAGCTTCAGTGGTGTGTGTGCCTAGAGAAAAACATTACCGATTTTTAACTGCATTAAATAGCGAGTTGTTAATTTTCATTCATTATCCACTTTTGAATAGTGTCATCTAAAAGAATTCATCATATATCACTTTGTAAATTGTTTGACAATTATTATAAGTAAATGAACAATTAAAAAATCTAGAAATTAATTGTTCAGTTGCATGCACCTTGTCAATAACATATCTAATCAAAAAAAATTAAAAGTAGCAATAGTGAAACTAAATATCCAGAAGCAAATTGTTTAAATATTATTATTTAATTTATATGAATTACTACAAAGGTCTTTCTGGACCGATCTGACATTTTCAACATTTAATCATTTAAATTCCCTACTGACATTTCTTTATGAAATATGACTGTCTGAAACAGGGACACATTCTTCTTCACCATTAATGACCATCAAAACAGAGTAAAAAGCATATTGTGAACAAATTGTAGGGGGTGGTGTGGTAGGGTCAGCTTCACCTCTGACTTCAGTGAGTGGTTCGAATCGCTCCCACTCCCCTGGTTCTAGACCTTGTACTTATTTAGGGGTCATGAACAAAGGTGCAGTAGACAACAGGTTTTGATGAAAGAACTTTAACTTTTTATTCAAGAAAAGGTAAATACAACACAAACAATCTTAAAACACACTTAATACTTAAACACAGGTTGGGGAACACACGGTACAGGCGAGGGAGAATTACAGTATACAAAACCCCTTATCCCTCCCAATCCCACTGCCTAGCTAGGTTTGATTCCAGAGGACCAGGAATAATGCTCACCACTCCTTGACAGTTCTTGACAGTTGAGGTATTTCGCGATTTCGGGGTTCACTGGGGTTTTTGGTTGTTGGGGCCTGCCATACCCCGGACGTGGTAGAAGACTTCAGCTGCACTCCAGGTCAGTTTGGGTCTGTCCGCTGATGCGGTAAGGTGCGTATTGGATTGTATCAGGTGAGTACCCAATTTTCTTCGTTAGAGGTAGGGTTTAGAGTTTTTTAAGGGAAAATCTTACCCAGGGGTAAGTCAGGAATAGTTTGTAGCGTGGAAACTTGCGTGTCTTTGGTTTTTCCTGGTGTTGGTCTTTCGGTGGTTGCGACGGCCTGGTTCGCACCTGGTTGGTTGGTGGCGTTGTGTTGGTTGGTTCGTGGGGCCTTGGTTACCGCGAGGTGTTGGGAACCCTTTTCCCAGCCTGGCTTTCGATGGCCTTCTGTTGTGGCATGTTGTGCTTGCGTGCTTTAACTGTTACGAACCAAAACTGCCTCTCTGGACAGCCTTGAACTAACTTTTAGTACTGTAACGAATTGCACTGTCTGAACGAACACCACCACGAGGTTTCTCGGGTTCCTTGTTGCCGCCACCGGTTCCTTGTGTCTGGCATGTAGGAGTTTCTTTTGCTTCGCTTCCGTGTGGCTCTCTTTCTTCGCTTGCTTCTTGGGGGAATAGGCCCCCAATTATACTGTTCAGGTCTATTGTGTTTTTCGCGCCAAAACTGCTTTACTAATCGATTTCGCGTTAAAGTGATTTAGGTTTCAGTTGAGGCCTGTTTATCTTCGCGCCAAATCTCGCTTCTTTTGTCTTAGGTTTTGGCGGACTCGTTAAGTCTGATGACTTTAACTTTGTGTTAACTTGTCCTGATGGCTACCGATGTCTTCCATTGAGACAGGTCCTCTATGTACGCGCCAAATCTCGCTTCTTTTGTCATAGGTTTTGGCGGGCTTGTTAAACAGTTCCTGTCGATATTTGGCTAATCGGTTTTTGATGGGATGATGGGCTATGAAACTGTGTACTGGCAGTTTTATTTGTTAGGAATTGTTTTCAGACTTCCAGTATCCTGTCTGGACCTGGGGATTTCAAAAGGGGTCTTGGTTTATTCAGTTTTGAATGTGTTTGTGATGTTTTGGATGAGGCTCTTCCTCCTTGGTTGGATTGCAGTGCAAACATCTCCCAGACAGCTTGACTTGGTCCCAAAAAACAAAAGCTGTCCACTGCCTCACCACACCCCTTCCCGCAGCCTGTGTTTCTGTGACTGCAGGTTTACCCAATGGCCCTTTTTAAAAGGTAGCTTATCATCCAAAGTCATTTTCCTCAGGGCTTTTTCTTCCTTGATCCTTTCAAAATGTCCAAAACTGAGGTTTTGACCTCAAATTCCTTCATTTCGGTCCCACCATTCCAAATTCGTGTTAAGATCCAAAAATCACCCCCTTTAGGGTTCTATTCGAGTTTCTGGGGGATTTTGCGAAGCCTACAAAATGAGTGCTAAAATAAATAGATGGATTAAATGGGATTTTTTAATATTCTATTATATAGTAAATAGGTGAACCATCTCAAGCTACTAATGATATTGCAGCTGTAAGTGGCACTGTACAGGCAATTTTACATAACAAATTGATTACAATGGTTTTGAATGTAACATTACGTGATGACCCCTCCAAATAAACACACAGGAATTACAAACATTATTAGCCCAATAGATTTTAGACCCACCCCCTTCCACTGAGCATAGTTTCTGTTTACACTCAACACCACCACTGGCAGGATGGTCTAATTACAATGTGACAAGTTTGCCTAGGCAGTCTCCATTCTAAATGTGGATATACAAAATTATTGCAGGGCTTGATAGGGTGGATGCTGGGAGAATATTTCCCTTGGCTGGGGAGTCTAGAACCAGGGGCCACAGCCTTAGGATAAAGGGTAGGCCATTCAGGACTGAGATAAGAAGAAATTTCTTCACACAGAGAGTGGTGAATCTTTGGAATTCTCTACCCCAGAGGGCTGTGGAGGCTCAGTCATTGGGTATATTCAAAACAGAAGTCGATAGATTTCTGACTAGTAAGGGCATCAAGGGATATGGCGATGAGGCCGGTGAATGGAATTGAGGCAGAAGATCAGCCATGATCTCATTGAATGGCGGAGCAGGCTCGAAGGGCTGAATGGCCTACTCCTGCTCCTATTTCTTATGTTCTTATACTAATTTATAATGGATAAAATTGACTGAAAGTACACACAGATGTAAGGTTTTTACTGTAATAAACTGGGTAAGGACAGAATGTATGAATTTGAATATGTTCCAATCATTCCCCCTCCCTCTAACCTCACTTTACTTGAAGACTATACTTGGCTTTAGCTCCCCAGTGCCATAGGACATTTACTAGTTTTGCATAGTTTTGTTTTTGTTAACATAGCCCACCATAAACTTTTTCCCCTTCAAAGAGCACAATTGCTGAATCTAAGATTGTGGTGCTCCCTTGCTTTTATAAATGTAAAAGTCAGGCGTGTCCATTGAATAATATCAGACTGGATTATATTAAACTTAAGGGAAGAGAAGGAGGTGTACTGGAGAATCAGGGAAAAGGACAAAGTGATAATGGAAAAAAATATGTGAGAATGAATGAATGACGATGCACAACTCACTGACAGAAAAGGAATGCATGTGTCCTAAAAATCACAGTGCACATATATTGCTTACCAGATAGATTTTTCATTCATTGATTATTAACTATGGTTCCTTCACTAGTAGAAAAAAACATAGAAACCTCCATTATATTATTCTTTTTATATGTTCATAAGAAAGCAGGAATCAGTGGAAATATTTTTTAATGATTATGTAATTGGTTGGTTGATAGAACCCAGAGGGTAGTGGTACAGGGACTGTCATCAGCTTGGGAGAATATTGCTACTGGGGTCTCACTGGGGTCTATTTTGGGACATCTTTTCTTTAATGGGCCGGATTTTCCGATCGGAGGCTTCCTGTGTGCAGATGCCTCCGATCGGGAAAAATCTACGCACTTACCTGCTGGCTCCATAAGTCCCGAGACTTCCGATCCTGGGCCTCTCCTGGTGTGCGAGCAGAGGCCCAGGTATCCCAGGGGCGCAGGCGGTTCGCAAGTGTCCCTTGGATCATGTGGGCCATGGGGAACCAATCAAAGAAGGCAATTCCCCTGCACACTTTTGACCGGTCTCTCCGCGTAGACCTGTCAAAAGTATAAATGGGGATCACTCAAAAAACACACTAAAACATTAAATATTTTTTTTTAAATCACATATTTAAAATTAGTTAAAATTACATTAAATTAAATATTTTAAACAAATTTAATTTTTTGAAAAAAATAATTAAAGTTTTTTACGGGGCTAAAAATAAACTTACCTTTTTTAAAAGTATTTCAAAATTATAAATGAGTGAAAATGTTTTTATTTTTTTACTTTTTTAAACTCTTATGCTGGTTAAAAGCAGGCCTTTTGCCTGCTTTTACTAGGCGTAAGATTTTTAAAGGTTTTCAGCGGGCGGAGGTTGTGCAGAAAGTGGAACTCTCCACCCGCAGAGGCCCTTCTCCAGGGCAGGCGTGCGATCTGTCAAGAGAATTCTTGACAGATCAGAAGTGCCGGTTTTCAGCGCATGCGCTTCGCATGCCTGAAACCAGCACTTGTGAGGTCCCTACGGGTGCGTACACACCTCGTACACACCCGTGGGGGTCGGAAAATAGGGGCCATTATCTTTATAAATCATCTGGAGCTAGGAGTCACAAGCACAGTGGCTACATGTACAGATGATACAAGACTAATGAAGGTGGTAAACTCCGAAGTTCAACAGGATAAGCTACAGGAATATTTGAATGTACTTGGGAATTGGGCAGACAGGTTGCAGATGAAATTCAATGTAGAGAAATGCAAAGTGCTTCGCATGGGGACAAAAGAAATCCAGGAAGGGAAAATTTCTTAAATGGAAAGAAAATAATGTGCATGGAAAATGAAAGAAATCTGGGGGTCCTGCTTAACAATGAATTGAAGCTATCGCAACAATGTTTGGTGGCAGTGGGTAAAGCAAATCAGGTGTTAGGATTTATTAAAAGATCAATACTGAGCCGAAATAGTGAGGTTATCCCGTCACTTTATAAACCATTGACGTGATTGCATTAGAATACCGTGTACAATACAAAAAGGATTTTGCAGCTATTGAAAGGATAAAAAGAGAGCAACCACATTGACCGAGGGGATGGAGGGATTGTATCATGAGGAGCGATTATGTAAATTTACATGTTCTCAAGGAAGGAGAAGGTTGTGGGGTGATTGGTTGCTGTTCTTAAGATTCTAAAGCATCTAGATAATGTAGACCATGACAAGCTTTGTCACCTTTTCCAGAAGCTTAAAGGGTGAACGGGTTTTAACGGCAGAGCCTGATTTGCATGGGAAACCTTTGTTTCCCACCTGCAGCCAGCCAGATTGAGAGGCTGGCTGGCTCCGGGCAGGTAGGCCTGTGGCACTAGGCCGCAGAGAGAAGGGAGGGAGGGATCGCGTGGGGGTCGGGGGAGGTCACTGGAGGAGCACGGGGAGGGCCAGAGGAGCGGGTGAGGATCGGGGGGCTGGATCCAGCACAGGCTGGGGGGGCAAAATCAGAGAACGATCGGGGGCCGGAGGAGCAGCACAGCGGGGATAGGGTCGGGTGAAGATCGGGGCCAGGAGGAGCGGTTCAGGGGAGGCCTCGTAGGGGGGATCGGAGGCCTGGGGGGGAATCAGAGGCCTCGTGGGGGCATCTCCGATCGCGGGGGGTAGGTTAGACAAGGACGCTGGATCCAGGTGGTAAGTGTAAAGGCACTTACCACATGGATCCAACAGTCCTCACCTTGCATTAGCTGGTGGGTTTCATGAGGTCTGCAAAACACGACCAGCTAAAGTTCAATTCAAAATAGAGGTTAAAGCAGAGACTTCTAGCCTCATTATAATATTTAAATAGACAACCCGCCTCCGGGCAGCGGATTGGCTGCCTACCACCCCGCCCCCACCCCACCTCCGTTAAACCGGAAGTGGACAGGTTGGAGGCGGGTTCTGGGTTGCTTTGTGCCTCCCGTTAGGGGGCGCTAACAGGGCGCAAAGCCCCTAGCACCTGGGCGCGGTGCCTCTAACGCCTCCCGTGAAATTCAGTGCGAGGTTAGCGGCGGCGGTAGCCAATAGCACCCTGTGGTGCTGCGCCTCTGGCAATGACATCATCGCCGTGCGCAGCGCCCCGCTCGCGCCCCGGTCACAAGCTTCAGTTGCGCCCCCTGACCTACCACCGGACGATATGTCCGACAGGGTCAGGGTGGCGTTTTTGCGGCTGCGGTGACATAAATTAAAAGGCAGGTGCCGGGCGGCCATATTTTTTTGGACCACCAGCACCTGCCCCCTTTTCGCTTCCTCATACGGGATGCTGGCCGCGATCGGTCAGCTTGGCACTCCTCTTGAGTGCCAGGCTGTTTTCCTGGCACCCCGCTCCCCGGTAGTCCAGCAGGGCCCCAGTGCACGCTGCACTAGGCCCCTCCCCTTTAATCAGGGGAGGGTGGCCTGTAATACCGCGGCGCTAGCGAATTTTTCCCCATTTAACTTCCCACATGTCCCCAGCCCACCTGTTTTTTAGGTTAGGATTCCCCCCAATATTTCAATGAGTGAGTGGTCAATCTATAGTACAGGCTCC
This sequence comes from Squalus acanthias, assembly GCA_030390025.1. Classification (NCBI taxonomy): domain Eukaryota; kingdom Metazoa; phylum Chordata; class Chondrichthyes; order Squaliformes; family Squalidae; genus Squalus; species Squalus acanthias. The sequence continues at coordinate 134,897,072 of CM059426.1, read as the reverse complement.
TTAGGGAGACAGTGGAAGCAGTTAGTCGTGATTCATTCAAATGCAAGTTAGATAGATTTCTTAAAGAAATCTAACATTTTGGGATACAGTATGAGTAATTTGAAGCATGATGTGTTAAGTGTAATATGCTTGGGCGGAAAGAAGTGACTTTGGACCTATGGTTCTCAAAGCTCTCCACCATAGGGGCTTTTCTTGTGTCATTTCTGGTTCTGTTGTAGTCTAATTGATAGAGATTGATTGCTATGATTAGTCAACAACTCCATTATTGTTGCACCATGCGACTACCAGGATGGTAGAAGGCGGACTTGATAGACCTTGGTCCTTTTTCATCTTGCAGTCCCTATGTTCCTTTGTCTTCCAGGCAGCATTTGTAGCAAATTGCTAATATATAATGCACTAGCTCAGAATAAAGTGACTGCTGGAGATTTTTCATTATGTTTCTAATTTGCTAAAGTTGTCAGTGATGAGTTTAGCTAGAGGTCATAATTATTAAAGAGGTTGCTTATGTTTACACTCTTGTGAAATAATTAGCTTTTATTGATTTTGAGAATAAATCATATAACAGGATTTTGCATAAATTTATGCAAAGTAGTGTTGTAATTAGAGGTTGAAAATCAAGCCCTGCGGGTTCATAAACAATGCAGGAGATAGCAAACAGCAATCTGCAAGTGGGTTGTTGTACTGAAATTAGAAACAGATGGTATTTCTTATTTTAAAAAAGAATACAGTACTTTGATCTCCGATTAATACCATTTGAAACATCTTGGTCTTGCAGGTGACATTTTTTGTCACCAAAGTGGCCACAACTATTTAATGTCAACATGGCTGCTGGTTATATTTCTCCCTCCAAATACAGTTGGGGAATTTAATGGTGCCGGCCTAGTCTACCGCACCAGTTGGTTTGAACTGAAAACGCATTGCATCAAATCAGAGCCAAGACTGTGGTAATAAAGAAGTGGTTGATAGTGTAGTGGTTATACAGATAGTGTAGTGGTTATATTACTGGACTAGTAATCCAGAGACCTGGACTAATGATCCAGAGAATGTGAGTTCAAACTGAATTCAGTTTAATTCAGTAAAAGTGACCTTGAATATGTCAGATTGTCATAAAACCCAACTGATTCACTAATGTCCTTTAGGGAAAAAGACTTGCCAACCTTACCTGGTCTGGCCTATATGGGACGTCATGTTGCTGACTCTAACAGTCCTCTGAAGTGGCCCAGCAAGTCATTCATTGTTACCTTCTCTTCTAATCCGCAGTTGTATTGAATGATATCATACACAAGATACTTAAAACATGTGCCTTTACTTAACAGATTGTTTTTCAAATAAATAGCTAATTTAGGAATTTTTCAGGAGCCAAATGACTTATTTGTTTATAAAATACTTCTTAGGAAGGACATTGAATAATTTTTTGTAGGAATTAAATTCATAGCAAAGGGGGAAGATTACCTCTGCTACTTTTTGTTAAATTTTAAATGCATTCTTTGCACTCGCATTTAAGATTTTGCTTCAAGAAGTGAACCGAAGGAATCTTCTCCACTCCCCCAATTTTAGATTGAAAATTGTACAACATGGCATGAAACTTGTGTTTTATGAATTTATCATACAGATTTGTGGGGTTAAATATAAGGGTTCATTTTTGTTGACTTTGTGCTCCTGCCAGAGAACTTTGCTTGCCAGAAGTGCACGTTGGGTGCTTACTGCGTATGATTTTTCAACCATTTAAATTAATTGTCAAAAAATCGTGTGCAGCACATACTCCAAAATTATAATATGTTCTCTCGGCAGGCAGTGTCCCCCACTGGGAAAGCAAAGTTGGAAAGTGATTCATTTCGAGTAAAATTTATGACCCATGGACTGAATCTAGCTCACCATGACACTGTAAAGTTAATAAATTACAGACAGAGAGGAAACCTTTACTTTTTTTGTTATGTTTAAGTCCCCCAATAACAAATTGCATGGTTACAAGTATGGCGGCTGTTCTATGGTCTGGGAGCATTAAAATCTGTTTCATGTAATAGTCATTGTTAGGTTTCAGTTTATTAAATAATTAGTCTTGCCTTTAGCAGCGATTGAGGATAGAATTTGTCCTGTGTTTTATCTATAGAATAATGTATTATTTTCCTAAACTATCACTGAGCAAAAAGCGCATAAAAAGATTTTAACATATTGCCTCAGAAATAGCTGTGTTAATGATGAAGTCTGAAAGAAAGTAAAGATACTAAGAGAAATAGAGATGGAAGAAAATAAACAAAAACACAGAATGGAGAACAAAAAGCTAAACAAAACCGGGGGGGTGGGGGGTAGGGGGGGAAACAGGAGAAAAAAAGAGAAGCAAAATATATTAGAGAGAGGTACTGAGAAACTTCAAGAGTAGTCAGATGTGAATTTCCCTACTTGATTCCTCATGCGAATTCTCAATCTTGGTCATGTTCACAGGTCAGGTAGCAATTGGCAGCTGGGCACGTCCTAAAGGGTGAAAGGAGAAATGATCTGGTGGAACACCATTCCCCAGATTGGCAAACTATCATCCTTCTCATCTTCCTTACATCATATTTGCAGCCCTCAGTGTGTTGAGGGTACTTGTTGATCTGACTGGCAGTACATGAAAGATTCTGTACAGAATAGTATCAGGCAACCTGTGAAAATCTACATTCTGACTGACAGCTAACTTTTATATGACAAATAATAAATGACTCAACAGAAACATTTCTCAGCAGCAATCCAGGTATGAATTTTCCTCAACAAAGCGTCTTTCACTCAGCACACTAAACCATAACTGCTCATTCTGAACCAGAATATAAGAAACATATGTAACACTGTAAATGCAATTTTATTCTCACCTGATAGCATTATTGATAGCTGAATGGAGCTAATTTTAATACCTGATTTTTTTTTAATGGTGTTATTAGTCACACTATAAAAATCTTCTTAAGTTCCTGAAATCTATTCTTATTTCAAATCCTAGCTCAAAAGAGGTTTCACAGCTGGTGCTAATTAAAAAAGAAATTGCGTAGAGTTCACATGGCGCAAGTGCTTGGAGTACATTCTGTGACCAATTTGAATGGGTGTGTTGATGCTCTAATGCGTGGAATGGAATTTTATAAAGAGAGACTTTCCAGGGTCTGGGCCCATGTGCGCTGGATCCCCTGGGTGCCGCGAATATCAGAAAACCAGGCGGGTCGGAGGGCACGCCTGCAAAAAAATCTGTCTGATTGTCCTTCCATTGAACTTGTAGGGGTCACTGAGGGGGGACCTGATTAGCATGGGACAAACAGGCGCGAACACCACTATGGGAGTATTGCTGGAGCCTGCCTGCCCCATGCGGATGGCAATGTTCAGAAAATCATAGAATCACAGAAACTTACAGCACAGGAGGAGGCCATTCGGCCCGGCATGCCCGTGCTGGCTCTTTGAAAGAGCAGTCGTGCTTAGTCCTGCAGCCCCAGATTTTGCCCATAACCATGTAAGTTCCTCATCCTCAAGTAACTGTCCAGCTCCCTTTTAAAATTATTGATGGAATCAGCTTCCACCACATTTTGAGGGAGAGCGTTCCAGATCCTGACAACTCTCTGAATGAAAAAAAATTCTCCTCATCTACCCTCTAGATTTTTTACCAATCATTTTGAATCTGTGACCTCTAATTATTGACCCATTCACCAGAGGGAATAATTTTTCTCTATCTACTCTATCAAAACCTCTCATCATCTTGAAAACCTCTGTTAGGTCACCTCTTGACCTTTTCTGTTCCAAGGAGAACAGTCCTAACTTTTCCAACCTCTCCTCATAACTGAAGTCCCTCAGCCCTGGTAAACTTCCTCTGCACCCTTTCTGACAGAAATTCCAGTGACCGTCTGCCATTGGGGAGGGGCTTCCCACCGCTTGACCCCAGCCACATTCCCCATTGGCCCCCAAAATACCTGCAGGGTTCTTTAGGGGTCCAGGTCGCTTCCCTGGTCTGGGCCCACATTCACCTGTTTGGAGGTGAATATGTCTCACCTCGTGGTGTGTAGTGTCTTCCACTGATATGTCGGGACCCAACTGAGCCAAATGGGTGGCAAGTCTCGGCATTTTTATTCTTATTTATTTTCAGGATGTGGGCATCACTGGCAAGGCCGGCATTTATTGCCCATCCCTAGTTGCCCTGAGAAGGTGGTGGTGGGCCTTCTTGAACCACACAGTGGTTTGATACAACTGAGTGGCTTGCTAGGCTACTTCAGAGGAGAGTTAAAAGTCAACCAAGTCGGCGTGGTACTGGAGTCACATATAGGCCAGACCAGGTAAGGACGGCAGGTTGCCTTCCCTACAAGGCAAAAAGGAGACTCCTGAAAATTTGGGTGGGGATTTCTGCTGGCTGCTCTCTGGAGTTACAACAGGAGACTGCAGAACCTTTCATCAATTTCAACATCTTAAATTTTAAATATTTCTGTCTGTGGTCTCTCACTGCCATAAAGCGTAAACCAAATTTTATAAAATAATACGGGGACATAGGAAAAGTCCTTTCTCCGACCAAAATATGACCCAATTAATCCATTCCATTCTGGCACAGCAAAGAAAATGACCATTTCAGAGCCACTTAGCACCAACGATTGCTACACTAAACAATTTGGCTAAGCTATCACATCAGCAAATCTAAAATTTCGTTTCTGGTGGTGCAAAGGAACAAGCTTAAAAAAAATACTAAAAGGCAGTGTCCTGCAATACTTCCCAGTTTCGAAACATGGGACTAGAAATTGGATATAGCCATAAAACAGGCAGTGTTAAGGCCTAATGATGTTAAGCTGTGCCACCTCAAAATGGTCTAGGTAGCACGTAAAATTCATGCTCACTCCTCAGTAACATGATTATAGTCATGATTTCAGCACTAAAACTGCTGCTCATTGGCTTAACGCTCAACACGTGGACCAATATCGGCGCCAGTCTAATTCACAGTCATGTGTGGCACAGGCTTTATTTAGTACATAAAGGGGAGGTGCATTGATGGTATAGCATCTCATTGTCAAGCCAGTTGGAACTGCAGCTGCCAGAAGAAGAAGGAAGAGGAAGAATAAGGAACTGCAAAGCCATGGCAGAGCATCCTCAAAGGGAGAGAGCCCAGAGATTTTCTGACACAGCTCTGGAGACACTGGTTGTGGCCATGGAGAGGAGGCGGGCTGTCCTCTTCCCACAGACTAGAAGGAGGCCCTCGCCACACAACTCCCGAAGGATGTGACAGGAGATATGAGCCCATGTGATGGCCAGCACCGCGGTGCCAAGGTCGGCGATCCTAAGCCAAAAGAAGTTTAATGACCTCACATGAGTGGTCAAGGTGAGTGAAGGCATTAGCAAATCCCATATCCCACCATCTGTACCACAAGCTTCACACATTGCTCAATGCACCACACCCCCAGCACTCACCTACCATCAATCTCTACCTATCACCACTCAGACCTGACAATCAGAGCTTCACTTCACTCTCACAACCTTACTACTGCTGCAGCACTCCACTCACACCTTGCACACACTGACAGCTATTCAACTATGGCAGGCACATCATCCAAACACATTGCACCAGACTCACTCACACACTTCTCTTCCTCTTGCAGGCCAAGGTCGCGCATAATCAGATAGAGCAGCAGTAGACAGCCGGGGGACAGGCTGACATCCAGGACCTTAGTCATCTGGAGGAGAGAGTTCTGGAGATAATTAAGCGGCAGATTATAGACGCTGTGGCAACCAGCGAGGTTGAACCCCTTGGGGACAACAATGGTATGCTCATTCCTAATCCTTCTTCTCACATCCCACTTCCTCCTCATCCCACAATCTCTTCTCATTTTCAAGCTACTGATGCTGTATGCATGAATGTCTTGCTACCGCACCCCCCACCCCGCCCCCTCACCATAACCCGACTCTTGTGCCTATCTGCTTTCAGATAATCAACAACAAACACCCGAGCAGCCGGTCCCCGAGGCGATGCAGGAGAGCGAGGGGGTAGAAGAAGAGGAAGAAGAAGGCACAGCGTCACTGCATCTGTCACTCGCAGACACCAGCTCAGAAACTGGCACTGTGCGTAGTTTAGAGGCTAGTGTAGAAGCGGGATTGGCACAGGGTGAGGCACCGGGCACGAGTGGGCTGCAGTAAGGCCAGGGGGAAAGGGTAGCTTGGGGGCCAGCTCCCCAGAGGGTGTGTTCGTGCGCGTGTTCTGCTGCACAGGACTCAGATGAGGACCTTGATGGGGCGGCCTTCAGAAGAAGGGTGATGGACATGCACGCCGAATTGCGAGGTGCAATGGCAAGCCTGCCAGAGAGCCTCTTGGCAATGTCAAGGGTCGTGGCATAGTCCATCTCCAACATTGCATGGGGCACTGCGCAGAGCTTGGTGTCCAGGACTTCCAGGCTGGAAATGATGGAAAACTCCCGAAGAGACCTTGTCGACCCAGACATGATGCTGCGTGTGATAGGCAATGTCGCGGCTGCCACTGCAGCACAGGCAGAAGCAACCCAACATCTTTGTACTGCAGCAGAAGCGCAGACCACTCTCATGCAGTCTCTACTTGGTGCCGTCCAAACTTAGGCTGCTCACGCCCAGTAATCTGTGCTCCAGCAGATTGCTAGGAATGCTGAGGTGCCGCCCCAGGGGGAGTGGCAGTGGGTCAGTGGAGCAGGACCCTGCTGTCCTCTCTCAAGATGACAGCATTCCTGTTCCCACCATTGCCACTTCGCCATTGCCGTTGTCGTTGCCTGTCAGCCAGCCAGCCCAGACTGCTGCCACCCATGCCGAGGTGGTGCAGTCTGCAGCCAGGCCTTCTGGGGTCAGAGCTGCTCAAGGTCATCCTAGAAGGCCATCTGAAGTCTACCCCATGGAAACTCAGCAGCCTTCCAACTGCCATGCTGCAGCCACTGGGGGAAAATTTTGTAGGAACACTAGAGTACGAAAAGGCACACGAACAACAGGCACTAAGGGATTCATAAGGGTGATTAGTAAATATTTTTACTATAAACATGTGTCGTGATTTTTGATACATTTATTAATTTTGTTTGGAATCTTTTGTGGTGTCCCTCAATTCAGCTTTATGCCCAGGAGGTTGCTGTGATATTCCATGACAGGGGGTTGGTATGATGGGGATGTGGTGAGCAATGGAGATCTGGGGTTTCATTCATTGGAATCAGAGTCTGATGTGGCATTCACGGACAGCCAAGCAGATTGGCTACTTGCCTCCTCACTCCCTCCTCGTCCTCTTCCTCTTGCACCTCTTCCTCCTCCTCCTCCTACTCCTCCTCCTCTCCTCCTCTCTCCCCTCCTCCTCCTGAGGTGGTCCCACAATCTCTGGTGGCAAGGGCTGTGCCCTCATAATGGCAAAGTTGTGAAGCGTGCAGCAGACCACCACGAAATGGGACACCCACTGCTGCGTGTACTGGAGGGCTCCTCCCGAGCGGTCAAGGCAGCGGAACCATTGCTTCAGTAGCCCGATGGTCTGCTCGATGATGTTCCTGGTGGAAGCATGGCTCTTATTATATGAGTGCTAGGCACGAGCGTTGGGGTGCAGCCAGGTACAGAGTGGATAGCCCTTGTCTCTGAGCAGCCACCCTTGGGTTTTACGTGGTGGCTGGAAGATTGCTGGCACACCAAACTGATGCAGGATGAAGGCACCATGTCTGCTGCCAGTTTGTACCATCTACAAGGTGCACTACAGCAACTCGCCAAGGCTTCTTCGGCAGCACCTCCCAAGCCCGCGACCTCTTCCACCTAGAAGGACAAGGGCAGCAGGCGCATGGGAACACCACCACCTCCGAGTTCCCCTCCAAGTCACACACCATCCTGACTTAGAAGTATATTGCCGATCCTTCATCATCGCTAGGTCAAAATCCTGTAACTCCCTACCTAGCAGCACTGTGGGTGTACCTTCACCACACGGTTCAAGAAGGCAGCTCACCATCACCTTCTCAAGGGCAATTAGGGATGGGCAATAAATGCTGGCCTCGCCAGCGACGCCCACATCCCATAAACGAATTTTAAAAAAGGATAGCAGGCATTGACCATCAGAATGCGCTGGTCATGGTCGCTCAACAACTACACATTAAGTGAGTGGTAGCATTTGCGGTTACGGAAGATCTCAGGATTGTTATACGGTGCCTGCAAAGCCACATGTGTGCAGTCGATGGCGCCCTGCACCATGAGGAAGCCGTTATCCTGACAAAGCTACATGCGCACTCCTCCTGCTTCTCTATGCTCAGAGAGGAGACAACACAGTCCCTTCTCCTGGTGTAGAGAGCCTGAGTGACCTCCCAGATGCAGCGATGGACGGCAAACTGTAAGATGTTAGCTATGTCTCCTGCTGCAGACTAGAAAGATCCGCTGGCGAAGAAATTGAGGGCCATGGTGACCTTGAGGGCTACTGGGAGAGCCGTGTTCACCCTGCTCTGTGGCTCCAGGTCTGGTTGCAGGAGGTGACAGAGTTCTGTGGCCACCTCTTGGTGAAGCGTAACCTCCTAATACACTGCTCCTCGCTTAAATGGATATAAGAGAAGTGCTCTCGGAAGACCCTAGGTGGGTAAGGCCTCCTGTTGAGAGCCCTCCTGGCCCTCCTTCTCCTCCTTCTGTGTGCATCTTCTCCCCTTCTTCGCTGCCTCCGCTCCATCTCCCGAAGATAGTTGAGCTTGAGGGAGACTGCCAGTAGAGCCCCCATGACTGTGAGCAAGTGTTGTGAGCAGAAGCCTTTAAATAAGAATGAAGGCATTCTTCACTTGCCCCAACACTCCCTGTTACCTTAGAACCTTGAAAGAAGTTAATAAAGCTGCTGGAGTTGCAGCAAGTTGCACAGAGCCAGTCACACTGCAGAAACATATCAGGTGCAAGTGATTGCTGATGATCCCTTTAAATCCCACTGCTGGAGCCTCCTTCCTGCTTGTCAATGCTTGCTTAGCTCATCGTACTTAAGGCATGCCGGTAAGTGGAGCGGCGAAGTCCAAACTCGCAGTTCGGGCATCAAGTGAGCGTTGCACACTCACTGACGTCATGATTGGATTCATTGCAATGATTTTCACGATTGCTGCTATCGGCACCACTGCCGGCCACCCAAAAATGGTGGCTGCCGCGGGATCCGCCGCGCCGCTGTTCTTTTGCCCGATTATGGCAGTAACGGGTGGCAATAAACCACCCAATGTCTCGGCCATGATTCATCAGTTGCTTTTTTTTAGATCTCGGCTGACTCTACAGAAACTGATAACTTAGCTTTTGCAATTGGATTTGTGGATATTCTTCAGCAAGATTCAGGGACTATTTGAGAAAGGTCGTCAGTTACAGTGTCAGAATAACTTTTGGTCTGATTTTCAAAAGATCACTCAAGGAGCATGTAAGCATAATTAGCACTGACAATTTTTGGCAATCCACTGTTAACACCCAAGTGGAGTGGCAAACTATTATTAATAATTTTGCTGTTTTGGTGTGAATTTATTTCTAATTAGGCACAGCAAATCTTGTTCTTTATAGCCTAGATTTTCAAATATGGATGCAGTATGCATCCAAATGGTTAGAAACTTATTTTGCACTGATACAAATGGGAGTGTGCTATATGCACTCAATTTTCTTAAATTGGCTCCTTACCATAACTGTCCAAAGATTGGGGAGGGGGCTGGTGGGGGGTGGGGGGCAGATAGATTTTCATCTGTCCTGCCTGTGTGGCGTGCAGGGAAGAAACTGGGGCAGGAGAATTAAGTTAAATAGAGGAAAAATCAGGCATAGTCCATTACTTAAAATTACATAGAATTACATAGAATGTACAGCACAAAAACAGGCCATTCGACTCAACTAGTCTGTGCTGGTGTTTATACTCCACACGAGTCTCCTCCCATTCTATATACCTCATCTCAGCCTTTCAGCATATCTTTCTATTCCCTTTTCTCTCGTGTACTCACCTAGTTTCCTTTTGAAAGTATCTAAGTTATTTGCCTCAACCACCTCCTGTGGTAGTGGGTTCCACATTCTAATCACTCTCTGAGTAAAGACATTTCTCCTTATTTTCCTATTATATTATATTATGGCCCCTAGTTTTGGATTCTCCCACAAGTGGAAACACTCTCTCCACATCTACCCTATCCAACCCATTCATAATTTTAAAGACCTCTATTAGGACACCTCTAAGTCATCTCTTTTCCAAAGCAAAAAAGCCCCAACCTTTTCAATTCTTCCTGATAGCTGTAATCTCTCAGTTCTGTTACCATTCTTGTAAATCTTTTTGCACTATCTCCAGTGCTTCTACATTCATTTTATAGTATGGAGACCTGGGAAAAAATTTGGTTGACTTGCACCTCCCGTTACCGCCCTAAGAGGGCGCTAAAGGGGCGCAAAGCAACTAGCGCCCGGGTGCGGCACCGCTAACGTCTCCCGTGAAATTCAGCAGGAGGTTAGCAGCGGCAGTAACCGGTACCCCGTGGTGCTGCGCCTCCGGCGATGACGTCATCACCGTGCACAACGCCTCACTTGCACCCCGGCCGCGAACTTCGGTAGCGCCCCCAACGTACCACCGGACGCCTTGTCCGACAGAGTCAGGGGGGCCGACCTGTGGCCGGGGCGGCGCAAATTAAAGGGGAGCTGCCGGGCAGCCATTTTTGTTGCTGGCCGCCTGCCAGCACCTCATCTTGAGTGACAGGCTCTTTGGCCGGCACTCCGATCCCTAGTGGCCCAGCTGGGCCCCAGGTCGCACTGCGCAAGGCCCCTCCCCTTTAATAAGGGGAGGAAGGCCTTCGGTACAGCAGCATGGTGCTGCGGCACGTAGCGCCGCGATATTCACTCGTAGCGCCCCAAGAGGGAGGCAGCGCGCTTCCAATAGCGCCCCGCCTCCCTCTTGGGGCACGACCAGTGAATTTTGGGTGCAGGTGCGCTAACTTTTTCGGAACGCTAAAAGTAGCGGCCCGGCGAAGTTAGCGCACCAAAGGGGGCGCAACCCAACTTTGCCCCCCAGAACTATGCACAGTAGTGTAAGTGCAGCCTGAACAGGGTCCTCCACAAGTTTAACATAACTTCACTACTTTTGAATTCTATACCCCTAGAAATAAATCACAGTGCTAATTTAACATTTTTAATTGCTTTGCTGATCTGCGATGCTACTTTCAATTATTTGTTTACCTGTATTCCAAGATCCCTTTGCTCTTCTACCCCATTCAGTTTCTTATTTTCTAAGGTGTAGGTGATGTTTTTATTTTTCCTACCAAAGCACATCACCTCACATTTATCTATGTTAAAGTTCATTTGCCACTTAACTGCCCAGTCTGAAAGTTTTCTAATGTCCCCTGACTCCACATGCCTTAACCTTTGTCATGAGCCTACCGTGTGCTACCTTATCAAAGGCCTTTGGAAAATCCAAGTATATGACTTCTACTGCATTACCCTTGTCTATTATTTCCATTACCTCATCAAAGAATTCTCTCAGGTTAGTTAAGCATAACTTAGCCTTTCGGAATCCATGCTGACTACTTTTTATTATATTTTCTAGATACTCTTCTATCACTTCTTTACCCAAAGAGTGGTCAGAATGTGGAACTCGCTACCACAGGGAGTGGTTGAAGCGAATAGTATAGATGCATTTAAGGGGAGGCTGGACAAACCTCTGAGGGAAAAGGGAATAGAGGGTTATGCTGATAGATTTAGATGAGGAAAGACGGGAGGAGGCTCGGGTGGAGCATAAACACCGGCATGGACTGGTTAGGCTGAATGGCCTGTTTCTGTGCCGTATATCCTATGTAATCCTATTTAATCCACTTCATTTAGTATAGATTCCAGTATATTTCCTATCATTGACGTTAAGCTGACTGGTCTATAGTACCCAGGTTTTGTTCTATTAATGACCTGGACTTGAGTATACAAGGCATAATTTCAAAGTTTGAAGATGACACGAAGCTTGGAAATATAGTCAACAATGAGGAGGATAAAAACGGGTGTGTACGGTAGCATAGTGTTTATATTACTGGACTAGTATCTAGAGGACTGGACTAATGATACACAAGCGTGAGTTCAAATCCCACTGGGGAATTTATAATTCAGTTAATTAAATAAATCTGAAGTATTTGAAGGGCATTGTCGTTAAAACCCATGTGATTCACTCATGCCCTTTAGAGAAGGAAATCTGCCATCCTTACCTGATCTGGCCTATACATGACTCCAGACATGCAGCAATGTGGTTGACTCTTAAATGGCCGAGCAAGCCACTCAGTGGTACCAAACTGCTACAGAAAACAATAATAAGAATTCCCTACCTAACAGCACTGTGGGAGCACCTTCACCACATGGACTGCAGCAGTTCAAGAAGGCAGCTCACCACCACCTTCAAGGGCAATTAGGGATGGGCAATAAATGCTGGCCTTGCCAACGACGCCCACATCCCAGGAACGAAAAAATAAAAAAAAGAAGTTAAGAATGAGGAGAGGCAATAAACAATTCCAAAGAGGGTGCAGGCACAGAGACATTTGCTTATTTAACAGCATTCTCAACTTGTCCTGCCACAAATCATTGATGGTGGCTGGACAAGTTGAGAAGGCTGTTAAATAAATGTATGGGATCCTTGGCTTTATTAATAGAGGCATAGAGTACAAAAGCAAAGAAGTTATGCTAAACCGTTATAAAACATTTGTTTGGACTCAGCTGAAGTATTGTGTTCAATTCTCGGTACCAAACTTTAGCAAGGATGTCAAGGCCTTGGAGAGAGTGCAGAGGAGAATTACTGGAATGATACCAAGGATGAAGGACTTCAGTTAATTGGAGAGACTGGAGAAGCTGGGGTTGTTCTCTTTAGAGCAGAGAAGGTTAAGATTTGATAGATGTGTTCAAAATCATGAACGGTTTTGATAGAGATTTTTATTTGTTCGTTCCTGGGATGTAGGCGTCGCTGGCAAGGCCAGCATTTATTGCCCATCCCTAATTGCCCTCGAGAAGTTGGTGGTGAGCCACCTTCTTGAAACGCTGCAGTCCGTCGAACGGCGATATATTTCCAAGTCAGGATCCTTCATCGTCGCTGGGTCAAAATCCTGGAACTCCCCACCTAACAGCACTGTGGGAGTACCTTCACCACATGACTGCAGCGGTTCAAGAAGGCGGCTTACCACCACCGTCTCAAGGGCAATTAGGGATTGGCAATAAATGCTGGCCTTGCCAGCGACGCCCACATTCCATAAAGAAATTTATAAAAAGTAAATGTCGCTTGACAGTACTGTCGACGACACCTTACATCACTTTGCTGATGATTGAGAGTAGACTGATGGGGCGGTAATTGTCCAGGTTGGATTTGTCCTGCTTTTTGTGGACAGGACATACCTGGGTAGTTTTCCACATTGTTGGTTAGATGCCAGTGTTGTAGATGTACTGAGACGGTGCGGCTAATTCTGGAGCACAAGTCTTCAGCATGACAGCCGGGACGTTATCAGGGCCCATAGCCTTTGCTGTATCTAGCGCACTCAGCCATTTCTTGATATTACATGGAGTGAATTGAATTGGCTGAAGACTGACTTCTGTGATGGTGGGGACCTCAGGAGGAGGCCGAGATGGATCATCCACTCGGCACTTCTGGCTGAAGATGGTTGTAAACGCTTCAGCCTTGTCTTTGGCACTCGCGTGCTGGGCTCCACCATCATTGAGGATGTGGATATTCATGGTGCCTCCTCCTCCAGTTAGTTGTTTAATTGTCCACCACCATTCACGACTGGATGTAGTAGCAGGACTGCAGAGCTTTGATCTGATCCGTTGATTGTGGGAACGCTTAGCTCTGTCTATAGCATGCTGCTTCCGCTGTTTAGCATGCATGTAGTCCTGTGTTGCAGCTTCCCCAAGTTGGCACTTCATTTTTAGGTACGCCTGGTGCTGCTCCTGGCATGCTCTTCTACACTCCTCATTGAACCAGAGTTGGTCCCCTGCCTTGATGGTAATGGTAGAGTGAGGAATATGCCAGGCCATGATTGCCCACAGCACCTCATAGATGCCCAGTTTTGAGCTGCTAGATCTGTTCTGAATCTATTCCATTTAGCATGGTGGTAATGCCCCACAACACGATGGAGGGTGTCCTCAGTGTGATGACTGTATGGTGGTCACTGCTACCAATACTGTCATGGACAGATGCATCTGCGACAGGTAGATTGGTGAGGACGAGGTCAAGTAGGTTTTTCCCTCGTGTTGGTTCTCTCATCACCTGCTGCAGGCCCACTCTGGCAGCTATATCCTTCAGAACTCGGCCAGTTCGGTCAGTAGTGGTGCTACCGAGCCACTCTTGATGATGGACATTGAAGTCCCCCACCCAGAGTACATTCTGTGCCCTTGCTATCCTCGGTGCTTCTTCCAAGCGGTGTTCAACATGGAGGAGTACAGATTCATCAGCTGAGGGAGGGCGGTAGGTGGTAATCAGCAGGAGGTTTCCTTGTCTATGCTTGACCTGAAGCCATGAGACTTCATGGGGTTCAGAGGGTCAATGTTGAGGACTCCCAGGACCACTCCCTCCCAACTGTATACCACTATGCTGCCACCCCTGGTGGGTCTGTCCTGCCGGTGGGACAGGACATACCCAGTGATGGTGATGGAGGTGTCTGAGACATTGGCTGAAAGATATAATTCTGTGAGTAAGACTATGTCAGGTTGTTGCTTGACTAATCTGTGGGACAGCTCTCCTAATTTTGGCACAAGTCCCCAGATGTTAATAAGGAGGACTTTGCAGGGTCAACTGGGCTGGGTGTGCCCTTGGTGTGTCTGAAGCCGGTGCTGAGGGCGATGTCCAGTGATCTGTCCAGTTTTATTCTTATTATTGTTTTTCATAGCAGTTTGGTACAACTAAGTGGCTTGCTAGTCCATTTCAAAAGGCAATTAAGAGTCTGGAGTCATATGTAGGCCAGACCGGGTAAGGACAGCAGATTTCCTTCCCTAAAGGACATCAGTGAACCAGTTGGGTTTTTACAACAATCCGGTAGTTTCATGGTCACCATTACTGATACTAGCTTTTTATTACAGATGTTTTTTATTGAATTAACTAAATTTAAATTCCCCAGCTGCCATGGAGTAAATAAGGAGAAACTGTTTCCAGTGGCAGAAGAATCAGTAACCAGAGGACACAGATTTAAGGTGATTGGCAAAAGAACCAGAGGCGACATGAGGAAACATTTTTCTACACAGCGAGTGGTTATGATCTGGAATGCACTGCCTGAAAGGATGGTGGAAGCAGATTCAATAGTAACTTTCAAAAGGGAATAGGATCAATACTTGAAGGGAAAACATTTGCAAGGCTACGGGGAAATAACGGTGGAGTGGGACTAGTTGGATAGCTCTACCAAAGAGCCAGCACAGACACAATGGGCCGAAAGGCCTCCTTCTGTCATTCTATGATTCTAAGTAAAATTTAAAGAACTGAAGATGAGAAATATTCTGAAAACCTTTGGAAAGGCATCTCAACCCATTAGTAGCCTTTGCTTAGGCCGAAGAGGGAGGAAACAAAGAAGTGATAGGAAAAAATAAAGGGGAAGGAAATCCAAAATGCAGGCATGAGTCTGTAAGCAAGTGACACAGCAATACAGCACCTGATCCCCTGTTTGATAGCTACTGAAGTGTAAGTGTTGCTGCATGAGATGATTGTTAAGACAGTTAAAACTAATGAAGTTTATAGCGTAAATGGCAGAGCTGCAAATCTGGCACTTTGAAGGCCCCGACCATGACAATTTCCCATGGTCATTGTTCAGTAGGTGGGTCAAGGCCTGTACATAGGGTTTGTGGCAGCTTGATGGATATGGCCAATTAGGATATATAAACTGTTAATCATCTTGGCGTACCACCTTTTACAAAGTACTACTAAAAGTTGCCGTGGATGGGATGAAGGAAGTAGCCAAAATTACATTTAATCGGACATTCAAGTATCTATGTGGTGTCATCAGTTGACCCAGCTTCCTTTGGCAAGAGTAGCCTTGACCTGCACTAATTTCCTGCCAAAACTAGGTCTGGCCACTTCTGCAGATATTTAGGTGCCAGTGGATGGGCGTAGAGCACCTCGTGTGCAGCCTGACCTGCCTGACATCCCTCCTTACGCCCTTGTCTTCTGAACACATCAAATAGGGGAATTCCCATTGACTAAACTTACTTGGCAGGGGGATGGGATATGGAGTGGAGCTATAGTAGGGGGTGATGCACAGCCAAATATAGAGGAAAAAACAAGTCAGCCTGGAAGGCAGAGCAAATATATAACGGCACAAGGGAGCATGGCAAGGCTGGATGGCATTTATTTTAATGCAAGGAATCTTGAGAGTAAGGCAGATGAATTGAAGGTGTTGATGAACACATGGGAGTATGATATTGTTGCTATCACAGAGACATGGTTGTGGGAGGGGCAGGACTGGCAGCTCAATATTCCAGGGTATAGAATCTTCAGGCGAGACAGAGGGGGGTGTAAAAGAGGAGGGGGTGTCGCAATAATAATCAAGGAGTCAATTACTGCAGTAAGGATGGATGAGATCTTAGCAGGTTCCTTTAATGAGGCCATATGGGTAGAACTTAAAAACAAAAAGGGGGCAAGCACTTTGCTGGGAGTGTACTATAGGCCCCCAAACAGTCAGGGGAAGATAGAGGAACAGATATGTAGGCAAATCTCAGAGAAGTGTAGAAATAATAGGGTAATAATAGTAGGGGATTTCAACTTCCCCAATATTAACTGGGATAGTCAGAGTGTGAAAGGCTTAGAGGGTGCGGAATTCTTCAAGTGCATCCAGGAGAGTGTTTTGAGCCAGCATGTAGAAAGTCCTACAAAAGAGGGGGCGGTACTAGACCTAATTCTAGGGAATGTAGCCAGGCAAGTGGTAGAAGTGTCAGTAGGAGAGCATTTTGGTGACAGTGACCATAATTCGGTGAGATTTAAGGTAGTCATGGAAAAGGACAAAGATGGACCGGAAATAAAGGTTCTAAATTGGGGGAAGGCCGATTTTAATATGATAAGGCAGGTTCTGGCGAAAGTGGACTGGGATCAGCTACTTGTAGGAAAATCCACATCAGAGCAATGGGAGTCATCAGAAAGGAAGTAGAGAGAGTACAACGCCAACATGTTCCCGTAAAGGTCAAGGGTGGGACCAACAAGCCCAGGGAACCCTGGATGTCAAGGGATATACAAGAATGGATTAGGAAAAAAAGGGAGGCTTTTGGCAGACAAAGGACTAAAAACAGTGGAAGCCCTAGAGGAGTATAGAAAGTGCAGGGGGGTATTTAAAAAAGAAATTAGGAGAGCGAAGAGGGGGACATGAAAAAACACTGGCAGGCAAAATAAAGGAAAATCCCAAGGTGTTTTATAAGTATATTAAGGGCAAGAGGATAACCAGGGAAAGTGTAGGGCCCAATAGGGACCAAAGTGGCAATCTGTGTGTAGAGCCGAAAGATGTAGGTAAGGTTTTAAATGAATATTTTGCATCTGTGTTCACTATGGAGAAGGACGATGTAGGCATAGAAATCAGGCAGGGGGATTGTGATATACTTGAACAAATTAGTATTGAGAGGGAGGAGGTACTAGCGGTTTTAGCGGGCTTAAAAGTGGATAAATCCCGAGGCCCTGACGAGATGTATCCCAGGCTGCTGTGTGAGGCAAGGGAGGAGATTGCAGGGGCTCTGGCACAAATTTTCAGAACCTCTCTGGTCACAGGGGAGGTGCCAGAGGACTGGAGAACAGCTAATGTAGTCCCATTATTCAAGAAGGGTAGTAGGGATAAACCAGGGAGCCTAACATCAGTGGTAGGGAAATTATTGGAAAAAATTCTGAGGGACAGAATTAGTCTCCACTTGGAGAGCAAGGATTAATCAAGGATAGTCAGCATGGCTTTGTCAGGGGGATATCATGTCTAACCAATTTGATTGAATTTTTCGAGGGGGTGACTCGGTGTGTGGATGAGGGTAGTGCAGTTGATGTAGTCTACATGGACTTCAGTAAGGCTTTTGACAAAGTCCCGCATGGGAGACTGATCAAGAAGGTAAGAGCCCATGGGATCCAGGGCAATTTGGCACATTGGATCCAAAATTGGCTTAGTGGCAGGAGGCAGAGGGTGATGGTCGAAGGTTGTTTTTGTGACTGGAAGCCTGTGTCCAGTGGTGTACCGCAGGGATCGGTGCTAGGTCCTTTGCTGTTTGTAGTGTACATTAATGATTTAGATATGAATGTAGGAGGTATGATCAGTAAGTTCGCAGATGACACGAAAATTGGTGGTGTGGTAAATAGCGAGGAGGGAAGCCTTAGGCTACAGGACGATATAGATGGGTTGGTTAGATGGGCAGAACAGTGGCAAATGGAATTTAACCCTGAAAAGTGTGAGGTGATGCATTTTGGGAGGATTGGTAGGACCCTAGGAAGGACAGAGGATCAGAGGGACCTTGGTGTGCATGTACATATATCCCTGAAGACAGCAGGACAGGTAGATAAGGTGGTTAAAAAGGCATATGGGATACTTCCCTTCATTAGCCGAGGCATAGAATATAAGAGCAGGGAGGTTATGATGGAGCTGTACAAAACGCTATATATACTGTGGAATACTGTGTGCAGTTCTGGTCACCAGACTATAGGAAGGATGTGATTGCATTGGAGAGTGTGCAGAGGAGATTCACCAGGATGTTACCTGGGCTGGAGCGCTTCAGCTATGAGGAGAGACTGGACAGGCTGGGGTTGTTTTCCTTAGAACAGAGAAGGCTGAGGGGGGACCTGATTGAGGTGTACAAAATTATGAGGGGCATAGATAGGGTAGATAGAAAGGAACTTTACCCCTTAATAGAGGGGTCAATAACCAGGGGGCATAGTTTCAAGGTAAAGGGCAGGAGGTTTAGAGGGGATTTGAGGAAAAACTTTTTCACCCAGAGGGTGGTTGGAATCTGTAACTCACTGCCTGAAAGGGTGGTAGAGGCAGAAACCCTCACAACATTCAAGAAGCATTTAGATGAGCACTTGAAACGCCATAGCCTATAAGGCTACGGACCAAGTGCTGGAAAATGGGATTAGAATAGACAGGGCTTGATGGCCGGCGCGGACACGATGGGCTGAAGGGCCTCTTTCTGTGTTGTATAACTCTATGGGGGAGAAATTCAGTATCGCCCCATTTCGGGCGCAATTATCGGCCGGGTGCAGAGATTAGCGCCTGGCGCTAATTATCGCCTCCGACTGCAAACTTGACTTTTATCACCCCTGGAGGTGATTGGAGCGCTAAATCAGGCGCTTCACACCTGTCTTAAGGCGCAAACCAACTGAATTTTTCCCCCTATGACTCTAAACCCATTGGTGCCAGCAAACAGTTAACTACTATCCTGTAAAGTATCATGCATGAGATGACTGTATCAACCACTATTGTACTTCATCATCAACATCATCATCATCGGTTGATTATTGTTGGAGCTCCTGTGAATGTCCTCCGCACCTCTTTCATCATGCGCAATATTAATTTTTCTATGCAGATTTTTGTATCCGTAAAACTTGAGTACTGTACTTAATTCTAGACCAACCTCTTTTTATTTCCATGTTTTAGCTCTCAGAATAATAGTTCTGAAACCAAATTCCTCTTTTGCTCTGAAGGAAAAACTAGCAAGTTTCAGCCTTCTCGGCTTTATTGCTGTTGTTATTCTGTTTACGTCTCCATATCGTATCTCATTGTGGATGTGATCTTTCCATCTGACATCTAAGGCTTTTCTCAACAGTCTTGCGTAGGTGCCATCTAGTTTCTTTTTCAATTTCTTCGTAAATGTCCAAGTGTCAGCACCATATATCAACACTGACTCCACGGTGCTTCTGAATATCTTGATTGTATCTTTCCTGCCAGTTCTTTGCACTTCCAGACTCTATTCATTTGACTGCAAGCTGACCAAGCCTCACTTATTCAAGTGTTAATATCCTGTTCTGTTGTTATAATCTAGGATCCCAACCATTTAGAGTCACTGACCTCTTCTAATATTTCATTTTGCATAGTTGTAAATTCTCTTATTTTGTCATTTGCTTTTCCTTCATTCATTTGAAGACCTACTTGTGCTGACTCTTTTTCCACATTGCTTCATAACTTCTGTCCATCTTTTACCTTGCTTAATAACTTCTGTCCATCTTCCACCTTGCTTAATAACTTCTGTCCATCTTACTCTTGTACTTATCTACTTCAATTTCACAGAAAGCACTAGCACTGTAATTATGTTAACAGGCATTAGTGCAGAACAAAATAAATTGCCTCCCTCCCCAGTCCCCGACAAGAAGAAAAGCTTGTGCTGCTTTCAATTCCATTGTGTTTTGGAGACAAATGCATGTCTGTAATTAACTCAAATTTAAATTCAGATTAATGAATCAAACAGATCAAGTGGAGAAAGGACAGTGAAAGCAACAAACAGATTGCATGTGAAATGCATGATGAAAAGATATTGGAATGTATACATACCACAAAAGAACAGACAATTATTAGAAGCTTAACTATATGAAGCAGATCCATAACAGCTAAAACAAATGGTAACAGAAAGTGGGGAAAAATGGTCATTGACAGAGCTACGTAGAAATTATTAGAGAAAAAAACAAATAGAGTTCAGAAGAGGATAAAAACTAAATCCTGAGCATGCTGAATGTAAGGCTGCAGAATATTTTGGTAGAAATTCTGCAGAATCAACACAAGGACAGTGGAATATTGAGGTAAATGAAAATCTTAGAATCATAGAAATTTACGGCACAAAAGGAGGCCATTCGGCCTATTGTGTCTGTGCCAGCTGAAAAAGAGCTGTCCAGCCTAATCCCACTTTCCAGCTCTTGGTCCGTAGCCTTGTAGGTTACGGCACTTCAAGTGCATATCCAAGTACTTTTTAAATGTGATGAGAGTTTCTGCCTCTACCACTCTTTCAGGCAGTGAGTTCCAGACCCTCACCGCCCCTTGGGTGAAGAAAGTTCTCCTTAACTCCCCTCTAATCCTTCTATCAATAACTTTAAATCTATGCCCCCTGGTTATTGACCGCTCTGCTAGGTGAAATAGGTCCTTCCTATCCACCCTATCTAGGCCCTTCATAATTTTATACAACTCAATCAAGTCTCCCCTCAGCCTCTTCTGTTCAAAAGAAAACAACCCCAGCCTATCCAATCTTTCCTCATAGCTAAAATTCTCCAGTCCTGGCAACATCCTCGTAAATCTCCTCTGTACTCTCTCTAGTGCAATCAAATCTTTCCTGTAATGTGGTGACCAGAACTCAGTATTCTAGCTGTGGCATAAAATATTATTGTAACTAGGCCTGAATTTGGCATTAGTAGTTACAACAATACTTACTATGGCTTATTCACTAGAATGAATATAATAAAATACAATTTTCCATAAATTTTTCTTAGTCATTAAAATGGACTTTGAAGTAAGATTACAGAAATCCAGATTTTTCACACCTACACAGATTTTGAATAGGGACAAAGGAACAATGCACGAAGATCTGCTGTAATCAGGTTTGCATTTCGATAGACCTGATGGCAGCTGAGCCTCAATGGAACTAAATTGTAAAACAGTCCAGGTGATGTTGAAATGGTTCTCTTGGTAAAAATCATGATGAATTTGAAAAGATGATTTAATTGAATTGAAATGAACTCAAACCAAATTAAAAATGTGAATTGAACTGATCCTGCTGTATTTGGTCCGAAGTTCTGCTCCTGGTAGCGCAATTATGTACTTTTGGAAGGATAGTTACTGTTGTAATGTATGAATCGCAACAGCAAATTTGCGCACAGCAAAGTCCCACAAACAGCAATGAGATAATGACCAGATAATCTGTTTTAGTGATGTTGGTTGAGGGATAAATATTGGCCAGGAAACGAGGGAGAACGCCACTGCTCTTCTTCAAATAGTGCCGTGGGATCTTTTACATCCACTTGAGAAGGAAGGTGAGCCTCATTTTAACGTCTCATCTGAAAATTGTCACCTCCGACAGAGCGGCACTCCCTCAGGACTGTACTGAATTGTCAGCCTAGATAATGTGCTTTACTCACTGGAGTGAAACTTGAACCCACAACCTTGTGACTCAGGTGAGAGTGCTACCACTGAGCCACAGCTGGCATGCCATAATAATGTCTGCTTGTATTTGAGGTGGATGGGACAGACCTACCATTGCTCAGGTAAGTAGGTTTATAGATCCCACCAGGGCTCCTTGGACATATCAAAAAATGGACTATTCTTCCAGTTGGGATTCAGCCATCAAGGTGACATCTGGCTGTCCTAGCAGAGAAGTACTCTCGAGAGATTGGAATTTGAAGGAGAATGTGCACAATGATAGACATGTAAGCTGCATCTGAAGGTGTGCCCTTCTGAAATGTCGGTATGTATGAGATGGAAAGAACAAGCTGTATGGTTGTGTGGAGGCTTATCACCTGTGGAACAGGCAGCAATTTATGGGAAGCCATCTTTGGGCTATCCACAGGCAGACCTTATGTCTTCTTTTCCATCTGTTCCCAAGTCCTGCAGGTTGTGTACACAGTATTGATCCTGCTTCCCACCTCTTGCAGCTCTAGTGCCCTGAGGACCTCTGAAGAGGGTGCCTTGAAGTTCTAAATTGGGTAACCTTCCTTGCACCAACAACATTACATAGAATTGCATAAAATTTACAGAAACAGGCCATTTGGCCCAACTGGTCTATGCCGGTGTTTATGCTCCACACGAGCTCCCTCCCACCCTACTTCATCTAACTCTATCAGCATATCCTTCTATTCCTTTCTCCCTCATGGAATTATCTAGCTTCTCCTTATATGTAGCTATGCTATTCGCCTCAACTACTCCACGTGGTAGCAAGTTCCACATTCTAACCACTCTCTGGGTAAAGAAGTTTCTCCTTAATTCCTTATTGGATTTATTAGTGACTATCTTATATTTATGACCCCTAGTTTTGGTCCCCCTGTAAGTGGAAACATTTTCTCTACATCTACCCTATCAAACCCTAGCATGCAGCTGTGTATCCATTTAGCCATTCAGCTGGCAGGAGGTTGGGTACTGCACCACTCCATCATTGCCCACAGAATGTTAATGCGTTCACATTGGGTTTCCTTTCAATTAATTGACGCTTGACATCTTCCACAGCCTTGGCCAAGGCTGCCAAGTATTTGAAATTTATTTCAAAGTGTGTTAAAGGAAAAAATAAAAATGTGATCCCCCTATGGGCTCATCCCTTTAATTTGAACCTGCGAGCCAGAAATTCCATTTGCTCACATTGGGCTTGCCCTATGTACAAAGACAAAGCTGAATTGGCAGCTATATATAATTATTCAAATAAACTGATGTGTAAATTTTGGGCCATAAATGAACTGCTCCACTGGCACAGTTTATGCCAGCAATGTGACACAAAAGAAAGAAAGAACTTGCAATTATATAGTGACTTTCATGACCTCAGGATGTCCCAAAGTGCTTCACAGCCAATGAAGTACATTTTGAAGTGTAGTCACTGTTGTAGGAAGTGCAGCAATCAAATTGCGCACAGCAAGGTCTCATGAATAGCAATTAAATAAATGACCAGATTATGGGCTAAAAATTCGGCTGCTTGCGCCTCCCGTTAGCGCCTTAAGAGGGCGCTAATGGGGCGCAAAGCAGCTAACGCCCGGGCGCAGCGCCGCCCACGCCTCCCGCAAAATTCAGCGGGAGGTTAGCGGCGGCGCCAGCCGGTAGATCCCTGTGGCGCTGTGCCGCCGGCGATGATGTCATCGCCGTGCGCAGCACCCCGCTCGCACTCCAGCCGCGATCTTTAGTCGCGCCCCCTGATTTACCGCCAGATGCTATGTGCGACGGGTTCAGGGGGGCGTATGTGCGGCCGGGGCGGCGATATTTAAAGGGGAGGTGGCAGGCGGCCATTTTTGTTGCTGGCCACCTGCCAGCACCTGCCCCCGTTGCTGTCCCCGGCCCCCGTGAAGCCCCCCCACCGTGAAGTGCCGGCTGCGCTCCAAGAGCCCGGCACTTCTCTTGAGTGCCGGACTCTTTTGCCGGCACTCCCGATCCCTGGGGGCCCAGCTGGGCCCCGGTTCGCGCTGCGTAGGGCCCCTCCCCTTTAAGAAGGGGAGGAAGGCCTGCAATACCGCGGCACGTAGCGCCAGGATATTCCCTCGCAGCGCCCCAAGAGGGATGCGGGGTGCTTCCAGTAGCGCCCCGCTTCCCTCTTGGGGCGCAACCACTGAAGCCCCGGCGAGGTTAGCGCCCCAAATGGGGCGCGACTCAATTTTTAGCCCAATCTGTTTTAATGATGTCGGTCGAGAGATAAATATTGGCCAGGACACCGGGGAGAACTCCCTGCTTTTCTTTAAATAGTGCCACAGCATCTTTTACGTCCATTTTTATGGGGCCTCAGCTTAATATCACATCCAAAAGAAAAAGAAGGGAAAAGAAAACGCTGTGAGCAGCGAATATAGTATACAAGGTTGGACAAGGTACACATAATTTGCGGACTTTTCTACATCAGGGAGACCAAATGCTGATTAGGCGACTCTCTGCTGATATCTCTCTTCGGTCCATAACTGTGACCCTACGCTGCCTGTCGCTTGCCAATTCAATTGTCCTTTGCAAGCCCACTCTGACCTGTCTGCTATTGGTGTTCTGCACTGTTCCAATGAAGCTCAACTCAAGCTCGTGGAACAACAACTTCTCTATCTCTTAGCTACTTTTTTTTAAATTTATTTCTTCACAGGATGTGGGTGTCGCTGGTAAGGCCAACATTTATTGCCATCCCTAATTGCCCTTGAGAGGTGGCATTGAGCTGTGTTCTTGAACTGCTGCAGTCTGTGTGGTGAAGGCGCTCCCATACTTTGCAGCCTTCTGGCTTCAATAGTGACTTTAACAACTTCAGACCTTAACTATAACTCCCACTTTCTCTCGGGCATGAATGTGGAATGGGCGTTTTCAGGGATGGAGTGGGTTGCTACTTCGGATGGGGTCTCTTTGTCAGGACATCGTGCTGGCAAAGTGGACTGCCCCCTTGCTATCATCCTTCTATCAGGCTGCTTGGCTGCTGGAGCCTGCTCCACTTTACCAGTTTTTCATGCTTTCCTTTCTACCTTGATGGATATTAGTGAACCAATTGAGTTTTATGACAATCTGACAGCTTCATAGCCATTTTTACTAATAGCAGCTTTTTATTTCCAGATTTCTTTTAAAACTGAATTCAAATTATTAAATCCCCATGGTCGGATTTGAACTCATGTTCTCTGGATTGTTCAGTCGAGGTCTCTGGATTACTAGTTCAGTAACATAACCATTACACCACCATACGCCTCATTGTTGGAAGGAACAAAACCTAAGTTTTTGTTTTGAAAGCTTGATTTTATACGTTATGAGTATATCCACTTGATCACAAAGGTAATGCACTAGATACATATCCAGTCTCCTTCATTGCCTATTGGTTAAGGATTCTTTTGAACTTAAGTGTCTTTAACAGTCTAGTTGCTGTGCAGCCATCCAATCTCATTGGTAATTCAATGCCCGCATGTTTATTCACGCGGACAGTCTAGTGGGTGGACATTTATTTAATCACTGGTTGGTCTGATTTCTCTATTCTCAGTCTCTCCAGCAGCCCAGTTGCTATGAATGTAACCAATCTAACTCTACCTATTGAGGTTAATTTAATGAGTCTGTGCTGCTGGCGGGGAGCCTCACCCACGGGCAGCACAAATTGGAAATTCACGCATGCACTTTCCACATTTTCTGACCATTCATTTTAATGGTAAGTACGCACCCAAATTTCTGAATTGCACTGCTGGCAGGATAGCCTCCCTGCCGGCAGTGTAGATTTGTAAAATTGCCCCCCATTGAGCCTCACTGATAGTCTAATCCTTTTTATCTTTCCCCTCACAATAATGATCGAGGGCTGGATTTTGCCAATGGGGAGCTTTTGGAGGCGGGACTCCCACTTGTCAGGTTTCAGTCCTGCCTCCATCAACTTCTGGCCAACCCACACTATTTTCCCTTGATTGACCTTGTTAAGACCGCCCAGCGGGCTTAGCAGGCCAATTAAGGGAAAGCCGGTTACAGAGAACGTCAGTGTATGACGTTTCATTTGTCAAAAATTTTTGACAGATGAATTGTCATCGTCTGACAGCTCTGTGAAGCTGTCAAACACTGACATTCTCTGCAGTTTGATGAGTTCTTGAATTCAAGACCTCATCAAACCTCTTTCTTTTGCAGAAATTAGATGGTTGTTGCATTGGAGAATGCAACGGCCATCTGTAATCTCTGCCGCAGAGGTGCGAGACTCTCCGCATACCCAACTCTTGAAGCCTGAAGGAAGAAACAAAGGCAAGTAAACTTTTTCTAACACTTTCCACTTACCTCAGATACTCAGCTCTCCACACTTGCACCCATCACTTACTTTCACAGCGCACCTTTGCACCCTCCGACCCCCGCAGACCCACTACTCACCTCGGTGACCCTGGCGGGTTTCGGAGCCTTCGGGAAGCCTGCACTTGTGTGGGCAAAATGGGGATAATCCTCTTATCTGCCTGTTAACTACCTGTTAACAGGCAGTTAAGTGACTGTAATCCCCTTCCCGTCTCCAAGGAGACGGGACCCGGCGCGGGATGGCTATCCGCCTCCTGGCAAGATGGCATGAAGGCGGGTTGGGCACCCGCCCTCAAATTCGGCCATTTTCCTGGCAGTCCCGCCTCCAAACCCACCTCCCCAGGGCTGACAAAATCCAGCCCCTAGTGTCTATGCATTCAGTCTTGCTAATGATCTTGTGACTGTAGCTTGAAAATTGCTGTCAGCCTTCAGTCTAATGCCCAGTGGTATTCAAGCATTACTAAACAGAATTTACTGTTGGCTAACGATCACTTACCAAAATTTCCCCTAAATTGGAGAATGAAAGGTGTCTGTGAATGCTGCAGCACTGAAGACATGTATTCCAGTGTTTAGGCTCATTATTGCTGGCATAATAGTTTTTTAAAAGCCCAGCACATCTTAGGATAAAAGTTCCAATCAGAAGATTTCATGTTATCTCTACCACCAATGCAATCTACTCACTGAGAGGGAGTAGGCCATTATTTTTTCTGTGCTGGAGGATTAGTGAAGGACACAATAATGAGGTCCAACTGACACAAATGCTTGGTGCTTGCAGAAATATGCTTTCTCCTTAGGGTTGCCTGACATTATGAGGGAATAGCTTTCAAGTACAAGCTAAGCAATTACTTTATTGATGCATTCTAAAGATTGGGATAAGTTTTTATCTTTAGAGTTTCTGCAGCAGATTTTTGTGTGCTCGTGGCACATGTTGGGAATTCGGGCATATGCACCCCGTGATTTTCTATCCATCAATCATATATGCCAACCTAGAAAACTAGTAAACGTTAAACAGTAGCTTCAAAAAGCTGATACAGTCCCCAAAAACGGACAACTTAAAAGGAATCCTGTGACATGTGAAAACAGGTAATTACATGGCGTTTTTAACTTGGAACGATAGATGTAACCAACATTCCTTCACTTGTTTTGGAGGAGGAAAAACATAAATACAAGAAAGCCTGAAGGGAGAACCACAAATGTTGAAGGGACAAGATGGATGTTCAGGAGCATGCTGTTATTGAAAAATGTCTTTATAAATGATGCACTCTGGCTAATTTTGAGCATTCTTGTACTTGACAATTGTTAGATTTGTAATCTAAAGAAAAGAGAAAAATAATGAGACATTCGGATTTTCAACAGACCAAACAAACCATCAAACAACAACAACATGCATTTATATAGCGCCTTTAATGTAGTAAAACGTCCCAAGGTGCTTCACAGGAGTTATCCCAACAGTCACTCTCCCCAATAAACTCACTCCAGTTCACAGAGACATGGTACCCCATTAATTCCTCATCTTTTCACAGAGACTGTCTCTCCTCTAACCATTCCAATTCATACTATCTCTATTCCCTCTGCCCTCTCAATTGAACCTGGCACATTTCCCACTCTAACCCAGCTGAAGCTGGTAATTTATTTCCATTCCCTATCTATCTCCTTCCTCCCCACCTCAAAGTGCCACCCCTTTCCCCTCAGCTCTCCCAAAGTTCCACTCCTAGCTTCTGTCCCCTTAGCTTTTCCCTTAATTTTGTCATGCTTTCATTGCCATCAACTTTCTTCCTCCCTGCTCCCCTTCATTGCCATCCATTTCCCCTTCCCCTTAGTCACGCTTGTTTCTGAGTTTTGCCACTAATGCACCAGATCAGATGGGGCCCCTCTCCCCACCTCCTGGCACTAATGGAAAGGTTCACGGCCACTACATTCTGTAGACTGGAACTGTAGTTTTGGTGAGGACTCCCACCTACAATATACAGCAGCTGGTATCCTTTCCAAATACGTTGGGAGTAGAAGTGAGGTGAGAAGGAACAGGGGCCTAAACCTGTCTGGTGCATCAGTGGCAGGACTTGCGAAAGAGGAGGAATGAGGGAAGAGCAGCTCAGTCTGTGATGACTTTTGTCAGCAAATACTGAAACACTGATCAGCCCCCCATAATTGCTAAAAGTCAGCTGAACTGCTGACAGGCAGTATGTATGATTCATTCTAATGACCAGAAAAGCTTGCCTGAAGTCCTTATATGCGATCTCTGGCACACAAAGCTCAGCCCCAGGAGTACTAAAGATGAAAATTTACTCCATTGTTCCTAATACTATTTCATCTTACAGTATAAGAAAGAAAAGAAAGACTTGCATTTATATAGCGACTTTCACGACCTTTCAGGACATCCCAAGATGCTTTACAGCCAATTAAGTATGTTTGAAATGTAGTCATTGTTGTAATGCAGGAAACGTGCCAGCCAATTTGCTCTGTAAGAGGTGTTTCAATGTGCCCGAGTGCCATCCACACTTCCACTACATGTTGTCTTTAAACTGATCTGCATGGTCCAGAGCAAGTCCAGCGAAGTCTAATTTTGAATAATGAGTCTTGTTCTTGAATTTTTCAAAAGGAAAGAGATGCATCTCCACCTTGTCCTGCACTATTTGGGTACTAGATATACTTCTAAGTCTGTTTCCAACATTGGACAGTGACCTTGTGTGTGTATAATATAGATAAATTAAATGCCCTTGATTTAGAGCTTTGTTCCAGAACTGTTATAGTATGATGCTCAGTGTACAATGTGGCACAACTAGAAAATGATGACTAAAAGATTTCTTGTGAAATCACGGCCAAGAAATTGGTACACGCTGCACACGTCTAATGAGGCCGTTGGCACGACTATGGTAAATTGGTCCCCGGGGGGTAGCAAGATCGGCCACTTGGATTCTGGCTGCGAGCCTAAGGTGTGTCCGGGAGGAGGTGGCAATCGGGAGGTGGGGAGCAGCGGCTGGCAGCAGCCCATTGTTTTAATGTGGAGCCGAGAGGAGCTGCATTCAGGGCAAACCAATTTCCGGTTTGGGTAATAAAATAGGCATTAGGCCCCTAATTAGCATATTCAAGATGTCTAATGCTTGTTTTAGGCTGCCACCAGGGACGCCTCTATAGCACCCAAGCCAATATAGCATTGGACGTGTTTCTGACGCTGGTCACATGCGGGAACTAGGCCTGTTAAATTGGACCTCTTTGCCCCTGTTTTCCACTCAGAAAACACACACAATGAGGTCCAATTTCACCCTTCTCATTTTTTAGAGTTGGTCAAAGGAATCAACATTATTCCAGCTGAATAATTGTTTTATCAGAATCAGCATCTCTTTACCAACCCACACATTTATGTAATCATTCTACCATCTAACTTAAATTGAGTTATTTCAAACTGACATATTTGAGGACCAGTGGAGGTTAACTTGTGCCCGTTTCTCAATTAATAGTATATTTGCCACCTAGTCTGGACAATAGGATTCATTACCAAATATGCAGTGGCTGCATTGATAATATTGTTTTGATGTTCAGTAAAGGAGCAGCAGCTTTCTCCAGCTCGAACCATGTCAGGGAAAGAAATGGGAGGATATCTAATAAGTCAAACTACTGTCTCGAAAACTATTTGGTAGAGGATGAGAGTTAGTCCTTAGACATTCTCAACGGAACAGGATTGATAGAAGACCTCTAGCCCCTGTTGTTACAACTGATTGCTTCTCGGCAATTCTAAACAACAACAATAAGTAATAACATCAATAACATGATCTAACTAATTCTTGGGCATTTCTGTACAGTACTGGCCATTCAATATTGAAAATAACCATAGACACTATTTGAAATATTCTAACATATCAGGCTGCAGCTACTTGGACTGCATGACAACTTTGATATTGTTGCTCCCATGTCTGAAACAGATCCTTTTTCACCTAGTCTGTGGCAATTTCAGCTTTTTGAGTCTCTGGCAGATACTTTTATTGTCCTGATGTCAGTTCTTCTTCAAATCTTGAGCACAGGGTGCCTGGACAAACAGATGGCTCCAGTTACTGCAACTACATCTCTGCATCCGGTTCAGCGATTATATTACATTGTATTTTATTATTAATAGTTTCCTTCAATAAAGATTTTCTCTTTATATGGGCTTCTCCCATCCTACCATCTCCCAGTGCCTGGTTATATAATTAACTTTACAGTAAAGGAGTAGGATTGAGGCACAAATTTCTTTTTACAGTATTCTGAACCTTTAGAAGACTCTCTACAGTCACGGAGTACAGAATTGGCAGCACAGTCTTCAGGGATTTTCAGCTTATATGAACATAGTAAATATTCTTCATCTAGAGAATCATATGCCTTCTTTATAATTAGATATTTACTAGCAATTCTGGTAGGTGACCAGTGGCACTAATACACTTGCACTAATTACAGATACTCTGCATTTTCTACATAATATTTAATTGAGTTGCAATGGATTGCTGAACATTGACTAAACACCAATTAAACCAATTATTAGGCAGCAAACTCATTAAAATAAGCCAGGCTAGTATTAGAGTGTTTTTTTCAGGGGGTGGAGGGGAGGGGCAGGGAAGTGATAAACATATGCTAAGCCACATTTGAAGGAGGGTTCAATATGTTTCACTCTGTTACACTGACAGTTGTTCACAATTATCTTGTCACTTTTCAACTAAATATAAATGAGTAAAATGTCAGTTGGTAAATTGTTAGCACAGTATAATAATTTAGCAATCATAGTATAACAAATGTCCACCTTCCCAACAATGAATATATTCAACCGATTAGTGGTTAGAATGTGTGGCACAGGGATATTTAATAGTACAATAAAATAGCCATTTCTTAAATGCTGGGTAATGTGCTTTCTTGAAAGGGAAAGTCATCCCTGGCAGCTTGGGAATTCAATAATGATTTTGAATATATGTAACTTTAATGACCCACCTATTATGTCATTAAACATGGCAAATCTACTGGAAAACGATGCTTAGTTTAGCTCCTCATGGCATCATTGGGTGTTTGTTTAAACTTTAATTTGTTTGTAGTATTTTCTTTGAATTAAATGAAGTAAGTTTTAACTCTCGATGATGGCAGAAAAACGGGTGGGAATGGATACACCCCACCCAATTTACCCTTTCACTGACTTCGGGAACTGCTAGCGCCCATTTTCTGCCCCCATCGATAGTTAAAATCTAACCTAATGGTTCTGCCCTCCTCCCCCTATAGCAATACATGAGGGCTGATATTAACTTTCAGTAGTGGCGTACGATGGGCGGTAGTGGATAGGCTGTCCGTTATATACTCCACCCGATTTACCTTTCCATTGAAGTTAACTAAAAGGAAAATCAGGCTGGGTGTATAATGGGCAGGTGATCCGCTTTCTCCCATTTTCCACCACCGCTGAATGATAAAATCAGCCATTAGAGCTTTTATCTGTTAAAGTTTCTTTTGGAGATGACAGGTTATAGTCTTCATGCTATTCTTTTTACTGCAGTGTTGTTGTTAAAGCCAGTAGCTCACTCATTCAAATGTATATGATCATATAGGCCACTTTCTTCACAGTAATGCTGATTTTTCTCATGCTGTGGTTTGTGATTGTTTGCTACCTCAACCTAGCCTAAAAACTGGAGTGAATAATATTGATTTTTAACAGTAATTTGCTGTTGCCTTCCAAGTGAAAGAAATGTAACCTATTAATGAATTCACAGCAATACTATTTACTGGTGTTGTGAAAAGTGGGAGTTGTGGTAGCAGAAATGTAGCAAGATGGATTGTTTCTCTGCCTGACATTTGTGGCAGACTAAAAGGGTGCAACATCCCAACAGGAAGTAAACAAACATTGGCCCAGAAATTGAACTTTTTACCTCACCCTTCAGATTGTATATTTTGCGCCTCAAATTGCTGCAATTGCAAATTGATAACAGCGCGGAAAGAGCAACAGGGCATCTGGGCCCTTATGAACATCGGGTCCAATGGTCTACCTCCTTAACCAATTAAATTTAAGGAGAAAGAAATACGGTGAATGAGAGTCAAATTAGATACAGAAAGAGAAATAAAGAGAGGGAAAGATAGATTGGATGAAGAGAGAGACAAGAAAGAGAAAGAAAAGTTTTTAAAAATGTAATTAACATTTTTTTAAAAACCTCCAGGAATAATTTACTACCTGCAGGAGTGAGACTCCACTGTTTCATTGTTCTCTTTCTGGGTCTCCATTGTTAAGTGGCATGTCAGGACCATAAATCATTAACAGGGTCCTTACAACATGAATTACCAGCCCTAAATGGCTGCGGCAAGATTAATTTGTATTTACACCACAAATCCATCAATTTCTTGAAAGTCATAGGGAGGTAGATGGCGAATTCCCATTTTTATGAGGCTAACGGGAGAGCGGCACAAATCGTCCAGCAATACGTGGTGATTCGTAACTCATGGTGTATCTCTTCCTCACCACAAATTGCTGTTTTTTTTATGCCATTATTTTTCCTGCAATTTCTTGGCCATTTTGATTGAAAGAAAATTAAGTAAAGGAAGCACATGGCCTGTTAGGTGAAGGGTTCTGTAAACAAGGCAGATGCAGAAATGATGATCTGCCATCTGCGATAAACAGACAAACTTAGTTTGAATGAGATTGGATTCTCTGAAGATTGAATAGAAAGACTTCTTTGCTCTGTTTGCACTGGAGCTGCCAGCCTAAAGTGTAAGCTAAGTTAAATTTCACCTCGTGCCTAAATCTAAAATGTACCTTTCTATCTTTTTTGATTTTGCAGTTATCTGAAATGAAACTCCTTTGTAGATTGCAAAGCTTTCTACCACAGCATATGTTTATGCAATTTTGCAAGCCAATATGGACAATGCATTGCCATATATATATATGATCAGCATCTCCTTCCTCTTCCGCACCCCCACACTAGAATGGGGGGAAATATAGACAATGTCTTATTCAGACCAACATGGTTGATCAATTAATTTTCCACACAAGTGGAATTTGTATGCTGTTATGTAAGGGAGTTATTATACGTTGGAGACGCTGCAGAGCTGTGCTTTTTCCAGCATCACAGGCGGTTTTTACATGCTTATTTAGTCTGCAAATCACATGTTGTGACTCTAAGGGCACGTACTTCAGCTGATTATAAAAGGAGCATATCGAGCATATGGTCTAGTGCCAGCACATTTTAGGAGAAGTGATGCAGTGTTTCTCAGAATTAGGACTTTAGACAAAGTAGTATTTAACTGTAACCATCATTTGATTCCATTGTAGACAAATTAATCTGTAGTTTTGAATGAATTAAATATGAGAGATAGCTCTCTCCTATGCTTTATGATCATCCGATTATTAAATTTAACAAAGCATAATACAAAAGAGGGGAACTTTTAGCAAATTAACTTAAATGGTAAGACAGATATGGATAAGCAAAAAGTACTCCATCTAGACTTCCCTTCTTCTTTAAAAAAATTAAAGTGATATTGTCCTGACTAATTTATAGCATACAAGTGGAGAGCGTGCGGATTTGGGGCGGGTCGGCAGTTAAAAGCGCGGAAATTGACAGCACGTCGGTAACCCGCTGTCATCCCGCCGACTTCCGCATTTAACTTGGGCATGTTTCGAGGCATGCCACAGACCCGCTCGGGAGAGGCAGGCGACCTCATTGACATAGTTAACTGCTCGTTGAGAGACCCTTAACTGCCTTTCTAACCTCAGGTTTTGGCTTTAACTTATTGCACACGGGATTCGCGCACCTCGGGAACCTCGCCTGTCAAGGGGAGGCGGAAGCTCAGTGGCCATTGTGCGAGGACATTAAGTGACAGCTGGAAAAAACATATAAATACTCACATAATGGCCCAAAAATTAGTAAGTGAGCCTTCGTGCGGGGGTAAGGCTTCCACGCGATCTCTCACTGCGCGCTGGCTTTTTTATTCCCAGCTCGCACGAACTTGATGTTCTGGACAGCAGCTGTGCAGGGCTTTCGTATCCCACAGGCGCAGTTAATTCGTGCGAGCTGTGGGATCACGTGACTCAGTTAGAGCCAATGGCAGCACACCATCTTTCATTCATAGCTTTCACAGCACGGCTGTGAAAGCTATGAATATTATACCCCCCCAAAAGAACAGCTAAACCTCAATTAATTTTTTTTTTAAAACCCATCACATTAATAAAATAAGTATAGTTAAATAAATTAACCATTTTAAACAAAAAATTAAATTTTTGAAAAAATTTAAAATCTTTTAAAAAGTTATAAAAATAAACTTACCTGTCTTTAAAGTCTCTAAAAAAGATATACCTGTTAAAAAAAATTCAAAATAATACTTAATTAACTACTTACCTTGTTAAAAGAGGGTCTTACGCCTCCTTTCTTTATGTCTAAAATGTTCCATGCTTACCTGCGCGTTCAAAGCACTAAGTGCACTGCGTGCGCGCAGCCTGTAGCGCCCCCTTTTGAATTCACCAAGTGCCGGTTTTCAGCGCATGCGCAGTGCATGCAGAAAACCGGCAATTGGAGACAGAATACGCGAGAGTACACAGTGCGTACTCTCGCGTAGCGGCACTAATTTTTGGGCCATTATACCTGCTTCCTTGCCTAAGGGAAAGGCTCTTGCTGACACCATTTTGTGCAGAGATTTAGCTTTCAGGAGTTTGCAGGACATTTCTGCAACCTCGGAAGCCACTCTCACCACATTGCCAGTCACTATCACTACATTGAAGGATTGGGCCTCTGATCTCCACTTTACCTG
Source organism: Squalus acanthias (assembly GCA_030390025.1). Lineage (NCBI taxonomy): Eukaryota > Metazoa > Chordata > Chondrichthyes > Squaliformes > Squalidae > Squalus > Squalus acanthias. The sequence continues at coordinate 134,862,069 of CM059426.1, read as the reverse complement.
CCACCTATTAGATCAGCATGGGTGCCTCTTATGCTGTCTCACCTTGGACTTCATAATCGGACCAAGATGAGCCTCAGCACCAACACCAGCCACACCAGCAGCAGTAACCACAACACCAGCAGCAGCAGCAGCAACAACACCAGCAGCCTTCTCCTCAATGACCTGATGCTCCACAGGAGAGAGGGCACAGGGTTGCACTGCGCCGGAGGCGATACCCCCAACACAGGATATACAGGCAGAGGATGAGCTTCCTGGACATGACTGAGCAGCAGTGCCTCAGGAGGCTCAGGCTATCGCGACAGGTCATCGCAGACATTTGTAGCTTGCTGGAACAAAACCTGCTGCCCAGAGAACGAGGTGGACACGCCTTACCAGTGGCTGTCAAAGTCACCACCGCCCTCAACATCTTCACCTCAGGCTCCTTTCAGGGATCTGCAGCAGACATTTGCAGGATCTCGCAGTCAGCCGCCCACAAATGCATCAATCAGGTGACCGCTGCCATGTTTCACAGGTCAACCAATTATGAAAAATTTGCCACTAATGAAGCCAGTGTTACTGAGCGGGCGCTCAGCTTTGCGGCTCTGGCTGGCTTCCCACAAGTGCAGGGCATCATCGACTGCACACATGTGGCCTTCAAGGCTCCTCACATCACGCAGGAGTGTTTGTGAACCACAAGGGCTTCCACTCCCTCAATGTGCAGCTCATCTGCAACCATAAAAAGATCATCATGCATGTGTGCACCAGATTCCCTGGCAGCTGTCATGACCCTTTCATGCTGCGTCAGTCCACCCTCCCTCAGCTCTTCGCACCTCCAACCAGACTTACCAGCTGGCTGCTTGGAGACAAGGGCTATCCACTGAAGACGTGGCTGATGAAACCCTTGAGGAGGCCAAGAGTGTTTCAGTAATGAATGATGTGCAGGAGTAGGCTTGGGAAGGCAGAGTGATGGGGTTGGGGTGACAGGCAAATCAGGCTGTACGTGAGTGTGGCATTGCACTCACCTTACCTGACCTCATGAGATCATTGAATCTTTTGCGGCACTGGATCCATGTCCGACTCACAACATCCCTGCTACTGACCTCCTCTGCGATCTCTAGCCATGCCTTCCTAGTGTCTCTGGCTGGTCTTTTTCGGCCATCCGCAGGGAAGAGGACCTCCCTGCGTGCTCTGACTCCCTGGACCAGCACTTCCAGGGAGTCATCTGGGAATCTTGGCGCAGCCTTCTGTCTGTGTGTCTCCATGACCCACAGAAATCTCAATATTATGCAGCAATTTGTAGCTCTCCCAAACACCTTGATCTCTCCTACAGCAACCTTCAAATGCGATGTGTTGCAAGGCTGCTTTAAATATCCGCGCTGAAAATGAGTCATTGGTGATGTCCTCAGACCCGCTCCACTTAATTGGGCCGGGACTCTTTCAATTGATGCAATTGAGTTAAACACGCAGTGCAGAACACGCTGTTGAAAAGTTTGTGATGGCGACCTGCTACGCAGCCGGCAGGCACCCGCCCCGACGCTCAGGTAAAGATTCCGGCCTGTGTATCTCTGCATGATTTTTCAATCACTAATTTAAATGGTTAAAAAATATATAATGCCATCTCACCAGGAGAATCCAAGTCTAATTATGTCCAATGCTGTTTGGCGAGGCTGCATTTATTATAGTTGTTTATATCTGTAGTTCCTTTTGTTGCTGGTCTGCCATTGCAAGAAGTAATTTGAAGTGGGACAGCTTCCACATCAAAGGTATGAGAGACCTCTATCTAGTCCAGCACCTGGTATTCCTCTCTGCTGTTACATGAATCAAGGCTGATATAGCCACTGTGAGGTGCATTTCTCACATAAAGCTTTTCATCACAGAATTACATTCAAAATTTACTGAAGAGAACTGCAAAAACTTGATTTTTTATTGTTTTGGATAAGATAGTGTAAAGGTATTTGTGTTTAGCTTCTTCCATATCTTTTTTGTTTCTATATAATTTCACTTCTTACAATAAGTTTGAAGTAGTAGTTTAGCCCGATCTACACAATGCTTTCCCACCAGTTTGGAGAGATTGGGAGCAAAGGGTAGCATCCCAGACAATCTCCAATGGACATACCAACAGTATGAGGATTCATTGTTCCCACTATGGTCCCTTATCCCAGATGATGTTCCAATTTATAAGAGGAATGGGCATATTTAATCAAGCTAACTTTTGGGAAGAGCATGAATAAAGAGTATTGGGAAATAGTCTGAAATGTAACATGTATTTCTTAATTTGTAAATTGATCAATTAATTTTTAAACTCTATTCATTGCATGCAGGAAGAAATGAAAGTGTGTGGCCATTATACATAATGAGCAAGAACTGTTGGAAGCTTTCCCTCAAAGCAAAATTCCTCTGGAGCCAAACAGATGGTCAGAATGACCCTTTTACCTTCCATCATTTGGTGGTTGCATATGCATTTGGCACAAACAGCGCATATATTAGTATGAATGGAGAGACTTCTCTTCCTAAGTTCATTTGGCAAACTTTATTTCATACCCTTGTTGTATATACTGAATAAGTGGCCAGTTCACAACAAGCTAATCACAGACTCATATCCTGTGTGAGTCAAAGATCAACAATTAAACTATGGTTGACTTTAGATAAGCCCATATCTGCTAAGTTAGATCTAAGTACAGAATTGCTGAGAAATCTAATTGCCACCCATTCAAGCTCAGTAGATAGAATTACTTATCCATACATAAAGCATTTCCAAGTATTCATCTTTTCATCAATTACATTCAGTCCAATATGTCAGTCATCTTTGGCACACTAATAGCCTTTTTGGAAAAAGTAGGCTGTTTTTTAAAGTATGTTAATGAAGATTCATTTGTAATGTCAATGGTTTAATTAAATGAGGTACAAATATAAATTCATCACATCTTTTTGATAAATGGTACAAAAAGAGTCGAGTCCAAATATAATCCTGATTCAAACATGAACCTCCTTGACAAGCTTATGCTGCATTTTTATCAAGATTCATCTGCACTGAGTCTTAAGGTATTAAGTTTAGAATTCACATCAGATGTGCTGAATTCTGCCTATTCTCAGTTACCCCCTTTTCATTGCTTCACCATTGGTGGCCATGACTTCATCTGCCTAGGCCCTAAACTCTGGAAATCTCTCCCAAAACCGCTCCGCCTCTCTACCTCTCTCTCCTCCTTTAAGACGCTCCTTAAAACCAAGCTTTTTGACCAAGCTTTTGGTCACCTATCCTAATATCTCCTTATATGGCTCAGTGGCAAATTTTGTTTGTTAATCACTCCTGTGAAGATGGTTGGGATATTTTAATACATTAAAGGCACTATATAAATGCTATTTGTTATTGTTGTTATATTACAGAACTGCCTCAAGAAGTTGTTTCTTTATCCAACATTGACATGGATGGATTTAACATACAGGAGCACACTGGAAAGCTAATTATGAATGATGATTACAAACACCACTTTCCTTTGTTTTTCACGGCTAGAGTTGTGTTAACACACTGAGGGGGAAAAATTCAGTTGGTTTGCGCCTCCCGTTCGCACCTTAAGAGGGTGCTAATGCAGCGCAAAGCAACTAGCGCCCGGGCGCGGCGATATCTGCGCCTCTCGCAAAATTGACCGGACATTTTGCGGCGGCGCTAAACAATACCGCCCCGATCAACTGCACATGCAGATCTTGACGTCATTCAAGCGTGCAACGCCCTTGTGGCGCCCCGGAACGGAAATTGAGTGGCGCCCCCATCCTTTCCGCCTGGCGCAACCAACGACAGGTAGACTGGAACGCTTCCCAGTCACTGTGGGGCTGGGGGGGCGCTATTTAAAGGGGGCCTCTTCCTGGCTTTTTCTGTGGTAGACATTTTAGCACCACTCGTTCTGAGAGAGAGAGAGATTCTGCAAGAGAGAAAGAGAGACTTCTGCATTGAGTCAACGCTGTGTGAAGTAGTTTTGGCTACTGAGCATAACTTTGCAGGTACTTTGGTTTTTGACCTTCATAACTTTGATTGCCAAGAGACTGTGGGTGCTGCACTGATTGGGGGCGTCGTCCTGCGCCAGCAGAATCAGAGGCCACAGAGACGCAGAGAGAGAGTGGCAATCATGGCCAGACGGAGGAGGGCCAACAGGCCTCTGTACAGGAGACCTTACCCTCCCAGGGTATTTCGCCAACAATTCTCATACATTAATATGTCTGAGGAGCAGTGTTTGCGAAGGCTGCGCTTCAGCAAGGAGGTGGTCACTGAGCTCTGCCACCTGCTGCAGCCAGATCTGCAGCCTCAACTGAAGACCAGGACGTCTCTGTCGGTGGCAGTGAAGATCACAGTGGCTCTGAAATTTTATGCCACCGGCTCATTTCAATCAGCTATTGGGGACATCGCCAATATCTCCCAGTTCGTGATCCATTGCTGCATCCGTCAGGTCACAAATGCCCTCTATAAAAGGAGATGAGAGTACATTTCTTTCCCCATGACCCCGGCCAAGCAGCATGAACGCGCAATGGGCTTTGCGAGGATAGCGGGCTTCCCCATGGTGCAGGGTGCCATTGACTGCACGCATGTGGCTTTGTGTGCTCCGCATGAGAATGCAGAGGATTTCCACAACCGAAAGGGGTTCCATTCCTTAAACGTTCAGTTGGTCTGTGACCACAGACAGCTGATACTCGCTGTCAGTGCCCACTATCCTGGCAGCTGCCACGATGCATTCATCCTGCGCCAGACTACTGTGGCAGATCTTTTCCAGGCACCGCATCACCCAGGTGGTTGGCTTCTCGGGGACAAGGGATATCCACTGTGCACCTGGCTGATGACACCGCTCCGTACGCCCAACACCCCTGCTGAGCTGCGGTACAACGAGAGCCATCTCGCTACAGGAACATCGTTGAGCACACAATCGGCGTGCTGAAGCAACGGTTCCGCTGTCTGGACCACTCAGGAGGAGCCCTGCAGTACTCGCCTGAGCGAGTCTCCCTCTTCGTAGTTGTGTGCTGCATGCTGCATAACCTGGCAATCCTCAGGACCCAGCCAATGCCACCAGGCCTTGGAGCACCACCAGAGGAGGAGGAGGAAGAGGAGGAGGAAGAGGAGGAGGATGATCATCAGCAGCACCAAGGCGGGAGGGAGGCCCACAATGTAGAAACTGGAAGGGCCGTCCGTCAACGGCTGATAGCAAGCCGCTTCTAGGCTCCTGCTGAGGAAATGGCTTCTGCCATTGAGAACAACATGAATGAAACCAACCCGCAACCCCTAAGCCGGCCAAGGCAGCAATGATTCCAAAGACCAAACATATACATTTTGAATATAAAAACTTATTTATTTTACAAACTCTGTGTGTGTCATTTCCTCATGACAAACTAATAGAAAGAAACACAAAAAAACAGTCATTAACATAACTGGTTCTCACAATCTGGAGATAATGTCCAAAACACTAAACAAAAGTTTGACCACGAACCTCGGTCTTTAATAAAAAAATGACCAACATTTTGTCACACCTCCTACTTTTTGCCCTTTGAGGGTGATCTCCTTCCCTTGCGCACTTCCCCCCTTCCCACCCTACTGCTCCTCCGTAATGGGACCCCAGTGGCTGCAGCAAGGCTGGTGGAAGGCTGCTGATTGTCAGAACCTGAGACTGCAGATGCCCTTGAAGGATGGCCTCGACCAGCTCTGGGCCTGGAGGGCCCAGCTGCAGACTGCACCAACTCTGCATGGGCGGCAGCAGTCTGTCCTACAGGCGGTGGCAAGTGCAGTGGAGAAGTGACAGTGGTGGCAGCAGGAATGCTGTCATCTTGAGAGAGGACAGCAACTCCCTGCTCGACCGACACACTGGCACTCCCACAGGGCAGCACTTCAGCAATCTGCTGGAGCACAGATTGCTGGCCTGCTGCGGCGCGGTGTGAGCCCCGGGGAAATGTGTCCAAACCAGCGAGGATGGCAGCAGTCAGTGCTCGCGTGGCCTCAATCTGAGTCTGCATGAGAGCAGTCAGAGATGCGGTCATGGCAGCCAGTGACTGAATTGCAGCACTAAAAATTTGCGTGGCATCCGCCTGTGCTACAGCGAAGTGCTCCACACTCCTTGCCAGTGATTCAATGCATTCGGGCACCCTTCCCACTGCACCCATGAGGTCAGTGTGCATGTCCACCACCTGGGTGTTCATTTCAACGATGAGCTGCTCCTCCTCTGCGTCCAGTGCAGTGGGACTAGCTGGCATACTCTTCCTCCAGGGAGAAGGCCCCCGAGCTTCCCTACCCCCATCGCGTTGCTGCAGCCCGATGAGTCCTGGAGCTTCAACCTCATCAGACCCTACCCCCCTGCTCCTCTCCAGGGAAGGCGTGTTCCCAGTGTAGGCATGGGCTTCCTCGGGAGAGGGTGGCGCTGATGCTCCGGCTTCATCTTCCTCCTCGGCTGCAGCTTCACTCCCACTGGCAGCTTGAGGGCCCGTCTCCTCAGCTGGTGAATCACCATCTGAAAGCAGGGAGGTACAAGAGTGGCTTTAGCATGAGGACAGGTTGGCAGTAAAGGAGGAATGAATGCAGCAATTTAGTAAGTTGGATTGAAAGTGTCAAAGGCTGGTGTTGTGAGGGACAAGTGGAAGGAGAGAGGACAAAAAGGTGATGACCTTACCATTGCTGTCCAGAACGGGGTCAGCATCTCCAGTGGCGACAGGACCAATCACCCGGCTTGCCACAATCCTGTGGACGTGCGCCTCAAGATCGCTGAGGGGTTGCAGCTGAGGCCGCCCTCCACCCGTCCATTGCTGCTGTCTCCTATTATGAGATAGCTTGGCTTGCAAGAAAAAGGATGGCGTCTGAGCAAATATACAGCCATGGTCTTGCCTGATGTGCCTCCCATAGGTGAATAGCCCTTACTGTATGCAGCCATGGTCTTGCCTGATGTGCCTCCCATAGGTGAATAGCCCTTACAGTATGTAAAGTGTGAAATGTGCGTGTGTGTTTCATGAGAGGGCCATAGGTGTTGGATGAGTTGGGCATTGGGGTGTTAAGACCCTCTGGCCATAGAGTGAGGTTGAGATGGAGGGATGGAGAGGCATTGAAAAAAACCACTCACCCTGACGACCCGAGTGAGGTCGTTGATCTTTTTTCTACATTGCATATGGGTCCTGGGCACCATGCTCCTGGAGGAGATGCTCTGAGCCACCTCCCTCCACACTCTTCTGTACTCGCGCGGCAAAGGCCTCCTGCCACCCTCTTCTGCGCTCCACTGCACCAACCAGAACCTCCAAGGCCCACTCGCTGAAGCGCTATGCTCGCTCCCTGGCCCTCTCCATAGTCCTTGGCTGGAAGATTTAGCCACAGGTCTCTCCAGGCCGAGATTCAAGGCTCCAATGAGCAGGGTGTGGCTGGAGAGCAAGATCGAGCCTCCCCTTTAAGAACTGGCTGGCGCCAGTGTGTCTGTGTTCCATCACTAACTGACAGCACCTGCGCTGCGCCCGCACTCTGAGTTAGCGCCTCGCTCCTTGGCCTTTGCGCCTTAAGACAGGTGTGTAGCGCCTGATTTAGCGCTCCAATCAACTCCAGGGGTGATAAAAGCCAAGTTTGCAGTCGGAGGCGATAATTAGCGCCAGGCACTAAACTTTGCGCATGGCCGATAATCAGGCCCTGGGGATTTATCGGTCTTCAATCCCGTCAATTTCCCTAACACCATTTCCCTACAAATACTGATTTCATTCAGTTCCTCCTTCTCATTAGACCCTATGTTCCCCGACATCTCTGGGAGGTTATTTGTGTCCTCCTTTGTGAAGACAGAACCAAAGTATGTATTTAATTGGTCAGCCATTTCTTTGTTCCCCATTATAAATTCCCCTGATTCTGACTGCAAGGGACCTACGCTTGACTTCAGCAATCTTTTTCTCTTCACATATCTATAGAAGCTTTTACAGTCAGTTTTTATGTTCCCTGCAAGCTTACTCTCATACTCTATTTTCCCCCTCTTAATAAATCCTTTTGTCCTCCTTTGCTGAATCCTAAACTGCTCCCAAACCTCAGGTTTGCTGCTTTTTCTGGCCAATTTATATGTCCTCTCCTTGGATCTTATGCTATCCCTAATTTCCCTTGTTAGCCACGGTTGTGTCACCTTTTTTGTTTTATTTGTATGCCAGACAGGGATGAACAAATTCTGTAGTTCATCCATGTGATCTTTAAATGTTTGTCATTGCCTATTCACCGTCAACCCTTTAAGTAACGTTCCCCAATCCATCCTAGCCAACTCGCGCCTCATACCATCGTAGTTTCCTTTATTTAAATTCAGGACCCTAGTCTCTGAGTCAACTACTTCACTCTCCATCTTAATGAAGAATTCTATCATATTATGATCGCTCCTCCCCAAGGTGCCTCGCACAACAAGATTGCTAATTAATCCTTTCTCATTTCATAATACCCAGTCGAAGATGGCCTGATCTCTAGTTGGTTGCTCGACATATTGGTCCAGGAAACCATCCCGTATACTCCCTAGGAATTCCTCCTCCACAGTATTGTTACTAATTTGGTTAGCCCAATCTATATGTAGATTAAAGTCACCCATGATAACTGCTGTGCCCTTATTGCACACGTCTCTAATTTCCTGTTTAATGCCATCCCCAACCTCAGCATTATTGTTTGGGGGTCTGTATACAACTCCAACTAACGTTTTCTGCCCCATGGTATTTCTCAGTTCTACCCATACAGATTCCACATCATCAGAGCTAATATCCTTCCTTACTATTGTGTTAATCGCCTCTTTAACCAGCAATGCTACCCCACCACCTTTTCCTTTTTGCCTGTACTTCCTGTATATTGAATACCCCTGGATGTTGAATTCCCAGCCTTGGTCACCCTGGAGCCAATCTCCGTAATCCCAATTATATCATATCCGTTTATATATATTTGCACAGCTAATTCATCCAGCTTATTATGAATGCTCCTCGCATTAAGACACAAAGCCTTCAGGCTTGTTTTTTTAACACTCTTAGTCCTTTTAGAATTATTATTTACTGTGGCCCTGTTTGATTTACACCCTTGATTTCCCTGCCTTCCACCTTTTGCTTTTCTCCTTCCTGTCTTTTGCATCTATCCTTGCTTCCCTTTCCTCTTTCTCCCTGCACAGGTTCCCAACCCCCTGCCATTTTAGTTTAAACCCTCCCCAACAGCACTAGCAAACACTCCCCCTCGGACATCGGTCCCGGACCTGCCCAGGTGCATACCATCCAGTTTGTACTGGTCCCACCTCCCCCAGAACCGGTTCCAATGTCCCAGGAATTTGAATCCCTCCCCCTTGCACCATTCCTCTCGCCACGTATTCATCTGAAATATCCTTCTATTTCTACTCTGACTAGCACGTGACACTGGTAGCAATCCTGAGATTACTACCTTTGAGGTCCTATTTTTTAATTTACCTCCTAACTCCCTATATTCAGCTTTTAGGACCTCATCCCCTTTTTTATCTATATCGTTGGTACCTATATGCACCACGACAACTGGCTGTTCACCCTCCCCCTCCAGAATGCCCTGCAGCTGCTCCGAGACGTCCTTGACCCTTGCACCAGGGAGGCAACATACCATCCTGGAGTCTCGTTTGCGGCCGCAGAAACGCCTATCTATTCCCCTTACAATGGAACCCCTATCACTATAGCTCTCCCGCTCTTTTTCTTCCCGTCCTGTGCAGCAGAACCACCCATGGTGCCAGGAAGTTGGCTGCTGCTGCCTTCCCCCGATAAGCCATCTCCCCCAACAATATCCAAAGTGGTATATCTGTTTGAGAGGGGGATGGCCACAGGGGACCCCTGCACTACCTGCCTGCACCTGCTACTCTGCTTGGCGGTCACCCATTCCCTTCCTGCCTGTGCAGCCTTTACCTGCGGTGTGACCAACTCCCTAAACATGCTATCCACGATGTCCTCAGCATCGTGAATGCTCCAGTATGTATCCATTCGCAGCTCCAGCGCCGCAATGCGGTCTGCCAGTAGCTGCAGCTGGATACACTTCCCGCACACATGGTCGTTAGGGACACAGGAAGTGTCCCTGATTTCCCACATAGTGCAGGAGGAGCATGCCACGGGGCCGAGCTGTGCTGCTATGACTTACCCTTTAATTCATTCAAATTAAATTAAATCAAATCAATACCACCAATTACACTACAATTAAATGATATACTCAAGTGCCCTTGTTTACTAGCACTCCCCGCTACACAACAGAGACCTTAAAAACTATAACCACAAAAATTAAGTTTGGATAAAAGCGAGAAAAAAATACTCACCAACTAATCACTTACCTGCTTTCTGGTGACGTCACACTTCGATTATTTTAACTTCTTTACACTCACCGGTCTGTTATAGCCCCAGCTCACCTTTGAAATCTCCCGAGGTTTGGCGCTCTCCAGCCGCTCTCGCTCACCTTCCAAAATTCTATAGACTCTGGAACAGTTCCCATGAATTGGAGGGTAGCTAATGTAACCCCACTATTTAAAAAAGGTGGGAGAGAGAAAACGGGGTAAGCCTGACATTGGTAGTGGTGAAAATGCTAGAGTCCATTATAAAAGATGTAATAGCAGAGCACTTGGAAAGCAGTGACAGGATTGGACAAAGTCAACATGGATTTACAAAAGGTAAATCATGCCTGACTAATCTACTGGAATTTTTTGAGGATGTAACTGGTAGAATAGATAAGGGAGAACCAGTGGATGTGGTGTATTTGGACTTTCAGAAGGCTTTCGATAAGTTCCCACATAAGATATTAGCGTGCAAAGTTCAAGCATATGGGATTGGGGGTAAGGTACTGACTTGGATAGAGAACTGGTTGGCAGACAGGAAGCAAAGAGTTGGAAGAAACGGGTCTTTTTCCGAGTGGTAGTCAGTGACTAGTGGGGTACCGCAGGGATCGGTGCTAGGACTCCAGTTATTCACAATATATATTAATGATCTAGACGAGGGAACTAGATGTAATATCTCCAAGTTTGCAGACGACACAAAGCTGGGTGGGCATGTGTGCTGTGAGGAGGATGCAGAGAAACTCCAGTATGATTTGGATAGGTTGGGTGATTGGGCAGATGCATGGCAGATGCAGTATAATGTGGATAAATGCGAGGTTATCTACCTTGGTGGCAAAAACAGGAAGGCAGATTATTATCTGAATGGCAATAGATTGGGAAAAGGGGAAGTGCAACGAGACCTGGGTGTCCTTGTGCACCAGTCGCTGAAGGTAAGCATGCAGGTGCAGCAGGCGGTTAAGAAGGCAAATGGTATGTTGCCCTTCATAGCGAGAGGATTCGAGTACAGGAGCAAGGATGTCTTGCTGCAGTTGTACAGGGCCTTGGTGAGACCACACCTTGAGTATTGTGTGCAGTTTTGGTCGCCTTATCTGAGGAAGGATGTTCTTGCCATGGAGGGAATGCAGCCAAGATTCACCAGACTGACACCTGGGATGGCAGGAATGACATATGAAGAATGATTGTGTTGATTAGACTTAAATTCGCTAGAGTTTAGAAGAATGAGAGGGGATCTCATTGAAACTTATAAAATTCTAACAGGACTAGACAGACTAGATGCAGGAAGGATGTTCCCGATGGTGGGGGAGTCCAGAACCAGGAGTCACAGTCTAAGGATAAGGGGTAAGCCATTTAGGACTGAGATGAGGAGAAATTTCTTCACCCAGAGAGTGGTGAACCTGTGGAATTCTCCACCACAGAAGGCAGTTGAGGCCAATTCATTAAATATATTCAAGAAGGAGTTAGATATATTTCTTAAGGCATAAGGGATCAAGGGATATGGGGAGAAAGCAGGGACAGGGTACTGAATTTCGATGATCAGCCATGATCTCATTAAATGGCGGAACAGGCTTGAGGGGCCGAATGGCCTACTCCTGCTCCTATCTTCTATGTTTCTATGTTTCTATGTAACAAGCCCAATCAAGGTAAATTCATTTTAGGCAGCGGGCTGGAGCCAGCAGCGGGGCCACGATCCACCCCCGACATCGCTGCACCAGACCCGCCGAGGTGAACAAAATCCCGGCCTTTATCTTTGTTTTGAAAATTCAATTTATTTACAGTTTAATTTCAAAAAACTCAAATTTAAATGAGGAAAAACACTCAGGGGGAGAAATTCAGTATCGCCCCATTTGGGGGCACAATTATCGGCCGGGCGCAAAGATTAGCGCCTGGTACTAATTATCGCCACCGACTGCAAACTTGACTTTTATCGCCCCTGGAGGTGATTGGAGCGCTAAATCAGGCGCTTCACTCCTGTCTTAAGGCGCAAAGGCCGAGGAGCGAGGCGCTACCTCAGAGCGCTGGCAAAGCTCATGTAATGTCAGTCAGCAATGGAACACACACACAATAGCATGGGCCAGTTCTTAAAGGGGATGGTTAATCTCACTTTCCATCCACATCCTGCTAATTGCAGCCTTGAATCTCGGCCTGGAGAGACCTGCACATCAAATCTGCTGGAAAGAACAATGGAGAGTACCAGGCAAAGAGCTCAGAGTGCAGCCCCCACAGTCTCTTCTAAATCGATACAAGGAATCGCAAATCAAAATGAACCTACAAAGTATTGCTCAGTACCCAAAACTCCTTCACACAATGTTGAAACTCTCCAGAAGTCTCTCTCTCTCTCTCTCTCAGAATGCGTAGTTCAAAAATGGCACCAACAATAAAAGGCAGGGAGCGGTCACCTTTAAATAGCGCTCCCCCTTTCCCTTCATGATTGCAGAACGCTCCACTCAAACTGTCGTTGCTAGCGTCAGGCGGTAAGGCAGGGGGCGCCACTCAATATCTGCTCCGGGGCGATACCGGGGCGTTGCGCACTCGACTGACGTCACGATCTGCCGGCGCAGCAGATCGTGGCAGTAGTGTTTAGTGCCGCCGCAAAATTTCTAGTTAATTTCACGAGCGGCGCAAACTTCGCCGCGCCTGGGCGCTAGATGCTTTGCGCCCCATTAGCGCCCTCTTAAGGCACTAACGGGAGGCGCAACCAACTGAATTTTTCCCCCTCAATCTCTCTATATAGCCTCCACCCCCCCCCAACTCCTGCCTTACACTTTCAAGGTATCTTACGTAAATTGTGCCATGTTATTGTGAAATATTTATATATATTTTCAATTTCTTTTTTTGTTTGAAGCTTTATTTTTGATATTAAAAATTTTAGTTACTGAAAGAAAATGGTGGACATATTTTTTCCAGAAAGCATTTTGTGAGATTTATGGGGAAAATATAATACAGCAACACTTACTGGCATGACAAATAATTGGTACAGGTCAATCTTGCCACTTAACATTGAAATTCTCATGAAAGCACCACTTAGTAGCAGGCTAGCTGATGGTTGCAAGTTTGTGTAACAGGTAAGTGTTAACATTTTAGCATTGTAATTACCATAGGAAATGTTCACATAGCAGTTTGTAATGGTGCGGATAACCTAAGTAATAATTTTAATATATTATGGCTAGTTGGCATCTTTTTTCCGAACTAATTTTTATACGGGAATTTCTTCTTCTAGTTTATGAGGGAAAGAAATTAAACCTCATTCAGAACCTCCGCTGCTTAAATCAGCAAAACAAATGCAAACATTTATCTTTAAAAAGAAGTTTGCAATCAGGTTAGCACTGCACAATAAGAACAATTAAAACATGAGGATAGCTCTGTTGAATAAAACAATGTTCAGTTTGTAGATATCCAGGTACACATCCACCTTGGCCTGGGAATGTTTATTTTTAGTTCTCCATTGCACGTGAATCTTACTGACTATTTGTCTTTACAGCATTTTTAATTGCTTTCTTTTGTATCTTCAGTGTGACTTGCTGTCACAAAATGTATGAGGCATTGTTACCAGAACGGCAATTTTTCTTTTTTGCTTTCATGTTACATTAGCGATTGTATTTAAGTCCATATTTCTTCCATTTCCTGATATCATCTGATAACAGTTAGAATGTAATTTGGGGGATAATTGAACTTTCACTGTAAATTGTTCAGGTGATGAGAACAAATCACAGACAGTAAAAAAAATACAGTGACTCAGTGAGCGAAGGATCATCACTGCTGTTTTGTTGATTTTATCTCACTTCTCTTAACATTTTAAAGGACACCTGCTGTCTTTTTTTAACACAACTCTAGCCGTGAAAAGCAAAGGAAAGTGGTGTTTGTAATCATCATTCATAATTAGCTTTCCGGTGTGCTCCTGCATTTTAAATTCAGCCATGTCAATGTTGGATAAATAAACAACTCCTGCTTTACATAATAATGCAAAGAACCCCTAGGCCAGCTGTAGTAGTTAACAATAAGTTCTCTTCACAATACCAACTAAAATAATGGGCCAGAAATTCGGCTTTCCGGCTTCCTGCGGGTGCAAGCATCGCGCGCGTACTTGCCTACCGCGCCTGCAGTTGTGCTTTGGGCCCACGAGGACTTCGGGTCCTGGGCCTCTCCAGCTGCCGGCGCGCAGTGCTTGTGTATCCCAGGGGCGCAGTTAGTTTGAAGCGTCCCCTGGGATCACGTGGGCCATGGAGAGCCAATCCTAGCAGGGCATTTTCATTCATAGATTTGACAGGAAGACCTGTCAAATCTATGAATAGAGATTGGCCCCAAAACCACATTTAAACTTCAAATATATATTTTTTTTAATCACATTTTTAAAATAACTATAAGTTAAATAAATTAACTACTTAAAACAAAAATTAAAATTTTTGAAAAAATTAATTTTACTTTTTAACGGTGCTAAAAATAAACTTACCTTTCTTTAAAGTATCTAAAAAAGATAAACCTGTTGAAATTTTTTTTAAATTGTAATTAATTAACCACTTACCTTGTTAAAAACAGGCCTTGCGTCTCCTTTTTAAAAGCGCAGCTTCTTCAAACTTACCTTCCCGGAGAAACCTGAAAAAAAACTGAAGTTCGCTGCGTGCGCGCAGCCTCTCCCGCACATGCGTTCGACTTCTGAACCCCTCCCTTCAGGGGAACGGAAGTTCCGGTTTCCCGCGCAAGCGCAGTGCATGCAGGAAACCGGCACTTCAGGTGGCCTTACGGGCGAGTACACAGCGCGTACTCACCCGACAACAGCCGAATTTCTGGCCTAATATTGTACCAAATGATGGTTGGAGTCTTCATACTGTCATTTGTTTCTCTCTCCATCTCTCTTTCCTTCACTTCTCTTTTCCTTGCTCTGCTACTTTACTTCTTTTCACTCTTTTCAATCTCCTTTTTCTGGTTTACCGCTCTCCTGTTTGTTTTGGCAACACTTTCCTCCCTATTTCCTGCAGCAGTTGCATTGCCACATGAGATTGTGGGAGGGGAGGGGACAGCCCACTGAGGAAGCACAGAAACACAGGGATCAACAGGGAATGGGCCACAGTAAGAGCATGGAAGAAGCAAGCTACAGAAAGAAGGACGTAGATTTTGCATGTGTTTGAATTCTGGCCGTGCATTGGCTTCTGGAAATTGTTGTTTTTTACATCAGAAAAAGACTCCTGCATGAACGTTTTGTTTGTTTGTGTCAAACCCCTCTAAATGTGTAGGATCGGCTGGCTGAGTGATAATCATGCAGTATGGGTCAGAGGTGTAATCAGGGTCCAGGATGTGCAGAGACCCGGTTGGCTCTCTGCTTGGGCAAGGGCGGGAAAGTTGTTGGAGTCAAGTTTATGAATATGTTTAGAATTTCTTTGTGAATTTTTAATGCTTTTGCTATTTGACACATGTTATTTTTAGGCCTATGTAGCGAGGTGAATGAGGAGCTGTCTTAATAGCTGTAGACACGGATAATTTGTTTTGATGGAATGTGACCATATAGAAAGATGAAATTGGTAAGAAAGGTTTTGCGTGATATGATTAGGGAATAATGGAATTGTAACAAAAGTATTAGAAAGGAGAAAACCAGATCGATAAACAGTGAGGAAAATGAAAATTGACAGATGACTCAATTGTAGATGACAGGCTTAATGCACATGCCAGAGACAATTGTTTTTATTGTTTTAATGTTTAAGTAAGGCAAAGGACTGTTGTACTGGAAGCTGAAATTCCTCTGTTTAACCCCCCACCTGGCGGGAATGGTGTGGGCAGGGGGTAAGATGGCAGTGGGTTCATAAAGTATATTTGATGCATTCTCACCCCCCACTAATTCTATTTACCTGTCTTCAGCCACGGTAAGGCTGCCCGCCCCATAGGAGCAGAGGCCTCATTTAAATGGCAGTGTCTTGTCCCGATGTTATCATTGGGACCGCAGGTCATTTTAACCACAGCTCGCACGCTCTCCGGCCCACCAGCCAAAGCTGGTGGCAGCAAGGATCCAGGCTCGGGTGATTCCTTCTTTTCAGAAAAGTTTTCTTTGTGGGCCAGGAGGAGCAGGAGTGCTCCTCCAGCAGAGCTTTTTACCATCCCTAAACAGGGACATAGGCATAAGAGGGGATGGAGCTAGAGTTGGGGAATCCCTATGTTGAGACTTCTCACTTTCATGGCCCTCAGAGAAACCCGTTGTAGATACACTTGATGACACTCGATTGATCCCCGCGCCCTGCATGCCCATTTTTGGGTGAGCATGGATTTCTAGGCAATGCTCTTTACCCTTGTGGATATGTTGAAAATGTTTAATGCTCCATAGTTTCTCCAGTCATACTCTTTAGCAGTCAAATTCCTTCTGATCAACTCACAAACTTTGATTATGCTGATTACAATTGTTATTCATAGTGTTAAGTAGAAGGAAGGTTCAAATGACCTGCAGAATGATATTAATGAGACTAATTAATGCTGAATGGCTAATAGGCTGCTTTAAGCACGAATGTAACTGGAGTCATATTGTTTAGTTTGCGTTGCATTTGCTGGGTTTTAATGTGCTATTACCATACTCTCACCTGATAGGTGATAGTGGGAGTTGCCTTAATAAGGCCAGCAATAGAACATATGTGGGCACTACTTTATTTATTAGCCTGCATTTTATTAGTCACATTGGTAAATTACTAGCAAGATTTCTTCAAATTTGAAAGTAATTAAAAGTAATTTGGGAGAAAGTTCTACAGTCCAGATTTAATAGCTACTTCAAGTTAGTTACTGAACATGCTTTTATATTTTAATTATAGTATTATTTAAATATTCCGCAAGCCTTTTAAGTTCTTTATGTAGAAATTTAGTTTAACCATGTAGCTAGGTTAATATTGTATGTATATTATATTTGCCATTGGTTTGCTGCCAGAAACATCAGGGCTGATTTTAACTCCCGGTGGGAAGCCAGCGCGAGCGGATGGCATTTCGGCCTGGGAGCTTGAGTTGGAGTCCCGGTAGATTTTAACTGCCGCCCTTGTTAAAATGCCACTGGTCAGCTGCTCGCCCATTTTGGGTGGAAAGTGGCAGCTGGCGGGCAGGCAAGTGGTGAAGATTGGATGGCCCAGAGGCTGCCCGCAGGTATCAGAAGAAGGACACCAGCAGCAAAGTAAGTTGTGGGAGAGGGAGAGTGCCAAGGGTTTTGTGGCAGGGGTGGATGTCAGGGGTGGGGGGACCCAGGGCAGCAGAGGCCCATGAAGAATACGTGTACTAGGTTGAATAGTCATATATTTCATGACTATAAAATATATATATATCCACGATTTAGTACTTATTCTGCAACGGCTATGTAAGGCCAGGACTAGAACCACTGGAGACATTACCTCATTAACCATCCATGAGAAGGTATTGTAAATCGGTCAAGTGACTATAGGAAGGTGATGTGGGATGAATAGGCTTATGTTATGGATGTACTCGAAGGAGATAAAGTGCAAGGCCATAACTGATACCCATTGTTTCTCATTAGTGAGTAAACAGATCCTCTTGCACAGACTCGTTGAAGTGAGAGTTGGCATAATGGCATTATTTTAGAACGCATATAAAAGGTATAGATACTGGGGCTCCTTGGGAACTTTTCTAGTCTTGCTGAGGCTAGCGTAAGTAGTTAATGACGACATGCTTTTGATCACCTGAATGGAGTCCCTGGTATGTGAGCTATAATGTTAGAATTGGTACCTATATCTCATATACACTGCTTGTAAGGAGTTGTGTTTTATTATCTCATTGACTTGATTTAATAAAGAGTAAATACAAGAGTTTCAATGTTTCTTGCTCCTCGAACTTGTATTAGAGGTAAAGGATATATGACAATATCCTATGTAAACTCAACAGCCCAAAATGTCCTTGCGGGGCCCAGAAAAGCACTCCTGCTCCTCCTAGCCCACGAAGGAATCTTTTTCATTTACATTCGGCTCCCTCATTGGCTTCCTGACAGCTTCACCTGGCGGGGTGGCCGCAGCGGGCACTCTGCTTAGGAGCAGGTTAAGATCCCAATCAGGGTACTTTGTACATCGTAGGAACCCGATTAGCATTTATTAAAGAGGCTCTTGCCGGAGGACAGCAGACACCTCATCAGGAGCGACAAAATAGGGAATCGGTAGGAACGGAGGGGAGAAATTGAGCCGTTGTATTTTAATTGCTCTCCCGCTCCATTCCTACCGATCGGGGAGAGTTGAAATCCACCCCCCAACACCCAACCATGTTATTACACAGAAGCTGAATGTGAGTGCTCAGTCACGTAGTGTCACGCGCTTTTAGCTTTTATCTAAGTATCAGCTTAATTATCTGTGTCGTGCTACTTCCACTGAGCTGAGCCTGTGCCTGCTGCATAAGTACCAAAAATTAACGTTCAAAAGTATACAGATTGTATACTTTAGAGAATAACAGATGTCTGACAGTGAGTTGAAGACAGTAATTGTATCTTGCAATTTCACTAATGCTCATAAACTACTCAGGCTTTGCTTTTGTGATTTGCAACATCACCAGCTCCATTTATTTGAATTGATGCCTTCCACATTGCTGCCGTCCATCTGTAATCCTCCTCTATGCAAGCTACTTCCAAAATGTTAGCCTATCTTCAGATGCTGATAAACCTGCTGAACATTTCCATTTTTTCTGGTTTATTTCAGATGTCACAGGTTTCTTTTTACCTCTCCAGTTGTTCTCTGTGAGATTAACTGAAATGGTGAACCTATTGTAATATGTGTGAATCCCACTGGAGAGTAATGGAGTGGAAATATCCTGTCTGTGGTAGTATCTTTATGTTATTAGCTATCAGTGAAATGTTGCCTCTTTGGATGTTCAATTTACTGTTAGTGTTACCATTGTGAAGTCAAAACATTGTACTGAAAATTAGCTGCAGGTGATGCACATCAGGGCGCAAGTAAAACATCACCAATCAAACCACTAACCAATAGACTAAAATAAGCTCAATCATCATGTTGTACCTAAAATGCCAGCATTACACACGGGAGCATCAATGAAAATGATGTTTAATGGTATTTGCATACGCTGAAGAATTCAGCCAGTTTTGGAGTAACAATGCCTGCTGCTGTTGAAAATGTTATTTTGGAACAACTAGATTGCAGGGGGCTGTAGAAGAAAGAAGAGAATGTTGGAGGCAAAGCATTATCCACTTCAAAAAAAAATTCTGCCTTTATCGGAATAGTGTTGTGGATTTGAGGTGACTTAGATTCAATAGAGCAGCTCAGAGTCTTCTGTCATCAGTTGTACAAATCTGGAATCATTCTCTGTGATTGCAGTTGCTTTACCTGTGGCTGTGAAGGTCACTGCCATTCCTATGCTTTGGCTGCTACCATGCTCTGTCAGCTACGTTCAACTGTACCCCTGGAGTCAATTTTGGTCTGACGATAGGGTAATGTTTTGGAATTAACTTGTGTATAGGATTGCAGATGGCTGGCAGCAAATTAGAAGGCATCAATTCACATAAATGGTGGTGGTCATGGCGCAAATTGCAAAAGCAAAGCCTGAGCTTATTTTAGTCCATTGGTACATGGGATGGTGATAACTGAACCACCCGATAAGATGGTTGGGCCTCCTTTAAATTTGACAGGTGTGCTGCAAGCGCAAATTGCAGCTTGCCATTTGGGAGGGTGGGAATTCTGGCCCTGCTGCTTCTTAAAGCCAACCTGCACTTGTTAAAGGGGCAAGGGGAACTTTTTAGCAGTAGTGTGTTTGTATAATCCGAAGGAAGAATGTCTATGGCTAGGACAGCCCCTTTCTGTGGTACTGCAGTGGAATGCTAATGGAGCAAATGAGGGCCAGGAAGGATGTCTTTTTTACATAGAATTACATAGAATTTACAGCACAGAAACAGACCATTCGGCCCAACTGGTCTATGCTAGTGTTTATGCTCCATATGAGCCTCTTCCCACCCTTCTACATCTAACCCTATCAGCAGAACCATCTATTCCTATCTCCCTCATGTATTTATCTAGCTTTTCTTTAAATGCATCTATGCTATTCACCTCAACTACTCCCTGTGGTAGCGAGTTCCACATTCTAACCACTCTCCGGGTAAAGAAGTTTCTCCTGAATTCCCTATTGAATTTATTAGTGACTTTCTTATACTTATGGCCCCTAATTTTGGACTCCCCCACAAGTGGAAACACTCTCTCTATGTCTACTCTATCAAACCCTTTCTTACTCTTAAAGACCTCTATCAGGTCACCCCTCAGCCTTCTCTTTTCTGGAGAAAAGAGCCTTAGTTCAGTCTTTCCTGATGGGTATAACCTCTCAGTTCTGGTATCATCCGTGTAAGTCTTTTTTGCACCTTCTCCACTATCTCTATATCCTTTTTGTAATATGGAGACCAGAACTGTACACAGTACTCCAAATGTGGTCTAACTAAGGTTATTTTATTCTGATAGCAGGCAAGGATGGAGAGAGTTGGTTGAGCATGTAAATGCCCACAACATCATTCCCAGGTTCTGGGAATTCAATGATCTCACCAGAAGTGCCAAGTAGATAAGGATTCTAATTTTTTGAATTTGTGAATTGTTTATAATACTCTGTATCATTACATTTACATTACTTATGTATATGCGAAGTACATGAGCTCAATACAAGGCTATTTCATTGTCTCAATCCCAATAAGGACAGACTAAAGGAATGGCTATTGAGAGAAAGTGCAAATGAATCATAACTCCACTACATAATCCACCGAGAAACCCAGAAAATTATTTTTAGCAATATTTGAGATGAATGCTTAATTGAGTGTCAGCCTTGGCTCAGTGGTAGCACTCTCCCATCTGAGTCAGAAGGTTGTGGGTTCAAGGCTCAGCCAGGAGGTGTTGTCTTTCGGATGAGAAGTTAAAGTGAGGCCCTGTTTGTCCTCTCGGGTAGACATAAAATATTCCATTGCTCCTTCTTTCTCTCCTGCTTTCCTTCCTTTCTTACTACTTCAAGGCATTAAAAATTCAACTGCTAGCATCACCAGTAGTCATTTCTAGGCTACAAAAGACACACAATGTTCACGTCCAATCTTCTTCTTTTCGTGTCTTCTTTCGTGAAGTAGTGGAAGGAGTCACAGGCTGATTAACGGTCTGACTGGCCATGTTAACACTCCTTCCATGGCCATAACCATCTTTATACCAGCCGACAGGGTGATTAGTCCTATACGGCAGGTGGGTTTTATGGGCTCCCACAACCCATACAATGAGGGGGGGGCCACGCACACCCACCGAACGTGAGTATCCCGCTGGATGTCAACCCAGAATTCAAAGCCGGAGCTCCAACTCCACTCGCTGGGACTGTCTGGAATGGGGTTCAGAACCCTGCACCTTCTGGCCTTGAGGCGGGAATGCTACCATTGCACCAAAGGCGCATTCCCTCACAATCCACTTATTGAAATAGTATTTTGAATGCTGAAGCCACACTTCATTATTTAAAAAATGTGAAAGACTTGCATTTATATAGCACCTTTCACAACCTCAGGATGTCCCAAAGTGCTTTACAGCCAATGAAGTACTTTTGAAGTGTAGTCACGGTTATAATGTAGGAAATGCAGCAGCCAATTTGCACACTGCAAGCTCCCACAAACAGAAATATGATAACGACCAGATATAAGCCCAAAATTTGCGGTCGGAGGCTTCCCGCAGGCGGATGCCTCTGACCTGCAAAAAATCTACGAATTTACCTGGTGGTCCGGGAGGTTAGTAGATTCGCGCTCCTGGGCCTCTCCGGGTACCCGCGGGTAAAGGCCCACATATCCCGGGGCGTATGCGGTTCGCAAGCACCCCTGGGATCACGTGGGCCGGCCCAACCAATAAAAGAAGGGAATCCCCATTCATACTTATGGGAGTCCCGTACAAACGGAATCCCCATAAGTATGAATGGGGATCACTTAAAAAATACACCAACACATGAAATAAAAAAAATTTTTAATTACATATTTAAGATTAATTAAAATGCCATTTAATTAAATATTTTAAACAAAAATTTTATTTTTTGAAAAAAAATTATGGGGGAAAAATTCAGTTGGTTGCGCCTCCCATTAGCACCTTAAGAGGGCGCTAATGGGGCGCAAAGCATCTAGCGCCCAGGCGCCGCGATGTTTGCGCCGCTCGCAAAATTAACTAGACATTTTGCGGCGGCGCTAAACACTACCGCCACGATCTCCTGCGCCAGCAGATCGTGACGTCAGTCGAGTGCGCAACGCCCCGGTATCGTCCCGGAGCAGATATTGAGTGGCGCCCCCTGCCTTACCGCCTGACGCTAGCAATGACAGGTTGAGGGGAGCGTTTTGCAGTCATGAAGGGACTGGGGGAGCGCTATTTAAAGGCGACCGCTTCCTGCCTTTTATTGTTGGTGCCATTTTTGAACCACGCATTCTGAGAGAGAGAGAGAGAGACTTCTAAAGAGATTCAACGCTGTGTGAAGGAGTTTTGGGTACTGAGCAGCACTTTGCAGGTTCATTTTGATTTGCCATTCCTTGTATCGATTTAGAAGAGAATGTGGGGGCTGCACTCTAAGCTCTTTCCCTGGTACTCTCCATTGTTCTTTCCAGCAGATTTGATGTGCAGGTCTCTCCAGGCCGAGATTCAAGGCTGCAATGAGCAGGATGTGGATGGAAAGCAAGATCAACCATCCCCTTTAAGAACTGGCCCGTGCCATTGTGTGTGTGTTCCATTGCTGACTGACATCACATGAGCTTCGCCAGCGCTCTGAGGTAGCGCCTCGCTCCTCGGCCTTTGCGCCTTAAGACAGGTGTGAAGCGCCTGATTTAGCGCTCCAACACCTCCAGGGGCGATAAAAGTCAAGTTTGCAGTCGGTGGCGATAATTAGCGCCAGGCACTAATCTTTGCGCCCGGCCGATAATTGCACCCCAAATTGGGCAATACTGAATTTCTCCCCCTGTATGTTTTAACGGGGCTAAAAATAAACTTACCTTATTGGACAGGGTTTTTAAAGTATAAATGAGTGATAACATTTTATTTTTCTATTTTTTAAAACTTTGATGCTGAATTTCACAGGCATTCAGCAGGCAGAAGTAGGGCAAATAGTGCAAATCTCCGCCCGTGGAAGCCCTTTTCATGGGGATACAGATCAACTGTCAAGAGAATTTTTGACATCACAAGTTCTGGGTTTTCGCGCATGTGCTTCGCATGCCTAAACCCGGAACTTGCGCAGCCCCTATGGGTGCGTACACACCTCGTACGCACTTGTGGGGGTCGCAAATTATGGCCCAATCTGTTTTAGTGATATTGATTGAGGGATAAATATTGGCCTGGACACCAGGGATTACTCCCCTGCTCTTCTTTGAAATAATGCCATGGGATCTTTTACATCCACCTGAGAGAGCAGATGGGGCCTTAGTTTTAGCGTCTTATCTGAAAGACAACACCTTTAACAATACAACACTTCCACAGTGCTGCAATGGAGTGTCAGCTTAGCTTTCTTGTGCTCCAGTCTCTGGAGTGGGACTTTGAACCATACAACCTCCTGATTCAAAGGCAAGAGTGCTACCAACTGAGCCACAGCTGACACAAGTTTCAAGTTTACATCAATGGTACTATCACACACTAATGCATAGGGGTCAGGTGACTTTGTTTTACATTGTTAAGCTGCTTAGAATGATTATTGGAAATGTCTATTCATTGGATGCTTTAAATTAAGATGCGAAAAGCTGATAAATCACATGTTAACATTGGCACGTGCGGGCAGTTATCCGTAAGCAGTCCAAATAGGCTTAATGGCCACACAGAGGACAATTCTGCTCTTAGCATTTAAAGCAATTACAGATCTAAGTTTATTATATTTAATTAACCAATTATCATGTAATGAACACAGGATGAAGAATTGCTGTGGTCACTATTTGTGTGGTGTGTTAAGTGGGACAGACTAAGGACAAGCTAGCAGCCCAAACTGGGCATCCATAAGATGCTGTGGACCATCAGCAGCAGTAGAATTGTATATCACCACAATTTGTAACCTTACGGCTGTTAGCGGACAATTCTACAGTGTTTAGCTCCATTCACGACTTCTCCAGCAATGAAGCAGCCCAAGCCAGCCCACAACAGGATCTGGCTGACATCTTGGCTTGGGCTGAAAAGTGGCAGGTAACCTTCATGCCACATAAGTGCCAGGTAATAACCATCCCCAACAAGAAAGGACCCAAATTTATTTCCTGATCTTCAACAGTACCACTATCACAGAGTCCCCCATCATCAATATCTGGGTGGGCGGGGTTCACCACTGACTAGAAGTTTAACTAGACCATATCAACACTGTGGTTATGAGCAAGGCAGAGGCTGGGTACTGTGCAACGAGTGGCTCATCTCCTAACTCCTTAAAGTTTCTCCATTATCTGCAAGGCTTATGTCAGAAGTGTAATGGAATATTCCCCTCTCACTTGGATGAGTACAGCTGCAACAACACTCAAGAACCTCGACACCATTCAAGACAGAGAAAACTATTTGCTCAGTGTCCCTGCCACTGGACTCGATATTTACCCCCTACACCACCAGCACACTATGGCTGCAGTATATGCATTCTACTGGATGTAATGCAGCAATTCACCAAGGTTACTTAGAAAGCAACTCTCATTACCATGACCATTACCAACAAGAAGGACAAAAGAAGCAAGATGATGGCAAGACCATCACTTCCAAGTCACGTACCATTCTCAGTTGGCCATATATTGCCAGTTTCTTCAATGTCATTGGGTCAAAATCCTGGAATTCCATACCTAATCATACCATTGTGGGTGCACCATCAGCACACAGGTTGAAGGAGAAGGCGCACCACCACTTTTTAAGGGCAACTAGGAATGGGCAATAAATGCGGCCATGCCAGCATCGTCCACATCCCAAAACAATGGTTTTTTTAATATTATAAATGAGGACATTTTCCTCAGTCAGTATTTCTAGTGAAATTGCAATCATATTCTAAGGGGTAAAAATTCACTTGGTTGCGCCACCCGTTAGCGCCTTAAGAGGGCGCTAATGGGGCGCAAAGCCGCTAACGCCCGGGCGCAGCGATGTTTGCGCCGCTCGAGAACTTAACTTGAGATTGTGCGGCGGCGCTAAAACTTACCGCTGCGACCACCTGCGCGCGCAGATTGTGACGTCATTCCATGGTGCAACGCCCTTGGGGCGCCCCGTAGCGGAAATTGAGTGGCGCCCCCTGCCTTACCGCCTGGCGCTTCCAACGACCAGAAGACTGGAACGCTATCAATCGCTGTGGGGCTGGGGGGGGCGCTATTTAAAGGGGGCCTCTTCCTGTCTTTTATTGTTGGTGGCATTTTTGAACTACGCATTCTGAGAGAGAGAGGGAGAGACTTCTGGAGAGATTCAACGTTGTGTGAAGGAGTTTTGGGTACTGAGCAGCACTTTGCAGGTTCATTTTGATTTGCCATTCCTTGTATCGATTTAGCAGAGACCGTGGGAGCTGCACTCTGAGCTCTTTGCCTGGTGCTCTCCATTGTTCTTTCCAGCACATTTGATGTGCAAGTCTCTCCAGGCCGAGATTCAAGGCAGCAATGAACAGGATGTGGATGGAAAGCAAGATTAACCATCCCCTTTAAGAACTGGCCCATGCCATTGTGTGTGTGTTCCATTGCTGACTGACATTACATGAGCTTCGCCAGCGCTCCGAGTTAGCGCCTCACTGCTCGGCCTTTGCGCCTTAAGAGAGGTGTGCAGCGCCTGCTTTAGCGCTCCACTCACCTCCCGGGGCGGTAAAAGTGAAGTTTCCCGTCAGTGCCGATAATTAGCGCCAGGCGCTAATATTTGCGTCCGGACGATATTTGCGCCCCAAATGGGGCGCGACCTAATTTCTACCCCTAAGAGTCCATTTATGCTTTTGGTAGAAATGCTGACTGAACTAATTGATGGTGTCACTACACATATAGACGGCAGCAAATCTTCCCCCATGGGCATTTGCTGTCTTCTTTCAAGATGTATAACATTTGTGAACAGATTTTGGAAAATCGTTACTTAATTATTTAGTCCCACTATGTTGAAAATCCCTTCCAAAATAACTTATCATTGCTAATTTACAAATATTTAAACTGAAATTGAAAGTGAATCTATTTTTCAAGTTCAGTAAAATCTGGCATGCAAGCTACACTTTACATTTTATAACCAAGAGTCTGGGGTGCAATTTATCTATTGGTGTGATCGGTTACTATTTGGTTGCTTGATATAAAAGTTATGAGTGTGTATTTTACATTAATATGATGTTGTAACAGAAATAAAGCATTTTTGTCTAGATTTAGCCTGGTAGTGGTTTCTGTAATACAGTTGCAGTACTTAAGCTGATAAAACATGAAAACACAGCTGCATTCAGAATAATGCCCCCAGTCTAACTTGACATAAAAGTTGCAAGTACTTCTGTTCAGTTGTCTTCGAGACTGCTTTGAGGGCCAGGCTTCAACACCATGCCACCAGCGAGCTGCGGGTACATGATGCACGCTCTGTCAAAATTGCAAGAGAGAGCCTGTGTTCATCATAGGGCTGGGCTCTGATTTACATATCAAAAGGGCTTAGTGCCTGAAAGGGCAGTGCTTCGGCCACCCAGCAGAAGGCCCCTTTGAGGATATCAGCTTACAAATCCATTGTGCTGCTCCGTTCTTTTTATTAGTGAAATTGCAATCCTATACTAAAAGAGTCCATTTACGCATTTGGTAGAAATGCTAACTTTTTTTTTATTAAAGGACAGTTCTACAACTTAAAAATAAAGTACTGTTTTGTGGTATGTTATTTATTTGCTGCTACAGGATATATAGTAGAATTTATGTCATACTTATTTTACCCATTGTACAGAATAAGGCACAAATTGTGGAACATGTTAAATGCAAATAGCATTCAGTGCCTTTCTGATTCAACTAAGGAAGCAATTCTATCCTAGTTAGAAACATAGGAATAGGAGTAGGCCATTCAGCCCCTCAAGTAGATCATGGTTGATCTGTAGCTTAACTCCATCTACCCGCCTTGGTTCTGTAACCCTTAATATCCTTGCCTAACAAAAATCCATCAATCTTAGTTTTGAAATTTTCAATTGATCTAGCCTCCAGCTTTTTGGGGGAGGGAGTTCCAGATTTTCAACACCCTTTGTGTGAAGAACTGTGTCCTGCCATCACCGCTGAACAGCCTAGCTCTAATTTTAAGGTTACAACCCCTTGTTTTGGACTCCTCACCAGAGGAAATAGTTTCTCTATCTACCGTATCAAATCCTTTAATCATCTAAAGCTCTTCAATTAGATCACCACTTAATGTTCTATAGTCAAGAGAATACAAGCCTAATCTTTCAACCTGTCTTCATAATTTAACCCTTTTAGCCCCAGTATCATTCTGGTGAATTTGCGCTGCACCCTCTCTAAGGCCAATATATCCTTCCTGAGGTGCAGTGCAAATAAATGAACGCAGTACTCCAGATGGTGCCTAACCAGAGCTCTGTACAGCTGTAACATAACTTCCACCCCTTTGTATTCCACCCCTCTCGAGATAAAGGCCAACATTCCATGAGCCTTTTAAATTATTCTTTTGTACCTGTCCACGAGCTTTTAGTGATTTCTGCACTTGGACCCCTAAATCTCTCTGCTCCTCCACAGTTCCTAGCTTCTCGCCATTTAGAAAATACTCTGATCTATCGTTCTTCGGTCCGATTTAGATATTCCACTTCAACAACAACAACTTGCATTTATAGGAGTAGGAACTGGTATGCATCATGCCCGTTTTTCAGGTGGCAAATGGCCGCAAAACATACCAATTTAGCAATAGAACCTGATCTGACATATTAACTAGGTGAGATGTCATGATGGAGATGGTGAGGTTGTGGCACGAATTGTGGATCTGGACGTGGCATGAATTGCAGATTTGTATGTGGTAGGAGTTGTAGATCTGAAAGTACCTTGAAGGTCATCAGTGCGGCTGGCCTTCCTCCAAGGCACTCCTGTGATGTGATAACAGAAGCACATGTTGAGATGTGCACACACTTACATTTCCCCTTGAAGAATTACCAGCTGAGTCCAAGTGCAATGCAGTAATTTGAGAAAGAACATAAAGGTGAAACTATGATGAACCCTCTCTTTGGTCAGGAAAACAATGGCCCAGATTTTGGAGTAATAATAACGGTCAGGCTATCAGCGCTCACCATTATTACGGGGTAAATCGAACAGCAACTTCTAGTGTCTGCACATGCGGAGTTAAACACA
The DNA here is from genome assembly GCA_030390025.1 of Squalus acanthias. Taxonomy (NCBI): domain Eukaryota; kingdom Metazoa; phylum Chordata; class Chondrichthyes; order Squaliformes; family Squalidae; genus Squalus; species Squalus acanthias. The sequence continues at coordinate 134,833,614 of CM059426.1, read as the reverse complement.
GAAATCCAGAAGTTGCTGTCAGAGATACCCCACTCCTCCACAGGGTGCACTGTTACAGTCCTTGCCGATAGACTCGGCATTGAAATGACTGGAACGGTGTGAACATGCTGTACTTGCCCACGAGTTCCACACTAAAAATGGCTGAAAACGTTAAGGCTGGTGCATTCAGAAGTAAGTGAGTTTTTAACAGCATAAAAAGTGATAATTACTGCAGAACAATCTCTCTGGCCCTGAAAAAATAATTTTACAAGTGTGGAGTCTCATTCCTCAGAAGAAAATTAGTGTTGGAGATTTAAAAAAAATTAAAATCTTTTTTTTTACTTTTTTCTGACTGTCTCCTTTATCTGTCTCCCTTAATCCCATCTGTATTTCCTAATCTTTATTTTACTTTCTGTATATCATTTAATCTAATTTATATTTCTTGCTTTATGATGTAAGAAAACTACTAGGCACTTGGTCTGAGTAGTAAACAAGGCTTTAATCAACTGTTTTTCAACATGGAGATCTAGTTGTGTCCTTCACTAGTTCCTGTTGAAGAATGTCCTGAGCAAGCTGGACCCATGCCCGAGTATTTATACTCTCCCTGGACAGCGCCACCAGCAGGCCGCCCAGTATTATTTCATAAGTCATTTCCACATGAATGACAAGATTCATGTCATTCTTCCCGCCTGAAAGATTGGAAGTCCGGCGGCTTCCTTCTACCGAATTAATCAGACTAAGAATAGATGCAGTTGTTTGGATCTCCGTTGGAGACCAGAAGGCACGTCTCCTCGGACCATGTTTTGGTCCCTGGGTCGCTTGGTTTGTACCGGCGGGCTGGCAGAGTCTGTGTCGCCTTGATTGACCTGAGGGGGACTGGGGAGATCGTGGCTCCGGGTGTGGGCCCCCACCGGCGCAGAGCTGGCTTCACCCTGCTCAGTAGTCAGTGATTGACTGGCGTCCTGGGTTCGGGTGGCCACCCCGCGGGGAGCGCTCTGTTCCCCGGGTTGAACCGACGGAATAGTTGGCAGATCCCTTGACGTCCCCGGTAGGGCGTCATCCTCAGGGGAGCGCATGGTATCGGCGTCATTAATACGGATCCCACTATCGATTGGGTCCATGGGACCGATTGGGCAGGGAGCCAGATCCCGAAGTGACACTGTGGATTCCCGGCCATCAGGGTACCGCACATACGCGTACGTGGGATTGACATCTGTCAGTTCCACTTCGTCGATGAGGGGATCACTCTTAGAGGATCGGACGAATCTTCGGAGCAGCATAGGGCCAGGAGCTGCCAACCATGATGGTAAAGACGTCCCATGAGTAGAGCGACGCTGGAACCCGAAGAATCGTTCGTGAGGAGTAGCATTGGTGGATGTAGAAAGAAGAGACCTGATGGAATGCAACGCGTCAGGGAGCATAGTTTCCCGCTGCTGGTCTGATAGGTTGTGTGACCTCAGTGCGAGACGAACAGCATTCCAAACGATAGCGTTGTATCTCTCAACCTGTCCGTTTCCAATAGGATGATACGGTGTTGTTTTACTTGTGGCAATTCCCCGTTGGGAAAGATAACTTTTGAGTTCGCTTGACATGAAGGAGGGATGAAATTGGCCATACCGCAAAGGGAAAAGACCTGATCGAGGCATTTGAATTTTTTTGAGCTAAGTCCAGAGAATATGCTTGGTTATAGGCAGCTTGTAACCCGAGGGTTTTATTCTCCAACAGACGCTGGCGTATGAGGGGAGAAGCAATTCCGTTAATAAAAGAGTCACAAATTAATTCCTCCCGGTACTGCTCAGCTGAGACAGCTTTGAGGTTACAATCTTTGCTGAGCCTGCGAAGCTCTTGAAGGAATTCGCCAAGTGATACCTCAGGTTGTTTTCGCGTTGTGGCCTGTAGGTTCTGAGCAAAAATTTCATTTGGGGCCTTAACATATAGTTGCTGTAGTGTTTGGACAGCGGAGTCAATATGGGCTGGATTTTGAATGACCCGTGGAATCGGGTTTGGAGGCGTGTGGAGGGTTAAAGTTGCGGGGTCGGGGGTCCCGACCCCATCCCGACTCCATCCCGCCTCCACGCAATTTTGACAAAATCAGTCGCGGGGTTCCCGACTCCGTCCCGCCTCCAAGAGGCGGGAGAGGCCATTAAAGCCCTTAACAAGCCCTAAATTGGCTCTGTAATGCCATTTTGAAACGTTTTAGCTCGTTTAACCCTTTTCCGACGTGAAGTACGCCTGATGTGAAACACGCCAGTGAAACCTGGGCGGGAGCACAAGTGGATAGCTGACTATCAGCTGCAGGTGCACTATTACAACGGAGATGTGATGAAGGTAGAATTAGGTCTGAAAGTCGCCTCTGATGCTGCTGCATTGAATGTCTTCAGAGACGGCATGGCCTTTGCTGTGAGAGGACTTGGATGCAAAAAAAAAATTCTCTCTCTCTCTCTCTCTCTCCATTTTGCATCCAGGTCCACTCACAGCAAGTCCTCTCTCACCAACATCCAGTCAGTCTCTGAGACCAGTCAGTCTCTGACCTGCAATGCACCAGCAATGATGACATCATCAGAGGCGACTTTCAGACTGAAACCACTAATTAGTTCATGGGTTCCCACATGCTGGAACTCAATTGCCCAATTAAGTGAAAATTGCATCATTCATCCACATTAATCTAGAGTCGGGGGGGGGAACACGAAATGCGGATGACACGACCCCAACCCGACCCCAAGACAAAATCCAGCCCTATAGTCTACACAGTCTTCGATATAGTCAAACACATGAGGGGATACATAATTGGCAAGCATTCGTAACTTATTAGGAACATTCTCACCACACTCCTCGAGGAAGTTGCTGAAGGTACGATACCAGTGTTTCCATACCTTAGCAGCTGTAGGTGAATTTGGGTCCAGATCAAGACGGGTGGGTCTGAGTAGTGTCTCCATGATGGATTGATTACTACGTCTGAGTCCCTTCTACAGTTTGAGTTGTAGCTGTCTGTTCCCAAAATTACTCAGAGCATGGAGCAGGTTTCAGTTGATTAAATTGACGTAAGAAAACTACTAGGCACTTGGTCTGAGTAGTAAACAAGGCTTTAATCAACTGTTTTTCAACATGGAGATCTAGTTGTGTCCTTCTCTGGTTCCTGTTAAAGAATGTCCTGAGCAAGCTGGGCCCATGCCCAAGTATTTATACTCTCCCTAGACAGCGCCACCAGCAGGCCGCCCAGTATTATTTCATAAGTCATTTCCACATGAATGACAAGATTCATGTCACTTTATACTCCTGGTTTGGACTCTGCGTGGCTCAGTGAGGATTTTACAGTTTGATTGGTTGAAGAGTCTTGTTGGTTTTTAACCTGCTCACACATGCCTCAGATCCCCTGTAGCGGGTGCCACTATGGAAATGACGCCAGATTAGAGGAAATCTACGCTGAGAACCCCATGGAAACTCTATGTGCCACTGTCAGTGAGGTATACGGCGAGCGTTGTTCCTTCGCTGCTGACAGCAAAATCCGAGCCATTAGTTCTAATTAAGTTATTTTTGGATCCCTAAGTAATAGGAGGTTGTAGTCTGCTACGTATTCACCAAATAAGTAGATCATTTTTCCATTAGTTGCATGCAATAGTTACTATTGGTTTAACATTCTACAGGAAGAAAAACTCAATGAGGATAATACCCTTTCACATTATGCTTTACAAAAGGGACATGGAGATCATGACTTCCTATACCGATTACGCTATTACTCAATCACAAAATCCAAATCCTGTGATAAATAAGTTTATATATTGCTGTTCATATCTATGGGATTCTGTGAATTAAAATGCATGTAGCTTTAATTTCAACATGGCTGGTAACTGGCTTTGATTGTTGTTCATCCTTGCCTCAAATGATACCAGGACAGAGCTATTCTTGGACCATATCCCAATTTTCTTTTCAAGACTGTATTAGAATTATTTGTCTCACTCCATTACCATTACTTCTTTTTGCCCTTCTTTGTTTCAATCAAAAATGAGGCATTAATTTCACTGCCCAAATGTTAACATAGGAGCATAGGAACACAGGAACAGGAGTAGGCCTATTAGCCTTTGAGCCTTTTCCGCCATTCAATGAGATCATGGCTGATCTGTGACCAAACTTCATATACCTACCTTTGCCCCATATCCCTTAATACCTTTAGTTAACAAAAATCTATCAATGTCCAATTTAAAATCAACAATTGATCTAGCATCAATTGCTGTTTGCGGAAGAGAGTTCCAAACTTTTTCCACTCTTTGTGTGTAGAAGTGTTTCCTAACTTCACTCCTGAAAGGTCTGGCTCTAATTTTTAGACTATTACCCCCTAGTCCTAGACTCACCAACCAGCGGAAATAGTTTCTCTCTATCTACCCTATCAGTTCCCCTTAATAGCTTGAAAACTTCAATCAAATCACCCCTTAACTTTCTAAATTCCAGGGAATACAACCCTACTTTGTGTAATCTCACCTTGTAATTTAACCCTTGGAGTCCAGGTATCATTCTGGTAAACCTACGCTGCACTCCCTCCAACGTCAATATATCCTTCCTAAAGTGTGGTGCCCAGAACTAAACACAGTACTCCAGGTGTGGTCTAACCAGGGCTTTGTATAGCTGTAGCATAACTTCTACCCCCTTGTATTCTAGTCCTCTAGATATAAAGCCCAGCAATCCATTAGCCTTTTTGATTATTTGCTGTACCTGCCCATGATATTTTAATGATCTGTGTACCTGGACCCCCAAGTCTCTTTGGACCTCCACTGTTTTTAGCTTTTCACCATTTATAAAGTACCCTGTTCTATCCTTTTTAGGTCCAAAGTGGATCACCTCACATTTGCCTACATTGAATACCATTTGCCACAGTTTTACCCATTTGCTTAATCAATAATATCTCTTTGTAATTTTATGCTTTCATCTATACTGCTTACAATGCAGCCCATCTTTGTGTCATCGGCAAATTTGGATATGTGGCTTTCTATCCCATCATCTAAGTTGTTAATAAATACTGTGAGTAGTTGAGGCCCCAACATAAATCCTTGCAGGACACCACTAGTCACATCCTGCCAATTAGAGTACCTGCCCATTATCCCTACTCTCTTTCTCCTGCCGCTCAGCCAATTTCCTAACCAGGTCAATAATTTGCCATCAATTCCATGAGCTTCACCTTCCGCTAACAGTCTCTTTAACAAATGCCTTCCGGAAGTCCATATAAATAACATCCATAGACATGCCCGTCCACTACTTTAATCACCTCTTCAAAAAATTCAGTCAGTTTCGTCAGGCATGACCTACCCTCTACAAATTCATGCTGGCTCTCTCTGATCAGCTGAAAATGTCATGGTTTTCAGTCACTCTATTCTTAATTGTAGACTCTAGGGGCTCAATTTAAATAGCCCTGAGGAGGCAGGTTTGGAGGTGGGTCGGCAGCAAAAATCGGAAAAAATGGCTTCAGACTGCCAACCCACCTCCAGCCCACAATTACATCCACTTCTTCACAAATGGCCCAAGTGTGACTGCGCGTGCGGTTGGCTTTGCCAATATGGCAGGCTTGCCAATGGTGCAGGGCGTCATAGACATCATACATGTAGCCATTAGGGCCCCCTATCACAGCCCAGCTGTATTTGTTAACTGCAAGGGATTCCACTCCCTGAACATCCAGTTGGTGTGTAACCACAGGAAGATCATCATGCATGTTTGCGCAAAGTACCCTGGCAGTTGCCATGACTCCTTCATTATGCGCCAGTCTACTGTGCCTCAGCTCTTCCATCCACCAACCCAACTTTCCGGAAGGTGACAAGGGCTATCCCCTAAAAAATTGGCTTATGACACCGATGAGGAGGCCATCAAACAATGCTGAGGAGCGGTACAATGTGAGTCACATATCCACCAGAAGCATCATCAAGCAAACCATCGGCTTGCTCAAAATGCACTTCCGATGCCTAGATGGATCTGGTGGAGCATTGCAGTATGCACCATCCAGGGTGTCCAGAATCGTCGTGGTCTGCTGTGCCCTGCACAGCATCGCATAGCAGCGTGGCTTAGTGCTGCCGGATGAACAAGTGGCTCAGCACACAGCCTCCTCAGAGGAAGAGGAAGAGGTGAGAATGAGGAAGAGAATGAGGAAGAGGATGAGGTGGAGAACTAGGAGGAGGATGAGGAGGAGGAGGGGGAGTGATGCCTTGCGGGGCCGGATGTGGACAATCCAGCAGCAGGCAACCACATTGCTGGCCGCCAGGCAAGGGATGCACTCATCCATGCCAGATTCGCGTAAGCTTACGCTTCAACCACAGGTGGCTGGCACATGGAGATGAATACAAGTCCAACATTCTCAAACCCCAGGCATAATCTGCCCAGTAAACGATGGTTTGCGCTCAGTGTCACCATCAACATTCTAAATGGAATTCTCCCTGAGCCTTCACTCTTGAACTTCCATTTCCCAGAACACAGAGGCCACACTTTAGGTGATCTCAGCAGATCATTGAACCTTTTTCGACACTGAACCCATGTGCGTCTGCACACAGACCTCGAGCTCACCTCCTCAGCAACATGCAGCCAAGCTGCCTTGGTTTGCTGAGGAGGCCTCCTCCTTCCGTTTCCAGGGAAGAGGAGCTCCTGACGTCCTATAACTCCCTCCACAAGAGCTTGGAGAGAGCTCTCATTGAACCTGGGTGCAGCCTCAGTTTTTGGGGCTGCCATTCCTGCAGCAGCCAGCACTTTGAACAGAAAAAAGCTAATGCTTCTGCAAAGGGGACATGGCCCCTTTAAATCTTTCCTGAAACAACGCGTCATCTGAGGTGAGAACCTGACACTCTGCAAGCAATTGCCTGGAGGGACCAGCACGTCGGCCGTAACGAGGCCAATCAAACTAAAATCTCATCTGCGGGGCGGTGGCAACCGGGAGCGGGTCTGGAAGACGCCGAGCAGCGGGCCCGCTGTCAACCCACCTCCTTCATAAAAATCGAGTCCTAGGAATTTCCCGACAACAGATGTTAGGCTAACCGGTCTATAATTCCCTGGTTTCCCTCTCTCACCATTCTTAAATAGCGGAGTGACATGTGCAATTTTCCAATCTAAAGGAACGATTCCCGTATCGAGGGAACTTTGGAAGATTATGGTTCAGGCATCTGCAATGTGCTCACCTACTTCCTTTATACCCTGGGACAGAAACCATCTGGTCCTGGGGATTTGTCACTCTTTAGTGCCATTATTTTCTTCATTACTGTTATTTTGCTTACGTTAATTTTGGTGAGTCCTCGTCCCTGATTCAATTTTAGTTTCCTTGGGATGTCCGACATGCTTTTCTCTTCCTCTGCTGTAAATACAGATGCAAAGTAATTATTCAACATGTCCGGCATTTCCTTATTTTCATTTACAATATCACCAATATCAGTTTTCAAGGGGCCCACGTTGCTCCTGACCAGTCTATTTTTCCTAATGTAATTGTAAAAAGAATTTGTGTTGATTTTGATATCCTTTGCAAGTTTCTTTTCATGCTACTTTTTTGTAGCTCTTACAATCTTTTTTGTCACCTTTTGTTGTTCTTAGTATCTCTCCCAGTTGCCAGGATCTGTGCTAATTTTTGTATGCTTTTTCTTTCAGTTGTATATTGTCCCTCACCTCTTTAGTCATCCATGGCTGTTTTTTTTTGGCAAGAAGTTCCTGGTTTATCAGATTGGAAGAGAAATTAAAGTAGAAAGGTAGACTGTTCTTTTTTTAAGTTGCGTGCAAAGTAACTGAATAAGCTTGGCAGGAATATTACAGGGAAATCAGTAAGTGACAGATATAATAAATGAATTCTTATACCAATTATCATGAATGAAGACTGCGAATAAATTGCAGATGCAGCCAGCTAGCTCAGGAATCCCTGTGCAGGAAGATTTTATGAATTAGTGTTCCTGGTGTACTTTTTATGATGGGACTGCAAATTGGAAAGTAGGGCACAGAGGTCAATGTGCACCATATGTTTTTCTGCTTAAATTATGGTTAAATTATGGGCGGAAAGCTGTGCAGGGTGCATGGACCTCCATGTCCAAATTTCTTACATACATTCAGAATTTGTAGATGCTTCAGTGCTGGAATGCTAATTCATAAAATCTAATCTATACAGAAGTCAGTAAAATATGTATTATGAAGAGGCTTACAGCACTAAGGGTGATATTTTACTTTTTTTTAAAAAGGGGTTAAATGCTCTGATTTTGTCAAATTGAGTGACTGCCAATTAAAACAGTGGGAGAACTTGATTTTGTTTCAAGCGATTATTGGGAACAAAAGAAAACTGGCCAAATATGACACATCTGTAACAATTCTCTTTTCACACATCTCAAGTAGCTTCACAGCCAATTTGGGAAGTGGGGTGTGGAACTTGTGTGTAACAGATGCGTGAAAAGTGTTTCCATGATTTCCATGGAAATGAAAATCGGGAGAGATGTATAACGGGCGGCTGATTCGATATCGCCTGTTTTACACTATCGCCCAAAGTCAAAATTACCCCCTTCTTTAAATAAAATAGTGACGTTGCCAAACTGCAACAAGACCTCTCTATGGGATGGCAACATGCCACCTCTCATAACACAATATTCCTTTGCTGTTGGGAACTCTTACCAAACCTCCATTGCTCTAACTGAAGCTCTTTTCTTCAGCAGGTTGCAGACCGAGAGAAGTGAGGGCAGCTCCCCTGCTGAATGAGTGAGACTGTGTGCTACTCAAAGCTCCTTCTAGAGCAAAGTGCATAATCATTAAAGCAACTGGGGACCTGTGAATTGTGACTGTATCTCCACAGACAGGTTGGAGTAATTCTGTTGCATTATTTGAATTCTGTCTAGTTTGATGTATGTATTTTTCCAAAAGCTGTACGTAAAAAATAAGGTACGTGGGGTTTGACACCCGAGAGACTAAATAATGGAGCTTGAAACTTCTGAGTTCTGGTGACTGGTCAGAGGAAAGACGCTGGGTGAATTATTGTCTTCATTGCCTGAGCCATGGCTCAGTACTAAAACTCTCACCTGAGTCAGAAGCCCAGTCCATACACACGAGCGCATAATGAGGGCTGATACTTCAGTGCAACACTGAGGGGTGGATGCACTGGTAGAAGTGCCATCTTTTGGATGAGCCCTGTCTGCTCTCTCAGGATGTAAAAGATCCCGTGGTGTTATGCAAAGCAAAGCGGAATAGTTCTCCCAGCGTTTGTGCTAATGGTTATTCCTCAACCAACATCACGAAAACAGATTATCTGGTTTTTTTCCATGTGCAATCTTGCTGTGCACAAGTTGCCTCATTTCCCTATATTACAAGACAGTCTCCAAGTCAAATGTACTTAATTGGCCGTGGAGCACTATAGAACATCCTGATTTAGTAATTTATTTCTTTAATATTCATAATTTTTTGGCATGATGTTACTATTTGATTATGAATAAATATATTATTTGATTTAGTCTATGGCAGGAATTTCCTCGGAGCAGCTCCCGCTCCGCCACCGTGACATCACAGGAAGTGCAGCAGAAATCCCATTTCCAGGTGTAAACAGGGTTTCTGCCGCACTTCTGGTGAAATTTTATGCAGTGGAGTGGGAGCAGCTCTGAGGAAATTCTTCACCGATATCTAATAGTTGCCATTTGAAGGTTTGCTGGTATAAAGATCCTATGGGATATCTTTCATCCAAGGGTGAAGTTATATTTGATAAAGAAAGGAGTGGGCTTGTAGAAATATGAGAAATGAGAAACAAATGGACAAAGGCATTGGGAAATTTCCCCTGTTTATGATGGGCTCTTAGTGGGGGAATAACATAATTCAAATGATGAGGAGTACATACCAAGTAAGATAACAAATCTTTCCCCCTCCCTTACATTAGCATTTGGAAGCAAGTTGCATTGTGTGGGGAACCACTTTAGCCTGGTTTTAAATCTTTAGGACTGGCATAAATACCTTTGGCTCATTGATGTCAGATGCTCCCCCATAACCAGTCTGAAAGTCTTACTTTAATGGGAGTTGACTCATTGTTCTATAGCTACTTGCACATGAAGGTAAATCAGGAACATAACAATAGCATCCCCTTGCAATGCAACTGGATATTTCTGTCTTTTACATGAATGCTTCTTCAATCTCTCCAAAGGGAGACCGAGGAAACACTTGGGCTGCGATTTTGCTGACCTCGGTGGCGATATCGGTGGCGGGTCCCGACCCCGCTGCTGGCTCCATCCCGCTGTCTGAAATGAATTTCCCTTGATAGGGCTTGTTGAGCCTGCCCAGCGCATTTCCCGGTCAATTAGAGGAAACGGGTCTGGTGACATCATTTGATGACGCGTCATCAGCCAGTTTCCTTAAAGGGACCATGGCCAACTTTATTTTGACAGTTGTGCTGTCAGTATTCTACAGCATTGAGGTGCTGCAAATACTGACAATCACTGCACAAAGGCACAGGGCTGCACCCAGGCTCTCACATGACTCCCTCCATATGCTTATGGAGGGAGTCACAGCACGCAGGGAGGTCCTCTTCCCTTCCCATGGGTGGAAGAGACCTCCCCAAGAGACCAATGCAGCCTGGTTGCACATTGCAGAGGAGGACACAAGCAGGGATGTGGTCAGGAGGACCTGGGTGCAGTGCCGCAAACATTTCAATTATCTCAATAGATCACAAAACATTACTGCAAAGCCACACTCAACCTCATCCTGCGGTGCCTCTCATCACATCCCCATTACTCTGCCTTCCCTACCCTACTCCTGCACATCCTTACTCACACCAAATTACCTCGGACCTCCATCCATCCCTCTCTATCTACATTAGCACTTCCCCATCTCACTAGCCACCCCCACACTCACCCTCATCCTAGTGCAATCATATCAACTAACAACACACAAGGCTAGTCACTTGGGTGTTTTATGCAATGTTCATGTAAAGTTTCTGTTACTGTGATGTCAAATATTGAAACCTTTATTTTCAACACTTTCCTTTCTTGGACAGATTTGTCTGCACATTTGGAAGTGGCTTAGTGAGTTGCAGTGAATGGTGAGATATAACGGTACCCCCCGCAATGGTGATGAGTGTGAAAGGAATGGCTTGGACATTGTAGGGATGCTTTATGGTGTTGGTGTGGGGTGGTGCCAACCTGGCGCATTATGTGGCAGTCAGGGTGTACAGCATCAAGTGAAGTAAATCTGGCCATGGTGAGGCCATCCCTGGCCTCCTGGGCAGCAATGTGGTCAGCTGCGGATGCCCTGTGCAGCATCCGTTGATTGCAGAGAAGGTTGGTGTTGTTGTTGGTGCTGCTGGTGTTGGGGCTGATTGTGGTGGGATTCTGAGGACCAAGGTGAGAGAATGGAAATGGTACCCATGCTGATGGAGTAGGTAGCAGTTGAAGTTGAGATGACAGAAGCAATCTGTCAATAGTGAGAGAGGTTGTTCCAATGAGGTAACACTGGATGGAGAGTTTGCTCCAAACAATTGCAGCCTGCATAAAGCTCAATCTGTGTTCCAAAGGGAGAAAGCAACAGCCTCTGTGCTTGGAAAGTGAACAGGTGTGAAGTGGGAGATTTTATACTACATTTCAAGATGTCAGTTGATTCAATGGCCACTGAACTTCCGCCTCAGGTTAACAGACAGGGTGCAGGAGCAGCGTGGAAGCCGTGGGCAAGCTGTTAAAGTCAAAAGGTATGGTTAAATTCACTCTTAAGGGCTTGTCAACAAGCCAATAATTGTTTAAATTATGTCCCCCACCGCTGCCAGTCGGGTCTGCTCAGCGCTGGCAAAACCAACTTTGGGAAAGGCAAGTGTGCATGATTTGACAGCGGGTTCCCGACTCGCTGTCAATCAAATCAAATTTCACTGCCGACCCACCACCCGATCCATCCGCTGAGCACTGGCAAAATTCTGGCCTTGATGAGCTGAGGGCTGATACGAAACAATAAGCTATTTTATTTTACACAATATCCACTGTAACCAGACTCAATTAATTCAAATGATATAACTTATTTTTGGTGAAATAATACAAACTAAAGAAGACTCTGCTTCCCCACATCATTGGGTCATCTTACTTGACTGAAGTAAAAACTACCCTCCAGCATTTCTTACTTTGTTGTCTTAACGAAGGCTCTTACAGCTTTCTATCTAATAAACCTGACTGCCTTTCCAGCTGTCCTATTTCAAAATGCTTGTTTACCACTTTTCCTGTGTCTCTTTCTTTATCTCCCTGTTCACAGATGAACAGGGATTAAAGAACTTTTCAACACTTGCAAGAATAAAATTTACTTAAAAAAATGAAAGCTGTTTCTATTTCCAATCCTTTCTGTGGAAAGTGGTCGATCTCTTCAACTAGTTAATGTTAAGAACTGATAGTCCTGCTGCATGAGATAATTGATTACGGTATGTTTGTTGCTGCTTGTTTCTGGGCTAAGATATTATTTGAAGCAAGCAATAAATATGAATTCTAATTTGTGTTTGCAATAAGTATCTACAATATACATGTGTTTATTTTGAAGCTTATTTAAAAGCCCATGCTAATAAATTTAATAGTCTCTACCTGCACTATTATTTTCCTAAACACCTAGGGCTGGATTTTGATACTGGGGCGGGTTGGGGTCGTATCATCCACTTTTCGTGTTATCCACCCACCTGCAATTGGATGTGGGAGATTGATGCAATTTTCACTTAATTGGGCAATTGAGTTCCAGCATGTGGGAACCCATGAACCAATTAGTGGTTTCAGTCTGAAAGTCGCCTCTGATGATGTCATCATTGCACGTCAGAGACTGCCTGGTCTCAGAGATTGCCTGGCCTTTGCTGTGAGAGGACCTGGATGCAAAATGAGCAGCATCTCAGAGAGAGAGAGAGAATGAATTTTTTTTGCAACCAAGTCCTCCCAGGCAGTCTCTGAAGACATTCAATGCAGCAGCATCAGAGGCGACTTTCAGACCTAATACTACTACTACCTTCATCACATCTCTGTTGTAATAGTGGACCTGCAGCTGATAGTCAGCTATCCACTTGTGCTCCTGCCAGGTTTCACTGGCGTGTTTCACATCAGGCGTACTTCACGTCGGAAAAGGGTTAAACTAGCTAAAACATTTCAAAATGGCATTACAAAGCCAATTTAGGGCTTGTTAAGGGCTTTAATGGCCTCTCCCGCCTCTTGGAGGCGGGACAGAGTCGGAAACCCCGCGACCGATTTTGTCAAAATTGCGTGGAGGCGGAATGGAGTCGGGATGGGGTCGGGACCCCCGAATCTGCAACTTTAACCCCCCACACACCTCCAAACCCGACTCCATGGGTGATTGAAAATCCAGCCCTTTATTTTTAAATTTATTTTGTGCCTTGTTGGTGCTCATCATTAAATCAGCGTTTGAGGTGAGGCATCAATCATTGTCAGCTCCAGCTCCCAATGTGCTGATTAAATATTCTTTAGCAGGAAGTGTTCAATGTGCACAACTCATCTCAAAGACTTTAAACAGTGGCACGTGTTCTATTCATGCTTTCTCATAGGACAAAACACTTGCAGCTCCCTCACTTCTTGTTGAAGCTGACGTTTACAATCAGTGTTTTTTTTAATTATATAAGCTTTAGCTGCTGGCAAAATTAATCAAATGAAAGATGCAAATCATCTGTGAAAACTACAAAATTTCAGCTTAAGGCTGAAAGTAATTATGTGTTGTTCATCCATATTATTATTACTCTTGGATATTTCAAAGAGTCAGCATCATCTGTTCCTGAGGATATTTTTCAGTGCTAATAGCAACATGACATAGTTAGTTCTACTGCCAGCCTGCTTCTAAATGTTTAGAGGGAAAATACACAATGTTAGGCAAAAAGACAAGTTTTCTGAACTTTTTATGACAGCAGTATTTTAATAAACTTTGTTTCTTCATGAATTTTACATGCCAAAGACAGCTTTCTAATGCTGTAGAAGTGGATCAAGAAACGTATCAGTATCTTTCACTGCCAGTAAATATTGACTGTATTTGGGAAAATTGCTCCCAAAAAATGCATTGAACTTTCTCATCAACATCATTACTTCTACTTATTATGGAAACCAGGGAGGCATAGATAGCTAAAGAAAAATAAAATTGAGCATTTGAGGATGGACTAAATATTTTTTAAGGGAATTGTTCATCCAGATAATGTACCTTTTATTGCTTTTACTATGATCAGTTTGCTGGAATTTTCACAATTAATTTTTAGTAATACACAAGCATATTGCTGTTTTATAAGGAATGAAATTTTAATCTTGTGTACTTGGGTGCATTTTTGTTGGGTGATTTCTACAGTCTTGCTTAGAAGTGCAGCTTGCTTTGTTTGTTTGGCAACGGCATACGGCAAATTATTTTGCCTTGCGATTCATAAAATTCTATTGTGGCAAAATATATAACACGTAGTATATTTATTTTAAATTGTACAATCCCTTTCACATTATGAAGCCCTATTTCTTTTGTACAAATTGATGGCCTGGGAACCAGAGTGTTGATGTGTTTCTTCAATATGTGGGTTGGAAATTTGCCTTAGTGATGGGTTCTTCAGTTGGTTCGAGTCATGTTCAGAGAATGATTAGCCGTTTTCAGCTGAGGGGAAGTAATTAAGTATTTCATTAAAAAGATTTGGACATCTAAAAAAAAGTGTGCAATAACTGTTAGTTTCATTAATTAGTGAAACAAAATGTATTATATATTAATTACCAGATTTTCTGCCATTCTCCAGCATATTAAAAGCCTAAAGAATAATTGAATATTTAAAAAAACATTTGCAAATGCTAAGTATAATGTGATAAATTTGAATGTTGTGAATTATATTTACTCCAATGTATCCAGTGGCACTACAATAATCACAGTTTAATAATGCAACATTTTAAATATTTAATGTTTCATTGTAATGATTACGTACAAATTAATTCTGCATGCGATTAAACATTTAGGTTCTAGAATTGGTCAATCAATCAATGCTCTTTCCTCACAAATTTTCCCTTTATTCAGTTTACATTCCACCTCAAGTTAGCTTTCATCATACATTGCAAAAGCCAGCTGCTGTAATTTGAGGATTGGAAACCACAGATGTCCCATGGATTTGACAAGGGTTACAAAATAGTAAGGCAAAAGCAAAATACTGCAGATGCTGGAAATCTGTTTTAAAAACAAAAAATGCTCAGCAGGTCAGGCAGCATCTGTTGAGGGAGAAACGGAGTTAATGGCCGGAATTTTCAGAGGGAAGAAAGGGTGGGTTGGGGGGTGGGGGGGGGGAAGTGAAAGTTGAAAAAATGTGAACCCCGACTCCAACCCACCCACTTTCACCTTTCACTCAGGCGGGACGGGGGTGGGGGAGGGGAGGGGGTTGGTGGGGAGTGGGCTGCCAAGAGTCGGATTGGCAATTTACATATTATAATGAGGCCTGAAGCCTCTACCTTAACCTGCTTTGCAGATTTTGCTGCAGGTGGCCAGGGATCCCGGGGCTCGGGATTCCCAGTGGCTGTAACAAGGCAGGCTCAGCCTCGGGGAGCAATCCTTGTGGGCCGAGAGGAGCAGGAGTACTTCCTCCCGGCCCCTAAGCTCCCCCACTATCAGCCTGGCTCTCCCCAGGGTCGGGGTTCGGATAGCCCCTGGGATCGGACACCTCATCCCCCCACCCGGGCCTGGAACACCCGCCCCCCAACTCCCCAGGATCGCGACTCAGCCACGGGGTTGGGATTGGACCCCCAGCCCCCTGGGATTGCGACTCGGCCCCAGGGTCGGGGATCGGACCACCCCCGGGATCGGATCCCCCCCGGGCCTGGAACGCCCTCGCGAGGATCGCGACTCGGCCCCATGTTCAGGGATCGGACCCCCCCCACCCCAGGAATTGCGACTCTAATTACACCCCATCGACCTTGGATCTCCCACCAGAGGAAATTGGACCCCCCCTCCTGGGTGAGTGGACCCACCACCCCCCCTGGGCCCAGCACTTACCTGTTGCTGTGGCCTCCTTCTCGGAGTTCCCCGCATGACTGGAAACCAGCCTGCCAATCAGGCTGATGTACGGGCGGGGAACCCACTCCTGACAGCACAAGCACGCTTTGGAGTTGAAACTCCACAGCGTGCCGGGTAACCCGAACTTCTGGTTTTCCCACCGTCTCCCGGGTCCCCCTACACCGTGCGGGTGGACCCGGCAAAATCCAGCCCAATATTTCAGGTCGATGACCTTCCCTCAAAACATGGAAGATGTTAGAGATGAACCGCTTTTAATCAAGTACAGGGCCTGGGAAAAGTGGAAGGGGTAATCGGGGAAAAAGGAACAAAAGGGAAAGGTCTGAGATAGAGTAGAGGGCAAGAGTGAGTAAATGACAAAAGTGATGATGGTGCAAGGCCAAAGGATGTGATATGAGATCGATATAGAAACAAAAAATGGGTCCAGAGGAGGTATAAATGGTTACAGCAGAATCGCAGATGAGGAGGGTAGCATGGAAAATCTGGTTTTGAAGAGGAGAAGGCTCCTGTGACCTGGAAATATGGTGGAATATGGGTGCGGATTACCCCTCCGGCCATGTACCAATAGGGGATCCCCACCCCAAGTACCAGCCCACACCTCCTTCACTCCCAATAGCTCCGGTGCAGCCCTCCTCCATTACCAGCACCAGCTGTCATAGAGAAAATGGGAGCAGTGGTTAAGATCTAAAGTTGTTAAGCTCAATGCCAAGGCCGGCTGGATGTAAAGTGTCTAGTAGAAAGAGGAGTTGCTGTTCCTTGAGCTTCTGTTGCACTTCATTGGAACAGTGCAGGAGGCTGAAGACAGAGAGGTCAGAGTGGGAGTGGCAAGCAACCAGAAGCTCAGGGTCAAGCTTGCGGACTGAAAAGAGGTGATCAGCAAAGTGGTCAACCAATCTGTGTTTGGTCTTCCGAATGTAGAGGAGACCGCATCGTGAGCAGCGAATACAGTATACTAAATTGGAAGAAGTACAAGTAAATCGCTGTTCCACCTGGAGAGAGTGTTTGGGGCACTGGATGATGGGAAGGGAGAAAGTGAAAGGGCAGGTGTTGGATCTCCTGCCCTTGCATGGTAAGGTGGCCAGGTGTCGGGGGGGGGTTGGAAGAGTGGACCAGGAAGGAAACGGTCCCTTCGGAAAAAAATTACTATTTATATGTCCTCAGGTACATTTTCAGCTTTGAAATTTCAAAATAACGTACAAGCATTCAGAACTATAAAAAATATAGTGTTAGCAATAACATAGCAAATATTATAACTGTTACAAAACTAAAAACTGCTCAGTACATAAATATAAAGATATATGAGATCTTTCTGGGAGAAATTAGCCAATTCAGCTAAGTTTTCTTTATACAACAGAGAGCTACTCAAAGCTGCTCTTGTCCACTCTCTGAAAAAAACCCTTTACTTGCTGTATTGCAGTCAAACCCACAACTACATGAAGATCTACAAACAGTGATTCAATTAAATAAATTTATATTTATAAACAAGGTCAGTAATTATGCATGATGACAGAGCCAATTTAAAGCACAAGGTAAAATTACAGTGACTACCTTTGAAGTAATGAAGAAACAGGGCGGGAATGAGTTAGTTCATCACGTTACATGTTTTGTAATAAGTGTCAATTAAAATAAATAAATATTTCATGTCATTAAAAAACAACAGGTGACTGTAGCACTGATGCTTTAGGAATCAGGGCATCATCTCTATGTACCATGGTAGCTATTTATTTGAGGTGCTGTTCAATAGTTTAACATCTCGATGTTTGTTTGAACGCTGCAAGATATGTGCCTCAGTAAATGTTTTGTGGTTTCATAGATGGCATCTTTGGTCACACAGAATCTTCCACTATTGTGTGGTTGAACACTAATGAGCCCCGTTTACAGAGTAGCATGCTGTGAAGATAGTGTTTCTTTGGCATTATTTGGGGACTTTTTCTTGCATTCATGCTGAATGAACATAGCTCCGAGTAACGTAGAATGAATAAATGATGGACACTGTACCTGAAGCATTTCTTTTCTAAACTATGTGTCATTAATAGTCTTTCAAAAATGACCAACCCATTAAAAAAAATATTTAAACCTCATGCGATTGCAGAACATTTAAGAATCTATTTTGTGGACACACAGATGTATGCAGTTTTGTACCACAATTTGGACAGAGGAATTTGAAAAAATAGTTGTTCGGTAAAAATGTTGGCTGTGACATTGCATTTGGGAAGAACTCTGAGTATGTGACAATGTGAAGAATTTAAACATGTTTAAACAGCTGCTGATGATAACCTCTCAGTGTCTAGTTGCTTTGTGGGAATATATTTGCATCTGTCTGTTATTATTTCAGTAAACCTATTAATAGAATACGTAAGCAATTCAATTTTTAAATTGGCATGCTGGCTTGGATACTGCTATGCCAAATGATGTATTGAGGAAAGAAAGTCTTATGAATGAATACAGTGTAATGCATGAAGAGTTTCATCCATCGGAGAATTTACAAGCAAGATTCTGTAATGCACAAGACAATGAGTTAGTGCAGTCCGTTTAACTCTGTTCCACTCATCATTTTTAAAAGGGTACTACCATCAAGAATTCCTTGTTTAAGCCAACAGCTGACAGGTACTCAGCAGTGGAATCCTCAGCTACCCCTTTCGTAGAAACAGACAATCAGTTTGGAATATTACACCAATTTGTTTGTGCCCCCTGGTTTTCATATGCCAGCTGCCCATTTTAAAGACAAGATATAAGTAGCTGGCAGTTGAAAATGATCCCCAATGTCTCAATCCATTGCCCCACCCAGTACCAAACCAGTATTAAGTATCAAAGGTGTTGGGTGGATGCACAAGTCTGGTACAATTCTTATGTGTTTCAGATCATTTCAAAGGTAGATTCAGATTTGAAAATCTGTGCCATGTACATTGCACCCTTGAATCTGTTAAAGCCCACATTTATTGGAGACATTGCAACAGATTTTCATGTTCTGAACCAGCTATTGGATTCATTTTAGGCATTTCTGGTTGGTTAATCAGATATTCCTGCTAGCATTTAAAAATGCAGATAGTCTAGTATTGTTTAACTAGTACAGTGATTTACAAATAAGAGACGACAGCACTTGAATAGATATAAAAAGGTTAAAGTGCCCCACCAATGAGTGAATGTTAATCTTGCTGTAGAATAAGTATTCACTTCGCGCTACAACCTCCCCCTCCCCATTATGGCACTGTAGGAAAATATACTACTGATCCATTGAGGCCAAGAAGATACCAGGATTAATATCTGGTCTCTATTGATTTGCTAATCTTAGCCAGATAATAGAATCATAGAAATTTATGGCTCAGCCTCCTCTGTTCCAAAGAAAACAACCCCAGCCTATCTAATCTTTCCTCATAGCTAAAATTCTCCAGCCCTGGCAACATCCTCGTAAATCTCCCCTGCACCCTCTAGTGCAATCACATCTTTCCTGTAATGTGGTAACCAGAACTGTATGCAGTACTCTAGCTGTGGCCTAACTAGTGTTTTATAAAGTTCAGGTATAACCGCCCTGTTCTTATAGTCTATGCCTCAGCTAATAAGGCAAGTATCCCGTATGCCTTCTTAACCACCTTATCTATCTGTCCTGCTACCTTCAGGGATCTGTGGACGTGCACTCAAAGATCCCTCTGTTCCTCTACGCTTCTCAGTATCCTACAATTTTTTGTACATTCCCTTGCCTTGTTAGCCCTCCCCAAATGATTTACCTCACACTTCTCCAGATTGAATTCGATTTGCCATTTTTCTGCCCACCTGACCAGTCCATTGACATCGTCTTGCAGTCTACAGCTTTCTTCCTCACTATCAACCACATGGCCAATTTATGTATCATCTGCAAACTTCTTAATCATGCCCATACATTGAAGTCTAAATCATTGATATATACCATAAAAAGCAAGAGACCTAGTTCTAAGCCCTGCGGAGCCCCACTGGAAACAGCCTTCCAGTCACAAAAACATCGGTCGACCATTACCCTTTGCTTCCTGCCACTGAGCCAATTTTGGATCCAACTTGCCACTTTCCTTTGGATCCCATGGGCTTTTACTTTTCTGACCAGTCTACGATGTGGAACCTTGTCAAAAGCCTTGCTAAAATCCATGTAGACTACATCAAATGTGCTACCCTCATCAATCCTCCTTGTTGCCTCCTCCAAAAATTCAATCAAGATAGTCAGACACGACCTTCCCTTAACAAATCCATGCTGATTGTCCTTGATTAATCCATGCCTTTCTAAATGACGATTAATATTGTCCCTCAGAATCTTTCCAATAATTTGCCCAGGTTAGGCTGACTGGCCTGTAATTACTCGGTCTATGCCTTTCTCCCCTTTTAAACAACGGTACAACATTAGCAGTCCTCCAGCACCACACCTGTAGCCAGAGAGGATTAGAAAATGATGGTCAGAGCTTCTGTTATTTCCTCCCTTGCTTCTCTTACAACCTGGGATACATTTCATCCGGGCCTGGCTACTTTCAAAGATGCTAAACCCCTTAATATTTCCTCTCTCACTATGTTTATATCATCTAATATTTCACACTCCGCCTCCTTAACTACAATGTCTGCATCATCCCTCTCGAAGACAGATGAAAAGTATTCATTAAGAACCATACCCACATCTTCGGCCTTTTTGTCTCGAATAGGCCCTACTCTTTCTTTAATTATCCTCTTGCTCTTTATGTATTTATAAAAACATCTTTGGGTTTACCTTGCCAATATTATTTCATGCCCTCTCTTTGCTTTCCTAACTTCCTTTTTAATTTCACCCCTGCACTTTTTATACTCCTCTAGGCTTTCTGCAGTATTTAGCTCTCGGTCTCAGACACAAGCTTCCCTTTTTTTCCCCTTATCCTACCCTGTATACCCCTGGACATCCAGGGGGCTCTAGATTCTGGAGTCCTGCCCTTTTTTTTGTGGAAACATACTTGATCTGAACCCTCACTATCTCCTCCTTAAATGCCTCCCACTGCTCTGATACTGATTTACCTTCAAGTAGCTGTTTCCAGTCCACTTTTGCTAAATCACATCTCAGCTTAGTAAAATTGGCCTTTCCCCAATTGAGAACTTTTACTCCTGGTCTATCTTTGTTCTTTTACGTAATTATGCTAAATCTAACTATTATGGTCACTACCACCAAAATGCTCTCCCACTGACACCCCTTCCACCTGCCCAGCTTCATTCCCTAAAACTAAGTCCAGAAACGCCTCCTCTCTTGTTGGGCTTGCTACGTACTGGCTAAAAAAGTTATCCTGAATGCAGTTTAAGAATTCTGCACCCTCTATACCTTTTACACTGATTCTATCCCAGTTAATATTGGAGTAGTTGAAATCCCCTACTATTACTGCACTATAGTTTTTGCACTTCTCAGAAATTTGCCTACATATTTGCTCTTTTAACTCCCTCCGACTATTTGGGGGTCTATAGTACACTCCCAGCAGTGTGATTGCCACTTTTTTGTTCTTCAGTTCAACCCATATGGCCTCATTGATGATCCTTCTAACATATCAACCCTCCTCACAGCTGTAATTGTTTCTTTAAACCAATATTGCGAACCCCCTCCTTTTTTATCCCCCTCTCTATCTCATCTGAAAACCCTGTAACCAGGAATGTTGAGCTGCCATTCCTGCCCTTCTTTCAGCCATGTTTCAGTAATAACTATGATATCATACTTCCACGTGTCTATCTGTGCCCTCAGCTCATCTGCCTTATTGCCTAGACTCCTTTCATTGAAGTATATACCATTGAGCACTGCAAAACCCCTTTGCTGTCTATTTTCTAGCCTTTGTTTCCTCTGCCTTCCAAACTCACTTACTCATTTTCTTCCTTCCATTTCCAGCTTTGCTTCTCTCCCTTCTGAATCTACGCTCAGTTTCCCATACCCCTGCCAAGCGAGTTTACACCCTCCCCAACAGCACTAGCAAACCCCCCTGCAAGGATATTGGTCCCGGCCCTGTTGAGGTGCAACCCGCCCGGCTTGTACAGTTCTCCACCTCCCCCAGAACCAGTCCCAATGCCTCAATGTAAAACCCTCCCTCTTGCACTCTCTCTCCAGCCATGCAGTCATCTGCTCTATCCTCCTATTTCTGTACTCACTCGTGCATGGTACCAGGAGTAATCTGGAGATTACTACCTTTGAGGTCCTGCTTATTAATCTCTTTCCTAGCTCCCTAAAATCTGCCTGCAGGACTTCATCCCTCTTTCTACCTAGGTCATTACTATTGATTTGGACCACGACCTCTGGCTGTTCACCCTGCCCCCTCAGAATGTCCTACAGCTGCTCAGTGACATTCTTGACCCTGGCACCAGGGAGGCAGCATACCATCCTGGAATCATGTCTGCGGTCGCTAAGATGCCTGTCTGTTCCCCTAACTATCGAGTCCCCTATCACTATTGCTTTTCTGACCTTCCCCCTCCCCCCTGTACAGCTGAGCCACCCATGGTGCCATGGAATTGGCTCTGGCTGTCCTCTCCAGAGGAACCATCACCCTCACCAGTATTTAGAACTGAATACCGGTTAGAGAGCGAGATGCACTCAGGGGACTCCTGCACTACCTGCCTGGCCCTCCTTGTCTGTCTGGCGGTCACCCATTACCCATCTGCCTGCTCACTCTTACGCTGCGGGGTGACCACCACCTGAAACGTGCTATCCACGTAACTCTCAGCCTCGCGGGTGCACCGCAGTGACACCAGCTGCTGCTGAAGCTTCAAAACCCGGAGCTCGAGCTCCTCCAGCCGACGGCACACGTGGTTGTCCAGGACACGAGAAGCATCCTAGACTTCCCACATGGCACAGGATGTGCATCCGACAGGACTGAGGTGCCCTGCCATGCCTCTATTTATTAGACTACTAACTAAACTTCTTAGTTCAACACACTGCCCTAACTTAGAGAGAAAAAAGGCAACATTATTTATTCAAGTTTAACATGAGCCACTGAGATACTAAACACAGGGGGGGAAATTGGCACACTCCCCCTTTGGGACGCTAACTACTGGAAGTGCTCCCGAGCACTCCTCTTAAGTGCCGGGCTCTCTTGCTGGCACCCCGCTCCCTGGTGGCCCAGCTGGGCCCCGGTGCACACTGCACTATGTCCCTCCCCTTTAATCAGGGGAGGGAGGCCTGCAGTACCGCGGCGCTACGTGTTGGGTTTCTGCTCCTCCTCTGCATTAACTTGCCTTTCTTGAAAGTGTGCATTTGTGGATGTTGGCTGAGGGTGGGATTAGACTTGGCTACGATGATCGCCAAAATCAAATAGCTTGCTGACACCCACCTTCAACGGTTGCACAAAAGAGCACTCATTGTTTGTGGAGCTATTTCCCAGCATGACTCACTATTGTCATAATATAGGGAAATGTTGCTTTTTATTTCATGTATCTTTTGATATCGCTAGAGTTGAAATGGAAGCTGTCTTCCTTTACCCAATTTCAAATGAAGGTAGGGAGATGAGCTATATACGGGACCAGGCAATGTTGATTGATCTAGAAATTAGTCATAATATAGAGGTTTTGTTATAGATGCTAATTAAATGATTTAAGGACAAGTTATTCGAACAGGTACTCAGAAACCTGATGATATATGAGCACCTGCTCATCAGCGCCCTATGCAATAGTTTATACCGTTGTGTTTTTAATCATGGATAATTGACAGCACTGACTTCAGGCATCTTGGGACTAGAAAAATACTAGGTAGTTTTACCATACACCTGGAATTTCTGCTGGAATTCTCCCAGTTCTGCCTGGATAGCTCAGTCAGTAGAGTATCAGACTTTTAATCTGAGTGTCCAAGGTTCAGGTCCTTGTTTGGGCACTGCTTTCAGATTATCCATGATCTCATTGAATGGCAGAACAGGCTCAAGGGACTGAATGGCCTACTCCTGTTCCTATGCTCCTATTGACAGAAGGAAGCATCATGACTGAACAAATCATACAGTATATTTTTGAATTGTGTGACGTGGCTCCTCTCTCAGTCCAATCGCCTCAGAGGTAACTGAACAGAAGTCCTTGCAATTTTTTTGTCAAGTTAGACTGGGAGCATGATTCTGAATGCAGCTGTATTTTAACTTCTTATGTATTGCAACTGAATGACAGGAATCATAACCAGGCTAAATCTAGACAAAAATGCATTACTTTTGTCGCTACTTCATATTGGTATAAAAGTCACATTCACTACTTTTATATCAAGCAGCCAAATGGAAACAGATCACACACATGGATAAATTGTACCCCAGATTCATAGCTTATAAATACTTAACCTGTAGCTTGTGGAACAGATTTTATTAAACTTGAAAAATAGGCTCTCCTTCAATATCTGTTTAAATATTTCTAAATTAGCAATTATATTAAGTTCTTTTGGAAGAGATTTTCAATATAATGGAGCTACATAGGCGGCAAGTGATGATTTTTCAAAGTCTGCTCACAGCTGTTATATGCCGTGATCTATTCTTGAAATAAGACAACAAATCTCTGGGGGGAGATTTGCTGCAGTCTATGTGTGCTGACATTGTAAATTAGTTCAGTCAAAATTTCTACCAAAATCATAAATGTGTTCTTACAGGATATGATTGCAATTTCAGTAGAAGTACCGACCAAGGCAAATCTTCTTCTTTATGTGTTTTTCTATTGTTCTTGAGATATGGGCAATATTGGTAAGGCCGCATTAATACCCATCCCTAGCTGCCCTGAGATCCTTCAATCTGTGTGCTGATGGTTAGGTGTCAGATTCCAGGATTTTGACCCTGGAAGGAACGGTGATATATGTCCACTGGTGATATGATAGTGTGTGACTTGGAGGGGCACTTGGAATTGATGGTCTTCACATGATCTTGTTGCTTTTGTCTATCTTGATGGGAATGGGAGTTGCGGTCCTTGGTGAATTACTGCATTGCATCCTGCAGATTGTGCATCCTGCAGCAATAATGTAGTGGTGGTGTAGGGGGTGGATATTGAGTCCAGAATTCCTCCCCGCCCTCCCTAAATTTTCCTGGTGGGGGACTCAGTAAGAGTGGTATCGTTGAAGGCCAGGCAGAGATGGTTGGACTTCTCCTTTTTGGAGATGGTCACTCAGAGCAAAGGAGGTTGTAGCAGCGGCGAATTTTGGGTCAATGGTTTATGACCACTGCATTCAAGAAGTTAACATACTGTTAACTCATTGTTAAATCTGTCGAGTGAACTAATTCTCTCTCTCTCTAATGTTTGGTCATGGCATCTTGGTTCTGCCTTTGGCAAGTTCTGTACAACTAGCTTTCATTTCTGACTCATCAAGTGTCTTTTTTCGCTGTTTCATATTAGCTGTTACTGTATACGCCCCATACTTTGAGAACTTATGTTACATAGTTAACTTGTCAAAATAATTGCTCAACAACTTTCTAAACTGAATTGACTTTTCTTGACTTCCAAGAAAAATTCTATTCTATTTCCTGAAAGCAACCTGTCCATCTCATTGTTGCCCGATTAAAAACAAACACAAAACCTCGCTCTCATTTAGGACTGAGTTGAGGAGGAAGTTCTTCACCCAGAGAGTGGTGAACCTGTGGAATTCTCTACCACACAAGACAGTTGAGGCCAATTCATTAAATATATTCAAGAAGGAGTTAGATATATTTCTTAAGGCTAAGAGGATCAAGGGATATGGGGAGAAAGCAGGGACGGGATACTGAATTTGGATGATCAGCCATGATCTCATTAAATGGCAGAACAGGCTCGAGGGGCCGAATGGCCTACTCCTGCTCCTATCTTCTATGTTTCTATGTTTCTATATCCTAGGATAAAAAAAAATCCAAGCAATTTGATCTGTCAATCACCGTTTCCCCAAGCTTGGAATACTTCCTTTTCAATCTCACTAATCAGGACATTCAACCTTCAATGTGTCTGCTGGAATTGAATTGTTGGTGCCTGCAGTTTGAGTCGGGGCCAATCACCTCTGATCACAGAGACCAACTTTAAAGATTGTCACAGACAGTGAGTCCTTATCAGGGCATGCCAACTGCTATCAATACTTGTAACCTAGGTGAGGGGAAAAAAGTTTGCTTTTGCCTATTGTTTTGTAAGATGTGGGCCTCAAAACTGGTGCTAATTAACAGCACCAGAAAGGAACTTTGTTCCCCATTGAGTGTTTTCATGTTCTTTCAATATTTTCACTTTACCGTACAGCAAGTTTCTTATTTTTCCTCCTGCTTTTCTTTTCTCCCCTTAATCCTTCTCTTCTGAAGATGGTTGTTACAGTTCATGATTTTCCCCAACACTTCTATTTTATGTTCATGGCGAAAATATATTTTCTATAGGCAGACTGAATCTTCTATGATGTAAACTTGCGTCCTTATATGTTCCATGCTTGGCAACGCATGCCCCGAGGCATCAACAATTACCCCTAATTGCATTATATAGTTCACCAGAGACGACATTGGATGCTCACCACGTCATCCTTTTGCTCCACAAACCCCCACATCTCGTATATAATGAGACAGCCAGTTGAGGTAGTGATGATGAGTCTGCACCATCCAGGTCTGTCACTGGGTTGTTCATCTATATCTGCCAGTATTTGTCCAATGGATTGCAGGTCAGCTGTACTTATGCCCAACTTCATTCTTTGAGGTCTTTCCCTGGGCCATTATCAACAGTGTTTATGGGGCTCTCACCTCATGCATCAACAGTCCAGGACAGCCTCCACTACTAGAATATTTCTTCTATTTTGGGCCGATTCTTCTTTTGCAGTCAGATCTCTGCGTTATAATTTACCATTACAAAAAACCCAAAGATTCATTACAGATAGGGTTTGTTTCTGTACTAACGCTTTGTGAATGATCCTGCTCAACAACCAGAGTTGTGTCTGCTGGTTGTCCACTTTGGGCATCACGCACTCCCGGTCAAGGTACACCAAAGGCCAGTAAAGTTCCCATTCACTCTGGCCGGAATTTTCCCGCTGCCGGGCCTGCGGGTTTGGGAGCGGGCCGGCAGTAAAAATTGCTGAAATTGCAAGCATGTTGGGAACCCACCGTCATCCCACCGCCTCGCACATTTAACTCGTGCGTGTTTCCTAGCGTGCCGCGGACCCGATCCGCAGAGGTAGGTGACCTAATTGAAGTCATTAAGTGCTTCTTGTGAGATCCTTAACAGGGTTTTTAACCTGAGCTTTGATTTTTATTGGATGACCACGGGAATCAGCTCGGGAACCACGTTTGTGTATGTGACGCGGAAGCTCAGTGGCCATTGAGTGAGGTCATTAATGGAGAGCATGGAAATCCACATAAATACTCCCACATGACACCTGCTTACTTGCCTCAGGGAAAGGCTCTTGCTGACTCCATTTTGTGCACAGATTTAGGTGTCAGCAGTTTGCAGGTCTTTTCTGCAACCTCAGAAGCCACTCGCACCACATTGATAGTCAGTATCAAAACACTGACAGATTGGTCATCTGATCTCTACTTGACCTGCCATCTATTACATCAGCATGGGTGCCGTTTATACTGTCTCACCTTGGTCCTCAGAATCGGACCAGGATGAGTCCCATCATTACCAGATTTCTTTAACTTCCTGCAATGAAGCCATATGTCTGCCACATGCTGTAACAAATTTCCCCCCCATTCCCCTCCCCCCCGCGAACATCATAAAGCATCCCTACAATGACCAAGCCATTCCTTTTACACAAACCCCCTTTGCTGGAGATTATGTAATGTCTCACCAAGCCACTTCCAAGGTAGCAGACAAAAATGGGCATAACCAGAAACTAGTGAAAATAAATACATTTATACGTGTGATAAATGTAACGGAACCTTAGCAATAGCACTTCTTTATACACCCATGTGCATACCCTTGTGCATTTTGGTTTGTGGCTTTTTCTTTTACGCGTGCTTCTATGAGGTGTAACCCCTGTGGCTTCAGCAAAGGTAGAGGCAGGCTGCTCATTTCCCTGCTGCGACTGCTTCGACACTTTTGGCGGAAGTCCTCTGGGTTTTGGAGCTTGAGGGCCCCACCAAACACTGCTCCTCCTGTGGCTGTGCAGGGGCAGACTCGGTCATCGGGATCTGAGGAAGCATGTGGGGCTCTGACTGAAGGGGAGGCAACGGGGGAGAAGTGGGAGCGCTTTGAGAGGAGCTCCCACTTCCATGTCCCCTCTCAGCATCATCCCTCTCTTCGGCCACCTGCACTTCCCTGCTAGCAAGGAGCTGGAGAGCAGCTTGCTTCACATCAGTGCGGCGATGAAGGCCCAAGACTTTGTTCAGATCCCTCCTAGAGAGGAGGTCTATGAGCCTCTGCCATCTGTTCTCCACAGCAAGCTTGTTCTCATGTGAGTGGCGCATTTGCTGCTCCATGCAGGTGGCCAACCTTTCCATGGAACAGCACCTCGTCGCCATCGCCTGCGACATGGTGGTGCTCATGTTGGAGATGGACTCCTTCATTCTCTGCACATTTGCAGATATTGCCGCGGTAAAAGCTGCCAGAGCCTCATGCAATTCTTGCTGCCCCTCCAGGGTCACCCTCTTTCTCGATGGGCCCCGAGGTTCAGCATCTGCATGCAGCTCAGCAGAGCTTGGAGCATCCTGCGCCCTCCAGCGAGGAGTCTCCACTGCTGTCCCTGTCATCACCATCTGCTCTAGCTCACTGATGTGTGAGACACCAGGTGACAACACTATTCTATCGCGCATAGGACCCACCGAGGTGTGCATATCTGCACTGGTGCTGGGTGTGCTTGGTTCTGCTGACAGTGCACCCTCAGAAGCTGGAGGCTCCTCTGAGGATTCATCTTCCTCCTCCCGCTGGGGGATGGGGGGGCTCTTAATGGAACTGTGGGAGAGTAAAGAGATGATTTAGAAGTGTTACATTAAGAATGGGCAACAATACCATTATTCACATGAGGAACATCAGTCACCATATGAGTAACTGCTGTGTGCCATGTGGCTGTATGAGATGTAATTCTGTCACCAGGTTGCTGAGAGGTCCCCATCTCTCCGTCTCCCTCTGCCAGCAGCTCTGCAACTCTAGAAACCTCCAGGGCCCCCTCCTCTGCTGTCGTCAAAGTACTGGTGACTGGAGGGCCACCTCCAGTTCTCTGGCTCTCCCGGATGTTCTGCAAGGAGGGAAAGAAGAGAAGTTTGAGTGAGAGCGATAGAATGAGTGTAAGGAATGGATGGGTTACATCTGTAGAGGGGGGATATGAGGGAGTGTGGTGCCAATGCCAAATGGCTCCTTCTGTGGTGTTAATTGCTATGATTGCATTAGGATGAGGGTGAGTGTGAGGGGTAGTTAGTCAGATGGGGAGGTGACTATGTACATAGAGAGAGAGGGATGGATGGACCTGGTATGTTGGTGTGAAAAATGATGTGAAGGAGTAGGCTTGGGAAGGCAGAATGATGGGGATGTGATGAGAGGCATAGCAGGATGAAGGTGAGTGTGGCTTTGCACGGACCTTTCCTGATCTCATCAGATCATTGAATCTCTTCCTGCACTGTACCCATGTCCTCCTGACGACATCCCTGCTGCTGATCTCCTCAGCAATTTGGAGCCACACCCTTTTGGTCTCTTGGGGAGGTCTCTTCTGCCCATCACTGGGAAGAGGACCTCCCTTCGTGCACTGACTCCCTCCACCAGCGGGGTGCAGCCCTCTGTCTTTGGGAACTCATTTTTATAACTTGCAGCAATAACCCACTCCTCTCCAATACTCCCTCCACACTCCTCCATCAACCTTCAAATGCGATGTGGCCAAGGCTGCTTTAAATATCCCCGCTGGAAATGGGTCATCGATGACGTCATCAGACCCGCACCATTTAATAGGGCCAGGAAATGCGCATGACTAGTTCAATAGGGGCCATTAAGTAAAAGTTGCAGTGGAAAACGCGCTGTTCACATCTTCGGGCTCCCGACCCGCTATGCAGCACGCACCCAGTCTCGAAGGTAAAAATTCCAGCCTCTGTCTTTCCCAACACTGTGTTGATCACAACTTCAGAAGTGCAGCCCCTACTGTACCATTGTAATTTGTTTTCCTACTCACTCCAGCCAGCCTTACAGTCTACCTGAATGAGATTGTCAATTTGTGCTGAATTGTAGTACAGTAGTTTGGCCGCAAACGCACACAATACTCCAAATGTGGCCTAACCAATGTCTTGTACAAATTCAACATCATTTCCTTGTTTTTATGTGGTACTGTATTATCTTTTCCCCACAAATCACTCAAGATGCTTTCTGAAAAAAAATTAAACCACAGTTTAGTTTACAGGACCTGAAATTTCCAAAGTCCAAAATAAGACTTTAAATAAAATAAAAAATCAGGTTTGAAACAAATTAAAAAAGTAAAAAATTACATATGTCACAATACTGTGATTACATTTATCTGTTGGATTATCTTCTATATCTTTTGAAGGGCTTGGACTTAGATTGTGCAGTCTGAGCATGTGCAGTGTACCCCATTTCCGAGGATGCATTAGTACTATTTATACATCTGAACTGCTGAATATTTTCTTAGAAGTATCTACTTAAATAAAGAAAAACTAGAGGGCAAATTTCAAAAGCTTTATTCAGGTAAAGTTTATGTTGAGTGTGTTTTTTTGTGTGGGTGAGCGTGTGTGGGAGAGAAAGAAAAAATGGCAAACTGCACTGAATAAACAGATAGAAATGAAGGGTAGGAAGGGGCTGGGGTGGAGGGGAAAACATTGAGAATGAGGAATCTCTCTGGCCTCTTGCCACCTTGACTGAGGGGGGAGCGGCTGGCGGGCTAAGAATGAGGTGATTGACAGAAGAGTGATAGGGAGGGAAGATACAGAGTTTGAATGGGCAGTTCAATGGGGAAGAGGTAGGAGTAGCAATGAGAGTGAGTACGTGTAATGCTGGGAGTGAGGTGGTGGTAGGAAGAGGAGGGGTTAGCAGAATAGTGAAGGGTTAGGGGACTTGTCAGGAGTGAGGAGATGGTGAAAGTATAGGTGATGGGCCGAGGGGATGGGAAGGGCGCCGCTGAGGACTATGGGCCACATTTTCCCTACACTGCCACTGGAAAATACTGTCTACAGCTGTCTGTGGCCCCTACTCCTGGCACACCTCCCATCACCTCCCATCCAGGAGGAAGGAACAAAAGAGAAAGTCAGTGAGAGAAGCAGAAACTGTCAAAGAGAAAAGTAAAAAGAGGAGCTATGGGTAGAGAAGCTGAGGGGAAGGGACAGAAAGAGGAACAGAAGTAGAAGAGGAGATCGAGCAATACGAAGACAGAGAAGGTAAGAGAGAGAGAGACCATATTCTCTGCCTTCTTGTGTGTAATGTCGTGGGAGATCTACTAGTTCTTGTTTAAAAATTATATCAAAAATAATATTAAACTTTATGGTGGGAACATTCATACAGTTGGTGGAATTTTTTTGTGCAAAAGAATTAGACAAAATGTTTGCTCTGCAGACAGCTGTTCAGAGACACATTAGTAGGTCCAAAATGAACTTACTTAAAATGTTCCAAACACAAAGGAAGTTTTCCTGAGACTTTAATGCATTGAAATATTATCAAATAAATTGGCTGAGACATAATAGGAAATAATCCTTAGCAGATGGAACTCTCAGAAAAACAAGATGAAGTTTTAACCAATCTATTAAAGATTCTATTAATGAATCCCTGCCTCTGCACCTACTTAAAACCTGTTACATCTCTAACTTTTTCCAGTTCTTGACGAGAGGTCATCGACCTGAAACGTCAACTCTGTTTCTCTCTCCACAGACACTGCCTGACCGGCTGTGTATTTCCAGCATTTTCTGTTTTATTTCAGATTTCCAGCATTCACAGTATTTTGCTTTTGTATTAAAGATGCACAGTTGGATGAAAGTTGCTTTTCTGGTACATAGGTCTTACCAGTATCTTAAGGAGCTTAATGTGAAGCATAAAAGGACAAAATGTGGCACATTTTAACTTCATCAAGAAGGCTGGATAAATAGATGCATTCAAATAAAGACATGAAAATTTGAAAAAAGCGATGTATTGTGCATTATGAGAATGAAACTCCAGCACTATATTTGCAAAAAGATAGATAACAAAGAGCACATTTCTGTTATATATTTATACAAGCACAAGCCATCTGAGTATTTATGAATTATTTGATTTGGTAACTCTGTTATTTTCAATGTGCTATTCCCAACAATAACCTTATTGTTTCAAAATTGTCATAGTTTCTGTTTATGCTCAGGCACACACATTAGCAAACAATATGCTCCGCCTTCACTACATCAAGTGGACAGTCAGTCTGGCTGAGGGTTTTTGAGGTGTTTTAAACAATAAGGGGGCAAAATTGGACACGGTAGCGCCCGTTGTTTGAGCTCTACGAGGCCCCTTAAGGTTCCAAAATGACGTCTGCAGCACACGTGCACACTTCTGATGCGAAGTGCACCGGGCGCCATCTTGGTAAAGGGGTTAGTGTGTGCATACCTAACGTCCACCGGAAGTATGCAGAGCAGGCAGATCATGATGTCAATCAGCGTGCAACGGTGATTTGACTCCCACACTGCCATTTTGGAGTTCCACGCTCCAGCCGACGCTCTCTCTCAACCTTGCACAGCTGAAGACGCGTTCAGCAGCATGAATAGCCCACCAGAGCTATTTAAAGGGATCATCAACTACTTACAGATTAGTTGCTGGTTTATTTCTTTTGGCTGTTGCTACAATTCTACGAGTTTTGGGTGCTTTCTACAGTTGGTTGAAGTTTCAATAGTCTACAGGGAGTGGTCTGGCAGGTGCTGAAGTACTTTTTTGGTGACTAAAGGCTTGTGCACAGAGCAGTTGCTCCCAGACATGGGTGGACCTGTAGGCCTTCCTCTTGAATTGGGAGAATGAGCGGAGAGCCACGCAGAGCAGGTCAAGCTGCTAGGGAGGGAGGAGGAGGAGGGGGAAAAGGCCTCTCAGCAGGAGGCCATATCCACAGAGGGTCTTTAGGAAGCAGCTCTGTTGGAGAACAGATTTCAGGAGTGCTGTGACACCCTGGAAGCCAGTTTGCATACTGATACCCAAAGCTATGATGGCAGCAGTCTGAGCTTCCATGGCTGCAAGCTGAGATTGCATGACAGCAGTCTGAACTTCCACTTCAGCACTCAGACGTTGGGTGGATGCTGCTTGTGCTGCAATGGAAGCTGAGACATTGACCATCAGACGCTGCATCATGGTTGGCTCCACAAGGGTGTTGATGGAGGTGGCCACCCGTTTCATGTTGGAAAGGATGGACTCCAAGTTCTGCGTAAAGCCCTATGCCAAGTTGGTGCTGGACTCCGCCAAGCTCCTTGACATTGAACGCAGGCTTTCTGGCAGACATCCCAATGCACCAAGCATTTGGGTGCGTACACCCATCAGCCTACATCTGTAGCCTGGCCCATCAAAGTCATCATCTGAGTCCTCTGCCGCAGAACTAGTGTGCAACCTCGCCCTCTGGCAAGCTGGCACCTGCGCAATCCTTTCCCCCTGCCCTGACTGCACCGCACTTGTGCAAGGTGTCTCACCACGTGCAGATCCCGCTTCTATGCTATCCTCTAAATTACGCACAGTATCAGTATCTGAGCTGATGGCTGCAACTGTGATGTCGAGTGATGGTGTGTTTTCATCTTCATTGTTTTCCTGCTCTTCCTCTACTGCCTGGCCAGGTTGCAGTTCTTGGGTATGTGGAAGGAAAAAGGGACAAGGGTACTGTTGTAGTGAGGCGAGAGGAGAAAGTAAAAAGCACATGCTTACACCATCTGCAGCTTCTCAGTCAGAAGAGATTGTGGGATGAGGGAGAAGTGGGATGAGAAAAGGAGGATTAGGTATGCGGATACCCTCATCTTCAATGTCTTCAGCCCCGCCGGTGGCCATGGCCTCAGCAATGGCCCTTCCCATAATGGCCAGCACCGTCTCCTCCATGGGGGTTAGAACATGCAGGTGCACCGCTCCCCCTCTGGTTAGTTCCTGCTGCCTCTGGTTGTGCGCCACCTTTTCCTCCAAGAGAGAGGGAAGTGTGTCAGTGAGTGTGGTGCAATCTGTATGGGTGATGTGGCTGTCATGGTTGATTAACTTGCAGTGTGTGCAAGCTGTGAGATGTGGTTTTGAGGCTTGCAACAGTGTGTGTGAGGGGTGACGTGAAGCTATGACTGTTAGGCGTGATTGATAAAGATTGTTGGTAGGGTGATGGGGATGTGGTGAATTGAGCAGTGGCTGAGGCTGGTGGTGCAGTTGGTAGGATATGGCATTTGAAGATGCATTCACTGACCTTGACCACTCGTGTGAGATCATTAAACTTTCTCCTGTACTGCATTCACGTTCTTGGAACTATACTCCTGGCACTGACCTCCTCCGCTATCTCTTGTCACTGCCTTCTGAGCATGTGTCTGGAAGGCCTCCTGCCCCCCTGAGGGTACAGGACATCACTCCTCCATTCCAACTCATCCTCCAAGACCTCCAGTGCAGCGTCCAAAAACCTTGGTGCTTGCTCTCTCCCATGGTCAGCCATTATTGATTGTTGCACAGCACACTATTTGGAATGATATCAGCACCTCCAGCAGCCACAATGCACATTCCCTTTAAGAGGTGCAGTGTAGCTATATGTAGTGCAGCCTAGCTTTAGTGCTAGGAAGTAACTATATTGGGCCCCCTGCTGATGCATGCACCCAATGAACAGAGCGGCAAGTGCTGGCTGCAAGCAAAAATCATTATAATGAGCATGCAGCACAAAGTTGGCATCCTGCCTGCATTCCACTGAATGGGCGCGGATTAATCGTGCATCGTGATCTCCGTGCCCATTTTCAAGAGCTAACCAATTTAACCCGCTGTATCTTTCAAAAGAGCACTCATGCTAGTGTATCAACTAAATGTATATATTTTATAGCTAAAGTCCGTTTATCTTCATAACAAAGATATTTTTCCAGAACCTACATAATTGTTTTACCTTGTTGGTGATTGGAAGCCAGCCAGAAGATTCAATAGTGAAGTATCTTTTTACAGAAACACAGTGGTGAGAACATGCACCTGTTTTAACAAGTGTGTAAATCAAAATATTCAAGTAAAGAAGAAATAAATTGTATTTATATAGCATCTTTCATATCCTCAGGATATCCCAAAGTGTTTCACAGCAAATTACTATTTAAAGTGTAAATTGTAATTATGTAGGCAAATGCAGCAGCTAATTTTCCCACAGCAAGGTCCCACAAACAGAAAAGGAAATGAGTAACTAGATATTCTGCTTTTGGTGATGCTGATTGCGGAAGGAATGTTAATGCGATAGCATTAAACGGGCTACCAAATCATTAACACCTGTTTTATACAAAATCAAAATCTACTCCAATACCTCTAGCAATGCAGCACTCCCTCACTATTGGCTGAAGTGTCAGCCTGAAGGGATAATTACAAGTCCTAGCCCTTTCGGACTACCCCCGATCAGGCGTAGTCCCCAGACGTTTACCCTCAACTAAAGTTAGCGGTAGCCGGATCCCATAAGACGCTTAATTGGGTCTAAAGGTCAGATTACCTCTCCCTAAAGGAAAGAAACGGTCTAAAGATGTTACCGTACTCCAGATAGTACTTTTAATAAGTTTAACTAGACTGTAACCTTCCGGATAATATAAGGGTCCGGAATACCCCCCAGAATTCTGCAACTCCTTTGAGTGTACAGGAATTGAGTTCGCAAGATGATACAGAAATGCTCTTTGAGACTATTCTAAAAATATATAGATTTATTACAGAACCGACATTCAGTTTAACATTATGGCAATCGCAACTTTAATCGTTCAAAATGCAAATAGCTTACATTATCTTATTCTCAGAGATCCTTACTCTCAAATCTTAACTTCGTTACATTTCCACATTTCTACTTATTTCTTAATCCAGAATATCCACCAAAATCAAATAAGAGTACTTTGATCCCCGAGACTCAAAAGTTAAAAACTTACAGAGAATGTCTGTTAAGTTGAGAAACGCTTGCCTTCCCAGTGACTTCTGACTTTTCTGTCTGAAAAGGTCTATTTTTATATCTTTTTTGGGTGGCTTATTCTTTGAAGTTTTCGTGTTTGTGTAAGCTAATTGTATCAAGTCATTCTTTGCTGACTTTGTTCGATTCTTTACTGTTATTTCAGCTGTCAGCTTTTAAATTTGTGTCCTGTTTAGGTGTTTCCAAAACCATCATAAACACAATGACAGCAATGGTTTCTGTTTGATGCAATTCTTAGGAAGTCTTTCTATTGAATTTCTAATACTACTTTAACTGGTTATTTTCAGACGTTGTGACTCCGTGATATTCCAAGTTCAATACAAGAACAATGTAATTGCTTGGTGCATCCTTTGAAGTAATATTTTCAAAGTCGTCTTGTTTGTGTACTTTTTACAACTTGTAAATTAAAACCACTTCTCTAGTATCTTCATGCATTTCTAATTTACTTCAATTGGTTTTTATCAGACCTTGGGACTCCATATTTCAAGCTTAACATTAAAACTATTTGTTCAGCAGGCGTCTCTTTCACTTGATACCATCTCTTCAAAGGCTTCTGCAGGTATCATATTTACAACATGTAAATTGAAAACACTTCTCTCAGTGTTTACTTGTTTTCTAGCTAGCTCAATTGGTTGCATATTTAATCGTGTTTCCTGTCTTTAAGTTTAACATAAACTATTTTACGACAGGTATTTCTTACTTGATGTCATTCTTTCAAAGGCACTTGGTTTTTTTAATGTTCTGTGCACCTGTTCGACGTGTTAGATTGTAACACTTTACTTGGGTCATTCCATTGTTTTGATTCCAATGTTCAGACGCTCTGGAAGCAAACCTTGCTTTATCAATAGGGCTTGTTTCTTGGTCAATAACCCATTCCCATTTCAAAGCCTGTGGTGTTTTACAACTTGTGAATAACTGATCTTTATCTCAGAAGCCTGTATTGTGCCTTCAGCCTGTGTCGCCGAGGCTTATGTCTTTTAAACCCAGTATGCTTTTTATTAATAGTTTCAGAAATCTGTTCGTAGTATCGTGTATTTTTCTGAATCCTGGCTATTCCTTCACAAGCCTACGTTATATACTCAAATCCTGGAGAGGGCTTGAAACCACAAACTTCAGGACTCAGATGAGAGTGCTTCCTACTGAACCAAGTTGACACATAGGCATTCGGTACTGAAGATTAATTCGCTATCTTCAATTGTTACCTCTGTTTTCCCTTTTTGTTTCCATGGTCCAGATTTTGCTGACAAAATAATGGCGTGTGAACGACACATACCGTTATTAAGGCACAAATCAGCCAGCAACTTGTGGCAAGGAAGAGATACCCTGTGAACTGCCAATCACTACAAGTTGCTGGATGATTTGCACCACTTCGCCGTTATCTTCGCGAAAACGGTATCTCGCCCTTAACCTCCCCATGAGTTTCATGAAGCTGCTGCATTTGCACATTAATTGCCCTGTAAACTCACCACAGAAAGTTAAGTCTAGTAATTAATCGCATAAGTACCCTTTTAACAATGTGATAATTGTTAATGACTGCCAATCATCCACTCTTGTCCAGAAAGTGAACAATTATAAGTGTGGAGTCTCATTCCTTCAGTTAATTAATTGTTTTATGAGATTTATAAATGTCAAATGTTCAATTTCTTTTTATTTTTTTTCCTTTTCCTTTCTGTCTTTTTTCTTTCTCTCTTAATTCAATCTTTCTTTCCCACTCATTTTCTCTTTTTGTACCTGATTTGACATTGAATTCACCCTCCTTCTCAGTCCTTGCTCTGTGTATTTCTCAATTCTTAAATCTCATTGGTTAAGGAGATACACAATTTGTCCTGTTGTTCACCAAGGTCCCTGTTGCCCTTGCTGAACTGTTATCAGCTCACACTTCCAGCAACTTTCTGGGCAATTTTTTTTTTAACTAAACTTGCACAAACAAGTATAACTATCAGGGCCCCGCTCCAGCAAAATCTGGGCCTAATTGTTTGATATTTATTGATTAGGAATCAAAAACAATGAAGGACCCAACCAATGGAAAGATGAGACCTTCCTTTCACTTATTGATTGAGGGCATCTCCGAGGGGTGGGACTTCAACTGACCCTGGCCTCCAATTTGGAGGTTTGCTAAAATTGGGACAGAGTTTATCTGCAGCAGATCCCCGAGGCATGCATGAAAGATGTGAAGATTTTTTAAACTTAATTTACATCATTAGTTCATGGGGTAGAATTTCCACATGGTTCCCCACTCCCTGCCATAACTTTGGCGGAAGATTGGCGGAAACCATAAGAACATAACAACATAAGAATTAGGAGCAGGAGTAGGCCACACGGCCCTTCGAGCCTGCTCTGCCATTCAATAAGATCATGGCTGATCTTCAACCTCAACTCCATTTTCTCGCCCGATCCCCATATCCCTTGATTCCCCTAGAGTCCAAAAATCTATCTATCTCAGCCTTGAATATACTCAAAGACTCAGCATTCACAGCCCTCTGGGGCAAAGAATTCCAAAGATTCACAACCCTCTGAGTGAAGAAATTCCTCCTCATCTCAGTCTTAAATGGCTGACCCCTTATCCTGAGACTATGCCCCCTAGTTCTGGACTCTCCAGCCAAGAGAAATAATCTCTCAGCATCTACCCTGTCAATGCCACTCAGAATTTTATATGTTTCAATGAGATCACCTCTTATTCTTCTAAACTCCAGAGAGTACAGGCCCAATCTACTCAATCTCTCCTCATAGGACAACCCTCTCATCCCAGGGATCAATCTAGTGAACCTTCGCTGCACCACCTCTAAGGCATGTATGTCCTTTCTCAGATAAGGAGGCCAAAACTGTGCACAGTACTCCAGATGTTATCTCACCAAAGCCCTGTACAATTGTAGCAAGACTTCCTTACTCTTGTACTCCAACCCCCTTGCAATAAAGGCCAACATGCCATTTGCCTTTCTAATTGCTTGCTGTACCTGCATGCTAACTTTCTGTGTTTCCTGTACGAGGACACCTAAATCTCTCTGAACACAACATTTAATAGATTTTCACCATTTAAAAAATACTCTGTTTTTCTATTCTTCCTACCAAAGTGAATAAACTCACATTCCAAATTGTACTCCATCTGCCACTTTATTGCCGACTCACTTAACCTGTATATATCCCTTTGCAGGCTCTTTGTGTCCTCCTCACAGCTTACTTTCCCACCTAGCTTTGTATCATCAGCAAACTTGGACACATTGCACTCAGTCCCTTCATCTAAGTCATTAATATAGATTGTAAATAGCTGAGGCCCCAGCACTGATCCTTTGGGCACCCCATTAGTTACAGCCTGCCAACTGGAAAATGACCCATTTATCCCTACCTTCTGTTTTCTGTCTGTTAACCAATCCTCTATCCATGCTAATATATTACCCCCAACCCCATGAGCCCTTATCTTGCATAGCAACCTTTTATGTGGCACCTTATTGAATTCCTTTTGGAAATCCAAATATGCTACATCCACTGGTTCCCCTTTATTTACCCTACTAGTTACATCCTCAAAAAACTCTAATAAATTTGTTAAACACAATTTCCCTTTCATAAAACCATGTTGATTCTGCTTAATCATATTATGATTCTCTAAATGCCCTGTTACCACTTCCTTGATAATGGATTCCAGCATTTTCCCGATGACTGATGTCAGGCTAACTGGCCTGTAGTTCCCTGTTTTCTCTCTCCCTCCTTTTTTGAATAGTGGGGTTAGATTTGCTACCTTCCAATCTGCTGGGACCGTTCTAGGATCTAGGGAATTTTGGAAGATCACAACCAATGCATCCACTATCTCTGTAGCCACCTCTTTTAGAACCCTAGGATGTAGGCCATCAGGTCCAGGGGATTTGTCAGTTTTTAGTCCCATTAGTTTCTCAAGTACTTTTTCTCTACTAATATTAATTACCTTAACTTCCTCACTCTTATTAGCCCCTTGGTTCCACACTATTTTTGGTTTGCTTTTTGTGTCTTCTACTGTGAAGTCAGATACAAAATATATATTTTTTAAATCTGCCATTTCCTTATTCCCCATTATAATTCCACCTGTCTCAGCCTCCAAGGGACCAATGCTTCCTTTTACTACTCTCTTCCTTTTTACATACGTGTAGAAGCTCTTACAATTTGTTTTTATATTTCTTGCTGGTTTACTCTCATATTCTGTTTTCTCCCTTTTTATAGTTTTTTGGTCATCCTTTGCATGTTTCTAAAGCTCTCCGAATCCTCAGGCTTACTACTATTCTTTGCAACATTATATGCCTCTTCTTTTAATCTAATACTATCCTAAACTTCTTTAGTTAGCCACGGATGGATCACCTTCCCATGGAGTTTTTATTTCTCAATGGAATGTATATTCACTGAGAATTTTAGAATATTTCTTTAAATGTTTGCCACTGCTTATCTACCAGCATACATTTTAATCTAATTTCCCAATCTACCTAAGCCAACTCGCTCCTCATACCTATGTAATTGGCTTTATTTAAGTTTAAGACTCTCATTTCCGACTGAAGTATTTCACTCTCAAACTACTAATTAACCTTGTCTCATTACACAATACAAGATCTAAAATAACCTGTTCCTTGGTTGGTTCCATGACCCTGAAGAAATGGTGGAAACGGCCATTTACACAATTTCTCTGGGATTTCTGCTGATCTTCTGCCAAAGTTACAGCGGGAGATTGGGAGAACCCCTGCAGGAATTACTGGCGCATGTGTTTATAGACAAATTTAGAACAAAAGGTTGTGCAAACTCTATCATGGACACATTGCTCTTTTAATACCTTTGTAAAGTGGTACAGATTTTTCAACCTGACATGTATAAAATGACTACTTCTGTCACCTCTGCTTGTCCTTGTCTTTTTCAACTTCTTTCTTATTGTACAGTACAGGATTTTTTTTTAATCAACGTCTGTCCAGTGGTTTTGTGCATAACCATTATTCAGCATTTCTCCTCACAGTGTATTCTTCCAATTGCAATGTATTCATCTTCAACTTCACATAAGCTGACAGAGCTGACAAATTTTTGATTAAATTCTCTTTGGACATGTTTTTGAGCAAAACAGTCATACTTTTTCCTCACAGAACGTGTTATAATCATGTATTGATTCATTGCTTCAACCCGCCATGACTCACTCTTCTGACTGATTGATATTTTGATGAGTATGCAGGACAGTTTCAGAGGTGTATGAGGGATGAAAAATTGGCAAAGTGTTTTTGTGTTTTAAATCCTCTATTTTTATACCAGATTCTGCCTGGGGATTTTCTGCTTCCTTTTGCATTTTACTCTCAAACAAAATTAGAGAATATTTTGCTCCATTCACTAATGATAGCAGTATGGTCTAAAGTGAATTAGACAGTGCTATTTCATCCAACCTGTTTGCTAAATTTAGCAAATGGAAGAAAATTTATCCCATTGTCCTGAAAAAGCAAACAACCCAAAAAACATAAAATATTAATCTGATATTTTCGATAAACATTCCTATATTCACAACTCCACTGCCCCATTAATTTACTTTTTAAAATTTAGAATTGAAATAGTTCAATTGTCGAAGAAATAGTAACTAGATAAAACATATTTTACACATAATTATATTTTGTTCTCGTAACGATAAGATTGCTACTGGTCATTGAAACCCTATACAGGAAACTTTCGTTTATCCGGCACCCAAATATCCGGAATTCTCGCTTAACCGGCAAAAATCATCCTCCGAAAACTCCTCTCAAATAACCGGCAATGTTGCCGAGCCGCAGTCGAGTCTCCGCGAACGCCGAGTGCTCCGAAAACTCCTCTCAAATAACCGGCAATGTTGCCGATCCCGAGTCCGAGTCCGAGTCCGCGAACGCCGATTTAGTCAGTAGGGGTACTTTTCAAAAGTGCCACTACTCGGCCACCTGGCGCTGTCGGAAGTCCGAAACACTGCAGTAGCAGGAGTTGATTCTCCCGCGCTGCCTGGAGTCTCTTTGTTAAAAATAGCCTCGGTAGATATAACTCTCCGTTATCCGGTACTTTCGATAAACCGGCACCACGCCGGTCCCGTCGATGCCGGATAAACGAAAGTTTCCTGTATTAGGCATCCCTTTGTCAATACCAAATACTCCCAGATCAGCTACAGTGGGCCAGACTGCCATTAGTTAGACTTGCCCTTGCACATTTAGGTTTTAAATTTTTTTCATGGCAAGTTGCTGCAAGTGCAAGCTGATAAGGTCGCAGCGAGAGAAAACTGGCATCTGCAACCTGAGTGATCAGGACAAGCAACTGTGCATCTCTTTAACCAATCAGATTGAAGGATTGTAAAATTAACAGCTCAAGAATTGAGAAGGAAATGCAAATTTAAGGGTTCAATTCAATGTCAAATCAGGTACAGAAAGAGAAATAAAAAGAGGGAAACAAAGATTGGAATAAGAGAAAGAGAAAAAAGAGACAGAAATTGGAAGTGAAAAAAATAATTTTTTAAATCTTCAACAACAATTAAAACTGGAATGAATGAGACTCCACACTTCCAATATTTAATTTTCAGTAATTAACACTTATCACGTCATTAAAAGAGTACTTAATCTG
Organism: Squalus acanthias; assembly: GCA_030390025.1. Taxonomy (NCBI): domain Eukaryota; kingdom Metazoa; phylum Chordata; class Chondrichthyes; order Squaliformes; family Squalidae; genus Squalus; species Squalus acanthias. Next base: position 134,791,214 of record CM059426.1, on the reverse strand, counting down.
GAATTGACAAAACATAACTTTCTATGGCGGGTTTAGTTAATATTTACCGTGCAAATCATCCTCAATGATGGTGGAGCCCAGCACGTGAGTGCAAAAGACAAGGCTGAAGCATTTGCAACCATCTTCAGTCAGAAGTGCCAAGTGGATGAACCATTTCAGCCTCCTCCTGAGGTCCCCACCATCACAGAAGCCAGTCTTCAGCCAATTCAATTCACTCAATGTGATATCAAGAAATGGCTGAGTGCACTGGATACAGCAAAGGCTGTGGGCCCCGACAACATCCCAGCTGTTGTGCTGAAGACTTGTGCTCCAGAACTACCTGCACCTCTAGCCAAGCTGTTCCAGTACAGCTACAGCACTGGCATCTATTCAACAAAGTGGAAAATTGCCGAGGTATTTCCTGTCGACAAAAACAGGACAAATCCAATGCGGCCAGTTACCGCCCCATCAGTCGACTCTCAATCATCAGCAAAGTGATGGAAGGTGTAGTTGACAGTGCTATCAATCGGCACTTACTCAACAATAACCTGCTCACCGATGCTGAGTTTGGGTTCCGCTAGGAACATTCGGCTCCAGACCTCATTACAGCCTTGGTCCAAACATGGACAAAAGATCTGAATTCCAGAGGTGAGGTGAGAGTGACTGCCATTGACAGCAAAGCATCATTTGACCAAGTGTTGCATCAAGGAGGCGTAATAAAATTGAAGTCAACAGGAATCAGGGTGAAACTCTCCACTGGCTGGAGTCATAACTAGCACAAAGGAAGATGGCTGTGATTGTTGGAGGCCAATCATCTCAGCTCCAGGACATCGCTGCAGGAGTTCCTCAAAGCAGTGTCCTAGGCCCAACCATCTTCAGCTGCTTCATCAATGAACTTCCCTCCAACATAAGGTCAGAAGTGGGGATGTTCATGGATGATTGCACGGTGGGCATCACTGGCAAGGCTGGCATTTATTGCACATCCGTACTTGCCCTTGAGAAGTTGGTGGTGAGCCACCTCCTTCAACTGCTGCAGTCCGTGAGGTGAAGGTACGCCCATGGTGTTGTTAGGGAGGGACTTCCAAGATTTTGACCCAGCGACAATGAAGAAACAGTGATATATTTCCAAGTCAGGATGGTGTGTGACTTGGAGGGAACTTGGAGGTGATGGTTTTCCCATGTGCCTGCTGCCCTTTTCCTTCTAGGTGGTAGAGGTTGCGGGTTTGGGAGGAGAAGAAGTTTTTCGGAGAAGCCTTGATGAGTTGCTGCAGTGCATCTTGTAGATGGTACACACTGCAGCCACGGTGCTCCAGTGGTGGAGGGAGTGAATGTTTAAGGTGGTGGATGGGCTGCCAATCAAGTGGGCTGCTTTGTCCTGGATGATGTCGAGCTTCTTGAGTGTTGTTGGAGCTGCACTCATCCAGGCAGGTGGAGAGTATTCCATCACACTCCTTACTTGTGCCTTGTAGATGGTAGAAAGATTTTGGGGAGTCAGAAGATGAGACACTTGCCGCAGAATACCCAGCCTCTCACCTCCTCTTGCAGCCACAGTATCTATGTGGCTGGTCCAGTAAAGTTTCTGGTCAATGGTGACCCCCAGGATGTTGATGGTGGGAGATTCGGCGATGGTAATGCTGTTGAATGTCAAGGGGCGGTGTTTAGACTCTTTCTGGTTGGAGATAGTCAGTGCCTGGAACTTGTGTGACACAAATGTTACTTGTCACTTATCAGTCCAAGCCTGAATGTCGTCCAGGTCTTGCTGCATGCGGGCACAGACTGCTTCATTATCTGAGGAGTTGTGAATGGAACTGAACACTGTATAATAATCAGCGAACAACCCCACTTCTGACCTTATGATGGAGGGAAGCTCATTGATGAAGCAGCTGAAAATGGTTGGGCCTAGAGCACTGTCCTCAGGAACTCCTGCAGCGATGTCCTGGGGCTGACATGATTAGCCTCCAACAACCACAACCATCTTCCTTTGTGCAAGGTATGACTCCAGCCAGTGTAGAGTTTTCCCCCTGGTTCCCATTGACTTCAATCGGTGAGTAAGTGCCGCTTAATAGCACTGTTGATGACACCTTCCATCACTTTGCTGATGACTGAGAGTGGACTGATGGGGCGGTAATTGGCCAGATTGGATTTGTCCTGTTTTTTGTGGACAGGGCATACCTGGGCAGTTTTCCACATTGTCAGGTAGATGCCAGTGTTGCAGATGTACTGGAACAGCTTGGCTAGAGGTGTGGCCTGTTCTGGAGCACAAGTCTTCAGCACGACGACCGGGATGTTGTTGTGGCCCATAGCCTTTGCTGTATCCAGTGTGCTCAGCCATTTATTGATATCACATGTAGTGAATCGAATTGGCTGAAGACTGACTTCTGTGGTGGTGGGGACCTCAGGAGAAGGCTTAGATAGATCATCCACTCGGCACTTCTGACTGAAGATGGTTGCAAACACTTCAACCATGTCATTTGAACTCACGTGCTGTGCTCTGCCATCATTGATGATGGGATGTTCATGTAGCCTCCTCCCGTTAGTTGTTTAATTGTGTACCACCATCTACGACATGACTTGGCAGGACTGCAGAGCTTTGGTCTGATCCGTTGGTTGTGGGATCGCTTAGCTCTATCTATAGTATGCTGTTTCTGTTGTTTAGCATGAATGTAGTCCTGTATTATAGCTTCACCAGGTTGGCACATCATTTTTAGGTACGCCTGGTGCTGCTCCTGGCATGCGCTCCTACACTCCTCATTGAATCAGGTTTGGTCCTCTAGCTTGATGGTAATGGTAGAGTGAGGGATATGCCAGACCATGAGGTTACAGATTGTGGTGGAATACAATTCTGCTGTTGCTCATGGATGCCCAGTTTTGAGCTGCTAGATCTGTTCTGAATCTATCCCATTTAGCACAGTGGTAGTGCCACACAACACGATGGAGGGTTTCCTCAGTGTGAAGATGGGACTTTGTCTCCACAAGGACTGTGCAGTGGTCACTCCTACCAATACTGTCAGGGACAGATGCATCTGCGATAGGCAGATTGGTGAGGATGAGGTAAAGTAGGTTTTTCCCTCGTGTTGGTTCTCTCACCACCTGTCGCAGGCCCAGTCTGGCAGTTATGTCCTTCAGGACTCGGCCAGCTCAGTCAGTAGTGGTACTACCGAGCCACTCTTGGTGATGGACGTTGAAGTTCCCCCACCCAGAATATGTTCTGTGCCCTTGCTAACCTCAGTGCTTCTTCCAAGTGGTGTTCAACATGGAGGAGTACTGATTCATCAGCTGCGGAAGGGCGATAGGTGGTAATCAGCAGGAGGTTTCCCTACCCATATTTGACCTGATGAAATGAGACTTCATGGGGTCCGGAGTCAATGTTGAGGACTCCCAGGGCCACCCCTTCCTCTGGTGGGTCTGTCCTTCCGGTGGGACAGAACATACCCAGGGATGGTGATGCAGGAGTCTGGAATGTTGGCTGAAAGGTATGATGCTGTGAGTATGACTATGTCAGGCTGTTGCTTGACTACTCTGTGGGACAGCTCTCCCAATTTTGGCACAAGTGTTAGTGAGGAGGACTTTGCAGTGTTGACTGGGCCTTTGTTGTGTCCAATGCCTAGGCTGATGCTGGGTGGTCTGTCCAGTTTTATTCTTAGTATACTTCTTTGTAGCGGTTTGGTACAACTGAGTGGCCTGCTAGGCCACTTCCGAGGGCAGTTAAGAGTCAACCACATTGCAGTGGGTCTGGAGTCGCATTATAGGTCAGACTAGGTAAGGAAAGCGGATTTCCTTCCCTAAAGGACACGAGTGAACCAGATGGGTTTTTACAACAAGCTTCATGGTCACCATTACTGATATTAGCTTTTTATTCCAGATTTAATTAATTGAATGCAAATTGAATTTAAATGTCCCCAGATCATTAGTTCAGGCTTCTGGGTTACTGGTCCAGTAACATAACCACTATGCTACCATTCCCCTTTGACTCAGAAGGTTGTGGGTCAAGCCCCAGAACAGATTGAGCACATAATCTTAATGTTTGAAATTTCCATTTTGATAGTAAAAGTTCAATGCCTATCTTTTCCAGATTACCTGGAGATCCTTTCTATGCCAGTTCCAGACTCCAAGAGAGCAATTTTCAACTTCAGAACAGGTGGAAAACTGATGGTAGCGGATTGGCCGCCCATTATATACCCTGCCCGATATTCCTTTCGGAATACAGGAGCAGGTGTATGTCATTAACCCTATTCCATCTTTCAGTTGGATCCTGGCTGATTTGTACTTCAATTCCATTTATCTGCCCTTGTTCCATATCTCTTGATACCCTTACCTAACAAAAATCTATCAATCTCAGTCTTGGTATTTTCAATTGGCCAGCAAGGAGAGAACTCCAGATTTCCACTACGCTTTATGTGAAAATTTGGTTCCAGAATTCACTCTGAAATGGCCGAGCACTAATTTTAAGATTAAGAACTCTTGTTTAAGATTATGTGCTCTTATTCCCCACCAGAGGAAATAGTTTCTCTGTATATACCCTCTTGAATCGCTTAATCATTAGATCACCCTCAACCTTCTAAACTCAAGGGAATACAGGCTACGTTTATGCAACCTGTCCTCATAATTTAACCCTTTAAGCCCTGGGATTATTCGGGTAAATCTGCGCTATACCCCTTCCAAGAGCTTTCCTGAGATTTGGTGCCCAAAAAGGAACACAGTACTCCAGATGGAGTCTGACAAAGGCACCGTACAACTGAAGTATCACTTCCTCATTTTTGTATTTCCAACCCCCTTGAGATAAAGGCCAACATTCTATTAGCCTTTTTAAATTACTTTTTGTACCTATTGTAAGATACCCTAGTTGTGTATACATATATGCATAGGATTAGGATGTGGTTTAATCGCATATGATTAAGGTTTTTGCTTTCTTTTTACTTATAAATGACTTGTGAATTTGTACTGTAGCTAAAAATAATGAAAGGATTAAAGTTGTTCATTCCCAGGATGCTTTAGGGTTTAATGTGTCAGGCTACAATTTAGCTGACTATGCTGTTTAGCTGCTGTTGAGGTGCAGGATGTGTGATTTATGCCTGTTGACTACTTTTTGTCACCATATTGTGAAATGACATAGCCAAGACAGTCTTGAAGCGGGAGTAGGCCAAGGAAGCGGGCGTAGGCCAAGATGGTAAACAAGTTGGCATCTGGTATTTTGTAGGAACTCTCACATATCTGGGGGTCTTGTTTGCAATAACACTTGTCTTGCCATAATGACTCAGCAAGGCCAGTGTGCCAGAAGTGACCTATAAAGATCTTGAGCTTTCCTTAACAATTTGTAGAGTCAGGATCAAAAGTATCGAAGAAGGTTATGTCTCTTCCCAGGGAAAAACAGGATAATTGCATTTATTTCTCTGTACGTCTACTGCTTAAAGTCATGTGTGTGTCTGGACTTGGTCGAAAACCATAAAAGGATTATGTTGCAACCAATTTTGGGTTGTCAGATTCGAATTATCTTACACTCTGCACTTTTAGTGATTTGTGTACATGGACACCTAATTCCTTTACTCCTCCACAGCTCTTAGTTGCTAATCATTTAAAAAAAAATCCAATTTGTCTTTTTCATATCCAAAGTGGATTACCTCACAATTCCCCACATTAAACTTTTATTTGTCATAGTTTTGTTCACTCACTTAGTCAGTCTATGTCCCTTTGTAACTTCTTCTCCCACCCATACAATTTACTATGCCTTTTAACTTAGTATCATCTGCAATCTTGGATTTACAACTCTCTTTTCCTTCATCCATGTCATTAATATATATGGTGAAAAGGGTTTCTGCCACACTTCCAGCAAAGGTACGGCAGTGGAGCAGCAGCAACTCTAAGGAAATTCCTGGCTGATCCCCCTGAATTTCTAAGGGGCTATCCCGATCTGCCATAACTTTGGCAGGATATCTGCAGAACCTCCAGAAGATTGGCGTAAACATCTGAAATCGGCCATTTATGCCATTCTCCAGAGGTTCCACCAATATCCTAAGAAAGTTACAGCAGGAGATTGGGAAAACCCTCAGAGAAATTCAAGGCTTATCTATTTTCTAGAAATCACAGACTTCAACATCAATTGTGAGGAAGTTACTGGAATCTATCATCAAGGACAGAGTGACCGAGCACTAGGACAGGTATCAGCTGATCAAAGAGAGTCAGCATGGATTTGTTAATTATAGGTCATGTTTGACTAATCTAGTTGGATTTTTTGAGGAGGTCACTAGCATAGTGGATAGGGCAGTGTCTATGGAGATTGTTTATATGGACTTCCAGAAGGCAATTGATAAGGTTCCGCACAAGAGATTATCAAAAATAAGATCACATGGAGAAGATGATTGTGTACAGCAAACATGGCAGGAGATGGCTGATCTTTTAAATGTTGTCTTCCCCTTTATAAAATCTTCAGGCTCTCTTCACTGAAAGAGACAGCTTTACAACAGTGAAAGTAACCATTTTTGAGAAAACAACAAAAATAAGGTCAGAAAATGCTGGAAATACTCAGCAGGTCAGGCAGCATCTCTGGAGAAAGAAACAGAGTTAACGTTTCATATCGATGACCTTTCGTCAGGTCATCGACCTGAAACATTAACTCTGTTTCTCTCTACACAGATGCGGCCTGACCTGTTGAGTATTGCCAGCATTTTCTGTTTTTATTTCAGATTCCCAGCATCCGCAGTATTTTGCTTTTGAACAAAAATAAGGTGAAGCATGAACTCTTCAACTTTTTCTGAGGTAATTTTCCTGAAGATCGTCTCAGAAAACTGCAGATGAGGTAGGTACGGAACAGCACAAACACCAAGGAAAGGCAGCAATGGAATGGGGGATTTGCCCGAGCATGTTGGTATGGAGTACAAAGAAGCCCATAGGACCGCACTTGTAGGGGCTGCAAAGTTGCTTTAAATCAAATGGGGCAGGGCTGCCTTGAGGATGAGTTCACTGAGTGTATTAGGGATGGGTTTCTTGATCAGTATGTAACTGAACCGACCAGGGGGCAAGCAACCTTAGATCTGGTCCTGTGTAACGAGACAGGATTAATTAAAAATGTCCTAGTAAAGGATCCCCTTGGAATGAGTGACCATAACATGGTTGAATTCCATATTCAATTAGAGGGTGAGAAGGTTGGATCTCAAACAAGCGTGCTAAGCTTGAATAAAGGAGACTATGAAGGTATGCGAGCGGAATTGAGTAGAGTGGATTGGGAAAATAGATTAAAGGGTAAGACGATACATGATCAGTGGTGTACATTCAAGGAGTTATTTTACAACTTCCAAAAAAAATATATTCCACTGAAAAGAAAAGGGTGTAAAAGAAAGGACAGTCATCCGTGGCTAAGTAAAGAAATTAAGGATAGTATTCGACTAAAAACAAGGGCATATAAGGTAGCGAAATCTAGTGGGAGGACAGAGGATTGGGAAAACTTTAAAAGGCAGCAAAAAATAACAAAAAGATTGATTAAGAAAGGGAAGATAGATTATGAAAGTAAATTAGCAAAAAATATAAAAACAGATAGTAAGAGTTTTTTATAGTTATATAAAAAGAAAAAGGGTGGCTAAAGTAAATGTTGGTCCCTTAGAGGATGAGACCGGGAAATTAATGGTGGGAAATATGGAGATGGCAAAAACACTGAATGAATATTTTGTATCAGTCTTTACAGTAGAGGACACTAAGAATATCCCAACACTGGACAAACAGGGGGCTATAGCAGGAGAGGAGCTAAACACGATCAAAATCACTAAGGAAGTGGTACTCGGTAAAATAATGGGACTCAAGGCGGATAAATCACCTGGACCTGATGGCTTACATCCTAGAGTCTTGAAGGAAGTGGCGGTAGGGATTGTAGATGCATTGGTAATAGTTTTTCAAAACTCCCTGGATTCCGCTAAGGTCCCGGCAGACTGGAAAACTGCTAATGTAACACCCTTATTTAAAAAGGGCAGTAGACAGAAGGCTGGTAACTATAGACCGGTTAGCCTAACATCTGTGGTAGGTAAAATTTTGGAGTCCATTATTAAGGAAACAGTAACAGGACATTTGGATAATCATAATTTAATAGGACAAAGTCAGCATGGTTTTACGAAGGGGAAGTCATGTTTGACAAATTTGCTGGAGTTCTTTGAGGAAGTAACATATAGAGTGGATAAAGGGGAACCAGTGGACGTAGTGTATTTAGACTTCCAAAAGGCATTTGACAAGGTGCCACACAAAAGATTATTGCTTAAGGTAAAAAATCACGGGATTGGGGGTAATATTCTGGCATGGATAGAGGATTGGCTATCTAACAGAAAGCAAAGAGTTGGGATAAATGGTTCATTCTCAGACTGGCAATCAGTAACTAGTGGTGTTCCACAGGGGTCAGTGCTGGGTCCCCAACTCTTTACAATCTATATTAACGATTTGGAGGAAGGAACCAAGTGTAACATATCAAAATTTGCAGATGATACAAAGATGGGAGGGAAAGTAGTGAGTGAGGAGGACATAAAAAACCTGCAAGGGGACATAGACAGGCTAAGTAAGTGGGCAGAGATTTGGCAGATGGAATACAACACTGGAAAGTGTGAGGTGATGCACTTTGGCAGGAAAAATCCTAGAGCAATTTATTATCTTAATGGCAAGAAACTGGAGAGTACTGAAGTGCAAAGGGATCTGGGGGTCCTGGTGCACGAAACTCAAAAGGTTAGTATGCAGGTGCAGCAAGTGATTAAGAAGGCAAATGGAATGTTGGCTTTCATTGCTAGGGGGATAGAATATAAAAATAGGGAGGTATTGCTTCAGTTGTACAAGGTATTGGTGAGACCGCACCTGGAATACTGCATACAGTTTTGGTGTCCTTACTTAAGGAAAGACATCCTTGCTCTCGAGGCAGTGCAAAAAAGGTTCACTCGGTTAATCCCGGGGATGAGGGGGTGGTCATATGAGGAGAGGTTGGGTAGATTGGGACTCTACTCATTGGAGTTCAGAAGAATGAGAGGCGATCTTATTGAAACATATAAGATTGTGAAGGGGTTGGATCGGGTGGATGCGGGGAGGATGTTCCCGATGATGGGTGAGACTAGAACTAGGGGACATAGTCTTAGAATAAGGGGCTGCTCTTTCAAAACTGAGATGAGGAGGAACTACTTCACTCAGAGGGTGGTAGGTCCATGGAATATGCTGCCACAAAAAGCTGTAGAAGCTACATCATTAAATAAATTTAAAACAGAAATAGACAGTTTCCTAGAAGTAAAGGGCATTAAGGGTTACGGGGAGCGGGCAGGAATTTGGACATGAGTCTAGGTTCGGATCGGTCATGGCCCTGTGGGTAGTGGAGCGGGCCCAGGGACCGTGTAGCCTGATTCTGCTCCTATTTCGTGTGTGCAATTCTGTTAGATGCAGGAGATGGTTCTGTGATAGATAGTAGATTGGCGGTTAGGATCAGATCAGCCATGATCTTATTGAATGGCGGAGCAGGCTCGAGGGGCCGATTGGCCTACTCCTGCTCCTATTTCTTATGTTCTTATGTTCTTAACCAAAAGTTTGATCAATCAGTCCTTGATGTATCAGTCTGCCTGGCTGTGCATCAGCCAGGGCTACTTCTTCTTCTCCTCTTCCACCTTCTCCTCTTCTTCATCTTCTACAGGGAAGGGAGCAGGCTCACCTTCCTGCTCATCTGGTTGTATTGGTCCCCCTCTTATAGTGAAGTTGTGCAGAACACAACAGACACAGATGATCTTTGAAACCTTCTTTGGGGCTTCAGAGTAGGACCTCACCTGATCGATCCAGACAACAGAATCCTAACTTCAACATCCTGATGGATGTTCCATGAGAATTCGGGTTGAAGCATGAGTCTTATCCATGCATTCAGCCTGCTCCTTCATTTGGTTGTTGCAACACGGTGGCATAGTGGTTAGCACTGTTGCCTCACAGCGCCAGGGACCCGGGTTCGAATCCGGCCCCGGGTGACTGTCTGTGTGGAGTTTGCACATTCTCCCCGTGTCTGCGTGGGTTTCCTCCGGGTGCTCCGGTTTCCTCCCACAGTCCGAAGATGTGTGGGTTAGGTTGATTTGGCTATGATAAATTGACCCTTAGTGTTAGGGGGATTAAATACGTGGGGTTACGGGGATAGGGTGGGATATGTGTCGGTGCAGGCTCGATGGGCCGAAATGGCCTCTATCTGCACTGTGGGGATTCTGTGATATAGCTACTGCCAGAGTATCTTGTAGTCAACTAGATTATTTTGGTATAAGGGGCCAAGATTAGCTGAATATTGATCAATTACAATCCTTTTAGATTTATATATACCATGGGCTTCTTATTTGGCTCTACATTTTTAGGAACCTAACCACCTTGAAGAAGGGCTGGGCTGTCTCCGGTAGTTCCCTCCTTCCCATTGGAAATCGGCTTGCATTGAGCCACGTGATGCATTGGTGTATGCATGACTGACTAATCTGGCAAATCTCACCAGTCATTCCTTGAAAGGAGCTGGTTGCATAAAAGCTGCTATTCAAGCCAGCATACGCACAAAGTGCTGCCTCAAAATCTTTCTAACTTTTGTTCTCACACTATCGGGGACTCAGCCCAAGCCCTAGCCACCCAATTCTGTGGGTCACGTATGCTGTTTGCAAGGAACTGCTCCCTAGGTGTACCACCACAGAACCAGCCTACATCTAGACAGATGAAAACTAACCCCATAGCAAGGATGTTGATTGGTTAAGGCTCTAGATGATGGTGAATAAGTTCCCATATCACACTTAATTACTGTGCCTTTAAATTAATGGCAAACTTTGTGCAACAAGTGGGTTTCTAGCAGGGACTTTGTGCTAAACATTTGTTCTCAGAATGTCATTTGAGAATTTTCTGGCTTTTTTTTTGTAAACTGAGTCGGTGACATTAGAAAAATAAACCGCTGTTGTGCACTCTATTTTTGGCAGTCATCCAGGCTTTTGCATAAATATATCAAAATTCTAAGGGGACCTATAAAATACCTGCAATCTCGGCCAGAAGGAAAGTGCTAAATCCTGCTTTCTGCGCAGCTAGGCAATCTATAAAAACTCGCAAAGAAAAAATGGTTTGCTGCAAATCACTGCAACAGAGACCACAGCTTCTTTGCCTAGCAGACGTTCGCAGATCACATGATGCTTGTATGGGCGGTTTTTTTTTGTTTGTTGCTAGCATTGCTCAGCTGTGCCTGAGAGTAGGAGGCTTGGCAGCGTGGGACTTGTCAGCAATGAAGGATGTACCAAGTAAAACAACGTCTCTCATTTCACAGTCAAGTCTGTTTCTCGACCAGCCCAGCTGGTGTTACACCGAGCTGCAGCAAATGGAAACATCACAAGGCTTCGTTAGTCTGAATTATGGGGGCATCAGATGATGTAAGTGCTAATTCACTGTGATAGATTTCTCCTCATATCAGCAATTCAGATAAAGTTTGTTGCAGAAAGACATGCCTGGTATTTCAGCCTGATATTAAAAGTGCAAGTGCATTTTTCTGTATTAATTAAAAATGTCATAACGCAGACAGTAGGATGCTGGTATTTAAATTCTAAGGTTTGTTATTTTTGCTGTTGTAGGTGTCTCCTGAAAGCATAATTCAAGATTGTAACATTTTGTTTGCCTGAACTGACCAGAACACTGCCATAAACTGCCATTAGAACCTTCACAACAGTGACTGTGGTGTCTGGGCGCTGGCCCATCTGAAGTGCTATAAACCCAGAACAGAAGAAGAGAGAAAAATGGAACAAAGATGTTTGATGAAAGAGACAGGTGTTTGAAACAAGAAGAAAGAATGGGTGAGGTCGCTTTAACGATGGAACGGTGAGTGGATGCGAAGAGGAAAGGATCTTGCACTCAAATGACTGTTACTGAAACTGATAGTTGAGGCTGGCGTTGCATTGCTTATCGCTGACTTTAATTTCAGTTTCAGATACACCCATCATAAGATGATCGAACGGAAACTCAAATGGTAGATGAGTTGAACAGAAAGTATGAGAATACACCCCGCATAGAAATAACACTCCTCTATCTTCCAGGCATTTGTTATACTTGTGGATCATTACATAAGCAGTCTGAAACTGAAAACAGTGAATTGTCAGCAATGTAGAACTGATCTTACCCAGCAGTTTCAATAAGTCATTTGGTTACGGTTCCTACTCGCATCCACCCGCTGTTTCAAGTTTATAATGATTTCATCCATTCTCTCCTCTGGTTTCAAATGCCTGTCTCTCCCATAAATAACTTCCGACCATTATTTTTTACTGCCTTTCCCTTTTCTGCACTTCAGTTGGGGGCCAGCGACCAGCTGCCATGGAGCCTTTATAGTGAAAGCTCTAGTAGTGGAAGATTATTGAAAATTTTAATGTTTTTAAATTTCAGCAAGAAGCTGTGACAACAAAAGCATTGATACTCAGCCATTAAATGTCATTGTCCGATTGTCACTATTAAGTATTATTCTTGGTAAGGAGTAGCTTTCCTCTTAACAAAGTATGTGAATGCTATAATGAACAGAACTCCAGTTTTGGAAATCATAGATTATTATTTGTAAGCATTGTGCTCTAAAAACACTTTTCATTAAACCTTAAACATTACAGATTAGAGTAGAAGCAGAAGGCTTAGGATTGAAATTGTAACGTGTGATATTAGTAACAAATATGTTAACACATTTTATCAAATTCTTCAGCTATTTTATTGAAAACAATAACCCATTAAAATAAACAGGCTAATGCCTTCATTAAAATGGCCAGTAAAGGAATTTCATACAAATACGTCAATGTGTTCGCTATTAATATTGTACAGAGCAATTTCAACCCGTATGTGGCTGATTGTTGCACCCAAGCTGACCAGTTATCCAAACTGTGACTGGTAGATAACATGAAATAGTTGATGGCAACAGATCATTCATCCAAATTCACCGGTGGATTTGTAGTAGGCAGGTGTATAAGGATTCACCACTGTTGGAAAGAATATAAATGATATGTCATAGTGAATTTCCACCTAGTGCTGCATTTGAAGAGAAACCACCAGGGAAGTGCAGGCTATAAACAAAGATTTTGATCATTTTGTAAGATCCCGGGCAAAAAATTCGGCTCCGTTGTGCTCGTTGTTTGGACGCTACGGATGCCGTTTTGTGCAAAAAATGGCGTCTGCGCCGCGCACGCACACTTCTGATGCATGCCACGCCGGACGCCACCTTGGTGAGGGCGGTAAGGCAGGCGTTAGGAGCGTGCTCTGGAAGTATGCAGAGTGCATAGATCATGACGTCAATCAGAGTGCAATGCTGATTTAACGCCAGCGATGCCAATTTCGTCGTCAATGCTGGAGCTAACACCCTGTGTTAACCTCGCACAGCTGAACATGCGTTCAGCAGCAGCAAGGACCCACTACCAGCATTATTTAAAGGGATCAGCTGCTACTCTAAGGTTAGTTTCTGATTAATTTCTACTGGCTCTGTGTATGTTTGTGGAAGTGTTTGGAACTTTCCAGAGTTGTTTAAAGTTGGTGAGGTGACAGGGAGTGGTGCTGCAAGTGGAGAAGGCCTTGCTTCTGACTTCAAGGGTTCTGGTCAGATCACTTGCTCCCAGTCATGGGTGCTCTAGTTGTCATCCCCCTTGGCCTGCAGTATGACCGGGAATGGAGCAGAGGCAGCGAAGAAGAGGACAAGCAGCTCGCAGAGAGAGGAGGAGGAGGAGGGGGAGAAGAGCTCTCAGCAGGAGGGCTTACCCAGCTAGGGTCTTCTGAGAGCAATTTTCTTACCTCAGTCTGAGCCAGGAGCAGTGTATGAGGCGTCCATGCTTTATGATGGAGGTGCTCACGGAACTCTGCCATCTCGTGCAACCAGACCTACAGCCTCACATCAGGGCAAGGACAGCATTGCCAGTGGCTGTGAAGGTAACCGTGGCCCTCAATTTCTTTGCATCAAGATCCTTCCAGGCTGGAGCAGGTGACATTTGTAACATCTCCTAGTTTGTCGTCCATTGCTGCATAAGAGAGATGACAGACGCTCTTAATGCCTGGAGAGGGGACTTCATTGTCTTCTCTTTGAACAGAGAGATGCAGGCGGAGCATGCACGTGGCTTTACCAAGATAGCAGGTTTCCCTATGGTGCAGGGCACCATCAACTGCACACGTGTGGATTTGAGGGCACCGCATCTAAATGCTGAGATGTGCTACAACCGCAGAGGTTTCCATTTGTTGAATGTGCAGTTGGTGTGCGACCATGCTCAGCATATCATGATGGTGAATGCCCACTATCCTGGCAGCAGTCATAGTGCTTTTATTCTGCGCCAGTCCGCTGTTCCCTCAATCTTTGAGCCATGACATCAAACCAGACACTGTCTGCTGGGTTACAAGGACTGTCCCTTGACCACCTGGCTTATGACACCGCTCCGCAATCCAACCACACGTGGCCAGCATGCGTACAATGAGAGCCATGTTGCCACACAAAACATCATAGAGCAAACCCTTGGGGTTGCTGAAGCAACAGTTCGGTTGCCTGGACCGCTTTGGAGAAGCCCTGCAGTAGTCACCAGAGGTCGTCTCAAGATTTGCCGTGGTCTGCTGCATGCTCCACAACCTCGCCATTGTGAGGGCACAGCTCTTACCACCAGGCATACGGCGACGAGCTGATGAGGAGGCTGAGGAGGAAGAGGAGGAGGAGGCAGCAGAAGGGAGGAGGCAACCCAGACAGTCCCTTTCTGCCCAGGTTGTCCATGAACGACTCCTCCGACTGCAGTGCCAGTGAATGCAATGCCAATTCCCCATTCACCAACAGTCCCACACCTTGCCATACCTCTGATACAGACCATCACAGCATCCTATTGGCCACAATGCTGAAATGAAAGCCACCACAAAACAAACATTCCAATCCAGCTTTATGTAAAGAAGTGAACTAATTACCATTGTGCATTCCCTTAGTACCTATCTTCAGTGTGCCTTTGCCTGTCCTAGTGCTCCTATGATGTATTACCCCAGTGGCTGCAGCATGGCTGGTGGAAAGAAAGAAAGAAAGACTTACATTTATATAGCGCCTTTCACATCTATTGTACGTCTCAAAGCGCTTTACAGCCAATGAAGTACTTTTTGAAGTGGAGTCACTGTTGTAATGTGGGAAACACGGCAGCCAATTTGCGCACAGCAAGGTCCCACAAACAGCAATATGATAATGATCAGATAATCTGTTTTTGTTAATTGAGGTATAAATATTGACCAGGACACCGGGGATAACTCCCCTGCTCTTCTTCGAAATAGTGCCATGGGATCTTTTACGTCCACCTGAGAGAGCAGACGGGGCCTCGGTTTAACGTCTCATCCGAAAGACAGAAGGCTGCTAACTTTCAGTGGGGGAGACTGCAGATGGCCTTAGAGGATGACCTCGAGCAGCTGTGGGACTAGAAGGCCCGGTTGTAGACTGCACATCCTCGGCATGGGCGACAGCAGTCTGGGCTGGCTGGCTGACAGGCAACGTCAAGGGCACTGGCAGAGTGGCAGTGGTGGGAGCATGAATGTTGTCATCCAGAGAGGACAGCAGGTTCCTGCTCCACGGAGCTACTGCTACTCTCCCGGGGTGGCGCCTCAGCAATCCTAGTAATCTGTTAGAAGACAGATTGCTGGACTATTGTGACAGCCTGCAAACCCCTTTCAACACTGGTAAACACAGCAGCAGTCTGAGCTTCCATGGCAGCAAGCTAAGCCTGCATGAGAACAGTCTGAGCTTCCACTACAGTACTCAGACGTTGGGGGCTTCCACCTGTTGCAATGGAAGCTGAGACATTGGCCATCAGACCCTGCAGCATGGTGGGTCCACAAGTGCAGTAATGGAGTTGGCCATCAATACCATGCTGGAAATCATGGACTCCAAGCTCTGCGCAAAGCCCTGTGTTAGATTGGTGCCAACTCCTCCATGCTCCTTGATATTGCACTCAGGCTTTCTGGCAGGCCTGCCAATACACCAACCGTCTCATTGTGCATACCCATCAGCGTTCTTCTGTAGGCCACCCCATTGAAGTCCTCATCTGAGTCCTCTGCAGCAGAACTCGTGTGCGCCCTCTGGGAAGCTGGCACCTAGTCTACCCTTTCCCACTGCCCTGGTTGCAGGCCACTCGTCCCCGGTGTCTCACCACGTGCAAATCCCACATCTAACCTATCCTCTAAAGTACGTGGAGTGTCAATATCTGAGCTGGTGGCTGGGAGTGTGAAATCGAGTGACAATGTGTCTTCATGATCACTGTCTTCCTGCTCCTCCACCAGTGCGTGGCCAGGTTGCAGTTCTTGGTTATCTGAAAGGAGAAAGGCACAAGTGTAGGGTTGTAGTGAGGGGAGGGGGATAAGCAAGAGGTGCATAATTACACCATCTGCAGCTTGTAAGTCATAAGAGATAGTGGAATGAGGGGGAAGTGGGATGTGAGAAGGAGGATTGGTTAAGAGGATACTGTCATCTTGGATTACTTCAGCCGCGCTGCTGGTCATGGGCCAGCATCTCCTCCATGGGGTGAGATTATGCAGGCGTGCCTGTGCCTCTTCGGGTAGCTCCTGCTGGCTCCAATTGTGAGCCACCTTGTTCTGCAAGAGAAAGGGAAGTGTGTCAGTGAGTTTGATGCAATGTGTTTTGGTGATGTGCCTGTCATGGTTGAATAGCTGACATTGTGTTCAAGCTGTGAGATGTGGGTGTGAGGCTTGCAGCAGTGGTAAGTGTGTGAGAATGAGGTAAAGCTATGAATGTGAGGCATGAGTTGTGTTTGGTAGAGATTGTTGGTAGGTGAGTGATGGGGGTGTGCTGCATTGAACAGTGTATGAGACTAGTGGTACAGATGGTGGGATATGGCATTTGAAGATGAATTCACTGACCTTGACCACTCGTGTGAGGTCATTAAACTTCTTCCTGCACTGCAGGCAGGTCCTCGGGGCCACACTGATGGCATTGACAGCCAGGGCTATCTGCTTCCATTAGTGTTTTCAATTTTGCTTGGAGGGCCTCCTTGCTCGCTGTGGAAATAGGACCTCTCTCCTCCTATCCACCTCCAAGGACTCCAGTGCTGCATCTGAGAATCTTGGTGCACGCGCTCTCCCCTGTTGTGACATCAGTAGTTGTTTTTCACTGTCTCCCCCAGCCAGTTGTATGAGTTGCTGCAGGCAGAATGCACCCCCCCCCCGCCCTTTTGGAGGTGTAGACTGTCTTTAAGAAGTGCAGGCTAGCTTTCATTGGAGCTAACCTCACACAAACTTGGGTGCCCTGCTGAGTGTTCAGCCACTCAGCAGCGTGTTCAGCACTGGGCTGAAAGCCACAATCATTATAATTAGCAGGCGGCACGAAGTCTGCATTCCTTTCAACGGGCAGGGGGTGATCACGCATCGCCATCCCCGTGCCCGATTTTGGAGGCAAACCAATTTCTAGGCCCCCATTCCTACCAGCAAGGAAACATAGAACTGATTCCTGCTTCACTGGGGATGCAACTTCAGCTATGTCTATGAAAGAAAGAGTTTAAAAATGTACAGGATCTGGGAAAAGACCAGGGAAATGGAATGGGAGTAGATTGCCCTCATTTTGATCCAGCATTTGGATCCAGCATTAGCAGAGGTATGATGGGATAAATAGCTTCTCTCTGTGCCAATATTTCCTACACTTTATTTACCGTCTAATACTGCTCATTCCAAAACTTGTAAATAAAATTTAAAAATTAGACATGGGTCACTAGTTTCTCTGCAACCACCTCAGGTACCCGATTCAGAAAAATATGTTTTTTCTTTTCTATGCTTGCAATTTTCTCTCCTCCCCTCCTGAAAGTGCTGACACAGGCAGGTGTATAGGTGCTCTGAAGTGACAATTCATCATTTGTGAGGCCAGTCAGTGAGCAGCGAGTGTCCGCAGGCTATTTAGCCATAAGGGAAAGGCAGTACTGAAAAGCGCGATCCTGTCCCCACCTTACATCCACATACATACACTTTCCGGTTCAAGTGATCAGGCCTGGAAACCATGGCTGATTTTTATCCCTCCCTAGACCAGGGTAGCTAAGATCAGTTGTTGCACCCCAAAGCCACCTTGACTGAGATCGACTAATTCAGCACAAAGTGGGGATTGAACCATGGATCTTCCTAATCTATAGGGCTCAGTTCCACATCAGGCAAAATAGCTACTTACTGAGCCATCAGCTGTTGCCCAGAAAACATCAGAATATACAAAAATGATGGACTGAAAAAGACCAGCTGGTCCATCGAGTCATTAAGCCATGTTGCAACCAAGCAACACAACCCCCAATAATCCCCACCCACCACCAGCTATGTAAACTCCTAGGAGAGGCAAAAAACGAAACCTGGGCTAATTCTGGGAAAACGGAATTCTGGGGAATTCCTCTGCGAACCCCCCCACCCATCCCAAGGCAATCAAAACGAGTTCCAGGAGACCACAGTGCCAAAGAAGTACATCGCCTAACATCCCACCTACCTTTTGTATGCAGAGATATCATCCTCCTCCAGAACCTTGTCCAGCTAAAATAATTAATGCAGTAGGTGCTATTATCACCAGCTAATATTACTCGGATTTAGAACAACACAGTTTGAGCTCACTGGTATACTTAGGTTTAAAATCCTTCTCACTAAATGGTTTGTGCAGATTCCTAAGCACTATAATATTCATGTTTTGTATCTTTATTATTCATTAAAAGAAAGTAAGAACTTGCTCTTCTATAGCGCCTTTCATGACCTCAGGATGTACGACAACAACAACAAGTTGTATTTATATAGCGCCTTTAACGTAGTAAAACGTCCCAATGCGCTTCACAGGAGTATTAAAAGACAAACATTTTTAAAACACTTTACAGCCAATGAAGAATTTTTGAAGTGTAATGTAGGAAATGCGGCAGCCAATTTGCGCACAGCAAGCTCCCACAAATAGCAATGTGATAATGACCAGGTAATCTGTTTTTTTTTAGTGATGTTGATTGAGGGATAAATATTGGCCAGGCCATCGGGGAGAACTCCCCTGCTCTTCTTCAAAATAGTGTCGTAGGATCTTTTGCGTCCACCCGAGAGGACAGACGGGGCCTCAGTTTAACGTTTCATTCAAAAGACAGCACCTCCAACAGTGCAGCACTCTCTCAGCACTGCACTGGAGTGTCAGCTTAGATTTTTGTGCTCAAGTCTCTGCAGTGGGATTTGAACCCACGACCTTCTGACTCAGAGGCGAGAGTGGTACCACTGAGCCACGGCTGACGTGATTGTGTTAATTTATAGTGAATATTTTTGGAATTTACTTCGCACCACCATTGGCAGCCATGCCTTCAGCTGCCTGGGCTCTAAGCTCTGAATTCCCTCCCGACTTCTCTACCTCTCTCTCCTCCTTTAAGTTGCTCCTTAAAACCTACCTCATTCACAAAGCTTTTGCTCACTTGTCCTAATATCTTTTTGTGCGGCTCGGTGTCAAATTTTGGCTGATATCTGATTGAGAATATCCACTTGCTTATACTAGTTGGTTGCTGCAAATATTTAGAAGACTGCAGGACCAATATTGTCCTTCTCTCTCGTTCTGTCTTCTGCTATGTTTTCTTTCTTCATTCTTCTTTTCAGTAGTCCTGCTGTAATCCCGAATAACCAATTCTGAGCCAACCATAATTTATCCTGAGCGCTGTTCAGTCTAATTAAGCTTTATTATTAATGGGGCTGTTTGTTATAGTCAAAACTAGCTCTCTGTCCAAAGGCACCAGAAAGGAAACAAATCTTTGGCTAGCTGAGACTTGTCTGAGTCACTCCATCCATTACAACTGAACAGGAAGGGGGAGAAAGGACAAAAAAAAGAAGAAAAATAAACAAAAGAAATTGATAAAATGTCAGTGGCTGAAAAAGAAAAAAAAGAAAATAAGATGTGAAAATAACAAAGTATGGAGAAAGGAAAACAGAAAAAGTGAAGTAAAAGGGCAGTTAGCATTCTGTGGTAAAATGAAAAAACCTGATTGCTGGAAATTTGAAGTAAGACTAAATGCTGGAAATATACAATAGGCAACAGACTGGTGAACAATAGGCTAACAATTCAAGGGTGGGACCCTTCATTAGGACTTGCGTTCTGAAGAAGGGTTATATTTGAAACACTAATCTAGCTTTTCTCTTTCAGATGGTGCCTAATCAGCAGCAAATTTCCAGCATTTTGCCTTTTTTGTTTAACATACTAACCACTGATTGTTAAAAGAAGAGAATGTTAAACCAACCTTTACATTAGCGAATTCTCCAATCAATTCAACCTTTGTTAATGCTTCTATAGTCATTTCACCTTCCTTCACCAGTTAATTTACCCATGGTTAACGGTGAATCATATCAAATGATCTCGGATTCAGAATATTATATTCTACTACAGTAGTAATTTTCTGCTAATCAGCTTTTAAGGGTTTTAAGAGTTTTAATTGATCAGCACTTTATTTAGATATCCAAGAGTATATTTTCTTTTGTACTGCTTTGTACTCATGACTACTTTTTTGCAAGCTATCACAGAGGAAAATATATTCCCTCCAGTATTCCCAATCTGGTAAATAAAATGATAAAAAAAAGTTATCTGAATCTATGGAGTGGTCAGTAATTAAATAGTCACAAAAAATTTAATTTTATATAAAACCAAGATGTATGCATGAGAGAATACTGAAAGAAATGAGGATAAAAGTAGAGTACTGTGATGGAAGTTTAATGAAACTCAGTGGACATGTCAGTGTGCAGAAAAGTGGAAAACAGCTACTATTTGATATTTAAAAAAAGGTCAGAGGCATAATCCTGGGAATTATAGGCCTTTAATCTTGATATCTGCAGTGGGGGGAAGAAAATCGGAGTCTATTATAAGAGAAGTAATTCAAGAGCATCTAGTGAAAGTAAAGGCAATAAATTCAGGCCAACATGTAGTTTATGAAAGGCAGGTTGTGCCTAACAAATTTATTGGAATTCTTTGAAGATATAATGGAGTTAGTGATGAAGATAATGTGGCTAATATATAGCTTAACTTGCAGTAAGCATTTGATAAACCACTTTATAAGACTCACTGGCTCAAGCAAAAGCTTGTGGGATCAAAACAAAAGTTGTAAATTCAATAATCAACAGAATAGATAATAGGAAGCAGAAGGGCTAATTGCACAGTCCTGCAAACCGGAAGAACAGGAATGTGAAGAGCACAGAGGCCAAGCTGACTCAGGACACCAGGTCCTACACCTACTTCTTTCAGGTCTGAAATTTTGCACTCTTATATTGTTAGTGAACTAAAGTTTCCTGCACGAGCTTCTTTAAGGTCCTGGATTTACTGCAAAAATATTTAAATAAACACTGAGCATACGTTGGCAGTATCTGTGCTTGGTTTGCTCTTTTGGTACAGGAGCTCTTAAACAATCTTGGAATGGCTTCTATCTAAAATTTTCAGTAATATTTAGTAGTGCTTTGCTTCGACATTTTTCCATACTTCTGATGTTTCCGTTTACAAATATTAAGGCCTAGAAATCAGTCTTCGGGCCCAGGCTCGGCACTGCGCGAACTGAGAGGCATAAGGATTGATGAAAATTAGTCCTTGAGCCTCATTAACATACTCGGCTCGAGCTTCTGGTGCTGGTCACGCATCCAAAGACTGCTCGCCCGAGGGTAGACATCAATATCGGGCCACCGACCTAGACGCTCTCAGGTAAGTCCTGGGAGGGGGGGGGGTTGGATAGGCTATGGGGAGGGGGTGTGATCGCGACTCCTGTGGAGTCAGAGAGCACTCCCGCTCCTGCTGGCTTAACAGTATTAGGTTTTTAAAAATGTAACTTAACTGCAGTTGGTGTCGTGAGGGTTGTCGTAGAATCCTAAGCAGACCAGGCCCCACATCTGCCCAGCTCATGCTAGACATATTTTTCGATGGGGGCCTTCAACAGGTATTAGGCCCCTAATTTATGTATTTAAGTAGCTTAACACCTGTTGTAGGCATTCACCCAGGGCCCTACAAATTTAGCAGAGACCAATGCCTGTGCAGACTGGGCGCAGGCAGTCCCACTGCCAAACTGGTTTGCTTTGTGGCCTTTTTACGTCCGAAAAGGGCCTCCCCCACCCCAGCCCCCGAACTTCACCCTCAACAGATACCCCCATACAAAGACCCACAGGGCCGGGGATCGGACCCCTCCCCGGGATTGGGGATTGGAACAAAGCCCCCCCACCCCACCCTGGGATTGGACCCCTCCTCAGATCCCCCCCCCCCCGAGATCGGACCACCCTGGGGTCAGAGATTGGACCCCCCTCCCCGGGATCAGACCCCCACCGGGTTGTGGATCGGACCCCACCCCCCAGGATTGGACCCTACCTGCTCCTGCCACCTGCTCCGGAGTCCTCCTCGCCCGACTGGATGCCAAGCCTGTCAATCAGGCTGATTTCCAGGCGGGGAACCTGTCAGGGCCAAAATAAGCAAGCTACAGCATGCGGTGACCATCCAAAACTCCGCCCCCCCGCCCCGTACCTACATAACCCACCCCTGTTAATATCCAGGCCTTTATTCCAGCAAAATGCTTGATAAGTGCTGAAACATGCCCCGTGGATGGGGCAGGGAAGTGGGGTCTGAGTTTCAGAGGCCAGCACAGGGGGTAACTTTGACTTTTGGGCGATATTGATTCAGCCGCCCGTTATACATCTCTCCTGATTTAAGTGAGCACTAAAGATTCAGGGGAGGTTTAACAGAGATGTTCAAAATTATGAGGGGTGTTGGTAGAGTATATAGGGAGAAACTGTTTCCACTGGCAGGAGGGTCAGTAACCAGAGGACACAGATTCAAGGTGATTGGCAAAAGAACCAGAGGGGAGATTAGGAGAAATTTTTTAATGCAGCGAGGTGTTACGATCTGGAGTGCACTGCCTGAAAGGGTGGTGGAAACAGATTCAATAATAACTTTCAAAAATCGAATTGGATAAATACTTGAAGGGGGAAAAAAAATCACAGGGCTATGAGGACAGAGCAGGAGAGTGGGACTAATTGGATAGCTCTTTTAAATTGCCAGCACAGGCACGATGGGCTGAATGGCCTCCTTCTGTGTTGTACTATTCTCTCGGTTAAAAATTCGGGTGTTTTACGCCACCCGTTACCGGCATAATTTTGCGAAAAACAGCAGCTGCTCCTCTTTCGCCAGCTGGTGGCGGGTCCCACAGCGTCTGCCATTTTCCAAGGGCCGGCAGCGATGGCCCTGCAAATGTAAATTAGGGAGAGTGCAACGCTGACTTAACGTCACCTCGGTGAACTTGGACCTTAGCGCTGAGTTCAGCACTGAGTCCTAAGCTCGCCTTGAAAACCCAGTGTGCAAGCAGACTCACAGAGGCACTGTCAGCATCTCTTAAAGGGACACACTCATCTTTCAGGTAAGTTTGCATTTAAGCTTTTGGACTGGATTTTTTTATTTTATTGAAGTAGTGGCTTGCTGCAATACATGTTAAATGTTTTTTTAAGTGTGTAGGGAGTGCTGATGGACGCTTGCAAGGCCTCGGAAGGTAAAGGAAGGCCTTTGAGAAGACAGAAAATGCTGCAAATACTCAGCAGGTCAGGCAACATCCGTCGAGAGAGAAACAGAGTTCTCGGCTCAGGTCGAGGTGCTGTCTGACCTGCCGAGTATTTCCAGCATTTTATGCTGTCATTTCAGATTTACAGCATCCATTCGCAGAGGGAAGAGGAAGACACAGAAGAGGAGGAAGCAGAAGGAAAGATGCAACGCAGACAGCACTTTTCTGGCTGGGATATCCAGGATTGAATCATTCACCTACGGTCCCAGTGACCACAACCCCAATTCCCCTTTCAACATTGAACCACTGCAGTCTGTGTGGTGAAGGTAATCTCACACCATACCTTCCTTCTGTTACTGACCATCACAGCGTCCTCTTGGCCACAATGCTGAAATAAAAGCCACCACAAAGTAAACTTTCCAATCCAATTCATATCCAATATGATATCAAGAAATCAACTCATCACCCCCATGCATTCACTTAGTGACTGTCTTGTGTGTGTCTTTGCCTATCCTATTGATAGCATACAGCGCTACCTAAGTGGCTGCAGCATGGCTGGTGGAAGGTTGCTGACTTTCAGTGGGGGACACTGCAAATGGCCTTGCTGGTCAACCTTGAGCTGGTGGCTGGTAGTGTCAAATCAAGTGATGGTGTTTCATCTTTTTTTAATTATTCGCACATTGGATGTAGGTGTTGCTGGCAAGGCCAGCATTTATTGCACATCCCTAATTGTTTAGTTTAGTGCCAGGCTAATAACCAGCACAAATTTTTCACTCCTACTGACACCACCATTTTCAGCAGCCATTAACCTGTAGTCGTGGTGGCACTGGCAGCTTTCATGTCACACTCGGATTTTTAGGCCTATGATCCCATGTATAACGGGCGGCTGAATTGATATCGCCTGTTGTACACACCCAATGGCAAAATGACCCCACAATCACTGAAAATAATTTTGTCAATCTTGGCACCGCTACTGGGTGGCTCCGAAGCTGTCAGCTTTTAGTATTATGATTTAATCAGACATTCTTTCCAGTGTATTTGTTGTAAAATGTTTGCTGCAGATTGCTCCAGTGAACTGCTAACCTATACTTCCTAATGGTCATGGACAGTAACGAACAAAAAGTATTTGTAGCATTGATTTAGCTTTGCTACAATCAATATCAGTACTTTACTTGCCTGTCAATTACTCATTTTTACAGAATATAGAGGGCAAAATATGAAAGTAAAGCGTACATTTCTTTTCTTCCTGAATACCATCAATTGTTACATGAAAATCCCACAAGAACATAAATTCTAACTTTGTTTGTTAAATAAAAATCTGCATGGTGTACAGAGAATAAATAAATCTGTTTTCCCTCTTACTTAATGATGTGAGAAATTTATCGTTCTCATTTTGTAAAGTCGATTTACTCTTTCAGTCAGTTACCCTAATGAATGTTTTGGTTGGCTACAAGTCATTTTCCTGGTTGGCGAATATTCATAAACCCGTTTCACCTTTTTCCTCCTCACCCCCCAACCCACCCCTCCCCTATTGCATACATGCTAACCTAAAAATCTAGCAAAAGCAGATGGCTTTAAAAAAACTGGCACCACTGGTAAAAAGCTGACAACTGATAGAAACCAACCCACAACTCAACAGTAGTCCTGGATATAGACCGATGACCCTGGCCACTGCTTCACAGTTGATTGAATAAGTTGAATTCTGTTTTATAATGGATGATTACGGGATGTTTTACTTGTGTTTTGGGATCACATTCTGTAAAATGGTAAAAGGTCAATGTTCTTGTCTGTGATATGTGAAAACAATTGGCTACACCGAGAGTGCAGTGGAACATGACTTTATCATAGCTTAGCTGCAGGGATTTGAAAGAGTAGCTGCAGAAAAACTATTTCCTCTGGTGTGGGGAACAAGGGGGTATAAGCTTAAAATTGGAAGTAGGCCATTTAGGAGTGAATTTAGGAAGCAGTTTTTACACAAAGGGTAATAGAAATCTGGAACTCTGTCCTCCAAAAGGCTGTGGATGCTGGGTAAATTGAAACTTTCAAGACTACAATCGACAGATTTATATCTGGTAAGGGTATCAAGGGATATGGATCAAAGGCGGGTAAATGGAGCTAAGGTACAGATCAGCCATCATCTAATTAAATGGTAGAACAGGCTGGAGGGGCTGAATGGCCGACTCCTGATCGGATGGCCAGAATTTTCCGGGGTGGTAGCGGGTGCGATCGGTGGCGGGTCGGGTGGGAAAGTTGTTATTTTTGACGGCGGGTCAGGAACCCGCTGTCATCCCGCCCCCACGCGACTTTCCCCCAGGAGCATCTGTCATCGCGGAGGCAACCCAACCGGCAGTGGCGGGTGACCCAGTTGAGATGATTAACAGCTAGTTGTCAGACCCTTAACAGGCTTTTTTAACTTACTTTTTAAATTAAACTGCATGGCCACGGCAACCACTCTGCTCAGGAAGCACGTCTGTCAACCTGAGGCGGGAGTTCCGTGGGCATTGCTCCAGCTGATTACTTGACAACATCAAATGTACAGTAAAAGCTCCCACCTGACAGATGATCACTTTCCTCAGGCAGAAGCTGTTGCTCAGTCCATTTCCAGCACAGATTCTGCAGGCTGCCAGTCTTTCCAGCAAAGTCTCCATCCAGTGTCACCTCCTTGGAAGAACTCTCTCACCATTGACAGAATGCTTCTGTTATCTGTACTTTACCTGCCATCTATTCCATCAGCATGGGAGCAGTTTATACTGTCTCACTTTGGTCCGCAGAATCGGACCAAGATGAACCCCAACACCAGCAGCATCAGGCACACCAGCAGCACCAACAACAACACCAACCTTCTCCGCAATCACCTGATGCTGCATAGGACACAGGGCATCAGCACCCAAGTACATTGCTGCCCGGGAGGCCAGGGATGGCCTCACCATGGTCCGATTTAGTTAACTTTGCGTTGTACACCCATATGGCTGCCACACGATGCGCCAGGTTGGCACCACCCCACACCAACATGATAAAGCATCCCTACAATGCCCAAGTCATTCCTTTCACACTCATCACCATTGCGCGGGGTACCGTTATGTCTCACCATTCACTGCAACTCACTAAGCCACTTCCAAAGGTGCACACAAATCTGTCCAAGACCGGAAAGTGTTGAAAATAAAGATCTTTATGTTTGACACCACATTAACAGAAACTTTACATAAACATTGGATAAAACACCCAAGTGGCTACCCTTGTTGTTAGTTGGTATGCTTGCAGTAGGATGAGGGCGAGTGTGAGGGGTGGCTAGTGAGATGGGGAAGTGATAATGTAGATAGAGAGGGATGGGTGGAGGTGCAAGGAAAGTTGGTGTGAGTAAGGATGTGCAGGTGTAAGGTAGGGAAGGCAGAGTGATGGGGATGTGATGAGAGGCACAGCAGGATGAAGTTGAGTGTGGCTTTGTACTAACGTTTTCTGATCTAATGAGATCATTGAAACGTTTGCGGCACTGCACCCAGGTCCTCCTGACCACATCCCTGCTTGTGACCTCCTCTGCTATCTGCAACCAAGCTGTTTTGGTGTCCTGGGGAGGTCTCTTCCGCCCATCGGAAGGGAAGAGGACCCCCCTGCATGCTCTGACTCCCTCCATAAGCATATGGAGGGAGTCATCGGAGAACCTGGTTGCAGCCCTCTGCCTCTGTGCAGTCATTGCCAGTGTTTGCAGCACTCCAATGCTGTAATGCACTAACAGCATTATATTAGATTAAAGGGCAAATGTAATGTGGCCATGGTCCCTTTAAAGATCCAGGCTGAAAACGCATCATGGATGACGCCACAAGACCCGCTCCATCTAATTGGGCCGGGTAACACACAGGGTGGGGCTTAATAGGCCCTATTAATTGAAGCTCATTTTCAGCAGCGGGGTCGCGACCTGCCATGGCCACTGCCCGCCGAGGTAGGCAAAATTCCAGCCTATGTTCCTAAAGGAAAATCGGGCAGAGTGTATAATGGGCAGTCAATCCATTACCACTAACTTTCCACCTGTGCTGAAGTTGAAAATTGAATGGCGGAACAGGCTTGAGGGGCTGAATGGCCTACTCGTGTTTCTATCTTCCTAACATTTCTTTTGTGGAAGTTTTTCTTTGGTTCTTTTTCCACATCCTTCTGATGAATTCAGAATGAATGATGGCTACACTCTTGTGTGTGTGAGGGAAGAGAGTGTGTTTCCTTTCAGTGGATTGTTTTGTTTGACAGGTGCTTATGTTTAAGGTAAGTAATGTGTTGTTGCTCAGATCACTATCTCTGGGACTTTGTATGCAAAATTCAAGCAGCAAATGGGGCTACATACGTAAGTATAGAAATTTGCAGGATTTGTCACAGGATGTCACGCCACACATAATGACTTGCCCTACTTATATTGAATGGCCCAGGAACTGCGGAATCAGGTATAATTGGGGCCAGACTTCGACTTACATCTGAAATGGGTGGCAAAGTCGGTGGAGCGGGCACACTACCCGTTCAGAGTCGGTGTCGGGAGGCACGAACCATTTTTGGTTCACGACGCATTTAAATTTAAAAGCTGCTAAGTGAGCTGCAGGCTCGCCAGTTAATGGAGGTCAGGAGATCAGCCAGCTTCCATGCTAAGTCAGTTGGCAGGTCGGGCCTGGGGTGGGGCGGGGGGGTTGGACGGTAGAGGTGACTTGGTGGGGCCTTGTATGGGCTGGTAGCAGGCCGGAGTTTTTCTGTGGGCCAAGGAGGAGCACTCCTACTCTTACTAGCCCCACAGAAATAAAAATTAAAAATTTCTTGGGCCCTTTTATCAAAGGCCCCTAGGACTGCTGATTAGGCCACTCAACATCCAGAATAAGACCCTGGTTCATATATTTAAGCTTCCTCCCACTTGAAATAGGCGGGCAGGATGCATGCCCATTTAGCGGCCTAACTGAAAATTAAATCAGGTAGGCCTTGGGTTTTGGTAGGCTAGTCAAGGTGACCCGCTGATTTTCAAGTGCCGGCCATCCATTTTTCAGTCGAAAAATAGGCAGCCAGCAGATGAAAATCTCCCCTATTGTGTTTTGTTAGGGCAGTGTTTTTGTTCATGTAAGATATATTATAGCATTTTTAATTGGTAGTGTGCCACGTCCAGGTATTTTTGCTGAATGCCACTTACTTTGCTGTGTGAAGCTCTGCTGCATAGGCTTTAAGATTAAGAAATCTGTATCATTTGTTTCGGAGAGACTCTGCTGCCATTTAATTTCTGCATTCGGTGCTTCAGTAACGAGTGGTTTACCTTTTAGATGGTTTGTTTTCTATAGGTTATTGATTTTATTCAGTCTCATAGGAAATGTCTGACACTGGCTTTAGCCAGGATTATGATTTTGCACAGATATGTTGAGGTGGAAAGGAGCACTGCATCCCAATAAATTTACTGGGCCCATAATCATGTGCATTTCTGTACCCTAATATTGGATCTCCAAGGTTAATTCTGTTTGTGAATGCACAGGGATGGATTGCAAGTGTGTTTCTTGAATTTGTGCCAGTTTTTGCTTTTGTCATTCTGTTGTAGATTCTTGTCCATGTTCATCCATATTTAAAGTTAAGCCCCCTCATTTAAGACCACGTGGTAGATAGTGGGCCAGAAATTTGGCTCTCCACGGGTGAGTACGCGCTGTGTACTCACCTGTAAGGCCTCCTGAAGTGCCGGTTTCCTGCATGCACTGCGCATGCGCGGGAAACCGGAAGTTCCGTTCCCCTGAAGGGAGGGGTTCAGAAGTCGAACGCGTGCGCGGTAGAGGCAGCGCGCACGCAGCGAACTTCGTTATTTTTTTCAGGTTTCTCCGTGAGGGTAAGTATGGAGAAGCTGCACTTTTAAAAAGGAGGCGCAAGACCTGTTTTTAACAAGGTAAGTGGTTAATTAATTACAATTTAAACATTTTTTCAACAGGTTTATCTTTTTTAGATACTTTAAAGAAAGGTAAGTTTATTTTTAGCACCGTTAAAAAGTATAATTAATTTTTTCAAAAATTAAAATTTTTGTTTAAAGTAGTTAATTTATGTAACTTATAGTTATTTTAAAAATGTGATGTTTTTTAAAAATGTATTTGAAGTTTAAGTGTGGTTTTGGGGCCGATCTCTATTCATAGATTTGACAGGTCTTCCTTGGGCTCTCCATGGCCCACGTGATCCCAGGGGACGCTTCGAACTAACTGCGCCCCTGGGATACGCAAGCACTGTGCGCCAGCAGCTGCAGGAGGCCCAGGAGCCGAAGTCCTTGTGGGCCCAAAGCACAACAGCAGGCGCGATAGGTAAGTACGCGCGCGATGCTTGGACCCGCAGGAAGCCGGAGAGCCGAATTTCTGTCCCATTAACTTTTACTGCTGCCCTGAAAACTGGTGGTAGCGAATCAGCCGCCCATTATACACCCCGACCAATTTTACTTTCCAATGAAGTCAATGGAAAGGAAAATCAAGCAGGTTGTTCAACAGGCGGCTGACTGCTAACCGCACTTTTTCCACCCGGTGGTGAAAGTTAATATCTATCCCCCCCCCCGGTTGCTGTTGCACTTTACATGGTGTATATAATTTAATATTTAATCAACATTCTGTTAATTAGTATTTGTAGATCATAATGTCTGAGAATTTTGTCATACTTTTCCTATTTGCTTTTGCTTTGATTTAATTAAGCCTGTTTTTGAAAAAACGAGGTGTGTGTCTGATGTAATTAGTAATTGTGGAATAGGAGTGATCACTGTTTTGTAGAATGGTGCGAGCAGTGTTGTCCAAATTGTGTCTGTCACGTCTTTTACTGACAAGAAAAGCATTTTTAAATTACATTTAGATCATCCAGAAGTACGGTATTTGCTTGTGTGTTTTAATTATTAATAGTCAGTGAGGAGCGTCTTGACATTTTTGGGTTGCTTTAGTGCATTTCTTTTTGTCTTGATGGTCGATAAGAAAATTGTTACTATCATCTTTTATTAATTTAATTCTTTTATCTGAAGTTTGTTACCTGCTTTAGAATTATGGAAATATAGTCGTTTATTGATTTTCTCAGTTGGTGCACTTTTATCTTTGAGATTGTAGGTTCAAGCCCTTCTCCAGGCCTTGAGCACCTAAACTAGACTGACACTTCAGCATAGCAGGAAGAGGGTTCTGCCCCACTGGAGGTGCTGGCCTTCAGGTGACCGATTAAACTGAGATGATGGGCTGGATTTTCCGCCCGGAGGCGGGATGGTGGCGGGTTCGCTCTTCAACGGGTTCCGGTCTCACTCCCGGTTGCAGCCGCCCTCCATTAAGGATTTTCCCTAGATTGGCCTTATTAAGGCTGATGTACGCGCTAGCCAGCCCAATCAGTGGGTGCGGGTCGGCTGCTCGCGCTTGATGACGCGTTAGGGGCCTGGATATTTAAGGGGGCCATGTCCCCTTTGCTTTTCACTTTCTTTCTTCTGCTTCCGAATGCTGGTTGCTGCAGGCATGGCAGCTCAATGGTCCAAGGCTGCTCCACGTTTTGAGAATGATTCCCTCCATGATCTTGTGGAGGGAGTAAGAGGATGAAAGGAGGTCCTCTTCCCTTCCGATGGACGGAGAAAGCCTCCTCAGCACACAAAGGCGGCTTGGCTGCAAATTGCTGAGGAGGTAAGTGCTCAGTCTGTGTGTACACGCACCTGGGTGCAGTGTTGAAAAAGGTTCAATGATCTGATGCGCTCAGCAAAAGGGAGTATAACATCACATATACGTTCAATCTGCTTCCCATCTCTTCTCATCCCCATCACTCTGCATTGGCAACCTTCCCCTGCACATCCCAACTCACCCTAATATCCCTTGCACCCTCACTCATCCCTCTCTCTCTATGTACAGAATCACTTCACCATCCTACTAAGCACCCCTCACACTCGATCTCGCTGTTCAATGACAACAACTAACAATGCACAGGGAGGGACCTTGGTATTGGCACCTCACTCCATCATTGTCTCCCTCTAAACATCTATGTTATCCATTCTTAACACTGACTCCATCAATCTCGCTGAAACCCCACTTGTGTCCCTGATTGCAGGAAAAGAGAGCCCACAATAAGAGGGAGAGAGGGAGGACAAGAGGAGGTGCACCATACCTGGCTCATATAACCACCGCTGAGGAGGCAGCTCTGGAGATCGTCGGAAGTGCAGGGGAGTTGGAAGTGGGGGCGGAGAGATGGGCACAGTACAGCAAGCTGGTGACAGAATTGATTTGCAACCCTATCATTTTGCTTTCATGAGTGACTGATATGATACTCATAGAAATATAGTTATGATCATCTGCACAATGGGATGTGTCTGCTACCTAAATATCACATGTCTAACTCATGCCTTTACTTCTCCACAGGACCATCGAGAGCGCCCCCACCCCCCCACCCCCACTGTCCATGAGGAAGAGCTGGAGGACTCCTCAGAGGAACCTGCAGCCTCTGAGGGAGCAGCGTCAGCAGAAATGAACGCACCCAGCACCAGCGCAGAGACGCACACCTCGGTGGGTAGTTTGCAAGATAGATTATTGTTGTCACCTGGTGTATCACAGCTCACAAGTGAGCATGAGCAGATGGTGGAGACAGGGACAGCAGTGGAGAGTCCTCGTCGGAGGCTGCAGGGTGCTCCTAGCTCTACTCAACTGCATGTAGACGCTGCGCCTCTGGGGCCATCCAGAAAGAGAGCGGTGCTGGAGCTTCAGGAACAAGTGCAGGAAGCTCTGACTGGGTTTGCAACCACGGTAACTGCGAGTATGCAGAGAATGGAGGAGTCCATGTCAAACATGAGCAATGCCATGGTGCACGCATTGGTGAATGTAGGTACCACCATGGAAAGGATGGCAACTTCCATGGAGGACATAAATCACCAGACTCAGGAGAACATTGTAACACTTCTAAATAGATGGTCATCTATGGAGGATAGATGGGCATCTATTCAGGAACATAACCAGAGGTTCATGGACATCCTTGTTATGAGGAATGTCAGCACAGAAATGGGTCCTCATGGCCTAATGTGCAGCAAGGTGCTTTCCAGCTACTTGCTAGCAATGAAGTGCAGGTGACCCATGAGAGGGATGGTAGTGGTTGACAACAAGGAAGTGTGGGCTCCTCTCCAAGCGCTCACACTCCCATGCCACTGCGGAGCCCTCGGTCAGAGCCCCAGATGCCTCACCCAACTGAGATGGCCGTCTCTGACCCTACACAGCCGCAGGAGGAACAGACTGTTGCGAAGCCCTCCAAGGCTTCCAAACCCAAAGGATGACTGCCAAAGACATCTAAGCAGGTGCAGCAGGTAAGTGAGCATGCTGCCTCTACATCTGCTGAAGCCACAGGGGAAGCATCACATAGAAGCACGTGTAAGGGATAGCTAAAACACAAATAGTCACAAGGGTAGTCACTTGGGTGATTTCATAGTATACCAATTGATGTTCGTGATGTTTCTTTCTAGTGTATTAAAGTAATGTGATGTCAATGATTCAATGCGTTGCCCTATGTGTGCTCAGAATTGGAAGTGTCACAGTAAGGGGTGAGGGCGCCTTTCATCTGCAGTGATGGTGGGGAAAGTGATAGGAATGCATAGTTCAGTGTTCAGATGCTGTATTGTGTGGAATGGAGGTCCTGCCAACCCTCATGTGCATGTGCCAGCCACATGTATGTACTGCATAAAGTTAGGCGAATCTGGCATGGATTAGTCCATCCCTTGCCTGACGGCCAGCAATGAGGTCGTGTGCTGGTCGTACTGGGACAGCCGTGTCCGCCAGGTGTTCCTCATCTGCAGCATCATTTACCTCCTCCTCTGAGGAGGAGGCTGTGCGCTGAGCCACTTGTTCCTCAGGCAGCGGTAAGCCACGCTGCAGTGCGATTCTGTGCAGGGCACAGCAGACCACGATGATTCTGGACACTCTGGCTGGTGCATACTTTAGGGCTCCACCAGATTTGTCCAGGCATCTGAATCGCATTTTGAGCAAGCCGATGGTTTGCTCTATGATGCCTCTGGTGGAAATGTGGCTCTCATTGTAATGCTCCTCACCTTCGTTTGATGGCCTCCTCATCGGTGTCATTAGCCACATCTTCAGGGGATAGCCCTTGTCTCCAAGTAGCCATCCGGAAAGTTGGGTGGCGGATTGAAGAGCTGAGGCACAGTGGACTGCCGCAGGATGTATGAGTCATGGCAGCTGCCAGGGAACTTGGCGCAAACATGCATAATGTTCTTCCTGTGGTTACACACCAGCTGCACATTAAGGGAGTGGAAGCCCTTGCGGTTGTGATGGGGTGCCCTAATAGCCATATGTGTGCAGTCGATGACACCCTGCACCCTTGGGAAGCCTACCACATTGGCAAACCCAACTGCCCGCGCGGTTACACTTGCTTCATCCATTGAGAAGTGGATGTAATTGGCCGACTTGCGAAACAGGGCATCGGTAATCTGCGTTATGCATCTGTGTGCGGCCGACTGGGAAATGCCTGATGTCTGCTGCTGATCCCTGGAAGGACCATGACGCAAAGAAGTTGAGTGCGGTGGTGACTTTGACAGCCACTGGTAAGGAGTGTCCACCCGCTCCTCTGGGCTCCAAGTGTTGGTGCAGCATTGTGCAGATGTCTGCGACCACCTCTCGCGAAAGTCTCAGCCTCCTTTGGCACTGCTGCTCACTCATGTTGAGGAAGCTCATCCTCTGCCTGTAAACCCTGTGTTGGTGGTATCTCCTGCGACGCGGTGCAGCCCTGCGCTGACGGCCTCTGCCCTGTGCAGCTTCAGGTGGCTCAGGAGAAGGTTGGCGCTCTTATTGTCAATGCTGCTGGTGTGCCTGGTTCTGCTGCTGCCGCGGCTGCTCGTCCTCCAAATCTGAGGACCATGATGAGAGAATATAAATGGTTCCATTTTGCTGGTGAAAATGTCACTTGAGGATGAAACGTTATAAGCCTTCAGTCAAAGGAGAGTTTATTCCAATGAGGTCACAGTGCATATAAATCTCACAACACACACTTACAACCTTAACACACCTGAAAAATGTCTTCCAAATCCTACAATCAGAAAGTTCTGACTTTTGAAATTGAACTGATGTGGCAGGTTAGTTTTAATGCTGCACTTGCAGCTGTGAAGTATTCAGCTTGTTGGAACACCCGACACAATCAGCTGGCGTGTTTCTGCAACGCCGTGGAACACGGTGAAAATCTTGCAAAATTGAAAAGCCCTCTCAAAATAGCATTAAACAGCTGTTAACTACCTTAACTGATCAGAAGTTGCAGACCTGACACTTTGGAAAGTTGTGTGGAGGCAGGTTCGCGGTGGGTTCACAACCCGCCGTCAATCATCTTGGATTAACTCCTGACCCACCTCCAAACCCGCCCTCTGAGCGCCGGCCAAATCGCAGCCACTGTCTGCCTGTCCAAGTGTTTAAAGATCCTTGCACTGTTTGAAAGCAAGAAGTCAGTTCTCATGGTGTCCAGGCTGATCTTACTCTCTTAACCATCCTCACAAGATTAATTCTATTTCTCTTTGTGTACTTACATAATAACAATTACTGCACTTCAAAGTAAATCATTGTTTGTGAAGCATTCTGTGACATTTTTGAGATGTGATGAGGTACAACATAAATGCAAATATGTTTGTTTGCTTATTCATTACTGTGAAAGTTGATTGTGTCGATTTCATACAGCATTGAGTTCTTCTCCAATATTAGCAGTTGATCCAGAGGGCAATTTTAACCCCCCAACGCCCCCCACCCCAACCACACAATCCAGAGGAAACTGGATGGAGGGTAGTTAAAATAAGGACAGTGACTTACCTCCACAGGATCACATGGAATTGGATTTTAACCTGCTGATTTCAGCGGGCATGCAGGGAACCTGCCAGGGGCAGTGGGGTCCTGCTATAAATATGCAGATCAGACCGCACTGACATTGTCGCGGCAAGACTGCAACTCTCACCTGAGGCCTGAGCAGGCGAGCAGTGGTGCCTTTCCCACCAGGCCAAACCCGCTGGGAGCTGCACGACAGCCTGAAGAGGTAAGTTGTTTTAAATGGTTTTAGGTTTCCTTGTTGGCCAGGAGGACCAGGAGAACTCCTCTCAGTCCCATAAAGAAATCTTGGGCCTCCCCTGCCCTGGGCTTTCCCCCCCACCCACCCTTCCCATGACAGTGTTCGTCTGCTGATCGACCCCCCCCCCCGCAATCACCAACCTACCTTAGTGCCAGGAACGTTCCCGTGGGTCCTTGGCGGTGGCCTCCTGCCACCCCAAATCCTGCTCCTGCTCGCCAGCCAGGTTGTGGGTTCAGCCGGAAGACCAATGCTGGATGTAAATGAGGCTTTGCCTTTAAAATCACTAATGACGGTGTTTGGGTCCCTCGCCCAGCTCAAACCACCACCCCCCGCCCTGCCCGCCCCCCCACCCCACACACACACACACACACACACACACACACATACACACACCGATCCTGTCCTTACTTAAAATCAGTGTCTTTGGACGGCGAAGTATGTTGATGAGTAAACTTTGTATGTACTCCACTATCTCTTGTTGATCATTGGATTTGTTGACAATTAATTCATATCTGATGAGGTGTATTTTAGTCTATTTAGTCAAATGCCTGTATATTATCAGACTTGAGATGTTATCAACAGTAAACCAAGTGATGCTAATTTATTTCCGCAGCTTTGTAATGCATGGTGGTCATTCATAGGAAACGTAAACCGTCAAACCTAAACCATCAGTTTTATACAGCACCTGTGGTATAAAAAGAAATAATACATCAAGTAGCTCAGATGATGTCCTGAGACATGAGAGTGGAGCTCGATTTCTGAGAGTAATTTGAACCACAAAGTATGCTGCCTCCTTGAAACGAGCCCTAGCCTGTGATATTCTGAGAAATTTAATTAGAATTTGTGAAGTTAGTTTTATTTAATTTTGAATGAGTTTTTATTTTTGCCAGCTGTGGATTTTATGGCGAATGGCCATCTCTTGCAATCAAATCACATGATTTGAAGTGAACTAGTATCAGCTTTCACTTCATATTGCAAAGTAACATTGTAACCCATATATTTGTATATAAATAAGGAGTATCCTAGTGTGCTGTGGTAAAATATTTCTCTATCATTTACCTCTACACTCATCACAACCCATTTATCACCTCCTTCTTGTCATGCCATGAATAGCAGATCTAGAACATAAGACATTTTAGCAACAGTAAAAGCTAACAAACCTGTTCTTTTTTAACCTAGTGACCACATCTCTCAACCTGTTATCGCTCCAGAAATGCATCTAATTGCCTCTTGCACCCATTTATGCCGTTCACTCCAATGTTGCATTATTACATTGGGTGAAAAAGTTCCCTTCTTCTTGCTTACTTTCTAATTATTAACTCATGTCCCCAGTATTACTATAAGATATAGTGAACAATTTAGTCACTTCCTTTCATAAACTTGAAAACTTCAATTAACCCACTTTCTTTTTTCAAAGTAACAAAACCCAATTTCCTACAGCTTTCTTCATAGCTTAAATTCCTGACAGTTTAAATGGCATGAAAACAAAGCAACATCTTGATTGTTTGTTTTCTGTATGTACGGATCAAATGTGTCTTTGGCCAAAAGATTAAAGCTGGTTTGTTTGTTGATTTAATTAGCAGCATTTTTCCTTAAGCAAAAGAATGAGTTATTCCATTGTGAAGGTTTGTACTTTTCATACAGATGTGTAAAGTGTTCTAACCTTTCTGATATTCACCACAATATTTGTTACACCTGTAGCCTATTGTTAATTGGATCTTTGCTTGAGTTTGTCTTGAGGCCACTACCTCAAGGGGTTAACTTTTTTGGCCTAGAGTTATTTAACAAAGACTCTTGAATTCAATCAAATTCCAGTCTTATGCAGCGTTTCTCGTTATATGATAGATTTTCCAACCAGCTAGAATGGACTTACTAGCACTAAATGGCCAAGCTGGGACCGTAAAATTGGGAGTTACCAATCTCACCAGGTCTCCACTTGTAATGTTAAACCATGGGGGGGGCTTTTGACTTTGGGTGATAGAGTAAAACGGGCATTGATCCAGCTGCCCGTTATATATTTCTCCTGTTTATCATTTCCGTTGAAGTATTCCACTGAGCGGAGCAGGCTCCAGACCTACTCTGCTCAGGATTCTTCAATGGTCGCTGCGGCCTAAGCACCACAGTACTCGTGCTCGCCACCTCCGCGCCCCTCCCCGCTCCTTACCATTACTGTTCCACCCCCATCTCCTGCCACTTACTTCAGGGCCACAAGTCAAGCGGCCTGAAATTCGTTTCTTTAAATGGGCGAGCTGCCTGTGGAGAAGCAACAGGCCCAGCAGCTCGCACAATCAATATTAATGAGGCCTGATGCCCAATATCGGGCCAGCCTCAGGGCTCCCAGTTCGGCTGCGCATTGCGGCTGCATCGCCACCTTCGCACCTGAAACGAGGCAACGGTGAATTTACACCTCTGGGCGTATTCAGCAACATTTTATTCGGGTTCATCCAAGGACCTGGATGTCCTTGTACACGAATCACTGAAAGTTAACATGCAGGTACAGCAAGCAATTAGGAAAGCAAATGGTATGTTGGCCTTTATTACAAGAGGATTTGAGTATAAGAGTAAAGACATCTTATTGCAATTAAATAGGGCCTTGGTGAGAGCACGCCTGGAGTATTGTGTGCAGTTTTGGTCTCCTTACCTAAGGAAGGATATACTTGCCATCGAGGGAGTGTAACGAAGGTTCACCAGACTGCTTCCTGGGATTGTCCTATGAGGAGAGATTGAGTAGACTCAGCCTATATTCTCTAGCATTTAGAAGAATGAGAGGTGATCTCATTGAAACATACAAAATTCTTACAGGGCTTGACAGGGTAGATGCAGGGAGGATGTTTCCCCTGGCTGGGGAATCTAGAACCAGGGGTCACAGTCTCAGAATAAGGGGTCGACCATTTAGGACTGAGATGAGGAAAAATTTCTTCACTCAGAGGGTGGTGAATCTTTGGAATTCTCCACCCCAGAGGGCTGTGGAGGCTCAGGTGTTGAATATATTCAAGACAGAGATCAATAGATTTTTGAGTATTAAGGGAATCAAGGGATATGGGGATAGTGCAGGAAAGTGGAGATGAGGTAGAAGATCAGCCATGATCTTATTGAATGGCGGAGCAGACTCGAAGGGCCAAATGGCCTACTCCTGCTCCTATTTCTTATGTTCTTATTCAGTTTATCCCATTTTGGTGAAATGTACAGTGTGATTAGTTAACTAGGCCAATTTGAGTGAAAAATTCAAACATCAGAACTGCTACTAATAGGATCACTGGTGGTATCTGAAAATATATTTCAAAATGGTCCAACAATGTAAAAGTGCAAATGACCACAATCAAATAACATAATAAAAAAAATAGCCCATAATACACGGGAAAACCAGGAAAAACACGCACTTTATGATATGAATAACATTGGATACTCAAGAATGATTATATTTTGAGGAGTTTTGATGGCATTACAAACTCGATATGAAATTACTGCTTCATAATAATTCCTGTGTATCTATTATTTTGAATCATATTATGAAGTTGTGTAGTGGACAACAGCAGTCAATATGCTCTGTGTAGTTGATGTGTGATATGTTCACACTGAAACAAAATTATTGTGACATAATTACTCCAAATTTATCCAGTGATGATCTGCTTATCAAAAACTTATCAAAAACAGTCCAGATATATTATTGTTCAATCAATAATAATTTTCTGTCATTTACTTTCTAATCCATTTCTGTTCCTATTCTTAGGCCCAGACTTTCCTGAGTAATGCTGAATTGTACGCCGATCTTCCTGTCAGCGAGTTCTGCCCAAATTTCCTGAGAATCTCATTAGCATATGCCTGGGGCAGCAGAGGCCCTGACTTTCCTTGTGAGTCCTGACGAACAGTCCTACTCTTCTTGGCCCCAATACGGAACGTATTTGACTTACTTTAGAGGGCCTTCTCTTCTTCCCTGCCAGATTTTACTGAGCAGGTCACCTAGAAAAAAGCTCAGTTCTGATGGCAGCAAACAAGAATCAAGTAGGAACAGGACAGTAAGTTTTTGCACAGCAATTTTAACTGTGCTCATGCCCTGCCAGGTGGAATGGGCTAAAATTACCCCTCTGGTTACCCAAAAAACAATGAAAAACATTTCTGAATTTATACTCTTTTGATTTTTATTTACAAAATAAAACCTTATCTGATTTAGCCATTCTATTTTCAATTGGCTTTTAAAAAAAATACTTTGTTGAGATAGAAATTGTGTCAAAATAATTAAGAGGTCATTATGATTTCATTAACTAGAACAAATTTTTAAGAAACCTGAAGAGAAATCTTTATATTGCTCCAGCCCTACAACCCTCCGGGATATCTGCGCTCCTCCAATTCTGACCTCTTGAGCATCCCTGATTTTCATCGCTCCGCCATTGGTGGCCGTGTCTTCAGCTGCCAAGGCCCTAAGCTCTGGAATTCCCTTCCTAAACCTCCCCACCTCTCTACCTCTCTTTCCTCCTTTAAGACGCTCCTTAAGCATTTGGTCATCTGCCCTAATATCTCTTTATGTGGCTCAGTGTCAAATTTTGTTTGATAACGTTCCTGTGAAACGCCTTGGGACGTTTTACTACGTTAAAGGTGTTATTTAAATACAAGTTGTTGTTGTATTTTCCTCCTCCCAATTTTGACTTGATCCTCCCTTCCCATACCAATAGCATCATTCAATCTGCTTCATCCAACAGAAAGAAGTGACCCACGCCATCAGCAGTGCCACTTTCTGCTGGACTATTGGGAAGCATGGATTGCTCGTTGGTTCAGGACAGGCAGTGGCAGTATTTCCTGTGGCTCATTTGCTTTCCCCGCCACAATCACTACGTTCTGAAGGCAAACACTTTACCAGCACACAGCTAGCAGCCCGGCCAAAAAACTGACAAAACTCATCGCAGTTCAGATGATCAGATTTGACTTTCAGACTGTCATGGGATTCAAGCCTGCCACTTCTGGATTTTAAAGCACGCAGTCTTCCTGTTAGACTGGATGACTGCTAGGCTAGTACTTTATGCTTCCTTCCTGTCAGGGAAATAGCATAATTCATTAGAGATAAAAAGAAAAAAACACAAATGTGGGAAATCTGAAATAAAACAGAAAATGCTGGAAATGTACAGCCAAGTGGTCAGAATCTGAAAGTGAAACACTGGTTAATGTTTCGGATAGCACCCTTCATCAGAACTAGTGTAGTTTATTTACTGATGTAGGAATTTATCAATTTATATAAGAGTTTTAAGGAACATAGGAATTGCTAGACGAAGAAAGGCTAAGGTCCATCTAGTTTGCCCTCTATCATCCTGGTAGTTGCAACGATAATGCAGTTGTTGACTGATCGTGGAAATTAGTCTCTATCAATTAGTCTACACTGGAGAATTAAAAACTCTTCAGTGTGCGACTGTGGTCACCTTCACCCGACGAAGGAGTAGTAAGCTCTGAAAGCTTGTGATTTCAAATAAAACTGTTGGACTATAACCTGGTGTTGTGCGACCTCTCAACCCAGAACAGACCATGGAACATATAACAACTCAGTGTCCGATTCACAAACACAAAGGAGCCATCACAGCAATACACTCTGCTACTCCTGACGCAATTATCTGGTTTAACCATCTAAATGTAAAATTATAGTTGTTGCTCTGCATCTAATCAGCCATATGCAGTAGTAGTCTACAACAGACCCAGTCATGATATGAGGAAAACCCCAGTGCTAGAGAGCTTTGGGTCCAAAGTCACCCCATCCTCCCAAGCATGCTGCACTTACCACATGTCATTTTCTTTCTTTTTTCCCTACATGTTTGCTACCCACACAGCTCCCCCTGTTAAGTCTATTCTGTTGGCATCCATTGCCATGCCTCCTACTTCAGCCTGGAGAATCCAGACAAGCCAGGCCACAGATCTCTTCACAGTGCTCATTAGTACTGACAGCAGGTCCACAGTTACAGGGAGGGAATCGACTCGTCAGCTCTTCCTCTCTCATTGTTGTGTAAGGCTTCAACTAATGGTACAAACTTTAGATCCAGTGTAGCTGACCCATTGCAGAAAATGACTTTGATTGAATTTAGGCTTGGGATTTAACTGGTGCCCTCCTTTTCCACCACAAGAGTTAACAGTTCGCTCCTAACAGGGTCAATGACTGAGAGTGGATAATAATAGTAAGAGCAGATACGTCTGAGTCCTCACTATACCTAGCTCGTAAAATCAAAAGGTTAGAAATTAAAGAGGCCTGCAACGGTAGCATTGTGGTTATGTTACTGGGCTAGTAATTCAGAGGCCTGGACCAATGGTCAGGAGACGTGAGTTCAAATCCCACTATGGCAGCTGGGGAATTTAAATTCAGTTAATTAAATAAATCTGGAATAAAAAGCTAGTATCAGTAATGGTGACCATGAAACTATCGGATTGTCTATAAAAACCCATCTAGTTCACTAATGTCCTTTAGGGAAGGAAATCTGCCGTCCTTACCTGGTCTGGCCTATATGTGACTCCAGACCCACAGCAATGTGGTTGATTCTTAACTGCCCTCTGAAATGGCCTAGCAAGACACTCAGTTGTAACAAACTGCTACAAAACACAATAATAAGAATGAAACCGGACGGACCAACCGGCATCGACCTCGGCACTGGCTACGGACACGGTAACGGCACACCCAGCCCAGTCAACACTGCAAAGTCCTCCTCACCAACATCTGGGGACTTGTGCCAAAATTGGGAGAACTGTCCCACAGACTAGTCAAGCAACAGCCTGACATAGTCATATTCACAGAATCATACCTTTCAGCCAATGTCCCAAACTCCTCCATCACGATCCCTGGGTATGTCCTGTCTCACCGGTAGGACAGACCCACCAGGGGTGGTGGCACAGTGGTATAAAGTCGGGAAGGAGTGGCCCTGGGAGTCCTCAACATTGACTCTGGACCCCATGAAGTCTCATGGCTTCAGGTCAAGCATGGGCAAGGAAACCTCCTGCTGAATACCACCTACCGCTCTCCCTCAGCTGATGAATCAGTACTCCTCCATGTTGAACAACACTTGGAAGATGCACTGAGAGTAGCAAGGGCACAGAATGTACTCTGGGTAGGGGACTTCAATGTCCATCACCAAGAGTGGCTCGGGAGCACCACTACTGACCGAGCTGGCCGAGTCCTGAAGGACATAGTTGCCAGTCTGGGCCTGCGACAGGTGGTGAGAGAACCAACACGAGGTAAAAACCTACTTGACCTCGTCCTCACCAATCTACCTGTCGCAGATGCATCTGTCCATGACAGTATTGGTAGCAGTGACCACCACATAGTCATTGTGGAGACGAAGTCCCATCTTCATATTGAGGACACACTCCATCGTGTTGTTTGGCACTACCACCGTGCTAAATGGGATAGATTCAAAACAGATCTAGCAGCTCAAAACTGGGCATCCATGAGGCGCGGTGGGCCATCAGCAGCAACAGAATTGTATTCCACCACAATCTGTAACCTCATGGCCCAGCATATCCCTCACTCTACCATTACCATCAAGGCAGGGGGCCAACCCTGGTTAAATAAGGAGTGTTGAAGAGCATGCCAGGAGCAGCACTAGGTGTACCTAAACATGAGGTGCCAACTTGGGAAAGCTGCAACACAGGACTACATGCATGTTAAAAAGCGGAAGCAACATGCTATAGACAGGGCTAAGCGATCCCATAATCAACAGATCAGATCAAAGCTCTGCAGTCCTGCCACATCCAGTCATGAATG
Source organism: Squalus acanthias (assembly GCA_030390025.1). Lineage (NCBI taxonomy): Eukaryota > Metazoa > Chordata > Chondrichthyes > Squaliformes > Squalidae > Squalus > Squalus acanthias. Next base: position 134,748,023 of record CM059426.1, on the reverse strand, counting down.
GTGGTGGACCATTAAACAACTAACGGGAGGAGGAGGCTCCATGAATAACTCTCAATGACGGTGGAGCCCAGCATATGAGTGCAAAAGACAAGGCCGAAGCATTTGCAACCATCTTCAGCCAGAAGTGCCGAGTGGATGATCCATATCGGCCTAGTCCTGAGGTCCCCACCATCACAGAAGCCAGTCTTCAGCCAATTCGATTCACTCCATGTGAGATCAAGAAATGGCTGAGCGCACTGGATACTGCAAAGGCTATGGGCCCAGACAACATCCCGGCTATCGTGCTGAAGACTTGTGCTCCAGAACTAGTCGCGCCTCTAGCCAAGCTGTACCAGTACAGCTACAACACTGGCATCTATCCGACAATGTGGAAAACTGCCCAGGTATGTCCTGTCCACAACAAGCAAGACAAATCTAATCAGGCCAATTATCGACCCATCAGTCTACTCTCAATCATCAACAAAGTGATGGAAGGTGTCATCGACAGTGCTATCAAGCAGCACTTATTCACCAAAAACCTGCTCACTGATGCCCAGTTTGGGTTCTGCCAAGACCACTCAGCTCCTGACCTCATTACAGCCTTGGTCCAAACATGGACAAAGGAGCTGAATTCCAGAGGTGAGGTGAGAGTGACTTCCCTAGACATCAAGGCAGCATTTGACCGAGTGTGGCATCAAGGAGCCCTAGTATAACTGAAGTCAATGGGAATCGGGGGGAAAACTCTCCACTGGCTGGAGTCATACCCAGCACAAAGGAAGATGGTTGTGGAGGTTGAAGGTCAATCATCACAGCCCCAGGACATCGCTGCAGGAGTTCCTCAGGGCAGTGTCCTAGGCCCAACCATCTTCAGCTGCTTCATCAATGACCTTCCCTCCATCATAAGGTCAGAAATGGGGATGTTCACTGATGATTGCACAGTGTTCAGTGTCATTCACAACTCCTCAGATAATGAAGCAGTCCATGCCCGCATGCAACAAGACCTGAACGACATTCAGGCTTGGGCTGATAAGTGGCAGGTAACATTCACGCCACAGAAGTGCCAGGCAATGAATATCTCCAACAAGTGAGTGTCTAACCACTGCCCCTTGATATTCAATGGCATTACCATCGCCGAATCCCCCACCATCAACATCCTGAGGGTTACCATTGACCAGAAACTTAACTGGACCAGCCACATAAATACTGTGGCAACAAAAGCAGGTCAGAGGCTAGGTATTCTGTGGTGAGTGTCTTACCTCCTGACTCCCCAAAGCCTTTCCACCATCTACAAGGCACAAGTAAGGAGTGTGATGGAATACTCTCCACTTGCCTGGATGAGTGCAGCTCCAACAACACTCAAGAAGCTCGACACCATCCAGGACAAAGCAACCCCTTGATTGGCCCCCCATCCACCACCTTAAACATTCACTCCCTCCACCACCGACATACCGTGGCTGCAGTGCGTACCATCTACAAGATGCACTGCAGCAACTCGCCAAGGCTTCTTCGGCAGCACCTCCCAAACCCGTGACCTCTTCCACCTAGAAGGACAAGGGCAGCTTGCGCATGGGAACACCACCACCTCCGAGTTCCCCTCCAAGTCACACACTATCCTGACTTGGAAGTATATCGCCGTTCCTTCATCGTCGCTGTGTCAAAATCCTGGAAATCCCTCCCTAACAGCACTGTGGGAGTACCATCACCACACGGACTGCAGCGGTTCAAGAAGGCGGCTCACCACCACCTTCTCAAGGGCAACTAGGGATGGGCAATAAATGATGGCCTTGCCAGCGACGCTCACATCCCATAAACTAATTTTAAAAAATCATCTTATTACTTTTTTAAAAATCCTGAATCAATATTTTTATTGTTTTAAACAATATTTCTCTGTCCCAAGCACATTAGGTGCCTTCATAACATTAAATTATTAAATAAGCACTTATTGCAGTGTGTTCAACATGATAAGTCTCACTTCAGTAATATTGCACTCGTATTACTTCTGTTCTGCTACTGCATGATTTCATTTTAATTAACAGTTAAGCTTTTACACTGATTCTTTGTCAAATATTTAATATAGAGATCTCTGTTTGACAGCCACTGGATGGGTCATTCAAATGCCAGAGATTATTGAGGTAGATGTACTACAATTGATACGTCAGCATCTTTCAGCTCAGTAGGTTGATGGCTCTCTGCTTTAGATGGGTTCAATTTATTTGTCAAAAAGTGATATATATTTATAACATTAGTCATAAAATTTCATCTCATGATATTTTCCTCAGCTGTGGTGAAGATTGTCAATGAATTAGAGAACAGCATGTGCTGGTGGAAAAAGAAATAACAAATTGTGGAAGAGATTTGTTGAGTGATTGTGCAGATGTATGTTGATGCATGACTCTTGATCACAGTAGATTTTTAAAAAAGTTTGTGTGCAGCCGAGAGAATTACAATAGCATATGAGGTGTGGACATTAAAAAAAATGTTCTTTTTAAAGAAGAAGGTCTTGAAATAGGGGTGATTTTAATACTTAAATGCCAATTATTTTTTGAAGGGTCAAAGGTAGCTCTAAGGTACCGTGCCATAGGGTGTAGGGACACGAGTTCACAAGATAGATTACAGAATTGGTTTGGGTGAAGAAAGCCCCTCAGCCCACGTTATCTCCAGGTTACCATTCCCACTATCTGCCAATTATGGAATCCAATTGTTTTTAGAATGAGTCCAGCTGGCCTAGGGGACGATTTTTAACTGCCGGCTGCCCATTTCTCGCCTGAAAAACAGTCGACTGGCACTCCTTTGATGCCCAAGGTGCACCGATTCAATTTTCAGGCAGGCCTTTAAATAGAAACCCAGCACTCCTGCCCAAAACAGGCAGAAGAATGTTTAAATATGGAAATCGGGGTCTTAAATCAGCTGTGGAACCCAATTGCAATTTTCATGTACAAATGGGTGGAGCTTGTACCATGCATGCTAGGCCCAGTTGTACCAATGGTTGAGTGGCCTAACCAGCAGTCCTTAAAGGAACCGCTGCAGACTACTCTGGAAAAGGTACATTTTTAGGGTTTCTTTAAGATATTTGTGGGGCCATTCATGCTCCTCCTAGCCCCACAAAAATCTTCTGGCCAGTTGCCAGCCTGTTCCTTCCCACCGGGATTGGCTCCCTCTCCAACAGCACTAATAAATCCAATAAGGAAGTCAGGATAAACTTCTTTGCCCAGAGAGTGATGAGAATGTGGAACTCACTACCACAGGGAGTGGTTGAGGTGATTAGCATAGATGCATTTAAGGGGAAGCTGGACATGTACATGAGGGAGAAAGGAATAGATGATTATGCTGATAGGGTTAGATGAAGTAGGGTGGAAGGCGGCTCGTGTGGAGCATAAACACGCAGAGAGCAGTTGGGCTGAATGGCTTGTTTCTGTGCTGTACATTCTGTGTCATTCTGTGGCTTGCCGGCCAGCTCCATGTACAAGCCCGTCGATTTACAGTCTTCCAAAACCAGCGAGCTGCAGCCCGTTTGTCACTTGCAGATTGCCAGCTGAATTCAAATAAGGCACGAACCTGAAAATGGTTTGAGCTTCCGGAGCATGGCTTCAGGCGACCCCGTGGGTACCCTGCTCACCTCGCTTCTGTTTTAGGTGCAGGTTGAAACTCTACCCCCTAGACTGATCCGCTCACCTCACAATCCATTTCAAGTGTTGATCGCGTTGCTTGTAAAGAAAAATATTCCTGCTGCCTCTACTACATTTGCGCTTCACAATCCTGAACCCATGCTGTCACACTCTGCTGCCCTGTTATATCTGAAGGTATTGTTTCATATTTTACCTTCTCAATCCCATTAAGTATCTTGTCTACTTTTATAAAGTACCGTCTGAGACCAAAGAGCCTCAAATCCATTCCACACAGTTCCTCCCTCTGAGATGAGGGATCACTATTGTTGCTTGTCTCTGCACTGCCTCTAGGTACTTAGATGAGCCCCTTATATCACAGCAAACAGAAGTGTGCCCAACACTCCAGGTGTGGCCTGACCAGGCCATTGTACAGCTTCTGCATGACATCTGAGGTTTGGAACTCAACAGATTTTGTAATATGATCCAATATCCTATTTGTTTTGTTCATTGCCACCTCATGTTATTAGATATGGTGAACAACAAATCAACTAACACCCTTGGGGGAGAGAAATTCATTATAGCCCCGTTTGGGGCGCTAAAACTTCGAAAGCTGAAAAATTAGCGCCAGGCGCTAATGATGATAGGCTCCCGCGAAATTCAGTTGTAGCGCTCCAAGAGGGAAGTGGAGCGCTAAATCAAGCGCTAACCACTTCTCTTAGGGCGCTAAAGTCGGAGAGCGGGGCAGTACCGGCAGAGCGCGAGACAATTTGCAGCGCATTCCAGACCGCACTCTTCAATCACAGAGGCTGCTTCCCTCACTTAAATGGAAGGGCCAATACTGCACCAGAGGCTATTTGTCGGCACTGCAGTCTTGCAAGGCGACTGCCAATACCGCCCCAAACACTGTCACGAAGTGGAGGGCTTGGACATCCTGCAACAATGAAAGAGTGAAAACTTTGCGCAGGCACCAAACAAGTGCAAATAATAACGGTTCAGTGATCTGAAAAGCATTCCTTTTAATTACCGTTCCCAAAGCAGCCATCTGACTTCAGAACGCCTCCTTTTGCTGGCGTTGTCAGCACAAGGCGATAATGCAGGGGCCGAAAGTCAATTTCACAATTGGGATGGTAACGGGTCGCTGCGCACTTGATGACGTCACGATCTACGGGGCGCTAGAGACCGAGGCGGTAAGCGTTAGCACCATCGCAAAACCGCCAGAGAAGTTCGCGGGAGTTGCTGAATTCACCGCGCCCAGTCAGTAACCCCTTAGCGCCCCGTTACCGCCCCCTGCAGGTGCTAACGGGAGGCGCAAAGCAGCCAAATTTCTAGCCCTTGGTCTCTTTCAACTTCTCCCATCAACTTCTCCCATCAACATGTATCATCCCACATGTGCCTCCTATTTTTACTTCTAATAGGAACCACCTTGCATTTGTTCACATTTCACTTCCTTTGCTACTGATCAGCCCACTGTTGCTATGATGGATGCAAGGAGGATGAAAATTTAAAGGGCCCCCTACAAAGGTGCAATTGATTGCACTCCATCTCCCACCAATTTTCTTTTTGAAGGTTGACCCTTCTCTTCAGCTGCTCCCCAGTCATCTGGCCCCTGCTGTCGAGGTGACCCAGGTCTCCCCTCCTCCCCCCACAGTCAGCTGGCCCCACTCCAATGCTGCCGAGGTGGCCCAGGTCTTTAGTATGTCTCCCGTCCTTCACTGGGGGATTCCCGGCAGAAGCCTGCCTGAGAAAGGAAAATAAGAATGATCCCAGAAAATTGGCTGTGGTGAGAAACAGGGAAATCAATGGGCACCAAATCCCAACCAAGCCAACTTCACATCAGCTTTCCAGCAAAGCAGGAAATCCCAACTATGGAGTGAAGCATTTTAACGAGGCTTGGTTTACTTATCTCGCTGTCCTCTCTATCAGCTCTTACAGCGGTTCTGCTCAAGTATCCCATATTGAGTTTTTTGATGAGGTAACAGAGAGGGTTGCTAAGGGCAAAGCGGTTGATGTAGTGTACATGGACTTCCAAAAGGCATTTGATAAAGTGCCACCTAATAGGCTTGCCAGCAAAGTTGAAGCCCATGGAATAAAAGGGACAGTGGCAGCATGGATATGAAATTGGCTAAGTGACAGGAAACAGAGAGTAGTGGTGAACAGTTGTTTTTCGGACTGGAGGAAGGTATACAGTGGTGTTCTCCAGGGGTCAGTTCTAGGACCACTGCTTTTCTTGATATATATTAATGACTTGGACTTGGGAATACAGGACACAATTTAAAAGTTTGCAGATGACACAAAACTTGGAAGTATAGTGAACAGTGAGGAGGATAGGGATAGACTTCAAGAGGACATAGACAGGCTGGTGGAATGGACGGACACATGGCAGATGAAATTTAACTCAGAAAAGTACGAAGTGATACATTTTGGTAGGAAGAACAAGGAGAGGCAATATAAACTAAAGGGTACAATCCTAAAGGGGGTGCATGAACAGAGAGACTTGGGGGTATGTGTGCACAATTCGTTGAAGGTGGCAGGGCAGGTTGAGAAAGCGGTTAAAAAAGCATACGGGATCCTTGGCTTCATAAATAGAGGCATAGAGTACAAAGCAAGGAAGTTATGTTGAACCTTTGTAAAAACACTGGTTCGGCCTCAACTGGAGTATTGTGTCCAATTCTGGGCACTGCACTTTAGGAAGGATGTAAAGGCCTGTGAGAGGGTGCAGAAAAGATTTACGAGAATGATTCCAGGGATGCAGGCTCACGGGGCTGTAAGGCCTACTCCTGCTCTTACTTCTTATGAGGAACTTCAGTTACGTGGATAGACTTGAGAAGCTGGGTTTGTTCTCCTTAGAGCAGAAAAGGTTGAGAGGAGATTTGATAGAGGTGTTCAAAATCATGAGGGATCTAGACAGAGTAGATAGAGAGGAACTGTTCCCATTGGCGGAAAGGTCGAGAACCAGAGGACACAGATTTAAGGTGGTCGACAAAAGAACCAAAGGCGACATGAGGAAAAACTTTTTTATGCAGCGAGTGGTTAGGATCTGGAATGCACTGCCCGAGAGGGTGGTGGAGGCAGACTCAATCGTGGCTTTCAAAAGCGAATTGGATAAGTACTTGAAGGAAAAAAAATTGCAGGACTACGAGGAAAGGGCAGGGGTGTGGGACTAGCTGAAGTGCTCTTGCAGAGAGCCGGCACAGGCTCGACGGGTCGAATGACCTCCTTCTGTGCTGTAACCATTCTATGAATCTATGATATACAGCTCTACCCGCTCATATTTGGCCTTCCGCTGATTTGTTCCCCATTGGGATGCATTCCATCACCTTCCAGCGCATTGCATGGCACACGTGGCCAGTCTTTGGAATAAAATTGCTGATATTGTGCTCTGTTACCACATGCAGACTTTTAGTTATTATTTTGGTCACTTTACTTTCCATTTGATACCCAGCATCTTACTTGTCCAGCATGCTGAAAAAGCATTCAGCCTCTGCTTCCGTGTCTTTCTCAAGTTCCAGCTCTCAGCACCATGTAGAAGCCCAGTTACAGTTGGTGAATGAATTATGGAAAACCAGGAAGAAAAAAGGTGTTGATAAAGACCAGGCCATGCCTTCACTCAAAAAAAGGAAACTGACAGAAGCAAAATTCGAGGATGAGGCTGCTCTTGTACATCTGTTAACAGTTGGTTACAGAGTGGCATAATAGGGATTTGAAGTATGTCAGCCACATTGTACTCAGGTGGAGCATGATGTGTACTGTGGGAATGGGGTGTGAGGAGAGCCTGAAGGTGGTGAAAAAAACAACAATTGATGGTGAACAGCATGTCAACAGCAACACCACATGTGAGAAATCACAGCACACAAATATACCAACTTACCTATTTGTTCAAATACTCTAACATATAGCTCAGAGAAATCTCATTATTTTCTTCATTGGTAATTTAGACAACTGGAAAATCAAATTGCAAGTTCCTAAGTTCAGCTGAGATAAAAAAAGAAAAAGAAATAAACACTTGCCTTTATATTGCCCCTTTCACAATCTCAGGACATCCCAAAGCACTTTACAGCCAATGAAGTACTTTTTGAAGTATGGTCACTGTTGTAATGTACTCAAGACAAAGGAATAACTGAACTCTAAGTCATGGTTGAAATACACACATTGCCTATATCACATTATCTGGGGATACGGTTCTTGCTCTCAGAAACTGAGTTTATGTGCAAATTACACTGGTTGACTAACACAGGGTCAAGAATTATGTAACTCAACACTAGCAGAGTAAGCTGTTCTGTCGCTCTGGATCCAATCATTATGAGCTCAGAGCAACTACCTATGAGAAATAGCGTAAACTAAGGGTCAAGTACACAGCATGAATTCACTTGTATTTCTGTCTGTACAATCTGGGGGGAATACTTTTCCTCTGAATCTCAGCAACATGACCCTAAGGTGAAAACCAAAGCAGCTTGCGGGGAAGATGCAGTTTGTGTGGATTAGAGCCTAGATAAATCATAACTCGTGTTTGGATAATTGGATGTGTGATGGTGGATGGGATGGTGTTAAAATCTGAATGGGGCCAAAGGATCTCAAGATTGGATTTATTTGCTCAAATAATTAATTAGAATATCTGGAGACATCACTTATTTATCTAAATTATGTGCTCAAGTCTCTGGAGAAACCTCCTTGGTTACTGAAGGGCGGTAGATTTTTGTTGTGTGAAGTACATTTAGTGTATGTAAGTTGTTTTCTACTGAAATAAATTGTATTAACTTGGGGCTATGCATTTATTTCAGTAGAAAAGCTTTGTACTTGCAAAAGGGTATATGCGTGTATGATTGCACATGGGTGTATGCGAAAATGTAATGTTGTTAAGTTTCTGTTGTTAACTTAAAGCACATAAATTTTATTCTTTTGCAGCACTTTCCCATCTTGCCCATTCATGGTTGCTGGGTGGCAAGCGGCCTTTTAACTTGTTTGATGTTAAATGGGAAGACGTGAATTGACGGGGGCCAGTGGGGGGATGTGCAAGAGGTGGTCGGTTGTTTACAGGACTGCTCTGTGTCAGTGGCATTGAGGAGGGGGTTTGGGCGGTGGGAACAGTGACTGTTGCATGTGTTTCTGACATCGATCCACTGGTGCAACTTAAGTGAACCTTGCATTAATAAGGGCATCCCAGGCAGCGATGTGAGCAGTTGGTGGTTCATTGCCCTCATCACCTTTCACCTCCTCATCTTCCTCCTCCTTCTCTTCCACCTCATAATTGCCCGAAGAGGAGCTGAGTTCTGTGCCTTGTTCCTCATGCAGGTTCAAACCTCGCTGCTGCGCAATGTTGTGCACACCACGACCATTCTGAACACCCTGGCTGGTGTGAACTGAAGGGTACCTCCAGATCTGTCTAGGCACCTGAAGCACATCTTTAGCAAACCAATGGTTTTATTCGATCATGCACCTGATGGTCATATGACATTCATTGTAGCACTGTTGGGCTTTATTGGTCAGGTTTCTGATGGGTGTCATGCACCAAGTTTGAAGTGGGTATCCCTTGTTTCCTAGCAGCCACTCCTTAAATGTGCTTCCAGGTCCAACCACGTCAAGGTGTTTGGACTGCCACAGAACGAAAGCAGCATGGAAGCTCCCTGGGAATCTTGCGCACACCTGCATACATATCTTTTTGTGTTTGCACAGCTGCACATTGATGGAGTAGACGCCCTTGCAGTTAATGAATTTTGCTGGTTGTTCTGGGGTGCCCGGTTTGCCACGTGTGTGCCATCGATGACATCCTGCACCTGTGGGAAGCCGGCCAGAGGTGCAAACCCGGGCGACCGCTCATTCTGACTGGCATCTTCGCAGGTGAAGTTGACATAATTGTCGGCCCTGGCAAACAAGCCATCAGTCACCTGTCTTAGGCATTTGTGAGCCGCAGACTGGGAGATTCTGGATATATCTCCGGCAGAGCCCTGGAAGGATTCAGAGGCTAAAAGGTTGAGGGTGGTGGTGACTTTGAGAGCCACTGGTAATGCATGGCCACCAGGTCCAGCTGGTAGCAGGTCTTCTACGAGGAGGCCAAAGGATCTCAACGTAGAACCTGAGCCTCCTGAAACACTGCTGTTTGGACATGTCAAGGAAACTCAGCTTCTGCCTGTACATGCTGTGTCATATGTCGTGCCTCCTGTGAGCTGCACCCCTCTGCTGCTGTCCCTCTCTGCTGTCCATCTATAGGTGTCTTAGGAGCAGGCTGCTGCTGCTGGTGGTGCTGGTGCTAGTCACTTTGGTCCTCGTCCGAGGTCCAATCTAGGCAGCCAAGGTATCCCCCCCACCATCCTGCTGTGATTCAGAAAACCTCCAAAGTGTAGAAAGTAACCTCTCAGCAAAAGTACTGTGAACAAACCCTTTCCCACTAGCGGGTAAGAAAGCAGCTGAGAGTACTGAGTATTTATTGCAGTATTTCCATGAGTTTGATTGAGCCCTCTCAATTGCCATTGTGTACTACCTTGCTTTCACTGGCGAGTTTCAGGGAGCCTAGGAAATCTGTGGATGCGCCGTTAAATTTGAAACTGTGTTGAAGTATTGCTCCCATTGAGTGATTAGCATATGTTACCTGGCGAAGTTGCTGATGTGCCTCTAGCATTCTCCTTCTCAACGATAGCCCCCGGGGTTCATCAGCTGTATCCAGCTGACTGTAGAGGATTATGAGCCCCGTCGCGGACTCTCCACAGCTATCCCTGCCACCAGTGTCTGCTCACTTGTGAGGTGTGAATCACCAGGTGAAAGCCCAACTAACTCTCTAAATGGGCCCACTGAAGTGCGAGTATCTGTGCTGGTGCATGGCTGCAGGTCCTGTGAAGGTGCACCTTCAAAAGGAATGAGGTCCTTTGAGGAATCATCCTCATCGATGTTCTGTGACACTTGCTGTACGTGAAGGCCCTGGAAGACAAAAGAAAGGGATATGATTTAGTCGTGGCAAAGTCACAATCTTGACAATCACCATACTCAATCTTCCCATACTTCAGTCATGATGCAATTAAGTCAGCATATGTGTGTCAGAGATATTTGTAATTATATCACCAGCTATCTGCGATCTCCCTGTCTCTCCATCTCCAACTAAGAGGGATTAAGATGTGCCACTTATCTCCAGGGCCTCTTCCTTTGCATTTGTTAGCTGGACTGTTTGTGGCGGCCCACCTCCAGTCCTCTCTCTCTCCCTTGCGTGAGTGAGTGAAGGTGAGGTATTCACCTGATGGATGCCGTGCATTCAGTGAGGATGACTATGAGACACATGCATAAGGATTGGTGGATGGATAAACGGGGAGGTGATGAACTGCATAAAAAGTGAAGGCTGGGTGCTGCTGAAAGTTGAGTGGGTGTGAGGAGTGATGTGACGAAGAACACTTTGTAAGGCAAAGTGAAAGGGAGGCTGGCTTAAAGCACAGGATGTAGTTGAATAAGCAAATGTCGTCACTTTTCCTGACCTGGTTAGGTCATTAAACCGCTTTCTACATTGTATCCAAGGCCGGGGTACAACGCTCCTGCTGCTCACCTCCTCAGTTACTTCCAACCACACCTTCTCGGTGAGAGCAGCAGGTTCCTTCCTCCCATTGCTGGGGAAAAGTACGTCCCTCCTCCTCCTGCTGACTGCACCCAGCAGTAATTCCAGCAAGGCATCATTAAATCTGGGTGCTGCCCTTGCTCTATGTTCATATCCATCCTGAACACCTCCAATGTACATTTGTGGACTGTCCCTCTAAATACAGCTGAGATTGCATCATGTGGGTGTGCACAGCTTGGAGATGCAAAACTTGGAAGTCTAAATTAATTGGTTCAATTGAGTTGAGATCGCAGATTACGACCCGCTCAGTTGACTTCCACGCAATTTCATCACATGAAAGCTGCCTTCAGATTAATATCGGGGCCTTTACCGCTGATTGCTTGCTGTCCCATTCCCCTCTATTCCCTATTCTCTCTGTTTTAATTTTACTCTTTTCTACCTATTTTAGCTTTGTTCTGATGTTATTTTCCATGTTTGTATGTTTTACTTATCTTTCTTCTGCCTCACTGTCCTACTATATTTTGGAATCTTTTTTCAAATGGTTTTCATTACTTTAAAAACAGCCTTAAAAAACAGTTTTGCCATCGAAGACCTAGATTTTGAAGATTAAGCTGGATGTGGGTCAAGCCAATCTTTGATATGAAAATCACCCCAAACTCAAAAGTACTGGTGATAATGAATAAACATTCAGGCAGTCCCCGCAACCACATAGCAACTGGAACACCCATCCCTGGTGTTGTAAGGGTTACGGCAGGGAAATGATTATTGCCCTGTAAACAGGGCCACAACCAGGATTTTTAAGGGGAGGATTAACAAACTCTGTTCAGAAGGGCTGGTATACCAAAGTCTTTTAATGTACTGTATAGAGTCGTTGTAATCCCTGGAGCAGTGTGATACCATCAGTGTGATACCGCTTTCTCATGGATTACTTTCCTTTCATACAGGTGCAGGACAAGCTGAATAATAAACACCAAGTCCATGACTGTACTGCACAGACCATCACATTTCCTAATGCATCAACTCCCTGCAAAGCCCAACAGTGCAAAAAAACTCACCAGCAAAATTGAGCGGGCAGTAAATCTACTCCCCTCTTTTCATGAAACAGCTCCCTCTCACAGTTTGTAGCCTTTCCATTGATGTCAATACTCTTGTATACCTACTGCATTCCTTAAGCTAATCTCTCTTCATCCCATCTATCAAACTACTTCACATGTTTTCAGTCACCAGGGTTCTAATAATCCCCTCATACTGCCCAGGCCACCAAAAATTCCAGGGGGAATTTTCACAGAAAAAATGGGTGGGTTGGAGGTGGGGGTTGGGGGGGGGGGAAATGTTAAAGTTTTAAAAATGTAAATCCCGACCCCAACCCGCCCACTTTCAACTTTTACTCAGGTGAGACGGGGGGCATTTTAAATATGATAATGAGGCCCTGAAGCCTCTGCTTTAACCTGTTGTGCAGGTTTAACTACAGCCGGCCGTGAATCCCGGGCCTCAGGATTCCCGGTAGCTGCAGCGAGGTGAGCACAGTCTCAGGGAGCACTCCTTGTGGGCCGGGAGGAGCAGGAGTGCTTCCTTCCGGCCCCCCAAGCTCACTCACCAGCAGCCCACCCCTCCCTGGGGTCGGGGATCGGACCCCCGGGGATTGAACTCACCCCGGGGTCGGGGATCACCCCCCCTCCACCCCGGGGATCGGAGCCCCTGCCCGGGCTTGGATCCTCTCCCCCCTTGGATCCAGCACTTACCTGTTGCTGCAGCGTCCTGTCCAGCCAGCGTTCCCCGCCCATGATGCCACACGCACGCTGTGGAATTAAGTCTCCACCCCGTGTGGGGAAACCCGGACTTCCAGGTTTCCCATGGTCTCCCAGGCCCTCCCACTCCGGGCAGGTTGGAAACGGGAAAATCAGCCCTCCATGTGGGAATGAATTGAAAATATAGCCCCAATTTCAACTTTACACACTCGGCGGAAATGGGGCAGATTCGGGTTGGACGCCCGTTTTACACCCCACCCGATTTTATGCTCCATTGAATTCTGTTTCCTGCCTGGAAGGTTGTAATTATCGCCATCGTGTCACCAGCCCCCTCTTTCACCATCAGGAAATAAATTCATATGGACTGCAAAAAAAACCTCAGAAAATAATGAATATCTGGAGTGGTTGCAGTATACTAAACTCATGATAAAATCGGGGTGGGGTTAATCGCTAGCGGGCTTCCAGCAGGAAACCACTGGTGTTAGTTAGATTCCCGTCTGTCCACAACAGAAATAGGCCAGGGCGATTTTAACTCCCGGCTTCCTGCCAGCCCTGAGGAAGTTTGGGCAGCCCTTGTGTCTGCACACATGGACTTCCTGTAGTCACATTTTTCTCACACCTTTCATACAAACTTCTTTGTATTATTAATTTCTGTGTCCACATTTATTGTGGCTTCTCCATATGCAAATTTGTCACTCTGATTACGCAATCTAGCTACCGGGTTCCCACAAAGTGCTCAAATACTTTCTGAAAATTGTTTTCTCCTGCCAAGTCTTTCTCAGTAACTGAAATTTTAAATGTCCAAAATAAGCATTTAAATAAAATAAACATTTCAAAATATTTTGCATTTCACAATAACATGAATATAGTTATCCATAGTTTTTTTTAATATCTTTTCATGCATTCATTAAAGTTTTTACTTGAAGACCTCAGCGTCTTCTAGACTGAGACTTGATGGGGGAGAAGTTCAACTTGTGCATTACTTCCTTCCCCATTGGAGGTGGTGCAGCATTACTAGCAGGAGGGTATGGTTACTGCATGACAAGGTAACATTGGCACTTTCCATTATAAATGTCAACATAGGAATTTATTATTGAAACATAAAAATGAGGACAGAGTGTATGACTTTAAAATAAGGACTGAATTACATCTACAATTATCCTGTACCTTCTACTCCCATTACACCTGAATATTACACTTCGTCGACTTCCAGTGGGTTCTGCGAGGTTTTCCAACTCGTCCTTCGTAACATTGGAAGAAGACCCATGGAAACCCAGGAAAAACGGTACAAACTGTGTTTCCACGACTCTTTCACTGAAGTTAAGGCAGATGAACAGGAGAGCCCCTATGGATAGTCACCCTCCCTGTGTGCAGTGCAATGGCAGATCAACTACATTTATATAATAATATGGACGGTGGTTTTATTCTACTTCCATTCCTTTTTTTTGCTGACAGTGGGTGTTCTAGCAGACATCGATAGCCAAAAGCCACCAGGGCATTGATCCACATTCAAGGAATAACCATGGTAGCATTGCACTCTGCACTGCATGCCATCCTAATAGGTTCTGTACGCTTGTGCTTGCAGTAGCATTCTCCACTTGATTGCATTCAAGCCTTCGATTCCCATGCATCTTAGTTCTACAGCAAGTAGGCTAGAATAAGCAAACATAAAAGTAGACCTACTGTAGGATATTGATTTTTGGCTTGTGTTAGAGATCTTTGGTAATTGCTGCAGTGTCACAGACTGCAAATTAACTTGACTCATTATCAGGCAGATTTCCTGACGATTGTCAAACGATTAGACAAGAGTGATTAGCAGCATCAATTAAGGAGGATAAAGTATTAGTGTAATTGAACGCCTGAGGTGTCTAATGGCATTGCTGCACTGTTAGTGGATTACATTATGTATCTGAATGTCCAGAGAATGACAGAGATCAATACATTTCACTGTTTTGGATCACTTAAGGCTTTTACCTAAATATTATCTCGGGCTGCTATGTAGAATATTTCCATTTGCCTGAGGATAATGAAGTACAATGAGAATGAAAAAAACGGAGGTGTTAAAAATTATAGTATATATTCTTATTTAGTATTAAACTCTGATAGACGATATAATAAAAATCATAGCAATTCATTTTAATTCCATATTCCTTTGAGTTTTTTAAAACTATTATTATACATGACTGATAGGTTTTTCTTTGTTGTTAAAGGTTCCCTTTCTTCTACCACAAACACAACATTCCTCGCATTAACAATGTTTTCAGTTGTGTGTGTGTGCGTAAATTGTTTGTTTATTTAGTATTTTTATCAACATGGTACCTTACAGTAGCTGTCGTCCTTTGGGTATAGAACAATATGTAAATAGCACATGGACATGGATTATAGTCTACCTGTTGAACTTTGATTTTATTTTAACTGATAATTAGAAAAACTGTCCATTGTAACCCCTAAAATTATCTTTCTAATGACAAATGATTCGAAGAACATGGTGGGGCTGAATGTCCAGGGAGGTTCCCATTGATCTCACGCCGTAATTCGGGTGGGAAACTGGCAGAACCCCCCGGGAAGTGACGGAAGCCAGAGTCATGGCAGAGGATGCTTGGATGCTCCATGGAATTCAGCCCCAGTAACTTTTTATGTAAATACTCATCATTTCATGTGTCCCACATCGTTAGCTTTTAATTATCACTGATTAGTTGAAAGGCTCTTCACTAGATTGTTCATATTGAGCGGCAGTTTTCCGATTGGACCCTCACCCACTAGGCACGTATCAGAAATTTGGACACACATAGTACATGATTTTCTGACCAGTGGTTGGAAAGCCATTTGGAGTGTGTGTGTGAACTTTTGATATGCACTCTCTGAGAATGAATGAAGCTCTCCGTCAGTAAAATTAAACTGGAAAATCACCTCTTTTAACTTCTGGTGAGCAAAAGTTTGTTTTAGTTCAACACAACATGTTACATTTATATAATACCCTCAACATAATAAACTACCCCAAGGCTCTTCACAGAAGAGTGGGAAAGGTTCTAGGGGAAGTAGCTGAAGATGCTATTGAGGAGGTGGGTTATAAGGGGGTTGGGTTTCCCTGGCCTTGGTGATTGTCCCTCACCCCCACGATCAATGTCTCCCCGCAGCAATCTCGCCCCCCTTGCAATCATGCTGTATACCCCTCCACTATTTCACTATCCCGCGGCCACCATCTCACCCCCCCCCCCACCAACCACGGTCTAACCCCTGCCCCCGCAACCAGCACCTTGCCCCTCCGACCACGCTCTACCCACACCATGATCTCTCTCTTCCCCACCACCCCCCGCCCCCACCACTAGACTTACCTGCTCTTCCACTGCGGCCCTCTGCTGCAGGCTTTCCCACCCGGCTAGCCTGTCTATCAGGCGGGAAACCTGGAGAAAAAATGTAAAAGGCGTCCTGCAGTTAAAAACTGAAGGATGTTCGGGAAACCCGCACTTTCAGGTTTCCCGTCCATAACCCCTCCTCCCCGCTCGTTAAATATCGGGGCCAAAACCTTTGGTCTTTCCCATGTTTAACTGAAAGATTGGTTGTTGGATAAGCAGCCTTGGAGGGAGTGGAGAGGTTGATAAAAATGGTGGAGAGACAGGGCTGGGCATCATCATTATACTTATAGAAGCTGTGTGCGAATGATGTCGCCAAGGGGCAGCATGTAGATGAAGAGGAGGATAGGGCCGAGGAGAGGGCCAAGGATAGATCCTTGGGGGAACTTCAGAGGTGGTGATGCAGAGGTAGGGACAGAAAGCATTGCTGGAGATGCTCTGTCTATGATTGGATAGATAAGAATAGAACCAATCAAGAACAGACTCACTGACTGGACAGTTGAGGAAAGGCATTGGAGCAGGCTGGTGTGGTTGTCTGTATCAAAGTCTGCAGAGGGTAGATAGATAAATGTGATTTTGTGTAGCATAGGATCAGGCAGCAGAGTTCTGGATGAAGTGGAGTTATTGTAGAATGGAGCTCTGAAGGCCTCTGAGGTGATCAAGGTGGTTGGGTAATATAGGAATGGAGATGAACAATGTTTTACAGGTGAAAGTAGGTATCTTTAGTGATGTGCTAGAGGTGGAATTTGAAGCTCAGCTCAAGGTTGTGCAGACACTGAGGTGTGCACCATCACATTGAATTTGATCGAGCATTTACAAATATTTTGAAACAAGCTGGTTTAATAGTAGTTTATATTTACAGGGAGGCAGGGAGGGTGCGGTGGAGCGCGGGAGTGCGGAGGAAACCCGGCAAGGCCAGGTACGTGGCGGTCCAGCCGAATTTAATGGCAGGACTTCATTATAGCTTTTTTTCTTCCGTTTCTCGCCCGGCAGCTAGCCAAATTGACCGTCTGACCGGCTGCCAGACAGGGAAACCAATGGCAGGAGGCCACAGCCGGGGAGGCTTGGGGACGGCCCATGGCAATCGGGAGTGGATTGCGGGCTGCAGGTCGGGAGTTGGGAGGGTTCGGTAATCACGGCAGAGGCGAGAGATTCCGCCATCGGCAGAAGGGTGGCCAAAGGCTTCCTTGAGGGGCTGGGAGGAGAGCACTCCTGCTCCTCCTTGGCCCACTAAGAATGCTGTAAAAGGCACTTACTTTCTGGAGCCGGCAGCTCCTGCCTTTCTTTCACTGCCAGGTTTCCCGAGCCCTGGGAAACCCAGTGGGCAACAGTTTAATTTAAATCAGGCTCCCAATTGCACTGTGGGAGCCTGATTTAAATATGCTAATGAAGTGCCCCGCCTCTCCGGGATGGGACACTCGCACAGCACGCTGCTCTCCGCCGTAAAAATGGCAGCAGGCGTGCACGTGTCTGGTTGGGGTCACATTTCACGTTTTTAATCATTTAACCCCCCTCCCATAACTTCCTCCCGCCGTTCGAGGGTGGGGAGGGGTTAATATCGAGGCACCGGTCTCCCTCTCTCTCTCAATATCTTTCTCAATCTCTCTCTGTCTGATTCTCTCTCTTGAATTCTATACGACTTCAATTTCATACTGTCTCGCTTGCTTGCACAAACAATTTTAGTCATGCTCATTTACCACAGTACTGCTATGTGTCAAATGTGA
Source organism: Squalus acanthias (assembly GCA_030390025.1). Lineage (NCBI taxonomy): Eukaryota > Metazoa > Chordata > Chondrichthyes > Squaliformes > Squalidae > Squalus > Squalus acanthias. Next base: position 134,730,083 of record CM059426.1, on the reverse strand, counting down.
ACTGTATCTGTTATTCACAGATGACTAAATGGGTGTTAACCCAATCTATGCTGTTACTGCCACTCTTGTTCTACTGAAGTACAATTTTACAAGGAAAAAAATACTTTTATATCGAGGGGAGAGAGGGGCGGGTATTTGGGAGCCCGGGGCAGGGGAGGCCCAAAGTTTCCTTTTGCCACCCAGAGAAGCAATCCAGCTCCTCCTGGCCCCCAAGGAAACTGGAAAAAAATGTAAAAAACCTACCTCGCTGGGGCTTTTCTGGGCTTGGCTACTGTTCCTGGCAGGTTTGGCTTGGCGGGGAAGCCGCCACTGCTCCCCCACTCAGGCCTCAGGTTAAAATAGCGGATCGGGCCCTAATGATGTAATCAGAGCCTGATCTGCATATTTAAAGAGGAACCCGCCGGTTTAGCAATTTAAAATTGCAGTCGGCCAGATCATGGCAGGAAGGGAGTGGGTAAGTCCCCCGCTTTGTTTTAACCGCCCTCTGCCTGGTTTCCGCGAGCTGGGGGGGGTGTTAAAATCAAGACCAGGTACAGAGATTAGCAGCAAGTCCTCACAGACTTCATTAATGAAAAAAAAAACGCAATCATTTGCACTGTGTGTGTGTGAATTGGGCTGTTCATTTTTCATTAGATTTTCTTACATATTTCTTAGTCTTTATACACTCAATAATAGCATTAGTAGATTTAATAAATATTCACTATCCCTAATTATTTTAGGCTGCAGTTATACTGCCATGCTTTCATCATTGCAAAGCAGTTGTGGGTGTGTGTCAACATGAAAGTTTTGGTTTGAAATCAATTTAATGAGCTGATTCCCAGGCGGACTGAAGTGAGAAGTGTGAAACTGACCCCAGTAGGTAAGACTCACTTAGTGTAGTATAACTCCAGTCCAGTGCAAAGCTATAAAACTGGCAAAGGAAGCTCGGTGCATGGCTCCAAACATGCTATAGCAGAACTTCATTGTTGCAAAGCTCAGTGCAAGATACAGTCAGCAGTATAACTCGGATTTTGTTGACTGAGCATCTTACTCCACAGATATCGTCCACAGAGCAGTATCTGTAGTATAAATGCACCCAGAGCAACCTGGTATAATAGGAGCACACACTGCTGGTTTACTTCATCTAAATATATTCCCTGCATCAATAGAATCATTTTACAAATCTATATTTTCAAACTAATATCAACACTGAAGACCCGATTTTAAGCTATCCAGCCCGAGGAGAAAGGGCTGGGTTTGGGTTGGATGCCCGATTTACATCCCGCTCGATTTTACGCTCCATTGAAGTCAATGCGATGTAAAATCGGGTGGGGTGTAAATCGGGTGTCTGACCCGAACACTCCTCATTCTGGCTGAGCGTGTTAGGCTATAATCAGAGGTAAGGTACTGTAATATACCAGCGCATTGTCTTAGCAAAGGTGGCCAGGAATTTCCTTGCAGCTACTCCCAGGGTTGCTGTCATAACTTCGTTGGATGTGCGGCAGCAACCCCATTAACGTGCAGAAATGAGGTCTTCGCTGCATTCCTGGTGATGTGATGGCGGTGGAACGGGAACAGCTCCAAGGAAATTCCTAGCCCATGCGTGAAAGTAACATAGGTTGTTTTTGTACTAGTGTTTCACAATTTTGAAATCCGAAGCACCAGAGATAAAAAATATACGGTCATAAAAAGTTTGCAATCAGAAAAGGACATTTGGCTCATTAATCCCTTCCCTTCCATAGGCCATGTGGATTCTATTGAGCTCACTCAGGGTTATATTTTGCTTTTGATGTTTATGGTAATGAAAAAGTAGATGTGACTAAACTGGTGAGCAAAAACAGTAAAGATTTTGTCTTTTGCTATTACTGCAAGTCTCTGTTTCACTCACAGCCTGAACTGTGGATGAGGAATGTAACAAGAAAACAAACAACTACCTGTTTGTTAAGAGCTTATTAATTGTGTCGGCCCTTTTAAAGTCTTATGTTAGCAAACACAGAATTTCCCCCCCAAAAAAAACGGGTGGGTTTGGAGCGTGGGGGCAGTTAAAGTGTTAAAAATAGGATTTCCGACCTGATCCCGCCTCCAACTCGCCCACTTCCGGTATTACCGGAGGCGGGACGGGAACGGGGGCGGGGGGCAGGTGACCAACCCGCTGCCAGGGGGCGTTACCTCAATTTAAATATTGTAATGAGGCTGGCAGCCTCTTTTTTTCTCCTCCATTTTGTGTTTAACTGCCTTCAATTCGTGAAACCCGGCAGTTAAACAGAGGCGGGGACTGCTGCATCCAGGAGATAAGTGGCTTTATACCTACCTCCTGGATCCAGGGTCCCGACCATACCCACCCCCCCCCCCCCCCATGATCGGAGACCCCCTCACGAGGTGAACAAGGCTCACTAAGGCACAATTTGCAATGAAAATGAGACCTGTTCCCAGAATGTGGCTGGTGAGCTCGAGACATGTACCAGTCTCTCAGTGCCCATTGCAAGGGAAGGCTGCAAAGAAATTTTTGATCTGTCCTTCCACAAGGGCCGCCCAGCTTACCTGAAGCTGCACAGTTGGCCCTTAAACAGCTGATTTTGCTCGAGCACCCTCTTTCTTCCACCCTCCCACACCCCCATCCCACCCTATCCCCAGGATAAGGTCCTGTTGCCTTAAATGTAACAGCAGCTGCGGGTGCTGGAAATCTCACCCTTATGAGCTAGCACGTCATGAACAATGTGCTGGAAGCAACATGTAAGTACTCAAATGAGCTGACTTTACTTTGTTGTGGAAGGTCAGCTTACTTGGGTGCATCACACACAGTGCCTGATGAGCAGTGGGCCTGGGGCTATTGCACTATCTGCCTCTAGTCATTGAGTCAGTTGAGAAGGGCTGCCACTGGAAGTTGAGTTGGGTCAGTAGGGCTGACATTGGGACTGAGGTCCAGTGTGCGTTTGCAAAATCTTTCTTGGGCCACTTATTTACATTTTACTCATACATCAGCTAGATTAAAGACAGTGATCTAGAGTTTCTGCTAATTCGCCTGAAATCGGCCAAATCAGCATAAAAGATTGTAGAATTTTAAGTGCAAGTTACGTCGAGCGTAAATCAGGTTTCCACGATCTTTGACGCTGGTTTAAATAACCTCTTGCTGGAAGCCAGCCCCGCCCACAAAACTGGCCACGTCCCCAGATTGAAATAATGAACATGCCGAGTTTCTGCTAATTGTACCCGTTTGCGACAGTTCAAGGAGGCTCTTCAAATTAAGCTCGTGTTTGTTTTAGGCGCAAGGGCAGTAGTAGGCACATTTTATTTAATTTACTAAGAAATTGACTAGTGTACCCCAATGAAACTAGCAAATGGTTCTGTACAGTTTTTTAAAGTCATTTTCAGTGATTTAAAACCAGATCACTCACAGGTGGAGGACTAGACACACTTATTAAATATGTTTATTTTTTGTGATTAAACCCATTTTCAGCTGTATTAATAAACCTGCACCAGGTTACCACGCTTAAATACATCAAAGATTTTTTTTTAATGGAAGGGGAAAAAAACAATGATGTTCTGAAGCGCTGCCCGATTGCACTGGTTCATGGAAGATCTTACATGTGTCATTATGCAAATGAGTTTGGGCGGAAACTTAAACCATAACTTCACTTCGGAAAACCAGTGAAATTTCAAGTGCCATTTGTGCCCAGATTGCAAATTGTGCCCTAAGTGGAAACTCCACCCCAAATTCTTTAGGTTTTTCTCTGGTTACGTGCCAGTTGAGGTATTTGCAAAGTATGAAAACAGAATTATTTCTGTTGAGTCACTGTATTTCTGTCATTGCCTCGATGAAGTTTGTGCTTCATGAATTTGATGAGAGGTAATTTATGTGAGCTGCCATCTGCCATTTGAATTAAGGGTGTTAAAATATCTAAAAGAGGAAAATATGCTCCTTAATCTCCCGAGGGAGGCAGCAAACCAGAGTAAAAGCTTTATCAAGTTTCTTGCTCGTCTCCAAGAGTGAGCAAATTTGACAACACTGATCCAGACTTCAAACCAAAGCAACAATTCTGATTTCGCTAAATTTTAAAGGTCACTTACCAGGTTCCCAGCTTAACAGGATCCACCATGTTCCAAAAAGTATTTGATCATCTATGTCTATATATTTCCTGGTGACTTTCAATCTAACTTTTTCTTCAAGGAATTAATCAACAGCACCAACAACTTTCATTGAGTTTTTTTCCACATAGCACTGCTCTGTGTTTTTATTTCCTAATCTCTAGTCTCACTTGATGCTTACTAGTTTTGTATTCATGTCTGTATTAATACTGGTGTAACTTTGTATCCATATTAAGTATGGATAGTTCCTTAATTATTTTCCTCTGACTTGGAAATGTTTGTATGATGGACAGTTGAATGCTTCTTCTGAAAATGGTTTGTGAAAACTGACCACTTTTGTTTTAGCTCTGCAGTCTTTCTAGCTTGCTACTAACAACTTAATAACAAACACCACATTGTATCGGAATGGCAATAACTCGCTCTGAATCTGCCAGACTGTTTTAAAATCAGTTACTGAAGAAAAAGAAGAGAACATTTGAAGTTAAGAAAGCAGCTTCCTAAAGCAACACGTGGGGGTTGTTTTTAAACCCCAGTGGGTTTTGCATGGGTGTGGGGGTGGGGCGAGGGCAAAATAGACTCACAAGTCTAAATATGAGGCCTGAGGTATTTTAATTCCCAGGCCTCATCTGCGTGCCGCCGGTGAACTGCCTGCCCAAAACGGGCGGAAAGCAGCAGCTGACCTGTGGGCAGGAGTGGACGTTCATGTTGCTGAAGGCTGCTGGGCAACACCAAAGGAAGGCTTGTTGGCAAGCAGGTAAGTCGCACCTGGCCCCACGAAGGAACGAGTTCCACTTACCTTGGAGGCCTCTTCGTCCTCCCAACAGCTACCGACCTGTCTTCACCTGACAGGAAAGCCAAGGTGGCTTCATGCTCAGGCTGGATTACAATGCAATTGGGGTCAAACTAACGTAATAGGACCCAATTGGCTCCCGCCTCCTTCTGGCTGTGACCAGTTAAAATGGTGGCCAACGAGATTCCAGTGGAAATGGGTGAGGGGGGGCTGAATGCTCCATTTCACAGGCCTCCCTCACCTTGTTGCCTCCATGTGGGGTGAGTTAAAATTCCCTGCGTGCTTTCAGCTAAATACTCTAAGCTGGTAAAATACAGATCCTATAGTGTTTTTGCTTGGCCGTATACTGCTTTGCATGACTGTATCATCCAAAAATTAATTTTAAAATTTAACATGAATATGTTCAGCACCAGGAACACTATTCAGTTCTGCAAACTGATTATTTAAGAAAACACACCACCCTTGCAAAACTAGAGGTGGCTGGTAATCTAGCCAGCAATTGGCAAAGCTTTAAAAGAATGTGGGACAATTTCAAGATTGCATTACATGTCATTAAGCAGTCAAAAGATGTCAGAACTACTACACTAATTACCTGTATGGGCAGAGAAGCATTGAAAATATTTGATGGTCTTTCGGTTGACACACTTGAAGAGAAGATTGATATAGAGGTTATTTTTAGCAAGTCAAAACAATTTTGTGCCCAAAAAGCTAATGAAGCCTATATGAAATTTTGAAAGCTCTCAAAGTAGACTGTAAATACCACAGAAAACATCATGCCAGAGAAACCTGCCCAGCCTGGGGTCAGATGTGTAATGCACATGGAAAACTCAACCATTTCTCAGTTGCATGCCTAAAGTTCAGAATCGGAACAAAGTAAACAGCAGCTACATACTGCAAATAAAGCTAATTGTCACTCAGATGAAGATAATATTCTCTCTTCAAGAAGAAGACCAATATGCCAACAAATTAATGTCAATCTGCTCATAAACAGGAAGATTTTATCCAGATTGTGATCCAGACTGTGATGCTACTGTCAACATGCTGCCTGAAAATTAATACCTGATCATCCAAGTAGGCGTCAGCTTCAGGGTTCTAACACTTTACAACTTATGTTTAACAAAACAGAAGTCAAGCAATTGGGGAAAAGAAGTGTCAGTGTTAGTACAAGTACAACACTGACTTTCAAATAGTTTAAAATTACGTTCAAGGGGTTAGAGTCATTCAATATATGCAACTTGTGACAGTAAATCACAAGAATGATGACGGAAGGTACATCAAATGTCACAAAACAAGATGTAATAACCAACTACTATGATGTCTTCAAAGGAATGGAAAAGTTAGATGGCATTCTGCACCTTCAAATTTATTATAAGGTCCCACCTTTACAGTTACCAGCCAGAAAGGTACCTCTAAATGTAATAGAACTTGTCAAGGAGCACATTAATGAGCTTGTTAATAAAAAAAGTTCTGGCAATGGTCAGTGTCCCATCCCTCTCTTCAATGGTAAATAATAAACTGTGCGAGTGCATTAATCAGAAGCAACTCAATAAAATCTTTAAATGTAATCACTACCCACTTCTAATCATGAATAACATTCTACCTGAATTAGTGAAAGTAAAATTGCTTGTGGTTTGGATGCAAAAAAGCATTTTGGCATGTTTTATTAGGTGAAGAATCAAGTTTCCTGACTACTTTTTTTTTAACATCATTGGGAATATACAGATAGTTGTGACTGCCTTTCAGAATTTCTCCAGCTCCTGAGGAATTTCACACAAGACTTCCTGAGGCACCTGAAAATGTGGAAGGAGTCGTACTTGTGGGAAGTGGCATTTTGGTCTACTGTACAGATGAACAGCACCGTGATCAGAAACTGGAAGCATGTGGAAGCGATGCCAACATAAAGGTACCAAACTGAACAAGGATAAAATGAAGTTCAAGGAATGAGCAGTGAGTGACTTAAGCCGTCCGAAGATTGGCTAAAAAACCAAATCCTACTGAAGCTGAAGCAGTACTTAAAATGCCTTTTCCCAGTGACACAAAGGGTAGTCAGAGAATGCTTGGAATAACTAATTATGTGCTTAACTTGGCTTCAAAATTATCAGAGGTAACCACTTCTCTTTGTGACCTACTGAAGATTCAAATTGATTTTACATGAGACTGTCAGTATGAGAAATGTCTGGAGGATGTCAAGAAAATCATCCTTCAAACACTAGTACTAAAATACTTTGATATCAATAAGGATCTACTTCTACAGAGCAATTCATCTGAAAAAGGACGAGGAACATGTCTTGTGCAAGAAAATCAATCTGTGAATTAGGTCTCACAGTCGCAGATTTAAACAGAGATAAGCCATGTTTAGATTGAAAATAAATTCTTAGCCATTGTTCTTGGTTTAGAGAAGTTTGAACATTGCACCTTTGGAAAGAAATCCCTGTGAAAAGTAATCACATTTGAAACCATTTAAAAAAAACAGAGTTTAATTAGTGCACCCAAAAGGCATCAGAGAATGATGTTACATCTTCAAAAGTACAAATTTACTGTTGTCTACTAGGGAGGCGAGGAGGTATTCTTGCTAAAATGCTGCACAAAGCGTATCAACTGTATATGATCAGAAAAACTGGCAAAGAGGAAATCATGTTAATTGATGTATCCTCGGAAGTAGAAAAAAAAGATTAAAACCATCATATCTATGCCTATATGAGGATGGGATAACCAAGGTACTTCAGGAGACAAAGATCTGAAATGATAATTAGCAAAGGATGGCTAAGATCAAAGATCATTATGCACAGCATAATATTTCAGATGAGATTATACCAGACAATTAACCACCATTTAACTCGAGGGAATTCCAGCAACAATATGCGTTCAGTCATGTCATCAGCTCACTAAGTTATCAACTATTAGGTAGCAAGTCAGAAAATGTTGTTCAATTCTAGAAGGCAATCTTAAGAAAAATTGCAAATCCATCCCACACGCTCACCTTACTCTTCTCAATGCTCTCAGGAATGTTACAAATAGCCCAATACCCTAATAGCAGAAAGCAGTAGAGTTAGGGTGGGAAGTTTCCTGATTATTTCCCGTTGACCTGAAAATGTTTGTTTGATTGTTAGCTGCATTGTGTTTATTAAAGTGGCTGATGAATACAAACCACGTGTATTGATGCTCTGCAGTTTTTTATTTTGTTACGAACTGAACTTAATAACAAACAGTACATTATCTTTTAGTTTTTGATGATAGCTTCTCAGGATTTTAAATTCCTGCATCATGCCCCCTATTAATGTTCTTTCTTTCGACAAAAACAAGTTCATTTCTGTGAGTCTCTCTTCATAGCACATGCTCTTATATCCCAGAATCATCTTTATTAGTCTTCTCTGAATTCTCTCCAATGCATTAATGGATGTTTGACAAAATAATCAATATTAATCTTGTATCTTTACCAGCTTTAACAGAGATAAACAGACACATTGGAGTTTTCATTAACTTAATGCAAAAGACACAGTCAAAACTGATGAACTTCAGTCTATTTAAAAGATCTTTGAAGTAGATCTGGGGAACAGTAGCATAGTGGTGTCAATTTGCAAGTAATTCAGAGGCCTGAACTAATGATCCAGAGACATGAGTTCAAATCCCACCACGGCAGCTGGGGAATTTAAATTCAGTTAATTAAATAAATCTGGAATAAAAAGCTAGTATCAGTATCGGATTGTCGTAAAAACCCGTCTGGTTTACTAATGCCCTTTAGGGAAGGAAATCTGCCGTCCTTACCTGGTCTGGCCTGTATGTGACTCCAGACCCACAGCAATGTGGTTGACTCTTAACTGCTCTCTGAAATGGTCTAGCAAGCCACTGTAACAAACCACTACGAAACACAATAATAAGAATGAAACCAGACAGACCACCCGGCATTGACCTCGGCACTGGCACACCCAGCCCAGTCGACCCTGCAAAGTCTTCCTCACCAACATCTGGGGACTTGTGCCAAATTTGGGAGAGCTGTCCCACAGACTAATCAAGCAACAGCCTGACATAGTCATACTCACAGAATCATACTTTTCAGCCAATGTCCCAAACTCCTCCATCACCATCCCTGGGTATGTCTTGTCCCACCGGCAGGACAGACCCACCAGCAGAGGTGGCACAGTGGTATACAGTCGGGAAGGAGAGGCCATGGGAGTCCTCAACATTGACTCTGGACCCCATGAAGTCTCATGGCTTCAGGTCAAGCATGGGTAAGGAAACCTCTTGCTGATTACCACCTACTGCCCTCCCTCAGCTGATGAATCAGTAATCCTCCATGTTGAACACCACTTGGAAGATGCACTGAGAGTAGCAAGGGCACAGAATGTACTCTGGGTGGGGGACTTCAATGTACATCACCAAGAGTGGCTTGGTAGCACCACTATTGACCGAGCTGGCCAAGTCCTGAAGGACATAGCTGCCAGTCTGGGCCTGCGACAGGTGGTGAGAGAACCAACATGAGGTAAAAACCTACTTGACCTCATCCTCACCAATCTACCTGTCGCAGATGCATCTGTCCATGACAGTATCGGTAGCGGTGACTACCGCACAGTCATTGTGGAGACGAAGTCCCATCTTCATACTGAGGACATCCTCCATCGTGTTGTGTGGCACTACCACCGTGCTAAATGGGATAGATTCAAAACAGATCTAGCAGCTCAAAACTGGGCATCCATGAGGCGCTGTGGGCCATCAGCAGCAGCAGAATTGTATTCCACCTTAATCTGTAACCTCATGGCCCTGCATATCCCTCACTCTACCATTACCATCAAGTCAGGGGACCAACCCTGGTTCAATAAGGAGTGTAAAAGAGCATGCCAGGAGCAGCACCAGGCGTACCTAAAAATGAGGTGCCAAGCTGGGGAAGCTGCAACAAAGAACAAATGCATGCTAAAAAGTGGAAGCAGCATGCTATAGACGGGTTAAGCGATCCCACAATCAACGGATCAGATCACAGCTCTGCAGTCCTGCCACATCCAGTCGTGAATGGTGGTGGACCATTAAAGGACTAACGGGAGGAGGAGGCTCCATGAATATCCCCATCCTCAATGATGGTGGAGCCCAGCACGTGAGTGCAAAAGACAAGGCTGAAGCGTTTGCAACTACCTTCAGCCAGAAGTGCCGAGTGGATGATCCATCTCAGCCTACTCCTGAGGTCCCCACCATCACAGAAGCCAGTCTTCAGCCAATTTGATTCATGCCACATAATATCTAGAAACGGCTGAGCACACTGGATACAGCAAAGGCTATGGGCCCCGGCAACATCCCGGCTATCGTGCTGAAGGCTTATGCTCCAGAACTAGCCGTGCCTCTAGCCAAGCTGTTCCAGTACAGCTACAACACTGGCATTTATCCGACAATGTGGAAAACTGCTTAGGTATGTCTTGTCCACAAAAAGCTGGACAAATCCAATCGGCCAATTACCGCCCCATCAGTCTACTCTCAATCATCAGCAAAGTGATGGAAGGTGTCATCGACAGTGCTATCAAGCGGCAGTTACTCACCAATAACCTGCTCACCGATGCCCAGTTTGGGTTCCGCCAGGACCACTCGGCTCCCGACCTCATTATAGCCTTGGTTCAAACATGGACAAAGGAGCCGAATTCCAGAGGTGAGGTGAGAGTGACTGCCCTTGACATCAAGGCAGCATTTGACCAGGTGTGGCATCAAGGAACCCGAGTAAAACTAAAGTCAATGGGAATCGGGGGGGAAACTCTCCACTGGCTGGAGTCATAACTAACACAAAGGAAGATAGTTGTGGTGGTTGAAGGTCAATCATCACAGCCCCAGGATATCACTGCAGGATTTCCTCAGGGCAGTGTCCTATGTCCAACCATCTTCAGCTGCTTCATCAATGATCTTCCCTCCAACATAAGGTCAGAAATGGGGATGTTCGCTGATGACTGCAGTGTTAAGCGCCATTCACAACTCCTCAGATAATGAAGCAGTCCATGCCCGCATGCAACAAGACCTTTACAACGTTCAGGCTTGGGCTGATAAGTGGAAGGTAACATTTGTGCCACAGAAGTGCCAGGCAATGACTATCTCCAACAAGCGAGAGTCTAACCACCGCCCCTTGACATTCACTGGCATTACCATCGCCGAATCCCCCACCATCAACATCCTGGGGGTCACCGTTGAGCAGAAACTTAACTGGACCAGCCATATAAATACAGTGGCAACAAGAGCAGGTCAGAGGCTAGGTATTCTGCAGCGAGTTTCGCACCTCCTGACTCCCCAAAACCTTTCCACCATTTACAAAGCGCAAGTAAGGAGTGTGATAGAATACTCTCCACTTGCCTGGATGAGTACAGCTCCAACAACACTCAAGAAGCTCGACACCATCCAGGACAAAGCAACCCGCTTGATTGGCACCCCATCCACCGCCTTAAACATTCACTCCCTCCACCACCGGTGCACCGTGTCTGCAGTGTGTACCATCTACAAGATGCACTGCAGCAACTCGCCAAGGCTTCTTCAGCAGCACCTCTCAAACCCACAACCTCCTCCACCTAGAAGGACAAGGGCAGCAGGCACATGGAAACACCACCACCTCCAAGTTCCTCTCCAAGTCACACACCATCTTGACTTGGAAGTATATCGCCGATCCTTCATCGTCGCTGGGTCAAAATCCTGGAACTCCCTTTCTAACAGCACTGTGGGAGTACCTTCACCACACAGACTGCAGCAGTTCAAGAAGGCGGCTCACCACCACCTTCTCAAGGGCAATTAGGGATGGGCAATAAATGCTGGCCTTGCCAGCGATGCCCACATCCCAGGAACGAATAAAAAAAAGTATACAATTGTAACATCAGAGAGGTCTTTTGAGGTAATTAGATTAGCGAAGTTAAGATTAGAAATTTGCCCATGCAGCATCCATCTTTCAGGCGCTAACCAGGCTACTAAGGTCCCAACATGGCAGGCAGGAATCACGTGCACATTTCTGGCTGTAAGTGCGCCACCCACCATATTGGTGAAAGTGGTTATGCCGGTGTCAGGATCACACATCGAGAACATTTAAATGGGGGAATAATTTATTCAAATTAGGGTCCGGCATTTCTTGCACAAGCAATGTGGGGGGCTAATGGAGGGGACGGGGGTGGTGGATGGAAGGGGATGTCCCTCATACTGTCTGGTGTCTGCACCAGGGCCTCAATGGCAATATCAAAGAACATTGGTGCCCTCTAAGTAGTTGCTTCAGCCATTTCTTTGTTCAGAATTTGTTCCTTAATGTCTACAGCCAGAAGGCACATCCTCTTTGAGAGGTGCTGGCTGCGTTTAAGTGGTGTCATAGATGGCCGATATCTAGCCCCCTCCCTCCCCACCCCCCGTTTCTCTCCCCCCCTCCCCTAATAGGCATGCAACCAATAGCACTGGCTGCATGCCTGCATTATTAAAATGATTAGACAGCACGAATATTGCGTGCTGCTTGAGTCCACGTTGGCGCATGCAGTGCACACCTTGTCTGATTCCGTGCGCAATCGGATTTCTAGGTCATAATCTTTTAAATAAGGTGTCGACCCCATATTGCATCTCTTCGTGCTGATGAAGCAGATTCACCAAACATACATTAATTGAAGGGTCGCTTAACAAGCGCCTCCACTGGCCAACATTGCTCGCAACATAGTTTTCACAGTCTGCACAATAGGAGTCCTTTACTTTCTCTGTCAGTGGGCTCCGCTGAACACAGCAAAATGTTTGACAGGGGCTATGTTAAAAGAAAACAGATGGCTCTTGACCAATCTGTAGAAAGACCAATTACGTGGCAGTAAGTGACTATCTGCTGCCCTCAGTTTGAATTTCCCTGCTCGGCATCAGCAGAGAGAGGACATTTGTTTTCACTTTGAGGAAATAACTGCCAGGAAAGGAAGGAAGCAATTACAAAATAATAATGTGAAACACAAAAGCAATGAAAGTATTACTCTGTACAGTTACTTTTCCCTCTAGACAAGGAAAATTCGCTCGACACCCAATGGTCATTTTATGGAATCGCACTCCAGATTGGGAGCTTCACCTACCGGGACTGTACAACAACAACAACAACAACAACTTGAGTTTATATAGCACCTTTAACGTAGTAAAACACCCTAAGGCGCTTCACAGGAGTACTATAAAACAAAATTTGACAACGAGCCACATAAGGAGAAATTAGGGCAGATGACCAAAAGCTTGATCAAAGAGGTAGGTTTTAGGGAGCGTCTTCAAGGAGGAAACAGAGGTAGAGAGGCAGGGAGATTTAGGGAGGGAATTCCAGAACTTCGGGCCTTGGCAGCTGAATGGTTGAGCGATTACAATCAAAGATGCTCAAGAGGCCAGAATTAACATCAGGAATTTAGCCACCTGCTCCTTTTGTTTTTCCATCCATTCATTTTAATGGATAGAAAATCAGAGGGAGCATTTGCTGAATTCCAGTGTAAGCTCCTGCAGGCAAGACTTCCTGTCAGGAGAGCAATTTTGGAAAATGACCTCTGTTGTTTATTTGTTTTCCTTAGCAGTGTTTCCCAAAACTTTTGGTGCTAGACCTCAAAAATTAGTCCCAACATTTTACAAGCCCACACACCAGTAACAAAAGAGATGAAACTCACTGGGCCGAATGGCCTTTTCTCATTTCTGACTTTTCTTGCCTTCATCTGATGTTCTTTCTTCATTCTTCACCTTCTTTGACCGTGTCTGCTCGTTCTACATAACAAGTGACTGCACTTCAAAAATAATTCATTAGATGTGAAGCACTTTAGACATGCACAGAACATGATAAGGTGCTTTTTAAATGCAAATTCTTTATTCTATATTCAAAGATAGATTGGTTTCCATTTATTGGTAGAATGTATTTGAACCTTATTAACTAGTTAGGAATATTATTATGTAACTAAAGTAACAATACAACTGAATTTAACAAAACCAATTTAGTTACATTCTATAATTTTATTGTCCAATAGGTGTTCAGCATATTTTTAGCCATCATAAATTCTGATTATAGTTTCTATTCAACAATTTCTGTACATTATTGATTCATCTTTCTGTTAAGTCTCATTCCATTTTACCTCGTTAGGGTTTATTTCTGACTGATTAATTTAATCTGTATCTCACTTCTTGTCAATTATTCACTGTCTGCTGTTATTGTCTCTCTGACTCCAGCTAGTCTCACAGTTCCCTCTTCTGTTCATTAATGTGCGGTTTCCTTCTTTCCACGGGTTTCCACAGTTTTCTCCTGCTCTCTTTGTAAGCTGTCACCATCACTGCACATGCATGAGTCAGTGTTACTGACTATCCTGCTTCCACTCCCTCAGTCTGTTTTTATGGTGTCCAGAATGAAGGAACTCAGAAATATTACAGCATTTACCTTTTTTAATTTTTCCCATTTACACTCTCTTTCCTGCTCACCTCACGAGTAGATGACCTGGTGCATCGGCCTGTCCCATCCGGATATGGTGCAGCCTATGTTCACCGTCAAACCACTTTTCCCTCCCCATCCCACTACCTTCAACACATAATCTCCAGGGAGAGGTAAAACTCAGAGAAAAAAACTTTAGACCAATTTAGAATAAAACACTGGGAAATTCCACTCCAGCCCCTGAAGTCAATCGAGAAGCCCCAAAGGACTGTAGTAATGGATACCACTAATCGCAACTAACCCATCTACCTTCTATAACTTGGATGTCTTTCGCTCGCAGGAACACATCCAGCTCTGTTTTGAAGGCCTGTAACAAATCTGCCTCTTCTGGCAATCTGTTGCAGAGATGAATGACTCTCTGAAAAAAGGTAGTACTTTCTGGCATCTAACATAACTATGCTTTCAAGATTAGTATAGATGCCCCTTCGTCCTTCTCTTCCCTATCTAGGTCAAATAACCTATATGAATAGAATCTATTTGTTTCATCATTTTAAAGACCTCAATCATATCCCCTGAAGTTTACAGTCTCCAGTGGAAAAAGTCCCAGTTCCCTGAGCCTATCCTAATAACTAAGAGCCCAAAGACTGAAGCTGAGAATTTCCACAGAGCTACTCCCGTTCTGCCGCTGTAACTTTGGCGCATGTAAATGAGTTTTCCTTCGTACATCCGGCGAAGTTACAATGGTGGAGCGGGAGCCGAATTTAACGGCAGGGCCTGATTTGCATGGGAAGCCTCTGTTTCCCACCCACAGCCAGCCAGCCAGATTGAGAGGCTAGCTGGTTCTGAGTGGGTAGGCCTGCAGCATTAGGCCGCAGAGAGGAGGGAGGGATTGTGTGGATGCTGGGCGACAGTCAGAGGAGCACAGGGAGGACGGGGGGAGGTCCGAAGGGAATCAGGGCTGGGGGGGTGGCTGGAGGAGCACAGGGGCGGCGGGTCAGTGAAGGATCGAGAGCAGCACGGTGGAGTGGGGGTTGTGGGGGAGACTGAAGGAATCGGGGGCTGGTTGCAGCAATGGGGGGGGGGGATATCAGCAAAGACTGGTGGCCGGAGGAGCTGGGAGGGGTTGGTACCAGAGGAGCATGCTGGGAGAGAGGCCTCGTGGGGAATTGCAGACTTGTGGGAGGGGATCGGAGGGCTGGCGGGGGGGGGGGGGAATCCGGAGGCCTCGTGGGGTTGGGTTAGGCAGGGACACTGGATTCAGGAGGTAAGTGTAAAGGCACTTATCTCCTGGATCCAGCAGTGCTCACCTTGCATTAGCTGGCAGGCTTCACGAGGCCTGCAAAACCCGACTAGCTAAAGTTAAATTCAAAATGGAGGTTAAAGCAGAGGCTTCCAGCCTCATTATAATATTTAAATAGACGATCTGCCTCCAGGCAGCGGATTGGCTTCCCGCCCCGTCCAGCCTCTGTTAAAACTGGAAGTGGGTGGGTTGGAGGCGGCTTCAGGTCGGGATTCAGATTTTTAACACTTTAACTACTCCACGTTCCCAACCTACCTGGTTTTTAGGTTAAAATTCCCCCTGAAGCTTTGTCAGAGCCTTGATATCCCCCATCATGTGAGGGGACTACAACAGGGCACTGACTCTTGTTTGGTTTTGTTCCATAGCTCTGATAAACCTCTAGTGCCTCATCCAGGGGGCTATTCTTTATGTGTGAGCCTAGAGAGTGAAGGGTGCCAGGACACTCACTTGTGGAAGCCATCACAACCAGCCTGGATCCTCTCCTTACACAACACTGACTCACACACACAACCAGCCTGGATCCTCTCCTTACACAACACTGACTCACACACACAACCAGCCTGGCTCCTCTCCTTACACAACACTGACTCACACACACAACCAGCCTGGCTCCTCTCCTTACACAACACTGACTCACACACACAACCAGCCTGGATCCTCTCCTTACACAACACTGACTCACACACACAACCAGCCTGGATCCTCTCCTTACACAACACTGACTCACACACACATCTTCCAACAAGCATGATTGGGTAGTAATCAGGAGTGGAAACCATGGCTGAGGCCAATTGTAACAATAACATTCGCTGAGTTCAGCTAATTCAGCACAGACTAGGAATGCAACCAGGACATTCCTGACCTGTATGGCTCAGTACCACACTCGACAGTGCGTTTACCCACTGAATTACTGGAGGAGCTCTTAAATTACTATTCTTAGAAGTACTGTTGAAATTTTCCCCTGTAATGAGTTTAAGCTTTCTGGCTAATCAGGGAAAGGATTATTGTGAACATATCCCTATCTAATTTACATTTTTAATTTGAACTATCAGCCTTTGTTAAAGCTGCCAATTGCAGGTAACTGAAAGGAATTTTTCCTCGCACATTTTGGCTGGCAGCCCATCATATATTTTGAAACGAGTATTAAGGTTGTAAGCTGAATTAATATTCTTTCAATAAAAACGTGACAAAGGTTTGAATAGTGACTCAATCAATCCATCTTTCCACAAGTATTGAAAGATCTAAATAGAAATATATTGGGGCAAATGTTCGTCTTCACAGTCTGGGTGGTAATCTATCGGAGCGGATTGCCCGCCCTTCATAGAATCCTCTGATCTTCATTCTATTGATTTCAATGGAACAAAAATTGGACGGGTTCGACAACAGGTGGGAGATCCGCTCCAGCAGATTCTGGCCCGGGTGGTGAAGATGAAACTACTCCATATTCGTTTAAAAGACTCCACTTCTGAACCCTAAAGTTGCATGCCACAGTTGCAACAAATAATTTAATTACAGCATTAAGAGGGTTAATGTTTGAAATAGGAGAGCATTTAAGAAGCTAAGGACTGGAAAAGGCTTTCCTCTGTTGTCTGTGATACTAGAAAATAGATAGCGCTTTCTGGGTATTGTATCTATTATCACAGAGGACTTTGGAGCATCAGATATGCCATTCACTGTGTAACAACTGAGCAAATTGAATGACAGCAGAACATGAGAATAGTCATCTAAGTAATGTCTGAAAAATACTTTTCACTGATAGTTTAACATCTGTAGTTTTTGTGAGACAGTCAGCATAAAATGTATTCTGATGTTTCTTTAACTTTGTAATTTCAGTACCTGGCAAAGAAGATAAATAGATTAGCTTTATCTGATACCAATGCTACCACTCTGCTGAATACTTTTGTATGTAATAACTAAACCATATTGCTCCTTGTGGCTTCATCTATTAATAGAGCAGCTTCTGTTACTGTCTGCATCTCTGAATAGTATTGTCTACAGTGCCAAAGCATTGTACAAGGCTGATATTGATCTCTTACCGCAGCTTCAGACAAGAATTACACCATTGTTAATTGCTATGTAAAACAACCACTGTACACCTCTTATTACACAAGCCATGTTTTGTAAGAGCATGGGTCCTATCTTAAGGCAGTGCAGAATGTAAACTTTGCTTTTCTGAAAAAGTGAAATGAGGACAGCCCAGTCTAGATTTGTATAGGTAAGCATGAATTATGAGAATTGGTAAATGATTAAAGATGCTAGTTTTCTTCAGCCATCACTGGAGTGCTAGTATTGCCCGATATTGGAATCTGCTGGCCATATGTGTGATGCACTTCTGTGGTTAGTGGGGTGTCCTAGGGCGATGGATCATCTTGCTTAATTGTACAGAATGTTGAGAGAAGTCAAGGGGAAGGAGACACTTTGGGGGTAATTTTAACCCCAAAAATGGGTGAGTTGGGGTCGGATCAGATGTAAAAAAAATTTAAATCTGAAACCTGACCCCAACCCACCCACATCTGGGTTTAACGGAGGTGGGACAAGGGACAGGTATTTAAATATTATAATGAGGCTGGGAGCCTCACATTTAACTTCCCTTACAGGTTTAACCCTGGCCAGCTGGGTTTCCCAGGCTTCAGGAAACCCTTCAGCTCAAGGGAGGCGAGGACAGCTTTGGGGAAAAGGAAAGTGCCTTTACAGCACTGCTAGTGAGCCAGGAGGAGCAGGAGTGCTGCCCCCAGCCCCCAAACTTACCTGCTTCCCTGGCATCGCAAACCAACCCCCCCCCATCAAACCACCTCCCATCCAAAGACACCCCCAGGGTCAGGGTCTGGGCCCCCCCACTCCCCGACCCGCCACACTCCCAGTAGTAGCTGCAGGCTCCCTACCTGTGGCCTGCTTCGGCCTGCTCCCCGCCCGACTGGGAGACAAGCCTGCCAATCAGGCTGACTTCTGGGTGGGGATCCCACTTAAAAAAAAGACGCTTGCTGTGGAGTTAAAACTCCACAGTATGCAGGGAAACCCGTCCCATTCGAAAAACCTGCCCTTGTCAATATCGGGGCCTTTATCTTACTGGAAGTTTGAGTAAAGTATTTAAGACTGAATCTATGGTCACCACTGTTTCTTGTGAAGGAAAGTCAGCTTGGACCAGTTTGTGTCCCTTAAATTAACTGGCCATAGAGTAGCATTGGCAAAGCAAAACAGCAAGCTGCTTGCTGTCTGTTCCCCAGACAGGGAAAGTTGTGTGGTACCATAAGATCGAAAAGGAGAGAACTCATAATGCACTTATACTGCACTCAGATAATAGGAGCATCAACTAATTTGAGCTGCATTCTATTTAAGTGCATACTATAACTTTCCTTAATGGAAAAACCCTTTTTATCAGGGCATCCTAACAATAGATTTTAATGGTATCAGAAAAAAATCTAAAATACAAAGAATTTTTATGGTGTTGCTTATAGTATAATTGAGTAGAAGTTAGAAAACAATCCTCTCAATTATCAAATGCATCCCCACTCTGAGCAGCTTTCAGTAAAACATTGCCATGATAAAGCTTTTAATCCACTCATATACAGGAAATAGATTTTAATTGCGACTCAGCAATGTGCGTGTATTTCGTGATAACAATATGCTCTTCCGCAAAGCACACTTAGGCCTCAAGCTTTTATGTTCTGTGAAGAACTTCTTGTCCAATACTTAATTCATCGCTTCCAATTACTGGCACCGCTATCACCGACCTGCACTGTTTGCATATCTCAAAATGGGTGTCTGTAGACACTACCCAAGTTTGGAGGGGATAATTCAATAATTATACTGCTGACTATACTGTTTAAATGGATACAGTATAAAATGTTCACACACCAACTCTTATGCTCTCCTGAAATTATGGTAACTATTTTTGCCTTTCTCACTGATCCACTGATCAAAGTCAGGCAGTTTGATTAGTTTCATAAATTCAGAACCAAATAAATAGCGATCCGTGTACAGAAGTGATTTCAAAGTGGCGCCCTCAAATAACTGCGACACATTTATCACAGGCTTATAATAAACTAGATGAGAATGGATGAAATATATACATGGATAATATGGTCTTGATGCTATTCAAGCAGGAGCACAACTTCACATTCAGAATGCCACCAAATCACAAGTGAACAAACTAAATTGGGTATATACAGTTCAACAAACTTCATTTAAAGCACACCTGCTAAGAAGTCAAAAAAGTTAAAATAAATAATCAGTTACACATTACAAAGGATATAATTGTATGGAACTTTACACCATAGCAGTCCTACGTGTCCCGCCGAAGAACACTGCAATCCGAGTCCAGACTGTCTTGCTCTGGCAGTATGGCCGCCAAACCACATCCACCTTTCTTAGCGCATCCCAGACTCGCTGTAACACAACACTACTTAGAGGGAATTAAGTAGCCATGGTAATTGCACCTTAACGATGTCCGAACTGCTGAAGGAATAGCTGATTCTGCCTGAAATGCTGGTGCACTTAATATGTTATAAGCAGTGCCTTTGTATTTGACTTCTATGGTAGTGGAAAATTGTTAGTGTTAATTGCTTAGTATAGACGGTTGGCAACCATAACCCAGGGCAGTATAAGTTGTGGGGGACTCGATCTCCCAGTCCTGAGACCTGAAACGTCAACTGACTCCTGTTTTTCCACAGAAAAGGCAAAGGAATGGAGTGTGGTAATTCATTGTTAATTAAATGTATCCAGTCAGTGTGCTGTTGTTAACAACAAAACTAATTAAGTATGGGGATGTATCTCAAAGGTATTTAATTATAAACTGAAATGGATTATTTTAACTCTGTATGATGTATTAGAAAGGTAACATTTCTAAAACTGCACAATCAAGAGTGTCTCAGCTTCAAGACAGCATTGACAGTATTGGAGAAGGTTCAGCAATGATTGACACTCAAATTGCAAGTTATGAAGATAGTCTGACAGAATTTTCATGGCACTGTCACCCACATAAGTAAGCAACTTGATCCTCCCTTCCCCCCCCAATCCTTGCCCATCTCCCTTGTCTCTGTTGCCCTCTATCCACCTCCCCGTCCACGTTCCTGCACCCCTTTTAATTCCCTTCTCCCATTCTCCTCCTCTCTTCTCGTTCCTCCTCCTCCACATCCGCATGTCCCCTCCTTTTCCCCTCTTCATCCCATTCCACAGCCAATTTTACTGACCCCCATATGCTCCTCCCCCATTTTCCCCTCCTTTCCACGTCTCCCCTCTCCCCCTCTCCTCTCACATGGAATTTCCAGGTGAATGTACTTTTGGAACAATACTTTTTTACTGTAACCATTACCATGAATGGCAATAGATTGCCACAAACCATAATGTGAGAAGTAATTGTATGTCACAACTGAACTAATTGTAGTTTTGGACACCGAACCTAAAGGCTGTGGATGCTGGGTCAAAGACTAGGATTGATAGATTTTTGTTAAGTATGGATATCAAGGGATATAGAGCAATGGCAGGTAACTGGAATTGAGGTACAGATCAGCCATAATTATGTAGAATTACATAGAATTTACAGCACAGAAACAAGGCATTTGTCCCAACTGGTCTATGCCAGTGTTTATGCTGCACATGAGCCTCCTTCCAGTCCACTTCATCCAACACTTAAGTGTATCTACATTATTCACCTCAACTTGGTAGCAAGTTCCACATTCTAACCACTTGGAATTGTCAGTTTTTTGGGGTTGTATCGGCTTTCTTGAAATTTGCGGGCCAGCCTTTGCTGGCTTTCTAGATTGGAATGTATGGTGTTGTGTATATCTAGTGAAATAAAACAGCATGATTCAACCAACACCAAATTAATTCTGCCGACAAGTGTAGAGCACAAAACCTGATTCCAAACTCGCACAAAACTGATTGGCGGAATAGGCTCGAGGGGCTGAATAGCCTACTTCTATTCCTATCTTCCTAAGATGACATGCATGCAGAGGGAAACTCGGCCCGGATTTTTTCGGGGGGTCAGGGGGCGCGTTTGGTTGCGGGTCAGCTGGGAAAATGTTTTTTTTTGACAGCGGGTAGGGAGGCAATTTAGATCATTAGCTGGATTGTTAAGAGGCAATTAAGTATTATTTTAAGCTTACCTTTAGATTTTTAGAATTCGCCAACGGCTTCCCTGCTGCTCGGGCATCTCATCAAGTAAGGAGGTCGGGTGTTGTGTCAGCATGGGATGATTTCTAAACTTGACAGCTGTAAATGGTCTATAAAAGCTCCCATTTCATAGGTCTTCACTTTGCAATGTTAGAAGCTGTTACTTACTGCATGTGGAAGACAGATTGAGCTTTATGCTGCTTGCAAGTGTTTGGAGCAAACTCACTATCCAGTGCCACCTCATTGGAACAACCTCTCTCACCATTGACAGATCGCCTCTGTCATCTCAACATCAGCTGCCATCTATTCCACCAGCATCGATGCCCTTGAAAAAATCTCACCTTGGTCCTCAGAATCCCACCACGATCAGCCCCAACACCAGCAGCACCAGGCACACCAACAGCACCATCAACAACACCAACCTTCTCCGCAATCAACTGATGCTGCACAGACAGAGGGCATCAGCACCTGACCACATTGCTGCCCAGGATGCCAGGGATGGCTTTACCATGGCCAGATTTACTTCACTTAACACTGTACATCCTGGCTGCCACATGATGTGACAGGGAAGCACCACCCCACACCAACACCATAAAGCATCCCTACAATGTCCAAGCCATTCTTTTCACGCTCATTGCCATTGCAGGGGGTACCGTTATGTCTCACCATTCACTGCAACTCACTAAGCCACTTCCAAAGGTGCACACAAATCTGTCCAAGAACGCAAAATGTTTAAAATAAAGATTTCAATGTTTGACAGCACATTAACAGAAACTTCACATGAACATTGGCTAAAACACCCAAGTGCCTACCCTTGTGTGTTGTTAGTTGGTATGATTGAACAAGGATGAGGGTGAGTGTGCGGGGTGGCTAGGGAGATGGGGAAGCGATAATGTAGATAGAGAAGGATGGGTGGAGATGCAAGGTAAGTTGGTGCGAGTAAGGATGTGCAGAGTAGAGTAGGGAAGGCAGAGTGATGGGGATGTGATGGGTGGCACAGCAGGATGAGGTTGAGTGTGGCTTTGCAGTAACGTTTCGTGATCTACTGAGATCATTGAAAGGTTTGTGCCACTGCAGCCTGGTCGTCCTGACGACATCCCTGCTTGTGTCCTCCTGTGCAATGTGCAACCAGGCTGCGTGATCTCCTGTGGAAGTGTCATCCGCCCATGGGAAGGGAAGAGAACCTCCCTGTGTGTTGTGACTCCCTCCATAAGCATATGGAGGGAGTCATGGGAGAGTCTGGGTGCAGCCGTGCACCTCTGTGCAGTACTTGTTAGTGTTTGCAGCACCACAATGCTGTAGAACACTGACAGCAGAACTGTCAAACTAAATTTGGGCATGGTCCCTTTAAGGGAACTGGCTGATGTCACGTCATCAAGTGATGTCATCAGACCCATTTCCTTCAATTGGCCGGGAAATGCGCTGGGCGGGCTTAACAAGCCCAATCAGCGTAAAATTCTTTTCAAAGAGCGGGCTGGAGCCAGCAGCAGGGTCGCATCACGCCACCGACCCCGGCCGCCCCGGACCCAGCTCGGTAGGCGAAATCGCGGCCTCAATGGCACCATGGATAAGTGAAGGAACACTATTGTTTCTGTTAGTTTGCTAATTTTACTTTGCAAGAAACATACCAAACACTGCAAGCCTGAAATGAAATTCATGGGATTTGTGAATTAATTCTTGCATTCCCAGTTTACACTACTCTGTATTATAGCTTCAATTTCTTGCTCTACTCTATCAGTTAGGTGATCAGTATTTGGCATTTGCTTCAGTCACAAAGCTGCTGAACAAGCTCACAGTAGAGTAATACATGCATCCAGTACCTTTAATTGAGCTGTTGAAGAATGCAATATTTTACATAAAAGTGAAATCTCATATTGAAACCAAGAGAGGTAGAAATAAATTAAAATTTTCTTGCATGTTTTCATAGTTAAGATAATATTTCTGAACTCATCGATCATCCAAATGCTTTATGACTCACTCTCAAATAGCCAGAGGTAACATGTGTGTCGACTGTAAGGGCAGATTGATGAAACCATGCTCCCAGTGTAGAGCTATATGCTTCAGGAGCACGTATCGGGAATTTGGATGGGAAAATCTGTGGGGCCCGCTGACCTCCACAGCCAAATTCACAATATTGGCTCCTTGTTGTCGCAGAGCCAGAAGCATGATTTTGTAAATTTACCCCTCACAGGCAAACATGAGTTATTACTCTGCAATCAGGCCTACAAAATATCAAAGTGAATGATAAATGAAAGGAGGGAGTAAAGTGTCAAAAGTACGGTGAGCACTGCTGAAAACTGAACCAATAATTATTCAGAAGAAAGCCCCAAGCCAGCAGCAGAGTCATGGTTGGGAAAGGTTGGTGGGGCGGGTAAATACCCCACTAATGCTCCTCCCCCACCACCCTTCCGAACTTCCCCTCGGGCTGATGTGAAGTAAGCAGCCTGACATTGATCTGATCAGGGCGAGCTGCCTGTAGAGGCACGGCAAGTGCTGGCAGCATCTCTATTTAATGAGGCCTAAGGCCCAATATTCAGGCTGGCCTCAGGCCTCCCTGTTAGATGCACTTCCAGTCAAGTTCAGGCCAGAAAATAAGCCTAAAAGAATTTCGCCCCTATAGAAAGAAAGAAAGAAAGACAGAAAGACTTGCATTTATATAGCACCTTTCACAACCACCGGATGTTCCAAAGTGCTTTACAGCCAATGAAGTACTTTTTTGAAGTGTAGTCACTGTTGTAATATGGCAAAAGCTGCAGCCAATTTGTGCACAGCAAGCTCCCAAAACAGCAATGTGATAATGACCAGATAATCTGTTTTTGTTATGTTAATTGAGGGATAAATATTGGCAGAACACCAGAGATAACTCCCCTGCTCTTCTTCGAAATAGTGCCATGGGATCTTTTACTTCCTATGCATTTTATTGCAAGAAAGCAAAGCCAGCAAACAAAAAAATCCTTTATACACATTACTAGAAAAGTGAAAAAAGAATGTAATTTCTGTTACAAATGAACTGTTCTATGGATAACCTATTGCACTATGTAGCTTTAACATTATAATCAAATAATAAGGGAAATGTCTGGAGTTGTAAAGCTTAGAAAAACTGAATTTTTTGAAGCTGGATTGCCATCATTTTTAAATTATACCTTAAGTTTGGCAAGCAGACTTTGCAATTACTCCTTCATGTTGAAAAGCTTCTGAAATACTGACATTTTATAATAGAAATATTAAACATCAAATGTACATGGCTTATAATTTGCAGTTTCCGTCTGTAGGACTGGACAGTACTAAGAACTGCTGACGTGTTACCATTTTTAAATGGAAATTGTATAACCTTGCGGCTTTTAATTTGTGACCCTTATGTGCTGAATTATTTAATGTAGTAGCGTGTCAGTATTTCCAATTTCTTAGAGTCTGGTGAAAATGAGCGCATGTAACCTACTAAAGTAAAACCAAATTAATCTTCTAATATTAAATCATTCTGTGTCTAGCTACCTAGTGATAAGAAAAAATAGAGATCTGTATCATGCCAGAAATAATTGTCTACTTTGCTTTATTTTATCCCCGAATACCTAAACTACATTTTAAATTCCTAAAGTCATCTTTCTGTAAATATTATTTAATTACATCAGTTACCCAGAACAGCTTTATCAAATTTTCTACAAAGTTGAGAAACAATAAATTTCCTATTCTCAATCTCTAAGTTTCCTTAACTTTTATACTGGAAACTCTCTCCCCCCCCCCTCCAGCTCTGCCCTTTTTATACTGAATACCTCAGAAGACCATTTGCGGTTTTAGGGTATAAATTCATCATGGATGGTAGTGCAAAACAGGCAATAGCAAATCAGCAACCCGCTTTGCACTCCACCCGGTTTTCTTTTCTGTTGAAATTCTACCCCCTTTTTTTTATACTCCATTTTTCCTTTTCCCCTCTTTTGAAGGCACTGACCCTTGATAGAATACAGTTCCATGGGTGTCAGTGGCCCGTTGGTGCCTCACACAAGTGGCCATTCTCCATTTGTGAGCTTTTAGAAGCAGCTGAACCCAGACTTGACCTCGCCTGATCCTATCCTCACCATACGTACATGCATGCTCGCTTTGCTGTGGTGGTTTACTGGATAACATTCTGGATTGGGAACCCTTGCCGATTTTTTTCCCTCTTTGTTTATCTAATGTATTGATACCAGTTCTGGATCCCACATGCCCTGGGTAAGCTTGGCTAACTCAGCACAGAAGAGGAATCAGATCTGGTTTTGTGATACACTGAGTGGTACTTTGGAAGAATATTTCCCTGATTTTTTTTTAAACTAAATCTGTGAAATGATTTAATCTCCAGAGATTCAACATGGTTTCCAGTGTGTACAGTCAGTCACTTTTATCATGTATGCAAGTTGCCTTCTTTGGACTGTGACGATTTTCTTTCTTTGTTTTGTGAAATATGAGCCAGATTCAGACGTACTAAGGATGGTGGGTAACAATTTCATAACATCTACCCATTTGTCAATATTATGAGCTGCATTTTCCTCTGCTGTACCACCCAAAACTAGGTGGTATATTGGTAGAAAGTGAAGGGAAATTGGGCCTACGGTCGCATCGCCATCCCAACCAGTGCTGCTCTAGATTCCCCTCATTCCCCACCACAGAGAAATCAGCTGCCGCCACTTCACCTCCCTGATTCTAAATAATGGTGGGGTGCAAGGCCCATGAAAAGGCCGATTTATCAGCTTCCTGCTTCTACTGCAACTGACCCCAGGGACTGCAAAGAGTGGGGTGGTAAAAGGCACTGGTGTAGCAGTGGCAAGCCTGCTCAGGATAATATTGGCAGAGAAGGGCCTAATAGTTGACTTCTCTTCCTCTCTTAAGGCCCCTTGCCTCTTGTTAGAGGTTGCTCAGCTCATGCAGAGCCTTGTTAAACTTCTCAAAATAATTTACAAATTTATTTCTTATGTTAATCCACTGAGTAGGGAATATGATCCATGTTGTTATGATGACAAAGAGATGTAGAAATATCATATCGCAAGTGCAAACATGATCCATCATTTTCAAGGTGCTTCCTGTTGTTTTCATGAAACTACAAGCATAACCTTTATCTCAACTTTCAATTATCCTTTATCTCAACTTTCAATTATTAATGAACATTTAAGGGTTACCACTGTGCAGATACATTTGATTCTTCTGAATCCACAAGTAGAGAGGAGGGGGGAAATAAACAAGACACAGAACATTCAGAAAAGTCATTTATATTTCTGGACTTCACCAAGTTTATTGAAATCCACCTGATAACCAATTCATTTGTCTTTCCTGCTCAGATAAAAGATGTTACTCTGAATCATATCAGTGTGACAATGTCTGCCGATTGCTCAGAATGCCCAGAGATTGTAAACTCTCTCGGTCTTGAAAATAAAGCTCATTTACAGCAAAAGCTATCAACCTTGCATTTCATTTTGAGTAGTATTAGTTCACTGAACAGCAGAACAGCGTTGTTGCATTGTGACAGTGTATTTGTTCCACAGCAATGATTCCGGTGCCCAGGGAAAAGGTGTTGCATAATTTAGCTGGACTTTGCGGGCGAACAAATTTCAAGTGTAATGATCCTATTAGACTATTAGCAGCTTCAGACAGGAAGTAATTAAATTTAGACAAGTTTGAACTTTGTAACAAAATGATTTATACAGATGGAATACGACAATTCCCACTCTGAACAAATTACCCAAAGGGAAATTGAAACTTCTGAATGACAGTAAAGGTTCATAATCCCTTGTCTGTAAGTCTCTGCCTCATCCACTCTGTTAATATGTGCCGCTGTAAAGGAATGAAAATATCAACCTTTTGACAGTATAAATTGACCAAGCGCACCATAAAGCACAGTGCTTAAAATGATGTAGCTGTATCTTTTATTCAAGAGCACATTTCTATTTAGAATAATGTAGGTATTTTTAGGGTAGATAGAGAGAAACTTTTTCTGCTGGTAGTGGAGTTTAGGACAAGCAGCGTAACCTTAAAATCAGAGCCAGGCCATTCAGGAGTGAAGTTAGGAGGCATTTCTTCGCACAAAGGGTGATAGGAGTATGAAACTCTCTCCCACAAAAAGCAGTAGATACTAGATCAATTAAGAATTTTAAATCTGTGATGGATAGCTTTTTGCTAGGGTATTAAGAGATATGGAGCCAAGATGGGTAAATGGAGTTAGGATACAGATCAGCCATGAATGGCAGAACAGACTCGAGGGGATGAATGGCCTACTCCTGTTCCTATGTTCCTATGATTGGGACAATTATAAATGGGTATGGTCCATCATTGATTTCTGGAGTCAGTGCCACAGATCCAAGGCTAGTGAGGAAACTTATACACATTGGCCCAAAAATTCGTGAGTGAGCCTTCGTGCGAGGGTAAGACCTTCCCGCGATCTCTCACTGCGCGCTGGCTTTTTCAGTCCAAGCTCGCACGAACTTGATGTTCCAGACAGCAGCTGTGCAGGGCTTTCGTATCCCACAGGCGTAGTTAATTCGTGCGAGCTGTGGGATCACGTGACTCAGTTAAAGCCAATGGCAGCACACCATCTTTCATTCATAGCTTTCACAGCACGGCTGTGAAAGCTATGAATACTATACCCCCCCAAAAGAACAGCTAAACCTCAATTAAATTTAAAAAAAAAACCATCACATTAATAAAATAAGTGTAGTTAAATAAATTAACCATTTTAAACAAAAAATTAAATTTTTGAAAAAATTTAAAATCTTTTAAAAAGTTATAAAAATAAACTTACCTGTCTTTAAAGTCTCTAAAAAAGATATACCTGTTAAAAAAAATTCAAAATAATACTTAATTAAGTACTTACCTTGTTAAAAGAGGGTCTTACACCTCCTTTCTTTATGTCTAAAATCTTCCATGCTTACCTGCGCGTCCAAAGCACTAAGTGCACTGCGTGCGTGCAGCCTGTAGCGCGCACGCGGTTCACCTAGGAACCGCCCCCTTTTGAATTCACCAAGTGCCGGTTTTCAGCGCATGCGCAGTGCATGCAGAAAACCGGCAATTGGAGACAGAATACGCGAGAGTACACAGTGCGTACTCTCGCGTAGCGGCACTAATTTTTGGGCCAATGTTGATTCACCTCTGACAATCCACCCTTTTTTATAGAAGTCGCAAGACAGATCCTGGTGACTTACTTTTTATACGACAAGTTAACCTAACTGCTTAATACATTAACAGCAAAGTTAAAATTCGCTAAAAATTAATTTAATAAACAATTTAAAAAATGAATACTTTGCAGACCTAGCTCCTGCTCCTGCTGGCTCAGCAAAAAATGTCCTCCCCCAAAATGTTGGGCCTTTTCTTCCAGGGCCACCAGTGACCCCTTGCACATCCCATCTGTTTGTACCTGAACATTGCAAAATGGGTCCTACAGTCGGCCTTGGACCACAGTTTTCATATTTAAGCAGCTGCCCACCTAAAGCAGGCGGGCGTGCTGTTCGCCCATTTACAGGACCACCAGAAAATGACACCAGGCAGGCCTTGGGAGGCCAATGTTCCCCCAAATTTTCAACTGCTGGCCGCCCGTTTTTCAGATGAGGTACGGGGTCCAGCAGTTGAAAATAGCCCGCAATATGTTTAGGAAAATGTTCTCTAGCACTGGGAAGTGTTTGAAAATTACTCAAGAAGATATTAAGGTCAATAATACAGTCTGGCAGAGTGGCACCAGGACTGCTGCTCTTTGGGTGATGCAGATATCAGTAGCATAGGGTGCTGTCCTCATGTTATACTGCAAGATCAAGTTAGCAACAAATGAGTACCTCACTCATGGCACTCAGTGTGTGATATACCGGGAGTCGAGGTGTGTAAAAATCCATTGCCAGGTGACCTTAAAAGGGTAATGATATTCATGGTGAAAAATAACTGCAGCAAAGCCCAAAGCACCATTTGAGGAAGCAACTTTGGAGGTCCCGTGGGGAAAGGTGAGCCTTTTTAGAGTAGTGGGACAGCCTCTGTAGAAGAACAGCTCCAAATGGAATTGGCTGAGTTAACGTTAGCTCACCTGTGCACAAATCTCGAGAGCAGATGAGAAATACATAAATGCAGCTTCACAGAGGGAGGATATGCAGCATTCTGGCAATTGTTTATTTTCTTGCCCATGCCCATGTTTTACCAGGGCACTGTCCATTGTTGCAATAATAATGTATTTGCCTTGTGGCAAGCAACAAACACCAAATATACTGCCAACACAACATACCTTCATGCTGCATGTTCACACACTTATAGAAGGTGGTTGCTGGCCTCTACACTTGGGTCACACTTACCTTCTCCCATATTCCTCATTCCACCATATGACCTTTTTCAGTTTACTTGCAGAAGTGTACACATAACAGGTGGCAGTGCTTGCAGATTGGAGTGTAGTCACCTAACCCTTGATTCTTCACAAGGAGTCGGCCTTAGAAATCCCGGGTTTGGAAGCAATAGAGAGTGGGGGAGAGGAAGCCTGCGTCATTACACAGTGCTGCTGTAGAGGCCTTGGGCTCCAAACGACAGCAATCTATCTTGTCTGGGAATCACCATGTCGCAGGGCTTCAACAACCTTATTGATGCCCAGCAGTCTGCTCTCACACAGATCCCTAGCCATGATGAGAAAGTACCCAGGAGCAAGGGAACTGTAGGAGAATACATGAATAATTAAAATGCCTCTCTGGGTGATGTAGAGTGCAGAGGCTTACGCAGCCACCACATGTGGTGCCTGAAGTTACAGGGCTGTCTACATGAACTAGCGAATGAGATACTGGACCACCTCCATCCCTACTGACATTGATATGCAGCAACCGTCCACCTCACTTCCTCCTCCCACAGGTGCTTCAGAACTGGATTATACTGCAAGTTGTGCACTGCGTGATGAGCACAAATAATAGGGGTGTAAACCCTATATTTTATGGTTATCATTCTTTCTGTGGTAGTACTGCATCAAATTTTATAAAACCTTCCTGTGTTGGAATGAAATTATAGTGTTTTGAGGTTTAATTGATTTTATTCTCTCTCTGAACTACACTTGGCTCTGCGGGAGAATAACATCAGCAATCTAAAACCGTTTCACACAGTGCATCTCATGATGAACATGCACTATTAGACTGGTGCCATCTCACTGCTCTAGACGTGGCAGTTGACAGACAAGGTACTTTGTCACCTTGTTTCTATTTATGAAAAGTTTTTAACATTGTTTCAGAGTGAAGTGGCTCCTGAAGTAAGGATCCCATTGGATAACAAAGAACATAGAGCAAGATCAAAGGTCTTATACTGCCTTCCCCCGCATTATGTGGTGCTAAGCTGTACAGACTAGGAAAGTCGTAGGGTTGATCTTAGGTCTGTAATGAAATCTTTGTTCCAGGTGAGACTTAAGGGGTAAATTTACAATTTCATGCTCCTGACAAGGAGCTTCCCTGCCACTCTGCATATTGGAAATCCAGTCAGTGCTGTGTATGATTTTACACCCATTAATGATCAGAAAATCATATGTAGCATGACCCAGAATTTCTGATATGCACTCCCAGTAGGATGAAGCTCCCCACTGACAAGAGACATTACCCATTTGATAGCCCTCTGCCAATAACAGTTTTAGCCAGATTCCATGAGGCATCCAGGGGAAACTATCTCTACCATATCCCTTCCTTCCTGTGGAGAGGCATATAACCTCAAATTGATATTTCCACACAGCTGTGTGATTGAAATTGGGAATCAACCTGAATACTACCTCTGAAGTTCGACAGTACACTGCACCATTAAGCTGCAATCATCAGTGCCTGTTACTGTTTAAAAATTGAACAGTTAAATAGAATTATTGTCCTGTTTTATCATTTTGCTGACTTTTTTTAACCAATGAGTGTTGATGGCATTATGAGCACTCTAGCTAAGAGATCTTGAGGTGATGGAACTGAATCAGTGCAAGTATGCTGAATTAAAGACAGTATCTCTATCGATATTCTATTTCGTGATGTTATTGAGCTAAACAACTCCTCCATGCCAGTTGTCCCAAATATATCATTGTGACTCACTGTTTAAACAAAAAATATATATTTTTTAAAAATTAGTCGAGAGATTGAAATAAAAGCAAACATTTGGTTAATGGCAATTCTCTGTGAAGCTTCTAAATTGTGAGAGATAAATGTTCAGAATGCCAGTTGGGCTAAATTGTTAAAATAAATATTAATTAGCATTAGTAAGGCCGAACAATAACATTCAGATGCACCGTGGCCTCTGATATAAAAAAAACATCATTTACGCCCCCTAGATTATTAAATTAATTGAGTCTAGGAACCCGTTGTGTAAAATTACCACTCACCTCAGCACAGAGCTTTCTTTATCAAGATGAATTACTGCAACATAAAAATATCTGAAGACTGCAGAAGGCACTGAAAGATTGAATTATTTAACTGATCTGTGAAAGATTTTTATGCCAATGAAACTGAAGATTGAAAGTGTACAGTCAACTGCTTTGTAAAATTGTGCATTTATTTTTCCATGAACTGCTACACTTTTCCCTGCAAATCTGTAACCAGGTAACTAATTCATGCAAAGCTTTAGACTTAAGTACTATGCATTAATTTATCTTCATCTTTATTTTGCTTGGTTAGGTATTTGTAACAGTCAAATCAGGAAGAGGACATATTTTTCTGCATTGGTACTCAGCAGCCTCTTTCTTTTTGGTAAGAAGAGAATCTCACTGAAAGGTAGGTTCAGTTATATCTACCTTATTGCAATTTATCAAATTGTTCATGTTGTTTATTTATTAGGCTTCCACAATGGGGCCCCTTATAAGTTCATTGCACTGCTGAAAACATTGAAGAAGGCTTCTTGGGGTAATTTTGACTTCAGATAGTAGTGTAAAATTGACAATATTGGCTCGATGGAAACGAAAATCAGGAGAGGTGTTTAACATGTGGCCGCAGCGATATCGCTCGTTTTACACTATCGGCCAAAGTCAGAATTACCCCCCTTGTGTTGTGAAACTTGCTCTAAACTTTGTATGATACAACCGTTCAACCATTGTGACTTTTTTGCCGTTGTCATACTTTTCCATCATTTCTCTTCTAATGCACTGAATCCTTGCTGGGAGCCGGTTCCTTCGGTGCCAACCGCCCAGGGGTACCTCAGCTGTGATGTTTCTTGATGTGTGAATTTAGACAGTGTACATCAGCAGAGTATTTTGATCATGTGGAACACCATATCCAAGCCTAATCACATTGGCAGAGCCAGAAGGAATAACCGGATAGTCATTAGGAGCAGGAACCCCAATTGATTTATCTCCTTTCTAACCAAGAGGATTTTGCTTTGTTTTAGCCAGGTATCTAACAAGAATAGAGTTTCTGTTTCCTTGATATGAAGTGCACACTCTCTTCCTATATGACACACACAGTTACCTAAGTCCAGAGATCTTAGAGGCAGATTGCCGAGAGCGGAGGTTTAGGACCCTCAAGTGTGCACAAGGTTAATGTTGGAATTTAACCAGTTAAAGCTACACACTCTACCAACATAAAGCACTGTTAAGTTTCCTGCTTTTTGTCCAACAAGTACTACCCTACCCTACCTGTTACAGCATTAGTTTACAGGCTTGTCTGGTACTAAGTGGGAAGAATTCCACCTCCCAGGCACAGGTCTCTATTCTCAGGTTGTAAGGGGTTTTCTCCAATACCGGTCCCCCGTTACACACAGTTCTTGGGCGTCAGGATTTAAAAGAACAAAATACACACGGCACAGGGTTTTGGTTCAACCTTTGATTCGTTCATTTATTGAACACACACACACACAATTACTTCCCCAGTATAAATCCCTATGATTTATATCAGGCTAACAACCCCAAAATACAAACCCCTACACAAGGGTCATTTGCATCGACACAGTATGACACAGTTAAACCCGTCCGCGATTTGACTGTTACATATAAAGTTACCCAGACTCGATCACAAAACCCTTATTGTGATCTGACTGAAACTCACAAACTTACTCAGACTCAATCATAAAAGACCCCTCTATGATTTGGCTGAAACATACAATCACCACTCCCGATCGGCTGTCTCTTGGAGTTGATTGTAGGCCCGAATCTTTCTGTTCGCTGTTCTGCCATCGGCTTCCACACACTGTCTTCGAAGTGATCTTACTTTAAACCAAAACCAACTTGCTGTATTTCCTGGCCTCTTCCTGAGCATATGATGGCCATATAAAAATGTGTGAATTGTTCCTGGTATTGTCCATTGATTTGAGATATCTTTCTGACAATGCAACCCTCCCAAAGTGACTGCATGTGCGAAGTTGTTGGTTTCTGTTAGTATTCGTATTCAAAAGGTTCAAGGCCCGGCCCATTGTCTAGGCCTGCACTGAAACACGTTATTCGGGGGCCATGGTCTAAGGTGGACAGTGTAACCCCTTAAGCTACATGAATATGCAGATGTTCTTGTTCAGACTTTAGATTCATATATATGTTTGTCTGTGATCCAGTCTCTTGAAGGTTCATAGTTTCGGCTGCAATGTTTGAATTAACCCTTTATTGCCGAGCCCTTTTTGCTGGCTCTGCAGTTCTGGGTTTTTATATTTCATAGTCTAATATTTTTACCGTTGTGGGGGAGGAATCGATCCTACAGGCTCTATTGGCGATCCACACTAGCTGGTCAAACATCAACAGTACCCTAGGTTACTCAGACCTACCTGGTATTGAATTACTGAGTCTGCCATAGAGGGTTGACATAGTTCTGAACTTCCATCACCAGATACGTCATCTTGGTGCTTACCCCACAGGAAGGTATTAGTTATTAGACACCTGACAAGCATAGGTTTGAGCCCCTTACTAGGTGCACAGCAGATACGAGGAACTCCTTACATACAATCTGGGAAGCTGCACAACTCACCATAAAATGTGTGAGTGGATTGCCACCAACCTCCTGACCAAAGATTGGATACACACCGTACCCCATCAAATGGTGGTTCCATCAGTTGGAGTAACATCTGCTTGTCTTTGCAACCCAGTCATGGTAGGCAGATAACCCTAGATATATGAGTGCAGGCTCCAGATAACATCTTTCAGGAGCTTTCAGCCGCATTCTTAGAGTTTCCTTACCAGCTATATGGTGGACTTCTGCCTTCAGAGTGGTGAAAGGGCCTACACAGGACTGCTTATGAGATGCACCCACCTTGCTGTTCTAGACACCCAGATACAGTACAGCATACCAGGCTTATTTGTCACCTACTGCTTACTGCAGGTACAAATGTGAGTGCTTTTGGTGCCCAAGGTAATGCTGATTCCCCTTCCTGTGACAGGTCAATGTAGGCTTCAGGCCTTCCCTACCATTGCCATCTCAGTGAGTTCAACTAACCCAGCAGAAAAGAAGAATTAAATCTGGGATCCTCTTGTGGGGTGAAATTGTGTTGAGCAATTTAATATGCAAACACGTTCACACGATATTCCTCACCCAACTCCAACTGCAATATATCGTATTTAATTTTTTGATGGGAGCAATTTACTATTAGCTTGAAATGTCTAGGCGCAAAATGTATGCTTTACCTCCTGTGCGCCAAAGGAATTTTCTGTCCTCGTTTTCTGTTAACTCTCATTGTACTTTGTTTTAGTCACATTTCCATACTGCAGGAAGCATTCACCATTCATAGATTTATTCCCGTGGTAGTAATAATTGTAATGAAGAAATCTGTGCCTGTGCTTTTGGTTGAAAATGATTTAGTTGTAAATTGTGACAAGTGCTTAAATAGAGGAGCAAGAAAAATTAAACTGGGAGCATTTGATCCTAAAAGAATGATGTACAAAGTATATGCCCTGTGCTATGGTACAATTCGTAGGTTCCCCAATATGTTGTACCAGTTGATACAGCTAAGTCATGTTAATAGCTATATTCAACAACAAGTACAACAACTAGCATTTACATAGCGTCTTTAACGTAGAAAAACACCACAAGGTGCTTCACAGAGGTGTAAAGAAATAAATGAATGCCGAGACAAAGAAGGAGATGTTAGGAGGGGTGATGACACTGAGGCATTTGAGGGGTTGAGAGGTGGTGAAGAGGTAGAGCTTGGTATTATCAGCAAACATGTGGAAGCTGATCCCATGTCTGTGGATGATGTCGACAAGTGGCAGCATGAATGAGGAAGAGGAGGGGGCCAAAGATAGATCATTGGGAGCCTCTGGAGATAACAGTGCAGGGGCAGGAAGAGAAGTCATTGCTGAAGATGCTATGATCAGATAGATAAGAGTGGAGTCAAGCAAGGACAATACCATTGAGCTGAACAATGAGGAAAGGATTGAAGGAGGATAACGTGGTTGACAGTGTCAAAGGCTGGATGGGAGATCAAAGAGGATGAGGAGGAATAATGCACCATGGTTACAGTCACAGAGGATGTCATGGTTAGAGTTGTGAGAAGTCGCACAACACCAGGTTATAGTCCAACAGCTTTATTTGAAATCACAAGCTTTCGGAGCGCTGCTCCTTCGTCAGGTGAAGTGAAGAGATGCATATAGGCACAGCATATATAGACAGAGAACACTGCCAGAGAACACTGCCAGATGATTACAGTTAATCTTTCTAACTGCCCTTTATCACACCTCGGCAGAGAGATAATCACGGCAATCACAGGTGTGGATGGTGTCCAAACAGTCAGGAAAACATTACATCAAAGACAATGAGGTGGGGTCACAAGGGGTCAAATGTGGCAGATGCTGGGGTCTGTATGGAAAACAAAAAACTTTTTTTGCTGGAAATCGCAGCAGGTCCGGCCGCATCTGTGTAGAGAGAACAAGCCAACGACGACTCGAGTCTGGATGACTCTACGTCAGGTGGGGTTACATGTAGCGTGACATGAACCCAAGATCCTGGTTGAGGCCGTCCTCATGGGTGCGTAACTTGGCTATCAGTTTCTGCTCGACGATTTTGCGTTATCGTGTGTCTCGAAGGCTGCCTTGGAGAACGCTTACCCGAAGATCGGAGGCTGAATGTCCTTGACTGCTGGAGTGTTCCCCGACTGGGAGGGAACACTCCTGCCTGGCGATTGTTGCGCGGTGTCCGTTCATACGTTGTCGCAGTGTCTGCATGGTCTCGCCGATGTACCATGCTCCGGGGCATCCTTTCCTGCAACGTATGAGGTAGACAACATTGGTCGAGTCACATGAGTATGTACCATGTACCTGGTGGGTGGTGTCCTCACGTGTGATGATGGTATCTGTGTTGATGATCTGGCATGTCTTGCAGAGGTTGCCATGGCAGGGTTGTGTGGTGTCGTGGTCGCTGTTCTCCTGAAAGCTGGGTAACTTGCTGCGAACGATGGTCTGATTGAGGTTAGGCGGCTGTTTGAAGGCGAGTAGTGGAGGCCTTAGTGAGGTATTCATCGTCATCGATGACATGTTGAAGGCTGCGAAGAACATGGCATAGTTTCTCCGCTCAGGGGAAGTACTGGACGACGTAGGGTACTCTGTTGGTTGTGTCCCGTGTTTGTCTTCTGAGGAGGTCTATGCGATTTTTTGCTGTGGCCCGTCGGAACTGTTGATCGACGAGTCGAGCATCATATCCCGTTCTTATGAGGGCGTCTTTCAGTGTCTGTAGGTGTCCATCTCGTTCTTCCTTGTCTGAGCAGATCCTGTGTATTCACAGGGCTTGTCCATAGGGGATGGCTTCTTTAACGTGGTTAGGGTGGAAGCTGGAGAAGTGGAGCATCATGAGGTTGTCCGTGGGCTTGCGGTAGAGTGAAGTGCTGAGGTGTCCGTCTTTGATGGAGATTCGTGTGTCCAAGAATGAAACCAATTTCCACATCATGGTTAGGTGCTGTTGGAGGGATGGAAACCTAATTGGACAGATTTAAACGTGGGCATGAATTAGGGAGGCCCCGGTACATTCAAGAACTTTTGAGAGGAAAGGGAGGTTGGAGATGGGGTGGTAGTTTGCAAGGACAGAGAGGTCAAGGGTGTTTTTTTTTAGGAATAGCTGATGACAGTGATTTTGAAAGAGAGAGGGACAGTACCTGAAGAGAGGGAATCATTTACAATGTCTGCTCACACGGGGGCCAGGAAGGGTGGTTGGGTGATCAATTGTTTAGTGAGAATAGGCTAAAGGGAGCAGGAGGTGGTTCTCAAGGACAAGACTTGTTCAGAAAGGGCATGAGCAGAGATAGGAGAGAAATTAGAGAAAGGTGTGGGTTCAGGGCTATAGCAGGGGGAGCCTGGAGGGAGGTTTGGCTTGGTGGGGAAGGGAAAGGGGGAAGCAGCAGAGGCAGCTGAACAGATATACATAGTAATTTCTAATAGCTCTTGAGAAACTTAGTATGTGACATAATGGCCTCGATCTTACCTCAGAGGCACGTTCAGTGCGGGGGGCAGGAGTTATGGACGGGAAACCTGCTGCAGGATGTCTTTTACATTTTTTTCTGTGGGTTTACCGCCCAACAGCCAGCCAGATAACCTGCAGCACAATGCTGTAGCAGAGCAGCAGGTAGTGAGAGGTCGTCATCAGGGCTCTAATGGGGTGGTGGGAGAGATCGGGGGAGGTGGGGGTGGTGGTCGTGGGGGGGGTGGTCTGATCACGGGCAAGGGGGAGTTGGTAGTCAGGGGGATAATATCGCAGGGGTGGAGGGGGCAGATGGTGGTCGGGGGGTCCGATCGCGGGCGGGGGCTGCAGATGGTGGTCAGGAGGGGGTCCGTTTGTGGGCCCATATGATGACACTGTGCATTTGAACACCAACATGCCACAAATAAAAAATGGGCAGATTCCTTTACAGGCGCACTTTCCGATCCACCCAATTTCCTGATATGTGCTGCACCCAGATGATCCAATGTACCTGAGCGCTGACCCAGGAAAATTTCTCCTCTCGTACCAGTGACATCATAGACAGGATGATGTCCTACGCTTACTATTTCTTGCTTTCTAAAGAACATAGAATCATATCATAGAATCAGAGAAATTTACGGTACAGAAGGAGGCCATTCAGCCTTTCGTGTCTGAGCCGGCCAAAAGAGAGCTATCCAGCCTAATCCCACTTTCCAGCTCTTGGTCCGTAGCCTTGTAGATTACAGCACTTCAAGTGCATATCCAAGTACTTTTTAAATGAAACAAGGGTTTCTGCCTCAACCACCCT
Source organism: Squalus acanthias (assembly GCA_030390025.1). Lineage (NCBI taxonomy): Eukaryota > Metazoa > Chordata > Chondrichthyes > Squaliformes > Squalidae > Squalus > Squalus acanthias. The sequence continues at coordinate 134,691,371 of CM059426.1, read as the reverse complement.
TTCAGGCAGTGAATTCCAGACCCCATCCGCCCTCTGGGTGAAAGAAGTTCTTCTCATGGGATAAATTTTTGTCTTCATCACATGGGCGATAATTTGGCAGAACGGATTGCCCGCCCCGGTAGAGGAGTGCAACACCCGACTCCACTTCAGTGCCAAAGACCGTTGCCAGCTCATGCTTGGTCCCATCCTGATTGCACCCCCACCTCCTGATCGCCCACTCCCTCCCGATCACTTCCTCCTCTCTTGCTTGCCCCTCCCCCCCCCCCCCACTCATTCCAAGAACCTCACTGAGGGCTGCTGCCATCAAAGCAGCAGCCTGAAATCCAATATCAATTCACTGGCGAGCTGACTAGAGACACCCAGCATGCATCTGTAGCTCGCTTTAAATGAGGCCCAATATCGAGTATGCCTCGGGCCTACCCATTCCAGCGCAGGGATCGTTCCAAGCACCCAGTTTTTACCGGCAGGAAGCAATTTCTAGGCCACAATGTTTTCTACCACTAGGTGAGAAGGTCAGATCAGATCTGACTAGAAGATCACAAACACTATTGTGAAACGACAGGTCAGGCCAGGAAATGAAATGTTTCCTGGTTTGAGTCAAAGATGTGAACTGTTTTGACCTAGATTTGATTCCCAGATTGGAGCAGCAGCAATGCTGCTGACAAGACAGCTCAGTGTCTGCTCAAGAAAAGTCTTTGCTGTAAACCGAACCCTCAAAATGATGCTTTGATTACTGCATAGAGGTGAACCAGCCTGAACTCCAACCAGTCAGAACTTTTATTTCTGAATGCTGCATTACTGCAGTAGTTGTTACAATACAGTGAGTAAAACAGACTTAAAGTTTTTAGCACATGCATTTCTGTTCTATGAATTACTCAAGCTGTGTCTTGTCATGACTGTGCCAGACTATTAGAAAATTCTTTAATACCTTAAAACACATGGTTAAAAAAAGAGATGCAAATTGCATTATATTTAGGTGTCAGTCTTGACGCTGGGAGCACTCTCACCTCTGGCACAGAAGGTTGTGGCTTCAAACCCCACTCCATAATCTAGGTGGACACTTCAGTGCAGTACTGGCGGAGTGCTGCATTGTTGGAGGTGCTATTTTGGAAGTGCTATTTTGGATGAGATGTTAAACCAAGGCCCTGTCTGCTCTCTCAGGTGAATGTAAAAGATCTTATGGCATTATTTGATGCAATGCAGATTATCTAGGCATTTATTTCATTGGTGTTTGTGGGACCTTACTATGTGCAAATTAGCTGCATTGTTTGCCTACCTAACAACAGTGCCTGCACTTCAAAAGTACTTCATTGGCTGGGACATCTTGAGGGCATGAAAGGCACCATATACATAAAAGAGCTTGTTGAATTTAAAATAAATCAGAATGTTTAAAATGTATTTTTATTGATGGGATTCTCTGGTGAAAGATGAAAATTATATCTCACTGACAAATTATAATCTTTTTTTATTTAAGTCTAATAAACACCAACTAATTTAACTAAAAAAAATACCAGGAAAACCTTATTGACATCACCAGAAAGAAATGTGAAAGTGACATTGTACATGTAGAATATGATGTGACACTAAATTACACAATCGAACACATTAGTTTTGTTTTACAAATGCTGTTGCAGTTAGTGAGAATCATCTCAAACTAGCAAGATGGTCACAGCATCTAAACTGACCCAAATTGTGGTGCAGGGCTGACAATTTCCTATCCGAATGCTAAAAATGTCTGGAAAGTTTCTATGTACTGAACAACTGAAATGCAACAAGTCACGAAAATATCAAACCAGCCTTCCAGAAAATAAAAGTTCTCATTCTAAGTGCAAGTCTAACTGATAGCCTGTTCGACAACCTCATCCTCACAAAGTAAATTCCAGTTAAGTAAAACTGCATTATAACACCAGTGTAGAAAAAAAAACTAGCAGCCAACTAAACTAATCATGAACCTATTACAATAATCACCACTGTATCAAAAGCCTCCAGTGGTGCACTGTGTGACCACACAATGTATTGAAAAACTCAACTCATTTGTAATCACCTTCCTCAAAAGAGAAATATTTACAATGAAACTCGAGCATTTCAGTGAAGAAATGTAACCAGTTTAGTCAACAGCAATGCTGAAGGTCAGCTCCCCTGCTGGCTTAGTTGGTAAAAAAGCCCTACAGACTGGAAGGTCCTACATTGGATTTCTGGTCTGCACTGAATCAGTTGAATTCAGCCAGCATGACAGTAGGGATGCTTTAATTGGCCTCAGTATTCCCAATCTAGGGAGGGGAAAATCGACCAGGGTTCCCACCTCTGATCCCATCCTGTTACACCTCCTGCAAAGTGCGTGTGTGGATGTCAGTTGAGGACAGGTTGAGGTTCAACTGAAATGCCTCTGTGGTCGCTAGAAACTTACACTGGGATTTCCTGTGTGGGCAGGGGCGGGCAGTAGGCGTGTTTGCCCTCTTGCAGTTTGACACGGTAAAAGGAGGCGGGGACTGGTGGAATGGCCTCGTCCACTGGAATTCCCAGTAATCCTGCCTCCAGTAGACTCAGCAAACTATAAGAGTTGTGCGGGAACTTTATGGAACAGAAATGTGGTCCACAAGAGGCTGACCTCATGGCCTGGAACACTTAACAAAAAGTGTGCATTTGGATCCAGAGAAATTCACCTTCCTGTAAAAGAATTGCTTTCAAGTGTATTCAAAATTTTGCCAGCCAGACCTGCTGGCTTTGCAGACAAGCTGCTGGCCAGAGCCCATTCAGCTGACCCCCCAGCCTAGTAAGCACCCCAGCATTGCCAATACTGGCATGAGTACCCACTTAAAACATGCAAATTGCTTGACGCCAGGAAACCTGTTGGGGTCATGCTCGAAGGTCACCAGTGGGCTGGAAGCCCCGTTCACCATAGTTATGGTGGCAGAGCAGGATCAAGAGTTTTCAGGCCCCATATCTAAATTCAGGACTTTTTATCCCGCCCTCCCTTCCTTATTCATGTTCCCCTGCCTTTTAAGTTATTAATTTTTCTACTGTTCTTGGGTTTTTTTCTCCCTCAGATACACATGGATATATATAAATAAAAAAACGGTTAAACCACCTCCAACTGTTCAAAGCATAATACAAAATAAAGAAGCAATGCAAAAATTCAAAAGCAAAGTTTAACTCACCAGAAAAGCACAAACAAGACATCCAGATGTTCGAATTTGAAAGATAGACATCTGTGGCCATCCTACATCTCTCTTTATACGAGTCCATTTCAATTCAACTGCATGTATTTTTTGTGGCACTGTTGATTCAGAGCATACCTTACAAGATTTATGTGTGACAGTGCAAGCTATTTCAGCGCCACATACGAAGTGTGCCCCAAGCTTTATTGTCACAAAAGCATGTGTGAAAAATGTGATAGGTTGTTGCTATTCTTCACATGCTGCCTCCCCAAAGTGCACAGAGTTACAAGTTCTGTTTCTGTCTTTCTTGCTTGACACCAACAGTACTGGTCTGTTAAACTTTAGATATACTTCCCTTGGCATTCCTAATAACTGAACATTTCATGCACATTTGCCCCTAGGCCCAACTGCATTAACTCTCTCGGCTAACTCTATCCAGGCAGTTTGCACCACTACTACCATCACAACAACAACCATCACCACCACAACAACTTGCATTTATATAGTGCCCTTAACATAGAAAAACATCCCAAGGTGCTTCACAGAGGTGTAATCAAAAAATATTAATGCAGAGTCAAACAAGCAAACATTGGGAGGGGTTGGTCAAACAGGTGTGTTAAGGAGGGGAGAAGGAGGTGGAGAGATGGAGGGGTTTAGGGAGGGAGTACCTCTGTTTTAACAGGAGGGTGCCCTCCAGCTTCAAAGATGGGCACCTTCCTTTACTGCGTCTCCTACAGCAAGACCTCCAACACATCTTCATCAAAAGGAAAAGTTCTCTTCACATCAGTTGTGGAACAGTTAGGAGAAATTATCAAAAGCATGGTCGAAAAATTAGGTTCTGAGGAGGCCCTTAAAGGTGGGGAGAAAAAGAGCAAGGTGCAGAGATTCAAGGAGAGTTCCAGGATTCGGGTTGAAATGATTGAAGGCTCTGTCACCATAGGTAGAGTAGAGGGAGGGGGTATTCACAGAAGGCCATATTCAAAGGACCAAAGAGCACAGACTGGCATGTAGGACTGGAGGATGAGAGGTAGGGTGGAATGATGCCACTGAGTGATCTGTAAATGAGGATAAGGATTTTGAATTCAATATATTGGGACATGGGGGATATGTAGTTAGTGGAGGTTGGTGAGGATGGGCGTGATGGGTGACCAGGACCAGGATTAAATCAGCTTTATTTTTCTCTTTTGAACTACCTCTAAGATCTGGATGGCCTCTTTATGTTATATGACCAGCCTGTACCAGTTATAGTCTGACCAGGGCACTGTACAGCTTCAGCATGATTTCTATGGATTAAAACTGAACTGATTTGCCAATTTCACCCAGCATCCTATTCTCTTTATCTATTGTTGATACACTCTATTTAGACATGGTGAACAAAAAGTCAGCTCACACCCCTGGGTCGCTTTCCCCATGGCAACTTTGATCTTACCCCACCTGCAATTGTCCATACTGAACTTCACCTGCTACTGATCTCCTAAACTATTATGTGAACAGTAATATTCTACCATTCTTTACCTCATCTTGTACTCTTCCTTTCCACTGCAAACACTGTCCTAAATAGGAGTCCCAATGCCCATATGATCTCTTCATTTAATAAAGCAATCACATATCAATAATTTGATTTGAAGGTTTTTGTATCCTTCCCCGAATGGGCTCAAAAATCCTCAGGCCCAACCCTGCCAGTTAGACTGGGTTCGCACCTCAGGAACTGTCCCCCTCTCCCTCAAATCTGCTGTCATCACCCCTCTCCTCAACAAACCAACCCTTGACCCCTCCATCCTTGCAAACTACAATCCCATCTCCAACCTCCCTTTCCTCTCCAAAGTTCTTGAAGGTGTTGTTGCCTCCCAAATCCATTCCGATCTTTCCTGTAACTCCATGTTTGAATCCCTCCAATCAGGTTTCCACCCCTGCCACAGTACCGAAACGGCTCTCATCAAAGTCACAAATGACATCCTTTGTGACTGTGACAAAGGTAAACTATCCCTCCTCATCCTTCTTGACTTGTCTGCAGCCTTTGACATGGTTGACCACTCCATCCTCCTCCAACGCCTCTCCACCATCATCCAGTTAGGTGGAACTGCACTCACCTGGTTCCATTCTTATCTTTCTAATCGTAGCCAGAGAATCACCTACAATGGCTTCTCTTCCCGCTCCCACATCATTACCTCTGGTGTCCCCCAAGGATCTATCCTTGGCCCCTCCTATTTCTCATCTGCATGTTGCCCCTTGGCGACATCATTCGAAAACACAGCATCAGTTTCCACGTGTTTTTTTTTATTCGCTTATGGGAGCTGGGCGTCGCTGGGAAGGCCAGCATTTATTGCCCATCCCTATTTACCCTTGAGAAGGTGGTGGTGAGCCACCTTCTTGAACCGCTGTAGTCCGTGTGGTGATGGTACTCCCACAGTGCTGTTAGGTAGGGAGTTCCAGCATTTTGACCCAGCTACGATGAAGGATAGGCGATATACTTCTAAGTCAGGATGGTGTGTGACTTGGAGAGGAACTTGGAGTTGGTGGTGTTCCCATGCGCCTGCTGCCCTTGTCCTTCTAGGTGGAAGAGATCACGGGTTTGGGAGGTGCTGCCGAAGAAGCCTTGGTGAGTTGCTGCAGTGCATCTTGTAGATGGTACACACTGCAGCCACGGTACGCTGGTGGTGGAGGGAGTGAATGTTTAAGGTGATGGATGGGGTGCCAATCAAGTGGGCTGCTTTGTCCTGGATGGTGTCGAGCTTCTTGAGTGTTGTTGGAGCTGCACTCATCCAAGCAAGTGGAGAGTATTCCATCACACTCCTTACTTGTGCCTTCTAGATGGTGGAAAGGCTTTGCGGGGAGTCATGAGGTGAGACACTCGCCGCAGAATACCTAGCCTCTGACCTGCTCTTGTTGCCACGGTATTTATGTGGCTGGTCCAATTAAGTTTGTGGTTAATGGTGACCCCCAGGATGTTGATAGTGGGGGATTTGGCGATGGTAATGCCATTGAATGTCAAGGGGAGATGGTTAGACTCTCGCTTGTTGGAGATAGTCATTGCCTGGCACTTCTGTGGCGCGAATGTTACCTGCCACTTATCAGCCCAAGCTTGAACATCGTCCAGGTCTTGTTGCATGCGGGCATGGACTGCTTCATTATCTGAGGAGTTGTGAATGGCGCTGAACACTGTGCAGTCAACAGCGAACATCCCCATTTCTGACCTTATGTTGGAGGGAAGGTCATTGATGAAGCAGCTGAAAATGGTTGGGCCTAGGACACTGCCCTGAGGAACTCCTGCAGCGATGTCCTGGGGCTGTGATGATTGACCTTCAACCACTACAACTGATGACACCCGGCTCTACCTCACTACCACTTCTGTCGACCCCTCCATGGTCTCTAAATTGTCAGACTGCTTGTCCGACATCCAGTTCTGGATGAGCAGAAATTTTCTCCAATTAAATATTGGGAAGACCAAAGCCATTGTTTTCGGTCGCCGCCAAAAACTCAGTTCCGTAGCCATTGACTCCATCCCTCTCCCTAACATCTGTCTGAGGCTGAACCACACTGTTCACAACACTGGTGCCATTTTTGACCCTGAACTGAGCTTCCGACCACATATCCGCGGCATAACTAAGACCGCGTATCTCCACCTCTGTAACATTGCCCGTCTCCGCCCTTGCCTCAGCTAATCCGCTGCTGAAACCCTCATCCATGCCTTTGTTACCTCTAGACTTGACTATTCTAATGCACTCCTGGCTGGCCTCCCTCATTCTACCCTACGTAAACTTGAGCTCATCCAAAACTCTGCTGCCCATGTCCTAACTCGCACCAAGTCCCGTTCGCCCATCTCCCCTGTGCTCGCTGACCTACATTGGCTCCCAGTTACGCAACGTGTCGATTTCAAAATTCTCATCCTTGTGTTCAAATCCCTCCATGGCCTCGCCCCTCCCTATCTTTGTAATCTCCTCCAGCCCCACAACCCCCGTCGAGATTTCTGCGCTCCTCTAATTCTGCCCTTTTGAGCATCCCTGATTATAATCGCTCAACCATTGGTGGCCGTGCCTTCTGTTGCCTAGGCCCTAAGCTCTGGAATTCCCTCCCTAAACCTCTCCACTTCTCTACCTCTCTTTCCTCCTTTAAGTCGCTCCTTAAAACCTACCTCTTTGACCAAGCTTTTGGTCATCTTTCCTAATTTCTCCTTATGTGGCTCGGTGTCAAAATTTTTGTCTTAAAATACACCAGTGAAGCGCCTTGGGACGTTTTACCACGTTAAAGGCGCTATATAAATACAAGTTATTGTTGTTGCACCTACTCTCGAGCGTTGAGCCTGCCGGAGTTTGTGTGATTAGTGGGCCCACTGGTGTGCTCGCCACTATGGGCAGATCTTCAGCACATGCGAGCCCTTTGCTACCAGAAACATTGTACCTGGCTGCCACCTGGAGGGGGGGGCGGGGAGGCGGTGCCCAGTCCGCCCACACAACACCACCCCGCCCCCCGCCCCCCCAGGGAAAGCAGTTTCTATGCCCTCAGTCCCTTTACTAAGGGGGTTGATACTAAAAAGTAAAAGTAAATTGTGTCTGTTCTTCACAGGTCCAGGGCGCTCCCTTGCCTGGACACTTCCCCCCTCCCCCACTCAATGGGGCCTCCTTGCATCCATCTGGAAGCCAGGATGTCTCATCTCATTGGGTGCACTGGTCTCCAAACATACACTGGGTCCCACTCTGTCTGGAAAAGCAGGAACACCCAATGTGGAAAGCCAGTTCCCAAAGCTCCAACCTGTCTCTGCCCCCTCTATATTACTGGCCTTTTACAGGGTGGGTGGAAGCTTCAGCCCTTACAAGGCTGATCTGGAACTCCAGCATAAGTCAGGACCCAGCCTATCCAAGTCCTGGTCTATTTATATGCTATTGTGCTGGAAGTTCATCAAACCCGGACAAATAAATTCAGCCCAAATATGTGCATTTCGCATGAATCTCTATCTATTAGAACCGTTGAGGACAATCTTTGTCTTCTGCCTGAAATGGGCGTGACATCGGAGGAGTAGGGAGGCCCGAAACATTTTCAGTTCGGTCCTCATTTAAATACCTCCAGCAAGCTGTGTGCACCCAAATGGAGCGTGGACAATTGGACCCATGCTGAGTCGGCTGGCTGGTCGGGCCTTTTAGACGAGGGAGAGATGATCCCTGCGGGGGAGGAGGGGTGTTGGGCCTCACACAGGCTGGCAGGGGGCCTAATTTTGTTCTGGGCCCAGGAGCAGCACTCCAGCTCTTCCCGCCCCACAAGGCTGATCTGGAACAGAACAACAACTTACATTGATAGAGCGCATTTAATGTAGCAAAGCGTCCCAAGGCACTTACCAAAAGCGATATCAATAAAAACATTTTTGACTCCGAGCTACAGAAGGAGATATCAGGACAGATGACCAAAAGCTTGGTCCAAGAGGTAGGGTTTTAAGGGGCATCTTAAAAGAGGAGAGAGAGGTAGAGAGGCGGAGAGGTTTAGGGAGGGAATTCCAGAGCTTAGGACCTAGGCATAAAAACATAAGAATTAGGAGCAGGAGTAGGCCATACGGCCCCTCGAGCCTGCTCTGCCTTTCAATAAGATCATGGCTGATCTTCAACCTCAACTCCACTTTCCCGCTCGATCCCCATATCCCTTGATTCCCTTAGAGTCCAAAAATCTATCTATCTCAGCCTTGAATATACTCAACGACTGTGCATCCACAGCTGAAAGCATGGCCACCAGTGATGGAACGATTAAAATCAGGGATGTGCAAGAGGCCAGAATTGGAGGCGTGCACAGATCTCGAAGGCTTGTAGGGCTGGAGGAGGTTACAGAGATGGCAGGGGAGGGGGGGCGAGGCCATGAAGGGATTTGAAAACAAGGATGAGAATTTAAAATTGAGGCATTGTTGGACCGGGAGCCAGTGTAGGTCAGCAAGCACAGGATGATGGGTGAACAAAGATTGGAGTGAGTTAAAATACAGGCAGCAGAGTTTTGGATGAGCACAAGTTTATGTAGGGTGGAAGATGAAAGGCTGGCCTAGAGAGCATTGGAATAGTCAAGTTTAGAGGTAACAAAGGCATGGATGAGGGTTTCAGCAGCAGATGAACTGATCTCATCTCGGGGTCAAACACAACACTAAGGTTGCGAATGGTCTGGTTCAGCTTCAGACAGTTGCCAGGGATGGAAACGGTGGCCAGGGAACAGAGTTTGTGGTGGGGAACCAAAGACAATGGTTGGAATTTTGCCGGCGCTCAGCGGACAGGATGGGTGGTGGGTCAGCTGTAAAATTTTAAATGATTGACAGCGGGTCGGGAACCTGCTGTCAAAATGTGCACACTGGACTTTCCCAATGGCGGGTCTGCCAGCGCTGAGCAGACCCGACAGGCAGCGGCGGGGGAGTCAATTAAAATCATTAGTGGCTTGTTTATAGTCACTTATCCATGGTTTTTTCTCAGCTTTTTGGATTTGACAGGTCGCCCACCAGTTTCCCGCTGTGCCGAGACTTTGTCAGTGAAGCTGAGGCGGGAGGTCAGTGGCCATTGAATCAGCTGATGAGTTGACAGCTTCAAACATACAGTAAAAGCTTCCACTTTACAGAAATATCTTTGCTCAGCCACAAACTCTTCCTCACTGCATCTCCACTACAGATTCAGCATGCTGCAAGTCTTTACACAAGTCTCCATCCAGTCTGACCTCATTACCTTTCTCACCATTGACAGATCACTTCTGTCATCTCTACTTCACCTGCCATTTATTCCATCAGCATGGGTCCCCTTTATACTCTCTCACCTTGGTCCTCGGATTCCCACCACAATCAGCCCCAACACCAGCAGCACCAGGCACACCAGCAGCACCAACAACACCAACCTTCTCTGCAATCAACTGGCGCTGAACAGGACACAGGGCATCAGCACCCAACCACATTGCTGTCCGGGAGGCCAGGATTGGCCTCACCATGGCCAGATTTACTTCACTTGATGCTGTATACCCTGGCTGCCACATGCCAATACCATAAAGCATCCCTACAATGCCCAAGCCATTCCTTTCACATTCATCACCATTGCGGGGGGGGTACCATTATGTCTCACCATTCACTGCAACTCACTAAGCCACTCCCAAAAGTGCACGCAAATCTGTTCATAAATGCAAATTGTTGAAAATAAAAGTTTTAATATTTGACACCACATTAACAGAAACATTTCATGAACATTCCATAAAACACCCAAGTGCCTACCCTTGTGTGTTATTAGTTGGCATGATTGCACTAGGATGAGGGTGAGGGTGAGGGGTGGCTAGTGAGATGGGGATGTGATAATGTAGATAGAGAGGGATGGGTGGAGGTGCAAGGTAGGTTGGTGTGAGTAAGGATGTGCAGGAGTAGCATAGGGAAGGCAGAGTGATGGGGATATGATGAGAGGCACAGCAGGATAAGGTTGAGTGTGGCTTTGCAGTAACGTTTCGTGATCTACTGAGATCATTGAAACGTTTGCGGCACTGCACCCAGGTCCTCCTGACAACATCCCTGCTTGTGCCCTCCTCTGCAATGTGCAGCCAGGCTGTGTTGATCTCCTGGGGTGGTCTCTTCTGCCCATGGGAAGGGCAGAGGACCTCCCTGTGTGCTGTGACTCCCTCCATAAGCATATGACGGGAGTCATAGGAGAGCCTGGGTGCAGCCCTGTATCTCTGTGCAGTGCTTATCAGTGTTTGCAGCACCCCAATGCTGTAGAACACTGACAGCCCAAATGTCAAACTAAATTTGGCCATGGTCCCTTTAAGGAAACCAGCTGATGACGCGTCATCAAATGACGTCACCAGACCCGCTTCCTCTAATTGGCTGGGAAACACGCTGGGCGAGCTTAACAAGCCCCATTGAGGGAAATTCATTTTAGAGGCCGGGATGGAGCCAGCAGCGGGGCCGGGACCCGCCACCAATGTCGCCCGCCCCGGACCCGCCGAGGTAAGTAAAATCGCGGCCAATGGCTTCAGTCATCCCATTATTTAGTTGGAGGAAATTTTGGTTCATCCAATATTGGATGTTAGATAAGCAGTGTGACAAAACAGAGACAGTGGAGGGGTCCAGAGAGATGGTGGTGAGATAGAGCTGAGTGTCGTCAGCGAACATGTGGAACCTGATGCTGTGTTTTCGGATGATATTGCCGAGTGGTAGCACGTAAATGAGAAATAGAAGGGGGCCAAGAATAGATCCTTGGGGACTCCAGAGGTAACGGTGTGGGAGTGGGAAGAGAAGCCATTGCAGGTGATTCTCTATTTGATTCGATAGATAAGAATGGAACCAAGCAAGGCAATTCCACCCAGCTGGACGACGGAGGAGAAATGGTGAAGGAGGATGGTGTGGTCAACTGTGTCGAAGGCTGCAGTTAGTTCGAGAAGGATGAGGAGGGATAGTTTATCATGGTCACAGTCACAAAGAATGTCATTTGTGACTTTGTTAAGGGCCGTTTCAATACTGTGGCAGGACCGGAAACCTGATTGGAGGGATTCAAACAAGGAATTGCGGGAAAGATGGGCACGGATTTGGGAGACGACAACCTGTTCAAGGATTTTGGAGAGGAAAGGGAGGTTGGAGATGGGGTGGTAGTAGAGGGGTCAAGGTTTGTTTTTTGAGGAGAGGGGTGATTACGGCAGATTTGAAGGGGGGAGGAACAGTACCTGAGGAGAAATAAAATAAAAACATTTCTTTAGCCACTTTTTGAGCGCTGGGTTGTTCAATGCCTGGTACAATCGTGAAGAACATGAGCATAGCATGCTCCAACCATTGGTACCTGATAACTGCAATCGGGGTCCTACAACCAGCTTAGGATCCCGATTTGCACATTATTTATTTTTTATGCTACTGAGTACAGTGTAAAGGTTCTTTCTGATGATTCTTGGTCTCATTTCATTACTTTTTTCCCCCTTTTTCTATATTTTGAGATGGATTTCATTTTTTTTCCAGGCCCAGATTGTTCCTTATACTGCTGCCTCATCACTAACATGGACCTCTCAATTAAGATCCTGTGTAAGACCAGTTTAAGGACCAAACTGTAAAGAATAGACATTTTATCCTGGGTTTCGATTTTGAAATGTTTGCACAAATTGCACGTTAACATCTTTGAACTTTTAAAAGGTCTTTGCATGAGTGAACAATTCAAAGTGTATCTTCCAATGCAAGACCAATTTCACGCTACCAGATGAGAAACAATCACATCAAGGCGCCTGTGTGTAATCAGTATTTGTACTTCAGCCATTTATTTAGACCTTGGTAGCAGTCTACTCAACTGTGAGCACCGAGCTCGCAAAGCTAGCATTTTTTCTCCAAGAAACAAATGCTAACTTTCACAAGGCCGCCCGCTACAAAAGACATGTCTCGAAACCACACTAGACGTTGATGGTGGTGGAGCAATTTTTGTGGGTTTGTTTCCTAGCACATCAATCCCAAGCCTCCGTTCACCTATTCTGAGCTAACCAAGATGTTGCTTTTTGTACAGACGCAGTTATGTGCCAGACATCGATAGTAGTGGTAGGAAATGAGGGAGTTGGTTACTGCATCTGCCTGCTCCTGCCTACCACCCATCCTTCCTCCCACACTGATGTACGACGCATGCATACACGTCCTCCCACTCACCTGCACTCGCCCGTATTCTACACCGTGCCCGTACCAGTTGTACCAATGTGTTTCAATTGTCATTGAGATCTCAGAATATTTTCAGTGACATTCTAAAGATATTTTTGTGATGTGCCGAGTTACGAGATTCAACGAGGTAAACTGTGCTGAAAAATATGGCATTGCTGCAAAAGGTGTAATGCTCTACATGGCAGCATAACAAGAGAACATATAAAAATTCGAGAATTTGACAATAATGTGGTATAATGCGGTATGATGCACCCTACTGAAATTCGACAGTGCCACACCCATTTTTCAGGTGCAAAATGGGTGCCTAAGCATCCAATATTGTTTTTGCACTTCTCAGATATTTGCCAACATATTTGCTCTTTTATCTCCCTCTGACTATTTGGGGGTCTATAGTACACTCCCAGCAGTGTGATTGCCACTTTTTTGTTCTTCAGTTCAACCCATATGGCCTCATTTGATCATCCCTCTAACATATCATCCCTCCTCACAGCTGTAATTGTTTCTTTAACCAATATTGAGAACCCCCTCCTTTTTTATCCCCCTCTCTATCTCATCTGCAAACCCTGGAACCAAGATTGTTGAGCTGTCATTCCTGCCCTTCTTTCAGCCATGTTTCAGTAATAGCAAATGTTACCCCACTATTCAAAAAAGGTGGTAGAGAGAAAACGGGGAATTATAGACCGGTAAGCCTGACATCGGTAATGGGGAAAATGCTAGAGTCCATTATAAAAGATGTAATAGCAGAGCACTTGGAAAACAGTGACAGGATCGGACAAAGTCAACATGGATTTACAAAAGGTAAATCGTGCTTGACTAATCTACTGGAATTTTTTGAGGATGTAACTGGTAAAATAGATAAGGGAGAACCAGTGGATGTGGTGTATTTGGACTTTCAGAAGGCTTTCGATAAGGTCCCGCATAAGAGGTTAGCGTGTAAAGCTAAGGCACATGGGATTGGGGGCAAAGTATTGACTTGGATAGAGAACTGGTTGGCAGACAGAAAGCAAAGAGTTGGAATAAATGGGTCTTTTTCCGAGTGGCAGGCAGTGACGAGTGGGGTACCACAGGGATCGGTCCTAGGACCCCAGTGATTCACAATATATATTAATGATCTAGACGAGGGAATTGGATGTAATATCTCCAAGTTTGCAGACGACACAAAGCTGGGTGGGAGTGTGTGCCGTGAGGAGGATGCCGAGAAACTCCAGTATGATTTGGACAGGTTGGGTGATTGGGCAGAAGCATGGCAGATGCAATATAATGTGGATAAATGCGAGGTTATCCACTTTGGTGTCAAAAACAGGAAGGCAGATTATTATCTGAATGGCAATAGATTGGGAGAAGGGGAAGTGCAACGAGACCTGGGTGTCCTTGTGCACCAGTCGCTGAAGGTAAGCATGCAGGTGCAGCAGGTGGTTAAGAAGGCAAATGGTATGTTGGCCTTCGTAGCGAAAGGGTTCGAGTACAGGAACAAGGATGTCCTGCTGCAGTTGTACAGGGCCTTGGTGAGACGACATCTTGAGTATTGTGTGCAGTTTTGGTCGCCTTATCTGAGGAAGGATGTTCTTGCCATGGAGGGAGTGCAGCGAAAATTCACCAGGCTGATACCTGGGATGGCAGGAATGACGTATGAGGAGAGATTGGGTCGATTAGGCTTATACTCGTTGGAGTTTAGAAGAATGAGAGGGGATCTCATTGAAACTTATAAAATTCTAACAGGACTAGACAGACTAGATGCAGGAAGGATATTCCCGATCGCCGGGGATTCCAGAACCAGGGGTCACAGTCTAAGGATAAGGGGTAAGCCATTTAGGACTGAGATGAGGAGGAGTTTCTTCACCCAGAGAGTGGTGAACCTGTGGAATTCTCTACCACAGAAGGCAGTAGAGGCCAATTCATTAAATATATTCAAGAAGGAGTTAGATATATTTCTTAAAGCTAAAGGGATCAGGGGATATGGAGAGAAGGCAGGGACAGGGTACTGAATTTTGATGATCAGCCATGATCTCATTGAATGGCGGAGCAGGCTCGAGGGGCTGAATGGCCTGCTCCTGCTCCTATCTTCTATGTTTCTATGTTTCTATAGCTACGATATCATACTTCCACATGCCTGTGCCCGCAGCTCATCTGCCTTATTCACTAGACTCCTTGCATTGAAATATATACCATTAAGCACTGCCAAACCCCTTTGTTGTCTGAAGTAAAAACAGAAAATGCTGGAAATACTCAGCAGATCAGGCAGCATCTGTGGAGAGAGAAACAGAGTTAATGTTTCAGGTCAATGACCTTTGTTGTTTATTTTCTAGCATTTGTTTCCTCTGCCTTCCAAACTCACTTACTAATTTTCTGCCTGCCATTTCCAGCTTTGTTTTTCTCCCTTCTGAATCTACGCTCAGTTTCCCACCCCCCTGTCAAGCTAATTTACACCCTCCCCAACAGCACTAGCAAACCCACCACCCACCCCACCACCCCCCCACCAGCCCCCGCAAAGATATTGGTCCCAGCCCTGTTGAGGTGCAACCCGTCTGGCTTGTACAGGTTCCACTTCCCCCTGAACCGGTCCCAATGCCTCAGGAATCTAAAGCCTTCCCTCCTACACCAATTCTCCAGTCATACAGTCATCTGCTCTATTCTCCTATTTCTGTACTCACTGGCACGTGGCACCGGGAGTAATCCAGAGATTGCTACCTGCCTTCTGACTGAAATCTTAATTCTGACTGCTGAGAAGATTTTGCTGGTGCTGGACTGTTTTTAGCTGCCTTCTAAACAGTTGTACTGCAGGAATGGGTGGTCTGGTCAGGCTGCTTTGGGGGCTGGAGGAGGAGAGGGAGCAGCAAGGAACCCAGGTCTTAAGGCCAAAAAATGGTCATAAAAGAATGCTGGAACTGATGAATTTAGGCATTTAGAGATGAGTTTTTCAGACTTTTATTTGAAAGTTAACATTGCTTTAACTCATTATTATAATCTTATTAAGTGATTTTCATTTTATATCCTACTAATCAGTATGATCTTGCTTTATTTTAGTTTCCTCCACCTTAAAATCAAATGAGAATGGACTTAAACCATCTTGGCATTGATTCACGTGGTGCGCCCCTGAATACCACATGTTGCGCATTGTGTGACAGGCGAACTGCTTTCTCTTTGAACTGCTGGTTTATGGACACAATGTAAAGGTTTTGAAATGGAGAGAAACCAGCTGGCAGACTTCTCCAGTTTAATGCAGAGCAAGTCCACATTGAACTAAATTCTAACATGGAATGCCAGAGTAAATTGCTTAAGATTCTTAAAAATGGAAGATTTGGTGGACAAAAGGCCACAAATAGGCAGATAATCAGGATGATTTAATTTAGTTGTCTGCAATTGTAAGGTACACATGCATTGTTCTCTATCTATATATGCTTTGTCGAGTCTGTATTTCTTTACTTCACCTGAGGAAGGGGCGATCGATAGCTCCGAAAGCTTGTGATTTCAAATAAAACTGTTGGACTATAACCTGGTGTTGTGCAACCTCTCAATTTTGTCCACCCCAGTCCAACACCGGCATCTCCGCATCATGACCACAAATAGTTCCCCATTGATTATTTTTGTCAATTTTTTTTTGTAAATAAACCTCTGAGTTTGAAGGAAAATTATACTTTATCAATCAAAAGGACATATTAAAATATAAATCTATTTATATCCTGCTTTAATGTAGCTGAACATTTCTCTCTTGAATTTCCGGGGGGGGGGGGAACTTTATTTTTCACAGAGTTGCTAAAATCTATGGGGTGAATAATGCAGTTTTGGCACAGCACTATTTGCTGTAGCATTTCGTCACGCAGTTTTATCCTTTTCAATGTAATTGTTATGTTACATGATTGTAGTGTTCAGATGAGCATGTATCTGAATAGCCTTTTATGAATTTTTTTTGGAAGGGGAAATTTAAACTGCCGGATTCAGTTAAATTCCCACCTGCCTGCGGTGGAAAGAGGCAATGACAATTTTATCTGCCAGGCCTTATTAACATACCACTGGCCGACTTCCCACCCGGAATAGACGGGAAGCGGCTTCCGGCCTGCGAAAATTTGTGTGGCCTTTGGCTGCCCGCCGGGACTCGGGTAAGTGTGGGGACTGGATTTCTTGTGGTAAGGCGGCGGGGTGGGCCGAATGTCCAGCTCAGGGGAGGTCTAAACTTTCCTTGTGGCGTCCAGAGGAGCTGGTTTGAGCAGTCAATGCAATGTTCCACTGGGCAGGGTGTGCACACGCTCTGCCCAGTAAAAGACCAAAATTGAGTGGGTATCCTACAAAATACATAGGACACTGATTCAAATATTTTAATAATGTTTTGAACAGAAGCGCTGGCCACCGATTTCCAGGTCCGCTCAAAAATCGACTCAGGCAAGCCTCGGGCGGACAAATTTTTGTCTTCCTGCTGCCTCATTTTTCAGTTTAAACAGGACATCAGTCAGACAATAAACAACCCATTTTTCTCAGTTTTCGTTTAGTTGCAACGGGTTTTATTTAAATTACGATCATTGCACTTTTTTTGTGGCTGCAGAACAGAGTAATTGAGGCTGATTTTAACTGCCTCTGCCTGAAAATGGAGTGTGGGCACTTAGCACTCCATTTATGCTGGCACTCCGCCAGCTGCCACCTTGGGTAGCTTCATGCAAACGTGGCCAGAATGCTCACCTGTTTCAAGAAGGAGGCCACTTTAATATGCAAATCTGGGTCTTATGATATACATAGGTCTCTGAGTACAATTTTGAGGTACAAATAGATGGAGCATGCGCCTTAAAGGGATCGCTGGAGGCCGCTCATAAAATGGCTCGAAGTAATTCATGACTTTTCATTTTGTGGGGCCATGAAGAGCAGGAATGTTCCTTCTGGCCCCTCAAAAGCACTCCGGTCCACGGCTGCCTTATGTGCAACCCCCACCGGGATCAGCTGCCCCGTCCTCCTGGCTGGCTCCGAACTAGGGTTCCCATATCTGGTTGGACGTATTCCGAGAGATTTCATCACATGACTTCAAACCGCCCTGCCCCCAGGATCCCAAAATCAGTCGCCTGAATTGTCCGCCCTCGCGGCGCACCGCCTTCCTGCACCAATTGGAAAACAAACAGACTCATCGGCCAGAGACTTCCCGTTGCCGAGCGTGCGGGTTTGGGGGCGGGTCGGCTGTAAAAATCCCAGAAATTGCCAGCGCGACGGAAACCCGCCGTCATCCCACCGCCTTGCGCATTTAACTCGGGCGGCTTTGAAGGCGCGACATGGACCCGATCGGCAGAGGCAGGCAACCTCATTCAAGCCATTAATTGCTTGTTGAGAGACCCTTAAGAGGGTTTTTAACACCAGCTTTTGACTTTTACTGCAGAAACACGGGATTCACGCAGCTCGGGTACCTCACCTGTGAATGGAAGGCGGAAGCTCAGTGGCCATTGGCGAGTCCATTCATTGAGAGCTGGGAAAAGCACATAAATACACCAACATTACACCTCATTACTTGCCTCATGGAAAGCCTCCTGTTGACTCCATTTTGTCCACAGATTTAGGTGTCAGCAGTTTGCAGGTCATTTGTGAAACCTTGGAAGCCACTCTCACCACATTGCTACTCAGTATCAGAACATTGAGGGATTGGCCCTCTGATGTCTGCTTTACCTGCCATCTCCTACATCAGCATGGGTGCCGCTTATACTGTCTCACCTTGGTCCTCAGAATCGGACCAAGCTGAGCCCCACCACCAGCAGCAGCAACACCAGCAGCAGCAGGAATCACAACAGCAGCCTTCTTCTCAATAACCTGATGCTCCACAGGCGAGAGGGGGGGGCACCACAGGGCTGCAGCACGCCGAAGGCGATACCCCCAACACAGGGTATACAGGCAGAGGTTGAGCTTCCTGGATATGACTGAGCAGCAGTGCTTCAGGAGGCTCAGGCTATCGCGCCAAGTCATCGCAGACATTTGTAGCTTGCTGGAAGAAGACCTGCTGCCCAGAGGACCTGGTGGACATGCCTAATCAGTGACTGTCAAAGTCACCACCGCCCTCAACCTCTTCACCTCAGGCTCCTTCCAGGGATCTGCAGTAGACATTTGCAGGATCTCGCAGTCAGCCACCCACAGATGCCTCACCCAGGTGACCGATGGTTGACAATTCAACCAATTATGTCGACTTTGCCACTGATGAAGCCAGTGTTACTGAGCAGGTACTCGGCTTTGTGGCTCTGGCTGACTTCCCACGGTTGCAGGGCGTCATTGACTGCACACATGTGCCCAACAGGGCACACCCCCCTATTACCCAGGAGTGTTTGTGAACCGCAAGGGCTTCCACTCCCTCAATGTGCAGCTTGTCTGCAACCATAAAAAGATAATCATGCATGTGTGTGTCAGATTCCCTGGCAGCTGTCATGTCTCTTTCGTGCTGTGCCAGAACACCCTCCCTCAGCTCTTCGCTCCTCCAAACAGACCTACCGGCTGGCTGCTTGGAGACAAGGGCTATCCACTGAAGACATGGCTCATGACACCCTTGAGGACGCCAAGTACTGAGGTCGAGGAGCATTACAATGGAAGCCACATGTCCACCAGCTGTGTCATAGAGCAAACAATAGGCATGCTGAAAATGCGCTTCAGATGCCTTGATAGATCTGGAGGAGCCCTTCAGCATGCACCAGCCAGGGTCTCCAGAATGATCGTTGTTTGTTGCGCACTGCACAACATGAGGATTGGAGCTGCAGGTGGAGCAAGGCACAGAGCACAAAGCCTCTTTGGAAGATGAGGAGGAGGAGGAACCTGAGGTGGAGATGGCACCAGCAGCGATGCACATTGCTGCCCGGGAGACCCGGGATGGCCTCATCATGACCAGATTTACTTAACTTGCTCCAATGCACCCATAGGCTGCCACATGCTGTACTAAGTTCCACCCCACCCTCCAAAAACACCATAAAGCAGTCCTACAATGAACAAGCCATTCCTCTCACCCAAACCCCCAGTGCTTGAGGTTAAGTAATGTCTCACCATTCACTCCAAGTGACAAAGCCACTTTTCAGGTAGCAGGCAAAAATGGACAAGTGGTGCAGATAAATATATTTATCTGTGTCATCGAAATAACTGAAACTTAGCACTAACATTTTTTGATCACACCCATGTGCATACCCTTGTGCATCAACTTTTTTCTTTTTCTTTTTTCTTTTCCGAGTGCTTCTACAAGGTGCAACCCCTGTGGCTTCAGCACAGGTAGAGGCAGGCTGCTCACTTCCCTGCTCTGACTGTGTAGACACATTTGGCGGACGTCCTCTGGGTTTTGGAGCCTGTGAGGGCCCCGCCAAAGTCTGCTGCTCCTGCGACTGTGCAGGGACAGACTCAGCCATTAGAATCTGAGGAAGCATGTGGGACTCTGACTGAGGGGGAGGCAACGGGGAGAAATGGGAGTGCTTTGAGCAGAGTCCCCACTTCCATGTCCCCTCTCACCATCATCCCTCTCATGGGCCACCCGCACTTCCCTGCTAGCAAGGAGCTGGAGAGCACGTTGCTGCACAGCAGTGGGGCGATGAACACCCAAGTCTACGTTTATATCCCTCCTCGAGATGAGGTCTATGAGTGTCTGCCATCTGTTGTCCACAGCAAGCATGTGCTCATGTGACTGGCACAGTTGCTGCTTCGTGCAGGTGGCCATCCTTTCCATGGAACAGCACATCATCGCTATCGCCTGTGACACGGTGGTGCTCATGTTGGAGATGGACTCCTCCATTCTCTGCACATTTGCAGACATTGTGGCTGCAAAAAATGCCAGAGCCTCCTGCAATTCTTGCTGCTCCTCCAGGGTCACCCTCTTTCTCGATGGCCCCCGAGGCTCAGCTTCTGCATGCAGCTCAGTAGAGCTTGGAGCGTCCTGCGCCCTCCGGCAAGGACTTTCCACTGCTGTCCCTGTCAACACCATCTGCTCTTGCTCACTTGTGAAGTGTGAGACACCAGCTGACAACACTACTCTATCTTACACAGGACCCACTGAGGTGTGCGTATCTGCGCTGGTGCTGGCTGCACTTGGGTCTGCTGGCAGTGCACCCTCAGAGGCTGGACAGTCGGGGAGCAATTGACAGACCTGTGGAAGAGTAAACAGATGAATTAGAAGTGTTATAATAAGAATGGGTAGCGTTACCATTATGCACATGATGACATTTCACTGGCTGCTGACATCAGTCACCATATGAGTGACTGCTGTATGCAATGTGGCTATATGAGATGTAATTCCGTCACCAGATTGCTGGAATGTCCTTCTCTCTCCATCTCCCACCACCAGCAGCTCTGCAACTCCCAACATCTCCAGGGCGCCCTCCTCTGCTGGAGTCAGTTGCGTGAATACTGAAGGTCCACCTCTGGTTGTCTGCCTCTCCTGTGTGTTCTGGGCTCTTTTCTCCTGCAAGGAGAGAAAGAAGAGAACCTTGAGTGAGAATGATGGAATGAGTGTAAGGAATGTGTGGGCTAGATCTGTAGAGGATGAATATGAGAGAGTGGGGTGACAATGCTAAATGGCCTCCTTCTGTGGTGTTACTTGCTATGATTGCATTAGGATGAGGATGAGTGTCAGGGGTGGTTTGTCAGATGGGGATGTGAGTATGTACATAGAGAGGGATGGGTGGACCTGGAAGGTATGTTGGTGTGAGGAATGATGTGCAGGAGTAGGCTTGGAAAGGCAGAGTGATGGGAATGTGGTGACAGGCACATCAGGATGAAGGTGAGCGTGGCATTGCACTCACATTTCCTGACCTCATGAGATCATTGAATCGTTTCATGCACTGGATCCAGGTCCTCCTGACCACATCCCTGCTGCTGACCTCCTCTGCCATCTCCAACCAGGCCCTTTTGGTGTCTTTGGGAGGTCTCTTGCGCCTTTCGCCAGGGAACAGGACCTTCCTGCGTGCTCTCACTGCCACCATCAGAATATGCAGTGATGCGTCACTGAATCTAGGTGCAGCCCTCTGCCTTTACGTATCTATCATTTAAAGTTTGGAACAGTACTCAGACCTTTCTATTTCACCTTGCACACTCCTCCAGCAACCTTCAAATGAGTTGAGTGCAAGGCTGCTTTAAATATCGGCGCTGGAAACGAGTCATCGATGACGTCATCAGACCCGCTCCATTTAATTGGGCCAGGAAACATGCATGACTGCTTTAAGTGGAGCCATTAAGTTAAAGTCGCCCTGAAGAACGTGCGGAGCAAAACATCGCATTCCCGACCCGCTACGCGGCCTGCAGGCACCCGACCCGACTCCAAGGTAAAAATTCCGGCCATCGTTACCTGATTGGATGATTCTTGACTGTCAATCAAACAGCCTTTTCCTCCCATCTGCAATATTTTTTATAACATAGAAACATAGAAACTAGGAGCAGGAGTAGGCCATTCGGCCTGTCGAGCCTGCTCCACCATTCAATACGATCATGGCTGATCATCCAAATCCAGTACCCTGTCCCTGCTTTCTCACACAGAATCCCCACAGTACAGGTAGAGGCCATCTCGGCCCATCGAGCCTGCACCGACACATATTTCACCCTATCCCCGTAACCCCACGTATTTAATTCCCCCTAACATATCCCATCCTATCCCCGTAACCCCACATATTTAATCCCCCCCTAACACTAAGGGTCAATTTATCATAGCCAAATAACAAATAAACAAAAGTCTTTGAAGAAAATGAAACAAATGCTCGATTTATTTAATGCCCCCATGATTTTTCTCTAGGGTTGCTCACAGGAGTGTCCTTGAGATTAATCTTCAAATTCCTGGAGACTCCTGGTCAATACTGGAGGGTTGCCAACCCTACTCCAAATGACTGCCGGCTCTGCGTGTTTAAGGAAGGACCTCGCTAGTTTCCGACAGGTGCTTTCCTTTCGTTCAGAAGAGCAGGTTAAATTGGAAATAAAAAGAGAAAATGCTGGAAATGCTCAGCAGAGGTCAGAGGGCATCTGTGGAGAGAGAAACAGAGTTAACGTTTCAGGTTGATGACCTTTCGTCAGAAAATCAGAAACTGTGGGATGGGAGCGGGACATGAGCGAGTAAGTCCCACGGGCGATTTTAACTTCTTGCGGAAACAGGGCGGGCAAGGTAAAAATCTCCCCCTTAGTTGCATTAAAACAAATTTACACCACAGTGGAATCCCACTTCTGTATTCTGCTTGATCTACTGTTGGCATAACCAAGAATTGGCAAATTACGCAACAGCATAAAGTGAGTCATTGAACGGGCAGATTTTAATTGCAGTCCTGCTTGGAATTATGTACAGACCACGGGCTTTTATAGCCGATCATATCATTCTAATGGACAATTTCAAAATCTCCAATGGTTTTTCACTTTGTTAAGAAAAAAGCATAATTAACTAGAATGTGTTTCAATACTGTACAGTGCATCACAATATTTTGCAGTACATGACAGTACATCAGACTGGGTTGCACTACATTACAGCATATTAGGAAGTTTTGCAGTACATTATAAACTATCAGAATGTGTTGCAGTGCATTGCAATATTTTAGAATGTTCACTATTTACAGTACTTAAGAATGTGTTGTAGTAGTTTACAGTATATTAAAACGTACTGAAAAAAGAAAGATTTGCATTTATATAGCGCCTTTCATCATCTCAGGACATCCCAAAGGGCTTTACAACCAATGAAGTACATTTTAAGTGTAGTCACTGTTGTAATGTAGGAAACGCGGCAGCCAATTTGCGCACAGCAAGCTCCCACAAACGGCAATGAGTTAATGACCAGATTATCTGTTTTAGTGATATTGTCCAGGATACTGGGGAGAACGCCCCATCTCTTCTTCAAAATAGTGCCATGGGATCTTTTATGTTTGCGCAGACGCAGTTTAATGCCTCTTCTGAAAGACAAAATTTTATGCAATGCATCTACTGAGCTACACAACCAGCCTTAGAGAGTTCACATAGTGATTGCAATATACTGCAGTATATTACAATGGATTAGAATGAGCTTTATAAAATTACCGTATATTAGAATGAGCTCTAGTAAATTACAGTATATTAGGATGCTCTGCAGTATATTACAGTACATGGGAATTATCTGAAATAAGTTCATAAGTGAACAACCACATGAACTAGAATTCTTTCTCTTTAAAGTGAAAAGTCTTAGTTTGGTTTGAGGTCTTCAAGAAATCTAGTCAGACAAGAGTTAAAAACACTGACTCCTTTGCTGTGTTTGCGCTGGGATGTGCTATGTTGGAGGCAAGCGTAATTGCTAGTGAAGTCCTTTTCTGATTCAGCCATAATTTTTCAAGGGATTGCTGATCACGCATTTTGCTCTCTGGCCTAAACTGACTTGTCAGCACTCAGCTCTGTAGAGTGATAGAGGAGCTTGCTGTTAAAGGAGTGTCTCAGGATCAGTTAAATTCATTTACAATCATTATGTGAACTCTTTAAGACCGGCTGTACAGCCCAGTTACAGTAGGTGCATTGTGTACAATTTGTTTTGATTCAATTTTATATTTGGAGATTAGTAACAAAGGAAATGTTGATGCAAGTTGCATTCAATCGCAGTGTTTGATAATCCAGTACAATTGTGCACAATGGTCAATTTTCCAAGTACACACTAGCAGGAGGGAACCTCACCAGCTGGCACTGTATACTGGAAAATTATAGCCATGTTCCCACTACTTTCCAATACGTACTGCCAGTGGGCAAGGTGCCCTGCCCAGGTGGAAAAAACACTAACTCTAGGCTCAATGCAATGGAAACTGGTGCAAAGAAATGAAGGCTTTCAAATAAGTCTAAATTGATCAAATTCATAATTCATATTATGATCACTGTGAATCGGCCAGTTATGCAACACATTTTGAGTTGATAGTAAATGGTCTTGGTTTCAAATCAACGCACTTTGTGTGGTCCAGTGTGAACAACGGTGTCTAACTGACTGACTGGGGACTTCTTAAAATTCATTTAATATATAATTTCCCTGTTACTGTCAGTAGAGTGCCGATTGTCTTGATTTTTTATTAACACTAAATTGTTGGATACAAATGAGAAAAGCTCTTCTTATGGATTCAATCACATGTTCTCTGCCTGACTCTGTTATTATCTGTTGATATATGGTTTGAATTTAGATTTGTTTTTCCTCTGTAAGAAAATTGTGACAATGTGCACAGTGGTATTTTTCAAGAGGCTGGCGTTTTGGCACATTCGTAACACCATGCTGGAAACATGTGGTAATGGTTTGGACACCTCCATTTGCATTATTTTTTGGTGTTTGTAGATGGATGTGAATTAATGTCCACATGCCCATATGAATTTTCTAACATTTCTATAGTGGTCTAGGTGAGACTGTCAAATTCACCTTTCATTTATACAATAGCAAAATACTGCAGATGCTGGAAATCTGAAATAACAACAGAAAATGCTGGAAAAACTCAACAGGCCAGGCAGCATCCGTGGAGAGAGAAACGTTTCAGGTCGAAGACCTTTCGTCAGAACTGGAAAAAAGCAGGAAATGGAACAGATTTTAAAGCAAGTTTAGGGGCTGGGAAATGGGGGAGTCCCCAATCCCCATCCACCACCACCCTCCTCCGCCTGGCTGAACTTGTTCTCACATTGAACAACTTCTCCTTTGACTCCACTCATTTCCTCCAAATCAAAGGTGTTGCTATGGGTACCCACATGGGTCCTAGCTATGCCTGCCTTTTCGTGGGATATGTGGAACACTCTTTGTTCCAGTCCTACTCGGGTCCCCTCCCTCACCTCTTTTTCCGGTACATTGATGACTGTATCAGTGCCATTTCCTGCTCTCGCCCTGGACTAGATAATTTAATTCACTTTGCTTCCAATTTCCACCCTTCCCTCACCTTCACATGGTCCATCTCCGACTCTTCCCTTCCCTTCCTCGACTTCTCCGTCTCCATCTCTGGGGATAGGTTATTGACAAACATTCACTACAAGCCCACTGACTCCCACAGCTACCTGGACTACACTTCCTCCCACCCCGCCTCCTGTAAGGACTCTATTCCATTCTCCCAGTTTCTCCGTCTCCGCCGCATCTGCTCTGACGATGCCACCTTCCATACCAGTGCTTCCGACATGTCTTCCTTTTGCCTCAACCAAGGATTCCCCTCTACTGTGGTTGACACGGCCCTCGACCGTGTCCATTCTATCTCCCGCACTTCTGCCCTCACCCCTGCCCCTCCCTCCCGGAACCACGATAGAGTTCCCCTTGTCCTCACCTTTCACCCCACCAGCCTCCACATTCAATGGATCATCCTCCGCCATTTCTGCCACCTCCAGCATGATCCCACCGCTCCCTCCGCGACACCCTAGTCCACTCCTCTATCGCCCCCAGCACCCCTTCCCCTTCGCCCGGCACCTTCCCGTGCAAGCGCAGGAGATGCAACACATGCCCTTATACCTCCGCCCTTCCCACTGTCCAGGGCCCCAAACACCCCTTCCAGGTGAAACAGTGATTCACTTGTACTTCTTGCAATTTAGTATACTGTATTCACTGCTCACGATGTGGTCTCCTCTACATTGGGGAGACCAAACGCAGATTGGGTGACCGCTTTGCGGAACACCTCCGTTCAGTCCGTAAGGGGGACCCCGAGCTTCCAGTCGCCTGTCACTTTAATTCATCGCTCCATTCCCACTCAGACCTCACCGTCCTCGGCCTCTTGCATTGTTCCATGGAAGCTCAGCGTTAGCTCGAGGAACAGCACCTCATCTTTCGATTAGGCACTTTACAGCCCTCTGGACTCAACATAGAGTTCAACAATTTCAGATCGTAACCTCAGCCCCTATCTTATATATATTTTTTATCCACACTTTTTGTTTGTGCCTTTTTTTCTTCCCTCCCACATGGCAGTTGTCTTTCATTCTGCCAGTGCAATTCACACTTCATCTAGAGCCATCGTTTCTTAACCTGTCCCATTACCATCTCCTCTTGCCTTGAATATCTCTTAATGCCTCTTTACTTCTCCTGCCTTCCATCCTATCACAGACCTTCCCTTTTGTTCTTTCATCCCCTCCCCCATTTCCCAGCCCCTAAACTTGCTTTAAAATCTGTTCCATTTCCTGCTTTTTTCCAGCATTTTCTGTTGTTATTTCACCTTTCATTTATATGGTGAACTGTTTGAAGTGGAAGTAGTATATAAAGGGCTGCTGGTACTCTGAATTCTCCCCAGCACACTTTTAGAGTAGCCATGAGAAAATACAAGCAACTGCCCATAAACAACCTTGTGCATGCATGGTTTCTCAGAGTTACATTTTGTCCTGTTGGGCTGGATTTTCATGGGGAAGGTGGGCTGGGGGCATGGGGGCTCCGATCCGAGTTCTGACGAAGGGTCATCGACCTGAAACGTTAACTCTGTATCTCTCTCACAGATGCTGCTTGATCTGCTGAGTTTTTCCAGCATTTTCTGTTTTTATTTCAGATTTCCAGCATCTGCAGTATTTTGCTTTTGTATAAACTGTCTGCGTGCCTGGCAGTCTGGGGAAGGGGGCTTTTAAGACAAGTAGATGAAATATCAGTTTCTCTGATATTTTAACTGCAAATGTGACCCTATTGACTAAACTTACCTTTAGTGAAATATATAAATGATCTAGACGAGGGAACCAGATGTAATATCTCCAAGTTTGCAGACGACACAAAGCTGGGTGAGCATGTGTGCTGTGAGGAGGATGCAGAGAAACTCCAGTATGATTTGGACAGGTTGGGTGATTGGGCAGATGCATGGCAAATGCAGTATAATGTGGATAAATGCGAGGTTATCCACTTCGGTGGCAAAAACAGGAAGACAGATTATTATCTGAACGGCAATAGATTGGGAAAAGGGGAAGTGCAACGAGACCTGGGTGTCCTTGTGCACCAGTCGCTGAAGGTAAGCATGCAGGTGCAGCAGGCGGTTAAGAAGGCAAATGGTATGTTGGCCTTCATAGCGAGAGGATTCGAGAACAGGAGCAAGGATGTCTTGCTGCAGTTGTACAGGGCCATGGTGAGACCACACCTTGAGTATTGTGTGCAGTTTTGGTCACCTTATCT
Organism: Squalus acanthias; assembly: GCA_030390025.1. NCBI lineage: Eukaryota > Metazoa > Chordata > Chondrichthyes > Squaliformes > Squalidae > Squalus > Squalus acanthias. Next base: position 134,663,599 of record CM059426.1, on the reverse strand, counting down.
GAGGAAGGATGTTCTTGCCATGGAGAGAGTACAGCGAAGATTTACCGGACTGATACCTGGGATGGCAGGAATGACGTATGAGGAGAGATTGGGTCGATTAGGCTTATATTCGCTAGAGTTTAGAAGAATGAGAGGGGATCTCATTGAAACTTATAAAATTCTAACAGGACTAGACAGACTAGATGCAGGAAGGATGTTCCCGATGGCGGGGGAGTCCAGAACCAGGGGTCACAGTCTAAGGATAAGGGGTAAGCCATTTAGGACTGAGATGAGGAGGAATTTCTTCACCCAGAGAGTGGTGAACCTGTGGAATTCTCTACCATACAAGGCAGTTGAGGCCAATTCATTAAATATATTCAAGAAGGAGTTATACATATTTCTTAAGGCTAAAGGGATCAAGGGATATGGGGAGAAAGCAGGGACAGGGTACTGAATTTGGATGATCAGCCATGATCTCATTAAATGGCGGAACAGGCTCGAGGGGCTGAATGGCCTACTCCTGCTCCTATCTTCTATGTTTCTATGTGAGTTAAGAGGGCCAATTTTAGCTCCCAGCAGGGAACCAGTGGGAGAGGACAGCAATCCAGTGCAGGAGTCTTGCTCAAAGACCCGCAGATTTTCATTAAGAATGCTGCCGTCATCATCTAATACGCACCCCCCCCCCCCATCAGCTGACCAGCTACTCATTTGTTTTCAATGAAAAGCGGCAGCTGGTCAGCTGGTTGTGGGGGGGGGGTTGTATTAGATGAAGATTGGGCGGCTTGAAGGTCACTCGCCAGTACCAAGAGAAGGCTGCCGGCAGCAAGGTAAGCCGAGGGAGCTGGAGGTGTTGTGAAGGTCTCGTGGCTGGAGAGAGACGGAGGGGAAGCCCAAGGCAGCAGAGGCCTGTCCTTTCCTTGTGGGACCCAACGGAGCACTCCTGCTCCTCCTGGCTTTGCTGAGGATGTTTTTTTCAAACTTATCTGGCAGCTTTACCTGGCGGGGCGGCCGTGACGAGCACCCTTATCAGGAATGGGTTAAAATGCCATTGGAGTCCCAGGTATGCAGGAAATGGAGCCACTCCATTTTCAATGCTGTGCTTCTCCTTTCCTGCCATCTGGGAAGAGTTCCCCCTAAAATCTCTGAAGCACTGTTCCGCTTTATACAGAAATCACGTAAATGTCTGCTTTGATTAAAAATATAATCATGCACAGTGTTTTTTTTTCCTCTGTAAAGGACTATTATCACATTGTAATGTGTTTCATAAGATTTGCTCAGTATGATGAAAACAAAACACTACCTCGTGTATATTTAAATCAGAAGTGACAATCAAGTTATGTAATACAATAAATATGAAAATGTAAATGTATGGCAAGATACTCAGTGAATTTTTGGCAGATTACATTGTCAGTTCACAATATGGGCATACATTTTCAACATGCAGACTCTTTTTCAAACACCTTGACATTGCTAGACATCATTGTCAATGTTGGTTGATTGGAAATTTCAATACTTCAGAATTATCCGCCATTTCATATAATGCATGCCAAAATATTTTTTGAAATCTCTCAATTTTTTTTGCTAACTGATCACAGTTGGAGTTTTAGGTTTTGTTAATGTGTTGATGTTTAAACTTCCAAACAGTGTTAATGGTCCGACAGACTTTGTCAAATTCTACAGCATCAATTAAACTGGTAACAGGGCCCCTTGTAGGGGATGGCCTCAGACAATGACATCATGGATAACCAATCAAAATGTCCCTCCTGTTGCGAGCAGCACCGGCAATACATATTGATGGATTTAAGAATTCTACTCTCCTTGCTTTAGGACTATAACAATTTCTAACACTGCAACATACATCATTAATACTTTGACTAATGAATTAATGGGCCAAAAATTCATCCCGCGACGCGAGAGTACGCACTGCGTACTCTCGCGTATTCTCTCTCCAATTGCCGGTTTTCTGCATGCCCTGCGCATGCGCTGAAAACCGGCACTTGGTCTTTTGAAAAGGGGGCGGTTCCTCGGTGCATCGCGTGCGCGCTACAGGCTGCGCGCACGCTGTGCACTTCATGCTTTGGACGCGCAGGTAAGTACGGAAGATTTTAGAAATGGAAAAAGGAGGAGTAAGACCCACTTTTAACAAGGTAAGTAGTGAATTAAGTATTTTTTTGAATTTTTTTTAACAGGTATATCTTTTTTAGAGACTTTAAAGACAGGTAAGTTTATTTTTATAACTTTTTAAAAGATTTTAAATTTTTTCAAAAATTTAATTTTTTATTTAAAATGGTTAATTTATTTAACTATACTTATTTTATTAATGTGATGGTTTTTTTTTAAAATTTAATTGAGGTTTAGCTGTTATTTTGGGGGGGTGTAAGATTCATAGATTTCACAGCACTTATGTGAAACTTATGAATGGAAGATGGTGTGCTGCCATTGGCTCTAACTGAGTCACGTGATCCCACAGCTTGCACGAATTCACTACGCCAGTGGGATACGCAAGCACTGCCCAGCTGATGTCTGGAACATCAAGTTCGTGCGAGCTGGATCTGAAAAAGCACACGCGGAGTGAGAGATCGCGGGGAAGCCTTACCCCCGCGGGAACAGAGCGAGATCAATTTCTGGGCCCTGAAGGGATTTAAATATGAGGATGTAAATTTTAAATTGGAGATGTTGTGGGACTGAGAGCCAATGAAAGTCAGCAAGGACAGGCATGATGGGTGAGTCATAACACAGGGTGTTGGCATTCCAATTCACTGTGCCGCCTCACTGCCCTCAACTATCCATGCAAGTTCAGGTCGTTTACACCATTCGGCTCAATTAATGTTCCAATATGTTGCCAGCTCCCACTGATTATTTGGAAAATCAACCAAAATAGACCAAAAAAGGCTACTGAAAAGAAACTATGAACCTGAATTAAAAAAAGACAAAAGATGGCTCTGAAATTCTGCAGGGGGGCGGGGGGCATCCCAACATAAGTGCCGAGATTCACCCACCTGGGACCCCCACTGCTGACTCCTTCAAAGTTGCATGCCAGGAGGATACCCCTTCATTTCAATAGTCATGGCAGGCACCCATGTCACTATGGCTCCATCTAGAGCAGAGGTTTCCAAACTTCATTTGCTGAGTCCCCTCTTCAAAGATTCCGATGCACAACCCGCTCTTTCTAAGACTTAGCATGTTAAAGCACTGTGGAGCAGCGATTAACAACAAACATAATGTTGAACTAGATTGCCAAATCACACGAGTGAAAGTCAGAGGAGGTTATGCATAATGCTCTGATCAGAGGTCACTTTGGCATAGTTTTGGTTAACAAGACACAAGGCAAACACTCAGACCTGAAGGCAGTTTAGAGGATTTATCTATGAGCGTAAATTAGAGAAGCTGAACTCTTGAGTCTCGAAAGAAGGCAACTCAAGACCTTGTAGAACCACACATGATAAACCTAGAACTTTGGCCTTGATATTTTCAAGGAAGCACATGCAGAGCCGGAAGGAGGAGTTTTGGACGGGAAGCCCGGAAGTACGGGTCTCCCGGACGTCCTGTAGGACGTCTTTAAAATATTTTTCTGCAGGTTTTCTGCCCGACAGCCAGCATGATTGACAGGCTGCCTGTCTGTCAGGTGGGGAAGCCTGCAGAACAAGGCCGCAGCAGAGAGCAGGTAGGGAGGCCGGGAGAAATCGTGGTCAGGGTAGTTGGGGTGGGGGGTGGGGAGAAACATCGTGGGGGAAGATCATGGTCGTGGGGGTGGGGGTGCTCTCGTGGTCAGGGGGAGAGATTGGCAGGAGAAATCATGGTCAAGGGGGCTAATCATGATCGGAGGGGGAGATCACAGGGAGGGGAGGAGAGCGTGGGGGAGTCAGCGATCGTGGAGCTGGAAGCAGGTATGCCAGTTGGACATGGGGCAAACACTCCTGCTGCTCCTGGCCCACAAGCAGTGCTGTAAATGCACTTAAATTATGGATCCAGCCGTTCTTGCATACTATTCCCTGCCAGGTTTCCCGAGGCCCGAGAAACCCGGCCAAAATGAGTAAAAAATGCAGCCTCCTTAAAACCTGTTACCGACCGACCCACTTCCTGAGAATGGATTGGTTGCCAGTCCCCCGTCCCACCTCCATTATAACCGGAAGTGGCAATATGAGGTCGGGTTTGAAATGGTTAAAATTTAAACTTCTCACCTGACCCAAACCCACCTGTTCTTGAGGGTTAAAAATCGCCACACTATTTCAAGGTTAAACATGACTGCAGGACTGGGGCAAAATTTAAAACTGGCAAAGGGCAATTCTGGGCCAAATGTTGGAAAGAATTTCTTTGCATAAAAGCTAATAGTGAGCTAAGGGAACAGATCCTCACCAGCGGTGTGTGCTGCCCGTGGATTTGGGCAAGTAGGTCTCAGCGCACTCTATAATGAACTCCCAATACCACTAGAGTAAAAGTTTTAAAACATTTTGAGGCATCAATCTGTGCTTGTGATGGTCTCATTAACCCCTCCAGAATTAAGTACATGCTTTCAATGTGGTCCCACTGTGAATTCTCTGTGTTGTTTTGCAACACACCTCTTGGTTCACTGAGTGCCTTTTATAAGATGGGCACTGGCAGGTCTGCAAGCTGTCCATTGAAAAACTCTACCACTTAAAGCTAGGTTACCATATTTGTGAGACGTGCATTCTGACTGCTTTTGTTGACTTGACAAAGGAGCCACTTGGAAGGGTAGGAAGAGGCAGGCAGTGCAGGAATCCTCCGGGAGTGTGGCACTCTCAAACCGATATCCAGCATTGAATACCAGTGAGGGTAACAACACCTCAAAGGAGTGCAGTTCTGAGCCTCGCACCGTGAGGCAAAGGACTGCACAGGGGGCTACAGCAAAGTGTAGGAATGCAGTAGTAATTGGGGATTCAATAGTCAGGGGGACAGATAGGCAGTTCTGTTACCGTCAACGTGAGACCCGTATGGTATGTTGCCTCCCTGGTGCCAGGGTAAGGGATATCATGGAGAGGGTGCAGAACATTCTGCGGGGGGAAGGGGAAGAGCCAGAAGTCATGGTCCATGTTGAACCAATGACATAGGGAGGAAGAGGGTTGAGGTCTTGCAGTCAGAGTTTAAGGAGCTTGGGAGGAAGTTAAAAAGCAGGACCTCAAAGGTAATAATTTCTGGATTACTCCCAGTGCCATGCGCTAGTGAGAGTAGAAATAGGAAGACATGGTAGGTTATGCATAGCTAGAGACACAGTGCAGGAGGGAGGGCTTCAGATTCCTGAGACATTGGGACCAGTTCTGTGGCAGGAGGGAACTGTTCACAATGGACGGGTTGCACCTGAACAGAGCTGCAACAATATCCTTGCGGGCAGGTTAACTAGTGCTGTGGGGGTAGGTTTAAACTAATTCGCGAGGGGGTTGGGCACCAGGATGTAGTATGAAAAAGTAAAAAACAGAGTTAGAAATAAAACAGATCATAGAAAATACAAAGAGGTTTGGAGTGCAAGTGTGCAAATGCACAAATTGTGGTTAATAAGGTTGGTGAGCTGCAGGTGCAAATGTGGGAATATGATGTAGTGGTGATAACTGAGACCTGGCTCAAAAAAAGGGAAGATTGGATGCTTAATATTCCTGACTGCAAGGTATTCAGGAAAGATAGGGAAGGAAAAAAAGGAGGAGGGGTAGCAGTTTTGATTAAGGAAATTATTACAGTGCTAGAAAGAGAAAATGTCCTTGAGGGGTCAAAGACAGAATCTATTTGGTTGGAGTTGAGAAACAATAAAGGAGCTGTTACACTACTTGGTATATTTTATAGGCCACCAAATAGCGGGAAGAAGATAGAGGAGCAAATTTGCAAAGAAATTACTGAGCGGTACAAGAACTATAGAGTAGTGATAATGGGAGACTTTAACTATCCCAATATTGAATGTGGCAGTGATTGTGTTGAGGGTAGAGAAGGGGTTGAATTCTGAAGTGTGTTCAGAAGAATTTTCTTGATCTGTATGTTTCCTGCCCAATGAGGAAGGAGGCATTGCTAGATCTAGTCCTGGGGAATGAAGTGGGTCCAGTGGAGAATGTCACAGTTGGAGAGCATCTTGGGAATAGTGATCATAAGGTTTAGATTAGTTATGGAGAAGGACAAGGAGCAATCTAGAATAAAAATACTTAACTGGAGGAGGGCTAATTTCAGCGAATTAAGGAGGGATCTGGCCCGGGTAAATTGGAGTCAAAGACTGGCAGGCAAAAATATAATGGAGCAATGGGGAGCCTTTAAAGAGGAGATGGTTCAGGTACAGTCGAGGTACATTCCCACAAGGGGGAAAGGGAGGGCAATCAAAGCCAGAGCTCCCTGGATGACGAAGGAGTTGGAGAGTAGGATGAAGCAGAAAAAGGGGGCATGTGACAGATGTCAGCTTGATAAGGGCCCAGTCCCACAGGGCAGGACACCGGGGAAAGGGCCCAGTCCCACAGGGCAGGACACCGGGGAAAGGGCCCAGTCCCACAGGGCAGGACACCGGGGAAAGGGCCCAGTCCCACAGGGCAGGACACCGGGGAAAGGGCCCAGTCCCACAGGGCAGGACACCGGGGAAAGGGCCCAGTCCCACAGGGCAGGACACCGGGGAAAGGGCCCAGTCCCACAGGGCAGGACACCGGGGAAAGGGCCCAGTCCCACAGGGCAGGACACCGGGGAAAGGGCCCAGTCCCACAGGGCAGGACACCGGGGAAAGGGTGGGTTTCCTCCGGGTGCTCCGGTTTCCTCCCACAGTCCAAAAATGTGCGGGTTAGGTTGATTTGGCTATGATAAATTGACCCTTAGTGTTAGGGGGGGATTAAATATGTGGGGTTACGGGGATAGGATGGGATATGTTAGGGGGAATTAAATACGTGGGGTTACGGGGATAGGGTGGGATATGTGTTGGTGCAGGCTCGATGGGCCGAGATGGCCTCTATCTGTACTGTGGGGATTCTGTGTGAGGGAGCAGGGACAGGGTACTGGATTTGGATGATCAGCCATGATCGTATTGAATGGTGGAGCAGGCTCGACGGGCCGAATGGCCTACTCCTGCTCCTAGTTTCTATGTTTCTATGTTTCTATGTTTCTATAACACAAGGGAGAATCAGGCTGAATATACAAAGTACAGAGGAGAAGTGAAAAAGGAAGTAAGAGGGGCAAAGAGACAGTACAAGAATAGATTGGCAGCTAACATAAAGGGGAATCCAAAGGTCTTCTCTAGGCATATTAACAGAAAAAGGATTGAAAAGAGGAGTGGTGGGGCCGATTAGGGACCAAAATAGGGAACTATTGGTGGAGGCAGAAGGCATGACTGAGGTACTAAATGAGTACTTTGCATCAGTGTTTACCAAGGAAGAGGACTTTGCCAAAGCTATGGTAAATGAGGAGGTTGCTGGGATACTGGATGAGATAAAAATAAAGAGGAGGTACTGGACAGGCTGGCGGTAATTAAAGTGGATAGTCACCTGATCCAAATGGGATGCATCCTAGGTTGCTGAGGGAAGTAAGGGTAGAAATTGCAGAGGCGGTGGCCACAATCTTCCAGGACTGGAGGATTGCAAATGTTACACCCTTGTTCAAAAAAGGGGAGAAGGCTAAACCTGGCAATTACAGGCCAGTCAGTTTAATGTCAGTGGTGGGGAAGCTTTAAGAAACAATAACCCGGGAGAAAATTAACTGCCACTTGGACAAGCATGGACTAATAAAGGATTTATTAAGGGCAAATCGTGTTTGACTAACTTGATTGAGTTTTTTGATGAGGTAACAGAGAGGGTGAATGAGGGCAGTGCAGTTAATGTTGTTTATATAGACTTTCAAAAGACGTTTGATAAAGTACCACATACTAGATTTGTTAGCAAAATTGAAGCCCATGGGATAAAAAGGGGCAGTAGCAGCATGGATACAAAATTGGCTGAGGGATAGAAAACAGAGTGTTGTAGTGAATGGCTGTTTTTCGGACTGGAGGGAGGTATATAGTGGCGTTCCCCAAGGTTCAATACTGGGACTATTACTGTTTCTGATATACATTAATGACTTGGACTTGAGGGTACAAGTTTCGAAATTTGCAGATGACACGAAACTTGGAAGTGTAGTAATCAGTGTGGAAGATAGTAATAGAATTCAAGAGGACATAGACAGGCTGTTGGAATGGGCAGACACATGGCAGATGAAATTCAGTGCAGAGAAGTGTGAGGTGATACATTTTGGTAAGAAGAATGAGGAGAGACCGTACACACTAAATGGGACAATTTTAAAGGAGGTGCAGGAACAGAGTGCACAAATGTTTGAAGGTGGCAGGACAGGTCAACAAACAGTTAATAATACGTATGGGATCCTGGGCTTTATAAATAGAGGCAGATTACAATAGCCAGGAAGTTATGCTAAACCTATGTAAAACACTAGCTCGACCCCAGCTGGAGTATTGTGTCCAATTCTGGGCACTACACTTTAGGAAGGACCTGAAGGCTTTGGAGAGGGTACAGAAGAGATTTACTAGAGTGGTTCCAGGGAGGAGGAAATACAGTTACGTGGATAGACCGGAGAAGCTGGGTTTGTTCTCCTTGGAGCAGAGAAGGCTAAGAGGAGATTTGATAGAGGCATTTAAAATCATGAAGGGTTTAGATAGAGTAAATAAAGAGAAACTGTTTCCAATGGCTGAAGGGTCGATAACGAGAGGCCACAGATTTAAGGTGATTGGCAAAAGAACCAGAGGCGACAAGAGGGAAAACTTTTTTACGCAACGAGTGGTTAGGATTTGGAATGCACTGCCTGATAGGGTGGTGGACACAGAGTCAATAGTAGGTTTCAAAAGGGAATTGGATAAATACTTGAAGGAGAAAAAAATTGCAGGGATATGGGGAAAGAGTGGGAGAGTAGGACTAACTGGATTGCTCTTCAACAGAGCCAGTGCAGACTCGATGGGCCGAATGGCCTCTTTCTGTGCTGCACTATTCTATGATTCTATGAAAGTCAATGTTGTGCATTTTAGCTATTGGCCCAAAAATTCGGCCAAATACGGGAGAGTACCCGCTGCGTACTCACCCGTATTCAGTCCCGAAGTGCCGGTTTCCTGCATGCACTGCGCATGCGCGGGAAACCGGCACTTCTGGTATGGCGAAGGGGGTGGTTCCTAAGTGAACCGCGTGTGCACTACAGGCTGTACGCACGCAGCACACTTAGGTTTTTTTTCAGGTTTCAATGCGAGGGTAAGTATGGAAGATTTTACACAAGAAAAAAGGAGGCGTAAGACCCCTTTTGAACAAGGTAAGTAGTTAATTAAGTATAATTTTTAATTTTTTTCAACAGGTTTATCTTTTTTAGAGACTTTAAAGAAAGGTAAGTTTATTTTTATAACTTTTTAAAAAAAAATAATTTTTTTCAAAAATTTTAATTTTTGTTTAAAGTGGTTAATTTATTTAACTATAGTTATTTTATTAATGTGATGGTTTTTAAAAAAAAATTATTTGAGGTTTAGCTGTTCTTTTGGGGTCTCTTTCAATTCACAGATTTGACAGGTCTCCTGTCAAATCTATGAATGAAAGATGGTGTGCTGCCATTGGCTCTCCATGGCCCACGTGATCCCAGAGGTCGCATCGCACTAACTGTGCCCCTGGGACACGCACACACTGCGCGCCGGCACTTGGAGCAGGCCCAGGACCCGAAGTTCCTGTGGGCCCAAAACACAACGGCCGGCGCGGAGTGTGATATCGCGCGCGATCCTTACCCCCGCGGCAAGCCTCCGAGTCAAATTTCTGGGCCATTGCTTCTTTTCCTTGCTGCTTGCTGTGGTTTCCTTCCATTCAGCACTCCTTCATTGCCCAGCTCCCATGGCAGCATTCCTGCTGCCACCAGTCAACACCTGCAACTGAACATAGTTCTGACCACGGCCATTCTTTTCGGCCTGCATTAGTTAAAATGCACAAAGATTCAGTTCTTCAATTTAAAAACAGCCGTCACAGCTGCATAAATATCACAATCTAGCTGTAAATAGTGGAATTTTGCAAAGAACAGGGCCTCTAATGGCGATACTAGATTTGAAGGAGGAGGAGGAATTCCCAAGAAGGGAGGAAAAGCAGATGTTTTGGCACAGAAGGTGTCTGCAGGCAGACCAGTGATTACATCATACGGCTAAGGCGCAACTACTGAGATATTTTGAAGGAGACCTACCTATGATTATGCAGCGAGGCAGTCACTGAGTTGTGCCATCTACTGCATCTTAACCTTCAGATGACATCCAGTATGAGGACAGCTCTGCTTGTTGTGGTGAAAGTGACCACCACATTGAACGTTTATGGTATCGGCTCATTCAAAACCATTACTGCTGACACTTGACAGGGCAGTCATTTATCCGATGCAGCAAGCAGGGCACTGCAGCCTTGTTTGCCAGGACTGTTACATTTGTCACTTTCCCAGTGGAAAAGATGGAACAACTGAAGAGGGCCCAGCACTTCTATTATGTGTTAGGGTTCCCTAAAGTAAAGGGTGCCAAAGAACAACGCCATGGCATATCTGAGTCACAAAGAATTTCATTTGATCAACATCCCAGTAATCTTGGACAACCACAATTGCAGTTGAGTGAACCCGTGAGAGGTGGGAAAATTGCTTTGAAGGCTGCATTGCGGAAATGGCTGCATACTTTGGGCTGAGTACTTGGTGCATGCACAGTCCAGCCATCCCATCGCTTTTAGCCTTCCTTACCTTGGCACACTTCCTCAGTCAGGAGAACTTCTTTCTCATTTGTTCCCATGAGCAATGCACAGAGAAGTCAACAATTTTACAAATGGCCACTGCCTGACATGTTTGCTGTATATCGGCTCTGTTCAGAGGATTACTCTCTGTCCCATAAATTGGCACTATCCTCAGAGACGCCGCTTGTAATAAAACTTTCAGACTCTCTTTACTGAAGGGGCCAGTTCTGGGAGCTCTGCCAGCCATGCTGTCTAGTAAGTCAAACTATAGACAAAATGCTGCTTCCCTTTAAGAGTGCAGCAGCCCTTTAAAAGTTGCTGCATTTACAATTCCCCCCACCAACCCCATAAGGAGAATCAAAGCTCCCTGTGCATAGGAACACTGTGCTAGGAGCCTATTTAAATTATGTAAAGTAGATGGCCCTACAGGAACTGGTAGGATTGAGCTGTACAGTCCACTCTTTGGGTGCATGCATGAGCACTGCAAGTGAGGTGTGGGCAACATTTTCATCTGACTTTGGATTTGGCTCTCGTTCACATGGGGCAGGTGGGTACGAATGCCAGTCGGGCTCATCACTGGTGCCCACCTGCCCCATACAGTCAGAAACTCTGCCATCTGATTGCCTGCCATGGGGGTGGGGAGGGGTCACTCAGTCACTCTCCCTCGAACCTGGTCATGGTCCCTTCCACCCCTAAGCCGGGAGTCTAATCTAGAAAAAAAAAATTAAAACATTACATGAGGTTTCTTCAGAAGCCCAGGCCTGACCTGGACTGGACACTGATAATGGAGCCCACGCTCTCCCATGTGAAGGCCAATGCGCTTCATCTCACTGGACGTACCATCCTCCGCTAATAAGCCAAGTCCCAGCTGAGCCCAGTGAGGGGGAGGGGGGAACACCTTGCTTTGTAAGAGGTGACCAGAGGTTCCGCCCCTTACAAGACTAATTCAAAACTCAAGGAAACAGCAGAGACCTGGTCGGTGCAACTGGATTTCTTGTCATTTTCTGGAGTGGGTGTTCCACCAGTCTGCCTCCAATGTTGAAGTGGGAGATTGGAGTAACCCCCCAGGACTTTCGGCCCAATTGTTGCCAATTTTTTTGTTAGAATTCTTTTCATGCTGCAGTGTATTCCTCCAGACCCTGGTCGCAATACTTGGAAGGAGAGTGCTTAGTTATCTGTCCTTCGTGTTCCTGATGTAATGTGTAACCGTAATCATGAGCACGTTTGATTAAAGATTAGGCATGTGTGAGTGATGCATAAGTTTTCGATACTGCCCAAGAAATGTGTGCTTAGAGGGCAATGGTTTCACATAACAGACATCAGCAGACATTGCAGAAGCAATATTTGAGAAATATTTCTTTCCAGTGACAAAGCTGCAATGTTTTTCTGCTTACATATATGCAATTATATTAAAAGGTCAGTATAACGAGCATAAAAAAATTTGGGGGGAGAAATGAAAGTGCTGAAATACTGCATGCAAAAACAATGACTCATCACTTTTGCACTGAAACACAGAATGTTGCTCTTTTAGATATTCAGAAAATAATAGATATTAGAAGTGTTACAAAACAGCAAATCCTTTGAGGGAGGTTCTGATGTCATTCTAAACCCCTCAATAAAATTACTGCCTTGTAAATCACCCTCGGGTATAACTTTTTTTCTATAATTACAGGCTGCATTTATTTTAAGTAGAAATCAAAGTATCTTCCTGACTGGGAGGTGCTGCTGATTAGCTGTGAGCTGAATGCTCTGAAGAGTCTGTGGTGCTGTGTTTGATCAGACAGCTTGGTGGCTCGTGTTTGCTGATGGAAATTTGATCTAATATTTATTAATAAAGTCTATGGAGATAAGCCATTGGAAAACATTTAGTTGTAACAAGAGGTGAATAAGTGCACTGAATACGTTTAAAGAATCCCACCTGTCAGCATCCCTTTTAAACAGTTAAGAATAATTTTTGATGTTAGTTTTCTATTTCTTTCCATTGTTAGTCTTGTTAAATATGTGCTTTTTAATGGTAATTGCTGGTGACATCATATGGGGAACTGGCTTGAAAGAATTAATGAGCCTGACATAGTGAAGGATTAAATTAACATCTGCGATTCTAATAACAAGCTCGCTGATGCAACGCTAGGTTAATAGCTCTCTATACTGAGGTTAATGTTGCTCTCTCACAATACTGGGCATAGAATCTCCTCCAATATTAAATGAAACCACAGACCAGCATAAATAAATGAAAAGAATATCAACATTAATATAAATATGTGTGACTAGGGGATTTTTAAAAGGCACTGATACTGAGACTTGCTGTTAGAGGTAAAGCTTATTTGTCAGTGCACAATCTTTATAAGATGGCTTCAAACAGACTCCTTGCAGGATGCAGTTCCTTATGACGTAGGTATAAGGGTATAACAACTTTTGATCTTGGCTTTGAAGAATAACAACATCATGTGACAGCTACAGTACTAAAAAAACTATTGGTTCTTTTAACAGATTGCTGGGGAATACTACACATAAGGCAACAAGCATTGAAAAATAGGGAGGAACTTTCAATTTTGGGAGGGCAGAAAACTGGCGGTATCGGATCAGCCGCTCATTATGCCCGCCGAATTATTTTCCTTTTCATTGAGACGTCAATGGAAAGGAAAATAAAGCAGATATATAACAGTGCTGTTCACCCTATGTGCTATGTATAACGGAGGGAAAGAGGCATAAAGGCCTGGTTATTTTCCTTCTGAAATTAGTGCAAAGGACTTGTTAGAGATGACACCTGCAGCAAGTAAAGCAAAGTGCACATTAGAGGGAATGAAATCATTAGTAGACCCCTGTCCCTGCACACCAGGAATCTGACAACCAATTTCAGACCTTCAACCACTTAACTATCTGCTCTGCAGCCAACATGAAATTGTTCATTGATCTCAAGCATGGCTGGTAGAACATTGGTTAGCATTGTGAGACAGTGGGAGAATAGAAATATGTTTCTTGAAGTGTTATCTGGTGCAAACACATTGGGGAAGAAATTGGGCTCTGTAGCGCCCGTTTTTTTAGATGCAACAAGGCCGCCTAATGGTAGAAAATGGCATACGAGATGTGCACGCACACTTCCAACGGGAAGTGCATCGGACACCATCTCGGTAAAGGGGTTTGCGTGCGTACACCTAACGACCACCGGCAGCATGCAGAGCAGGAAGGTTATGACATCAATCCGTGTGGAGCTTTGATTTGATGCCAGCTGCCATTTTCAAATACCACACTCTAACCTATAGCCTGTCTTAACCACGCACAGCTGAACACAGCGTTAAACGGCATGAAGGATATCCCACCAGTGCTATTTAAAGGGATCATCATCTACTTACAGGTCAGTTGTTGGATTATTTCTTTTGGATGCTGGTGCAAGTGTATGCATTTTTGGTGCTTTCCTATGCTTGCCCAAAGTTTGAATAATCTACAGGGAGTGATCTAGCTGTGCTGAAGTACTTTTTTGTTGATTTAAAAGCTTGTGCTGAAACAAGTTGCCTCCAGACATGGGTGGCCTGGTAGGTTTTCCTCTTGGAATTGAGCATGACTGGGAGAATGAAGAGAGGCCACGCAGAGCAGGACAAGCTGCTAGAAGAGGGAGAGGAGGAGGGGGAGAAGAGCTCCCAGCAGGAGGTCAAATTTGTCAAGGGTCTTCAGGGAGGAATTTTCTTACCTCAACTTCAGCGAGGAACAATGTGTGAGATGTCTGTGCTTCAATAAGGATGTCCTCACTGATATCTGCCAACTACAACCTCAAAGCAGGGCAAGGACCGCATTGTCTGTGGCTGTCAAGGTGACCGTGGCTCTTAGCTTTTATGCATCTGGCTTCTTCCAGGCTGCTGCTGAAGATATAAGCAACATCTCACAGTTTGTCATACACTGATGCATAAGGGGGGTCATTGATGCTCTCTACAGGCAAAGAGACAGCTTCATCTCATTCCCTTTTGCCAGAGACAAGCAGACAGAGTGAGCACAAGGGTTAACATGGATTGCAGGCTTCCCCATAGTGCAGGGTGCCATTGACTGTATGCACATTGCCTTGTGTGTGCCTCATCTGAACTCGGCCATTTTCATTAACCAAAAGGGGTTCCACTCCCTCAGTGTGCAGCTAGTGTGCGAACACAGGCAGCGCATCATGCGGGTGAATTCCCGTTATCCTGGCAGTAGTCACAATTTTTCCATTCTGTGGCAGTCCTCTGTGCCACCTGTATTTGCCACAGCTCGGCAAGTCAAAGGCTGGTTACTGGGTGACAAGGGTTATCCACTTGTGACATGGCTCATGACTCCGGACCGGAACCCACACACACGTGCACAGCGGGCCTGCAATGAGAGCCATGCTGCCACTAGGAACATTATAGAGCACACCATCAGAATCCTCAAGCAACATTTCCGCTGCCTGGGCCACTCTGGAGGAGCCCTGCAGTACTCAGCTGAGCGGGTATCAAGATTTGTAGTAAGCTGCATACCGCACAACCTGGCCATTATGAGGGAATAGCCCTTGCCACCCTATCAGGCGAGAAGCTGAGGAGCAGGAGCATGAGGAAGAGGAGGAGGAGGAGGAGGAAGTGGAGAAGCAGGAACTTCAAAAGAAAGTGGAGGAAGGGAGAATACAACGTAGACAACCCCTTTTTGCCCAGGCCCTACGTGATGAAATAATTAATGAGTGATACCAACAGTCCCACGCTGCTCACCTTTCCTCTTTCACTGACCATCACATCGTCCTCTTTTCGACAAAACAAAAATAAAATCCACCAGAAAATGCAGATTCCAATCCAAATTTAGAAATTAAATCATGACATAATGCATACAAAAATAAACTAATCACCCATGTGCATTCCCTTAGTGCCTGTCTTCAGTGTGCCTTTGCTTCTCCTAGTGCTCCGACGAGGTACTTCTCCAGTGGCTGCAGCATGGGTGGTGGAAGCCTGCTGACTTTCAATAGAGGAGACTGCAGATGGCCTTGCAGGGCGACCTCAAGCAGCTCTGGGCCTAGAAGGGCCGGCTTCATTCTGTACCATTTGGGCCTGGGCTGCAGCAGTCTGGGCTGGCAGAGTAGTAGGGGTGGGAGCATGAATGCTTTTTTAAAATTCATTTATGGGATGCAGGCGTCACTGGCGTGTCCAGCATTTATTGCCCATCCCTAATTGCCCTTGAGAAGGTGGTGGTGAGCTGCCTTCTTTGACTGCTGCAGTCCGTGAGGTGAAGGTACTCCCACAGTGCTGTTAGCGAGGGAGTTCCATGGTTTTGACCCAGTGACGATGAAGGAATGGCAATATATTTCCAAGTCAGGAGAATGTGTGTCTTGGATGGGGACTTGGAGGTGGTGGTGCTCCCATGCGCCTGCTGCCCTTGTCCTTCTAGATGGTAGAGGTCACGGGTTTGGGTGGTGCTGCCAAAGAAGCCTTGGTGAGTTGCTGCAGTGCATCTTGTAGATGGTACACACTGCAGCCACGGTGCACCGATGGTGGAGGGAGTGAATGTTTTGATGGTGAATGGGGTGCCAATCAAGCAGGCTGCTTTGTCCTGGATAGTGTCGCGCTTCTTGAGTGTTGTTGGAGCTGCACTCATCCAGGCAAGTGGAGAGTATTCCATCACACTCCTTACTTGTGCCTTGTAGATGGAGGAGAGGCTTTGGGGAGTCAGGAGGTGAGATACTCGTCGCAAAATACCCAGCCTCTGACCTGCTCTTGTAGTCACAGTATTTATATGGCTGGTCCAGTTAAGTTTCATCCTCAGAGAGGACAGCAAGTTGGTGCTCCATGAAGCGACTGCCACTCCCCTGGGGCAGCGCCTCTGCAAATCTAGTAATCTGTTGGAGAAGAGATTGAAGGACTGCTGTGATGCCCTGGAAGCTCCTTTGAACAGTGGTATCCAGAACCATGATGGCAGCAGTCTGAGCTTCCACTGCAACCTTTAATGGAAGCTATTTGTGCTGCATTGGAAGCTGTGACATTGGCCGTATGATGCTGCATCAGGTGGGTTCCACAGTTGTGCTGATGGAGGTGACCACCCGTTCCATGTTGGAATGGAAAGGCTCCAAGTTCTTCGTAAAGCCCTGTGCCAAGTTGGTGTGGACTCCTCCATGCTCCTTGACTTTGAGTGCAGGCTTTCTGGCAGGCTTTTCAGTGCACCAAGCATTTGGTTATATATACCCAGAAGCCTTCTTCTGTAGCCTGGCCCATCAACGTCCTCATCCAAGTCCTCTGAAGCTGAACTAGTGTCTGACCTCGCCGTCCAGTGAGTTGGCACCAGTGCTATCCTTTCCCCCAGCCCTGGCTCCAGCACACTTGTGCCCGGAGTCTCACCACATGCAGATCCCATCCTTTATTCTAGCAACAACAACAACTTGCATTTATACAGTGCCTTCAACGTAGCAAAAGATCCCAAGGCGCTTACAAAAGTGTTATCAATAAAACATTTTGACACCAAGTCACAGAAGGCGATATCAGGACAAGAGGTAGATTTTAAGGAGCGTCTTAAAGGAGGAGAGAGAGAGGTAGAGATGCGGAGAGGTTTAGGGAGGGAATTCTAGAGCTTAGGGCCAAGGCAGCTGAAAGCAAGGGCCGCCAATGGCGGAGTGATTATAATCAGGAATGCACAAGATGCCAGAATTGGAGGAGTGCTGAGATCTCAAAAGCTTGTAGGTCTGGAGGAGGTTTCAGAGATAAGGAGGGGCGAGGCCATGAAGGGATTTGAAAACAAGTATGAGGATTTTAAGATTGAAGCATTGTCAGACCAGGAGCCAGTGTAGGTCAGCAAGCACAGGGGTGATGGGTGAACAGATCTTGGTGCGAGTTAAGATACGGGCAGCAGAGTTTTGGTTGAGCACAAATTTATTTAGGGTGGAAGATGGGAGGCCGGTCAGGAGAGCATTGGATTATCTTTAAAATATGCGCCATATCAGTCTCTAAGCTGGTGGCTGCAAGTGTAAGATCGAGTGACAGTGCCTCTTCCTCTTCACACTCTTCTTCCTCTTCTTCCACTGACTGAGAAGGCTCCAGTTCTTGGGTATCTCACATGTAAAAAGGAAAAGAGTTGGGTTGTGGTGAGGAGAGAGGAGAAAGTAAGGGTGTGTGCTTACACCATCTGCAGCTTCTAAGTCAGAAGAGACTGTGGGATGAGGGAGAAGTGGGATGAGAGAAGGAGGATTAGGTATGCAGATACTCTCATCAGCCCCACCGGTGGCCAGTGATGTCCCTTCTCATGAGGGTTAAAACATACAGGCGTATTTGTCCTTGTCCAATTCTTTCTTGTTGCCTCCTGTTATGCACCACCTTCTCCTGCAAGAAAGTCGGACATGTGTCAGAGAGTGTCCTGCAATACGTTTGGGTCATATGGCTGTCATGGTTGAATAGCTGTCAGTGTGTGCGAGCTGCGAGTTGATTGTGTGAGGCTTGCAACAGTACTAACTGTATGAGGGTGAGGTAAAGCATATGAATGGTAGGGTTGAGTCTTGATCGATAGAGATTGCTAGTAAATGGGTGATGGGGGTGTAGTGAATTGAGCATTGGATGAGGCTAGTGGTGCAGTGGGTAGGATATGCCATTCAAAGATGAACTCACTGAGCTTGACAACTTGTGTGAGATCGTGAAACTTCTTCCTGCACTGCATCCGTGTTCTTCCCACTGCCTCCTGAGCCTGCCCCCTGTGGCTATAAGATGTCTCTTCTTCCTTCCACCATGACCTCCAGTGCAGTGTCTGATAACCTTGGTGCACGCTCTCACATGTTCAGCCATTGCTCAAAGTATCACAGCACAGATCCAGTTTTCAAATTTCTTGCAGCCACAATGCATCTCTGCTTTAAGAGGTGCAGGCTACCTTTAATTGGTGCTAGCCATTCATGCTATCGGGCCCCCTACTGACGTGTGCAGCCAATGAACAGCACGGGTAATGCTCGCTGCACACAGCAATTACGTAAAACAGCAGCCAGCACGAATTTAACGTGCTGCATGCGACACAATGAACGGGTGTGGGTTAATCGCGCACCGCAATCCCCACACCTGTTTTTAGAGTTTAGTCAATTTCTCCCCCCCTCCAGGCTCTGAAGTTGCACTGTATAAGTCTTTGCATTATGAACACTTAATATATTCGTATGAAATTCCTTTAGCCACTATTTATGGACCATTGAACTAGCAGGCAAAGAAATTTTGTACAAAAGTACTTGGTGTGCATTTGCTAATATTTGCACGGTGTAATTTTGAGGCTAAAGTTTTTGTATTGCATTGATAGTGGTGATATTGCAGGTGTCATTGAATTCGAGGGCCGAGGTCGAGCTCACTAACCTTTTGTCAAGGGCCATTATCCCAAGAAGTGTCTTACTCAGGGGCCGCTGTCATAAGTAATATAACATATGTATCATCAAGAGATAAGTATAGGTCTGTACTTGCAACTTCCCACACAGTAAGCTCCTGATTTCAATTATGTCACTGTGGGTAGTTACCAACTAGGAACCAGGCATTTCCCCTTAGGGGGAGACATTAATAATAAAACCATAGGATCAATAGTTCTTGTGCATAGTTGTATTCTAACAGAGGGCTTTCAATTGTCATACAGAAGCTCGAATAACGCTGCGTCCTGATAGCTATCCCTTGCCTTTTTCTCGGAAAGCAAGAAAAGGACAGCATTGAATTCCAGCTCAGTCAATATCCCATGGCCAAGTGACACATGGAGGAGCATGTCTGCTGACAGCTACACGTGAAGGGGAGAGGGGCTGCAAATGACCCCTTACCACATTATGAGTAACGTCAGCCTAAGGCATATGTTACGTGGATAAACCAGTGTTTGCCTGCTAAAGATGATGAGAAAACTATTTTAGCAGTATTTCTCAGTGTGGTGGCCCTAACTATAAAAGAACAGAGCCGTGCTTTCTCCGATGATAAATGCATCTGTCAAATCAATTTTTGTTGATCAGTGATCAATCCAGCTATGGTCTAGTGGGCAGGAACTCTAACTGTGGATCATTATAAAGTGCTTTTTAAAAAATGTATTCTTGGGATTTGTGTGTCGTTGGCAAGGCCAGCATTTATTGCCCGTCCCTAGTTGCCTTTGAGAAGGTGGTGGTGAGCTGCCTTCTTGAACCGCTGCAGTCCGTGTGGTGAAGGTACTCCCACAGTGTTATTAGGTAGAGAGTTGCAGGATTTTGACCCAGCAATGATGAAGGAACGGCGATATATTACAAGTCAGGGTGGTGTGTGACTTGGAGGGGGGTGATGGTGTTCCCATGCGTCTGCTACCCTTACCCTCCTAGGTGATGAAGGTCATGGGTTTGGGAGAACTGTAACTAAGTCTTCACTACGTATATTGTACACGTGCATCTCAGTATCAGAGAAGGAGAATGGGCAGTGGAGTAGCGGCATTCCCCACTCTTGCCAAGCTTGTTACATTCATCATGTTATTCATTAATAGAATGGTGCTAGCTTTCTGCTTGTGCCTTTTCTAGCACTGCTGCGGCTTCTAATATTGAAGTCTAATGGAAAAACACCACAACCAGTGTGTATACTGTATTCACTTATTTGTTTCAGGAAAGGCAGCTCATTGCAACATATTGCTGTACAACACAGGAAAAAAAAGACATAGCAAACATCCTGGTGATTTATGAAATCAATCCCTTCAGTAGTCTCACAGCTCATTCTGTATGCAGAGCCTCTGCATTTTTAGAAGATAAATTAGTGGCTTATGCAAAGAGGGAAAGGGTGCACCACAGAAAGAGTAATCAAATAGCAAAATTAAAACGTCAGAAATGTCGAAATAATTGTGCACAGCAAAGTGAGCTCTCTGTAATTATAAATAACGTGGCTGATGTAGCACATGTGAATGTAATGCGTTTGCATAGACCATTAAAATGCTCAGGATACACTTCCAGCTGGACATTTTACTGCAATGATTTCTAATATCTTTCCTTTAATAAGCACTGGGACACTTGCAGAACTGTGAGTAATTTGGAGTCTTTTTTTCATTAGCCGTGACCAAGCCTTGCCAGATTACAAAGGCTCTTGTTTGTGCTCATTTCCCTAAATTTTGCTGGAATGCTGTGTTTGTTTAATAAAAACACAAACAGATGCCATATCCCATCATCAGTTTACCAATGCTGATACATTTAATGGGACCAGTATGGATTGTATGCAAGCCTTTGTGGTGATAGCTCTTTATTCTTACGATTTGTAGCTACAAATTAATGTTCTTCTATTGTTTAGGAATAAGAATAGTATTACACTGAACCTGTTGACATAAATCTAGCCAAAACAATAGAAACAGGATAGTTTTCCACTGTGTTTAATGTAGCTGGCTGGTTTGGTTTCAAGAGAATGCGACAGAATGAAGCCACAATTTTAACTGGGGGTGTAAGGGCAGCCTGTGGAGACCGAAGTGAACAACAGGCTCGCACGGCCCAGCCAGCGTGACGCCAGGGTCATTTTATTCCTGGGCCTCATTTCAATTTTGGAACGCTGACTCCCACCCAAACCTGGCGGCCGGGTGCAGGATTTCAGGTGGCTGTAGGCCACTGATGGGGATCTGAAGAAACGGTCCCCGGCACTAAGGTAAGTTGATTAGGGCGAGGGGTTGAGCGAGTTCAATGGGAATAGCAGTGGTGGAAGGAGGAGCGAAGTGGAGGAAGCCTAATGTTTCCTTGTGGGGCTGGGAGGAGCCCCCCTTACTCCTCCAGCCCAACAAGGAAACTGAATTTTTAATTTTTTTAGTACGCCTCTTCTGGCGATGGATCCACCTGAGACCAGTGCAGTTGGCACTGTAAGTGACTCATACCGCCCGAGGTTAAATTCGCATCAGGGTTCAAATTATGTAATTAGACCCCACCTTTTGAATATTTATGAGTACCTTGACTGCCTGTGGTGTGCGCCCCACATGCCTCCCAAAACCCAGGAGTTAAAATACCGCCCTGCGGGAGGACAGCTCGAATGTGGAGGCAAGTCATTTGCCCTTATTTTAAACCCTCTTACATCCCGTTCTCGTCGGGCATGGGGAGAGGGGGTTAAAATCGGGCTTCAGTCTTCAACATCACAACATGTGGTGTATACACAAAGCTGAAAAACTTACTGATAGACCTCTGTTACAAACACATTGTGGGATAAATTGGATAGCCCCCGAAAACGGGTGCAGGGATCGCGATGTGCGATTAACCCGCACAGGTTGATTGCAGTGCAGGCAGCATGCCAATTTCGTGTATAATGAGTTATGGGTACAGCCACGCTAATGGTGTTGTTCATTGGCTGCACCCAGCACCAGGGGCTCAAAATCGTAACTTGCTAACACCAGTTAAGCGAGCCTGCACCTCTTAAAGGGAAGATGTATTGTAGCTGGAGCAGGTGCTGGCAGTTGTTCAGGAAGTGACTCAGACCTGGGAAACAGTGAAGAATGGCACAACATGGGAGAGCGTGGACTCCAAGATTTTTGGATGCCGCACTGGAGGCCTTGGCGGAAGAGATGGAAAGTAGGAAAGATGTCCTTTCACCACAGGGGGCCAGGAGGCCCTCCATGGGAGCTGATGCCAGGAAACGAGCCCCAAGGAACTGGATGTAGTGTCGCAAGAAGTTATATGACCTCACACGAGTGGTCAAGGTCAGTGAATGCATCTTCAACTGCCATATCCCACCAACTGAACCACTAGCCTCAGCCACTGCTCAATTCACTGCACCCCTCACTCACTTACCAACAATCTCTATTAACCAGGATTCATACCTCACATTCATATGCTTCACCTCACCCTTACATACTTAGCACTGTTGCAAGCCTCGCATCCACATCTCACAGCTTACACACACTGCCTGCTATTCAACCATGACAGCCACATCACCAAAACATATTGCACAACACAGACTGACGCACTTCCCTCTCTCTTGCAGGCCAAGGTGGCGCACAACCAGAGGCAGCAGGGACTAATCGGCAGGGAACAGGTGCACACATCTCCAAGCCCCCATGGAGGAGACGGTGCTGGCCATTATTGGAACGGCCATTGCGAAGGCCGTGGCCAGCGGTGGGGCTGAAACCATCAAAGATAACAGTATCCTCATACCTAATCCTCCTTCTCACATCTCACTTCAACCTCATCCCATAATCTCTCCTGATTAAAAGGTGCAGATGGTGCAAGCATGCACCTCTTACTTTCCCCCCCTCCCCTCACCACAACTTTACTCTTGTGCCTTTCTCCTTTCAGTTACCCAAGAAGTGCAGTCTGCCCAGGCAGTGGTGGTGGAGCAAGAGGACAGTGATGATGAAGACACACCGTCACTCAACTTCACACTCGCAGCCACCAGCTCAGATACTGACACTGTGTGTAATTTAAGGGATAGCATAGAGGCGGGATCTGCACATGGTGAGACACCGGGCACAGGTGGCCTGCAACCAGAACAGGGGGCAAAGATAGCGCAGGTGCCAGCTCACCAGAGGGCGAGGTCGCACACGAGTTCTGATGCAGAGGACTCAGATGAGGACTTCGATGGTGCAGGCTACAGAAGAAGGCTAATGGGTATGCACAATTAAAAGCTTGGTCATTGGGAAGCCTGCCAGAAAGCCTGCGTGCAATGTCAAGGAGCAGGGAGGAGTCCAGCGCCAACTTGGCACAGGGCTTTGCGCAGAGTTTGGAGCCCATCCTTTCCAGCATGGAAGTGGTAGCCAACTCCATTAGCACATTTGTGGACCCAACCATGATGTAGCATCTGATGGCCGATGTCTCAGCTTCCACTGCAGCACAAGCAGCAGCCACCCAACATCTGAGTGCTGCAGTGGAAGCTCAGACTGCTGTCATGCCAGGTTAGCTTGCTGCCATGCACGCTCAGACTGCTGTCATTATGGCTGTGGATTACAATGGTCAAAGGGGCTTGCAGGCAATCCAGCAATCTGTCCTCCAACAGATTAGTAGGATTGCGGAGACGCCGCTCCGGGGAGTGGCAATGGCTCCATAGAGCACGAACCTGCTGTCCTCTCTCAGGATGCCAGCATTCGTCCTCCCACCACTGTCACTCTGCCAGTGCTCTTGTTGTTACCTATCAACCAGCCAGCCCAGACTGCTGCCACCTATGCCAAGATGGTTCAGTCCACAGCGTGGCTTTTTAGGTCCAGAGCTGCTCAAGGTTGTCCTCCATGGCGATCTGCAGCCTCCTCCACTGAAAGTCTGCAGCCTTCCACCAGCCATGCTGCAGCCACTTGGGTAGCACTGCATAAGAGCACTAGGACAGGCAATGGTGCACAGAAGACAGGCACCATGAGAATGCACAAGGGATGATTAGTTTATGTTTGCATGCAGTATGGCATGATTTGATTTATAAATTTGGTTGGAATTTTTATTTTGTGGTGGCTTTTATTTACGTATTGTGGCCAAGCAGACGCTGTGATGGTCAGTGACAGAGGGAAGGTAAGGTCTGGGACTCGTGATGAATGGGGAATTGGCGTTGCAGTTACTGGTATCGCACTCAGATGAGATCTTCACAGACAGCCTGGGCAGAAAGTGGCTGTCGAGGCTGCCTCCTCCCTTCCTTCTCCTGCTCCTCCTCATGCTCACCGTATAGCTGGTGGCAAGGGCTGTCCCCTCATGATGGTGAGGTTGTGACTGCTGCCAGGATATCGGGCACTGACCTGCATGATTTGCTGATGATGGTCGTACACCAGCTCGACACGGAGAGAATGGAATTCCTTTCAGTTCCGGTATATGGCAGAGTTGACATGCGGCACCCGCAAAGCTGTGTGCATGCAGTCAATGGCACCCTGCACCATGGGGAAGCCTGCAATCCTAGCAAAGCCGTGTGCTCGCTCCACCTGCTGGTCTCTGGTAAGAGAGAATGAAATGTAGTCAGCTCTCTTTGAATAGAGACCTCCCTCACGCAACAGTGAATAGCAAACTGCAAGGGGTTACAAATATCTCCAGCCGAGAAGGATCCAGACACATAAAAGTTCATGGCCACAGTCACCGTCACAGCCACTG
This sequence comes from Squalus acanthias, assembly GCA_030390025.1. NCBI lineage: Eukaryota > Metazoa > Chordata > Chondrichthyes > Squaliformes > Squalidae > Squalus > Squalus acanthias. Next base: position 134,638,993 of record CM059426.1, on the reverse strand, counting down.
GGAATGTAGTCCTTGCCCTGCTCTGAGGTTGCAGCTGTGGCTGCAGCAAGTGGCAGATTTCAGTGAGGACGTCCTTATTGAAGTGCAAACATCTCACACATTGTTCCTCGCTAAGGTTCAGGAAGGAGAATTGTGCCCTGAACACCCTAGATATGACCTCCTGCTGAGAGCCCTTCTCCCCCTTCTCATCTTCCAGCAGCTTGTCCTGCTCTTTGTGGTTTCTGCTCATTCTCCCAGTCATGCTGTTTTCCAAGTGGCATGCTGACCATGCACCCACATCTGGCAGCAACTGGTTTGTGCAGAAAACTTGAATTCAGGAAAAAGTCCTTCAGCACTTGCCTCACCACTCCCTGTAGACTTTTGCAACTTGAAATAACTATGGAAAGCACCAAACACTTGTAGAATGTTAGCAACAGCCAGAAGAAATCAACCAGCAACTAACCTGTAAGTAGAGAGTGCAATTTGTCACGGTGTGCAGATTGGAACAGAGTGTTAAGCTGCGAGTTTGGTGAGTGAGGGAGTTCGGGGAGGGAGGTGTTCCTTTCTTTTTCCATCTTTGTCAGCTTCCAGGAGAGCAGGAGCTAAAAAGCTGCACAAGAGGGGACAGAGAACCAGCGGTGAGTACTTCTACAGTATTTCTACATTCCAGTCATTAAAGTAAAAGTAAGTTCTCTAGTTTAGAGTAAGTAGTGTTTAAAGGGAAGTAAGGTCCCTAGTGTATTTAATATTCTTTAATTTAAAGGGAGTAAATTAAGGGTAGGACATGGCAGGGCAGCTCGGCAGCGTAGAGTGCTCCTCCTGTGCTATGTTGGAAGTCAGGGACACTTTAGGTATCCAGGGCGAACACATGTGCAGGAAGTGTCTCCAGCTGCAGCTACTCGAAATCCGCGTTTCGGAGCTGGAGCTGTGGCTGGAGTCACTGTGGAGCATCCGCGAAGCTGAGATCTTCGTGGATAGCACGTTTAACAAGGTAGTCACACCGCAGGTAAAGAGTGCACAGGCAGACAGGGAATGGGTGACCGCCAGACAGAGTAAAAGAACTAGGAAGGTAGTGCAGGAGTCCCCTGGGTCCATCTCCCTCTCCGACAGATTTTCTGTTTTGGATACTGATGGGTAAGATGGTTTCTCAGGGGAATGCAGCAAGAGCCAAGTCCGTGGCACTACGAGTGGCTCAGCTGCACAGGAGGGGAGGAAAAAGAGTTGGAGAGCAATAGTGATAGGGGATTCTATCGTAAGGGGAACAGATAGACATTTCTGTGGCCACAGACGTGACTCCAGGATGGTATGTTGCCTCCCTGGTGCCAGGGTCAAGGATGTCACTGAACGGCTGCAAGGCATTCTAAAGGGGGAGGGCGAACAGTCAGAGGTCGTGGTTCACATTGGTACCAATGACATGGGTAGAAAGAGGGACGAGGTCTTGCAACAAGAATTTAGGGAGCTAGGCAGCAGATTAAAAAGCAGGACCTCAAAGGTTGTAATCTCTGGATTACTCCCGGTGCCACGTGCCAGTGAGTATAGGAATAGGAGGATTGAGCAGATGAATGCGTGGCTAAAGAGTTGGTGCAGGAGGGAGGGCTTTAGTTTCCTGGATCACTGGGTCTGCTTCTGGGGAAGGTGGGACCTGTACAAGTTGGACGGGTTGCACCTGAACCGGAACGGGACCAACATCCTTGCGGGGAGGTTTGCGAGTACTGTTGGGGGGCGGGGGTTTAAACTAACTTGGCAGGGGGATGGGATACGGAGTGGAGCTACAGTAGGGGGTGATGCACAGCCAAATATAGAGGAAAAAACAAGTCAGCCAGGAAGGCAGAGCAAATATGTAACGGCACAAGGGAGTATGGCAAGGCTGGGTGGCATTTATTTTAATGCAAGGAGTCTTGCGAGTAAGGCAGATGAATTGAAGGTGTTGATGAACACATGGGGGTATGATATTGTTGCTATCACAGTGACATGGTTGAGGGAGGGGCAGGACTGGCAGCTCAATATTCCGGGGTATAGAATCTTCAGGCGAGACAGAGGGGGGTGTAAAAGAGGAGGGGGTGTCGCAATATTAATCAAGGAGTCAATTACTACTGTAAGGAGGGATGATATCTTAGGAGGTTCCTCTAATGAGGCCATATGGGTAGAACTTAAAAACAAAAAGGGGGCAAGCACTTTGCTAGGAGTGTACTATAGGCCCCCAAACAGTCAGGGGAAGATAGAGGAACAGATATGTAGGCAAATCTCAGAGAAGTGTAGAAATAATAGGGTAATAATAGTTGGGGATTTCAACTTCCCCAATATTAACTGGGATAGTCAGAGTGTGAAAGGCTTAGAGGGTACGGAATTCTTAAAGTGCATCCAGAAGAGCTTTTTGAGCCAGCATGTAGAAAGTCCTACAAGAGAGGGGGCGTATGGGATACTTGCCTTCATTAGCCGAGGCATAGAATATAAGAGCAGGGAGGTTATGATGGAGTTGTACAAAACGCTAGTTAGGCCACAGCTGGAATTCTATGTGCAGTTCTGGTCGCCACACTATAGGAAGGATGTGATTGCATTGGAGAGGGTGCAGAGGAGATTCACCAGGATGTTACCTGGGCTGCAGCGCTTCAGCTATGAAGAGAGACTGGACAGGCTGGGGTTGTTTTCCTTAGAGCAGAGAAGGCTGAGAGGGGACCTGATTGAGGTGTACAAAATTATGAGGGGCATAGATAGGGTAGATAGAAAGGAACTTTTCCCCTTAGTAGAGGGGTCAATAACCAGGGGGCATAGTTTCAAGATAAGGGGCAGGAGGTTTAGAGGGGATTTGAGGACAAACTTTTTCACCCAGAGGGTGGTTGGAATCTGGAACTCACTGCCTGAAAGGGTGGTAGAGGCAGGAACCCTCACAACATTCAAGAAGCATTTAGATGAGCACTTGAAATGCCATAGCATACAAGGCTACGGATCAAGTGCTGGAAAATGGGATTAGAATAGATAGGGCTTGATGGCCGGCGAGGACACGATGGGCCGAAGGGCCTCTTTCTGTGCTGTATAACTCTATGACTCTAGTTGATGATGCCTTTAAATAGCGCCGGTGAGGGTTCCTTCCTGCTGCTTTTACGCATGTTCAGCTGTGCGAGGTTAAGAGAGGGCGTTGGCTGGAGTGTTGAGCTCCAAAATGGCACCACTGGTGCCAAATCAGCATTGCACGCTGATTGATGTCATGATCTGCCCGCTCTGCATACTTCCGGTGGACATTAGCCGCGCGCATGCTAACATCCTCACCAATATGGCATCCAGCCCGATTTGCAGCAGAAATGCACGCGCGCGCGCGCACATCAGACACCATTTTGGTACCCAAACGGCACCCGTTGCGCCCAAACAGGTGATCAATCCCAATTTTGCGCCCATTCTGTTGAGAAGTTCAATAACCCTGTTCCGTAATTTATGTGAAACTTGTAAATGCAAGCAGTCATTTTTTTTGTTGTCAACTTTTGACAACTAGTTTAGCAGTTAAATTTTGCCATTTCTCAACAGATTCCTCAATGTTACTGACTAAATAGTGAGTAAATCATCCCATGCTATTGCACTCTGTAATTCATAGAATTAATCAATGAAACAAGAAAATGAGTCAATAACCTTGTCGACAGTGGATCTGGTGCTGCATAATGACTGCATGTAAATTAGAATAATTGAAATCAGAACAAAAACTTGCATTTTAATCTGAGAAAGATATTAATGTTATCCTGAAGGAGATACATTTCAATACATTTTAAACATTGATATGGAATAAAATGCAACTTTAACTCTCTCTCTGTTAAAAACAGAATCATATATAAACTGAAGTGTGTTGCATAGAAGATAGCACAAAGTCTGGAATTTTCCCTGTTAAAAGTAATGGGCCAGATATTCCGATCCCTACAGGTGTGTACGCGCTGTGTACTCACCCGTAGGGACATTGGAAATGCCGGTTTCAGGCATGCACAGCGCATGCGCTGGAAACCGGCATTTCCGATCTCTCAAGAAAGCTCTTGACAGATCCTCCGGCTGCCCAGGAGCAGGGCCTCTGCGGGTGGAGAGTTCCGCTTTTTGGAGACCCTCCACCCGCAGAAAACTCCTTACAATTCTTGCGCCTGGTAAAAGCAGGCATAAGGCCTGCTTTTACCAGGATAAGAGTTGAAAAAAGTTAAAAAAAAAAAATTTCCACTGAGTTATCATTTAAAAATACTTTAAAAAAAGGTAAGTTTATTTTTAGCCCCGTTAAAAACTTTAATTACTTTTTTCAAAAATTAAAATTTTTGTTTAAAATTGTTAATTTATGTAATTTCAAGTAATTTTAAAAATGTGATGTTTTTAAAATTTATTTGAAGTTTTACTATGTTTTGGGGGTGATCTCCATTCATATAATTGACAGGTCTTCCTGTCAAATGTATGAAGGGAGATTCCCTTCTCTGATTGGCTCCCCATGGCCCACGTGATCCCAGGGATGCTGCGAACTACCTGCGCCTCTGGGATACGTGGGCTCTGCGCACCGGCAGTTTGGACAGGCCCAGCAGCAGAACTCTGCGCCTCCCGGGAGCCCTCCGGTCTTGGCGCAGATTTTTCCAGATCGCAGACCTCCGCCCGCGGGAGGCCTGCGATCGGAATATCTGGGCCAATATATTTATATTGATAAACTTATATTTATATAGCCCCTTTAACGTACTAAAACATTCCAAGGCGCTTCATAGGAGTGTTATCAAAAAAAAAGAAATTTGACACCGAGCCATATAAGGGGATGTTAGGGCAGATGACCAAAAGCTTGGTCGAAGAGGTAGGTTTTAAGGAGCATCTTAAAAAAGGATAGAGAAGTGGAGAGGCGGAGAGACTTAGGGAGGGAATTCCAGAACTTAGGACCTAGGTAGCTGAAGGCACGACCACCATAGTGGAGCATTTAAAATCAGGGATGTTCGAAAGGCCAGAATAGGCGGAGTGTAGAAGTCTAGGGGGATTATAGGGCTGGAGGAGATTACAGAGGTAGGGAGGGGTGAGACCATGGAGGGATTTGAAAACAAGGATGAGAATTTTAAAATCGAGGTGTTGCTTAACCGGGAGCTAATATAGGTCAGCGAGCACAGGGGAGATGTGTGAGCGGGACTTGGTGCGAGTTAGCACACGGGCGGCAGAGTTTTGGATGACCTCAACGTTATGGAGGGTAGAACTCGGGAGGCCAGTCAGGAATGGTCAAGTCTAGAGCTGATAAATGCATGGATGAAGGTTTCAGCAGCAGATAAGTTGAGGTAAGCGTGGAGATGGGCGATATTACAAAGGTAGAAATGGAGAGTCTCAGTGATAGAATGGATATGAGGTAGGAAGCTCAATTCGTGATCAAATATGACACCAAGGTTGTGAACAGACTTGGTCAGCCTTAGACAGTTGCCGGGGGGAAGAGATTGAATCAGTGGAAAGGGAATGGAGTTTGTGGCATGAACCAAAGACAATGGCTTTGGTCTTCCCGATATTTAATTGGAGGAAATTTCTACTTATCCAGTGCTGGATGTCTGACAAGCAGTCTGATAGTATAGAGATGGTGGAGGGTTCGAAGAGGTGGAGGAGAGGTAGAGCTGGGTATCATCAGCATACATGTGAAAAGTCGTGTTGCCGTATAATGTCACCGAGGGTAACATGTAGATGAGAAATAGGAGGGGGCCAAGGATAGATCCTTGGGGGACAGCAGAGGTGACAATGCGGGATCAGGAAGAGAAGCCATTGCAGGTGATTCTATGGTTACAGCTGGAAAGATAGGAATGGAACCAGGCGAGTGCAGTTCCATCCAGCTGGACAATGGTGGAGAGGCGTTGGAGCAGAATTTTGTGGTCAACTGTGTCAAAGGCTGCAGACAGGTCCAGAAGGACGAGAAGGGATAGATTACCTTTGTCGCAGTCAATTAGGATGCGACCTTGGTAAGAGCAGTTTTGGTACTGTGACAGGGGCGGAAGCCTGATTGGAGGGATTCAAACAAGGAGTTCTGGGAAAGATGGACACGGATTTGGGAGGTGACAACACATTGAAGAACTTTGTGAGGAAAGGAGGTTAGAGATGGGGTGACATTTTGCAAGGACTGAGGGATCATGGGTTGGTTTTTTGAGGAGAGGGGTGATGACAGCAGATTTGAAGGAAAGGAGGTGAATACCGGAGGAGAGAGAGAACCGTTAACAATATCTGCCAACATGGGAGCCAGGAAGGAAAGTTGGGTTGTCAGCTATTTAGTCGGAATAGGGTCGAGGGAGCAGGAGGTCGGTCTCATTGACAAGATGAGCTTTGAAAGGGCAAGAGGGGAGATAGGAGACAAATTAGAGAAATATGCAAATTTAGGGTTAGGGCAGGGGGTAAATGGAGAGGAAGTAAGGTCCGGTGGCCATGGGGCCATGGGGAAGGGAGGGAATTGAAAGCAGAAGCTGTTAAACGAATGTTGTCAATCTTTTTGACAAAGAAGTCCGTGAGCTCCTCACATTTATTGTTGGAGGTGAGAGAGGAGGAGGCAGGGGAGGGTGGTTTGAGAAGATGGTTAGTGGTGGAGAAGAGAAGCTTGGTGTTATTTTTGCCATCCTGGATGATCTTAGAATAGTGGACGGTTTTAGTGATGGAGAGCAGGACCTAGTAGTGCTTTATATGATCTAGCCAAATCTGGTGATGGATGATGACCAGTTGTCTGCCAAAGACGTTCAAGTCTGCGTCCCTTGGACTTAAGGGAATGGAGATGAGGGGTATAGCGGGGGAACGACTGGGGTGAAAGAGTGTAATGATTTTATTGGGGACAAGGGCATCAAAGGTGGAGGAGAGGGTGTGAGTTAGTAAGTCAGTAGCTGCAGAGATGTCATGGAGAATAGTAGGCCAAAGGCTAGGTAGTTGGAAATTAGAAAGTGCAGTGATAAGGGACTTGAGGGAGAGGTTTTTCCAGGGGCGGATACGAAAGAAGTGGATTTAGGAGGGGAAAGGGGAATATGGGTAGAGAATGATAAGGAAATGGTCGGAGACTACCTTAACGGTGATGGTTACGGAGGAGATAGCGAGGCCACCTGTCATGATAAGATCGAGGGAGTGGCCGTGTATATGGGTGGGGGAGTTGACATGAAGGGAGAGATTGAGGGAGGAAAGGAGGGCAGTGAACTCAGAGGAGAGGGAGCAAGATGAGTTGAGATGGAGGTTGAAATCACCGAGGATGAGAAGTCGCTCGGTGTAGAGGGAGGAAAGCATGGAAGATATCTCATTGAGAAAATTGGTGTGGTATTTGGATGGGCGGTACAGAATAAGGATTTTAAAAGAGAGACGTGAAGGGTGGAACAAGATAAGACGCTCAAAGGAGAAGTTGCCGAAGGAGTAGGGAGACAGACCGAAGTGTGATTTAGATATAAGGGCTATACCACCACCACGGTGGTTTGGGCATGGAATATGGTGGAAATTATAGCCAGGTGGGGAAGCTTCATTAGGGGAAAGGTGTCATCACCCCTCAACCATGTCTCCGTCAATGTCATGATGTCAATTTGATCGTCCACAATAAGGTCATGGATGACAAGGCCCTTACTTACAAGTGAATGTACATTTTGAAGAGAAATGCGGAGAGGGGCGATGATACCTAATTTACTGGCATAATCCAGAGGGGCAGAGCAGGGAGGAGGTTGGCGGGATTAGCTCACAGCAGGAGCTTAAGGTTGGGAGAGAGTAAGATAGAGCAATTTGAGTTGCTGCTAGCTAGGGGGCAGCGTCGAGTGCCTCGGTGGGCCTTTTGAAGGATATAGGATAGCACAAAATCTGGAATGTGTTATTATATCTAGCAAAGTGCATTATTTGCAGTGTTTTATATATATAGTAAATAAGTTGTATTGTATTTCATAAAGGTTAACACACAGGCTAAAGAATGCTATATGTAGGCCTCAAGGGTTCAAATAATATCATAAACTGCCACTTAATCAATTTGTGCACCTTCTTTAAGCCCAATCTCAGAAGAATACCCTCTTGTGTACCACTGGGACATTTGCTTAACCTAGACTACCTTGGGCCCTGCCTCACAGAGGTTACATTGTAACTGTAAGTGGATAGTATTGCTAAGCTATGGGCAATTCTGTGGTGTGTGCTTGTGTTGACTTGATACTGGGTTGAGCGCATTCCAAGCTTATCTCACTCAGCACACTGTAAAACAGTGTTGGCAACAATCATGGCTTTGTGAACAATTTATTGATTTTTCACCATGACGGTAATGTTACAAGGTGGCCAATTCACCAGATTAGAACGGAGAGAGAAAATTAAAGCAATATTGCAAACTCAATAAGTTGCCAATGAAATTGCAAATGTTGGTAAAGCAAGAATAACTACCAGAGAGAAAATACTTTTCAGCACAATCATCTTGACCAGGTTCAACATTTTAACTTGAATTTCTATAAATACATTTTCATACATTCAGTGATCTGTTATTGCATTGTCCATTACAAAATATGCAATTCTGTGGAGTGTTTTCTTTTACAGGCAGTGGATATCATGGCTAGCAGTCATGGATGGCAGTTCATATGATTCGAGCATTGTTGTACCAGATGCTTCGAACTCTAATCTTCTTGGGTTTTATGTCACTGTATACTACTGCAGAATAGCATACCCTGTGTGTTTATAAACCTTTATCCTTTTTCCTTTGCTTCAGAGTTTCTTTGAACAAATTTTCTTTTCAAATGATAAAGAACTTTCTTATCCCCATTATGATTTGCCCAGGCCGCATAGAACCTAGCCAGGCACACAACAGTGTCTGCATTTCTGTGCAGTTGGCTTTGCTCCCTCTGTGTACTGAGTGCAGCTTCCAATAGAGCAAGGCTAAAATTAGCAGCAGTGGAGTTTAAATGAAGAGTCACCAGAGCTGCTCTTTCTCTCCCGCCGTTGTCCGTGATCGATTAGTGTAGAGTGCGCTCTGCCAGAAGCCGAGCGCCCAAACTTCCTCTCGGGCCACAATTTTAAAAAGGACGCGGCGTGTGGGTGCACAGTTTTGGCCACAGTCATGAAGATAGAAGAGGAAGTCCAGGCACATCCTGGGCCTTGAAGGCGTCAACGCCATTAAAGGAGCCAGCACAGTTAAAACGCCATGGGAGAGCCAGAAAGATTTTTTTTAAAACAGGTAATGGGGTAGGATTATTAACTAAATATTGCCTGATGAAAAATGAGAAATGAAATTAATGCATGTGTGCCAGAAGCTGTGATTTGTAGGTCAGTGGTCTTACGTTATTTAAAGTTCCCATCCCCTGTGAATGAGTGCATGCTGTTGTGCCATGGCTGTGATGAAAGCAGCACTCTGAGCAGCAGGCCAGATGCTCCTGCAGTCTGCCTTGGAGGGAGCTAGTAATGTGCCAAGCAGTAAGTGGAGTAACAGGGCTATCAAGTGTGGCTATGAAGAATTATGCTGCAGGACTAAGAGCTGGCTGCTTGATTGACTGAGGCTTTTTTTAAAATATTGCAGGTGGCATGAATCAGTTGTACAGTCAATGGCGGGGGGAGGCGGGGGGCCTACTCTGTGGCAAGGAAACAGGTGCATGTGGCTCAGGAGATGGCTGGGCGAATGACATCAGCAGCTGTCAAGGAGGCTTCTAGCTGCTTCACCTGGCCAGTCTCAATAAACCATGTCGCAAATGGTGGCCAGGGGTTGGGGGTGGGGCGGAGGCAGGGGGCAGGGCGGAGGCAGGGGGCACAGTATTTAATAATATTGCTCCCATCATGAAGTGTACATTCTGCAATTAAAGCAGCAGCATTTTTTTCCCCCAGAAAATCAATAATAATAAAGAAGAATTTGCATTATTCTAATACATTTCACAATCTCAAGACGTCCCAAAGTGCTTCACAGGAATTGAAGTGCTCTTTTCCCAAGTGTAGTCACGGTTATGTAGGGAAATGTGGCAGCCAGTTTGCACACAGCAAAGTCCCACAAACAGCAATGAAATAAATGACCAGATAATCTGTTTTGGCAATGTTGTTGAGGGATCAATACTGGCCAGGACACCGGGAAAAAACCCCTGGCTCATCTTCAAATAGTGCCATGCATCCACCCGAGAGGGCAGACAGAGCCCCAGTTTAAAATCTCATCCGAAAGACAGTACCTCCAAAAAATACAGCAGTTTCCTCAGCGAAAAAGATTGAAATGAGAACAGGTGCTCTGGTCAATCAAGTCTGTTCCTTCCACAGGTCATGTGCAATATGATCAATTACAGGCTCTACCCATTTTATTTAATCCCCCAAGGAAAGCTTCTGCAAATCCTTTATCTAACTATCAAATGCAAACAAAGTTCCAGAACTTCAATCTACATCATTTGAACAAGTGTCGTGCATGGCTTGACATTTTCATGGTGCCAGCAGCTGAGGACCCACCATGTTCTGTAGATGATGTGATCATCTCTCTCTGTACTTAAGAACATAAGAAATAAGAGCAGGAGTAGGCTATACGGCCCCTCGAGCCTGCTCCGCCGTTCAATAAGATCATGGCTGATCATTGACCTCAACTCCACTTTCCTGCCCGATCTCCATATTCCTAATTATTCCTAATCAGATATTTATCCATCATTTTTTAAAGAAGTCCCCCACACAGCATTATTATTCTGTGTATTTGCTAACCTGTGAAAGAAAAGAAAAAACAGCCTCTGGACTTGCTTGAGGCTTGTTACACTATCTTCTAGTTCTACGCTTATAGTCAAATTAGCTCCATTGGCATTGAAAGTTCTATGATTCAATGACCACTCTTTATTCCCAACACATCTCCGCACCCAGTCCCCATACCCCAGCCCAAACACACATTACCCTGTAGTGCCTCCCCCATCTCCTCCTGTGCCCTCATAAAGCTCATCTCCTCCATTAGACTCATCTCAACCCTCTCCTTACCACAAAACTACCTTGCCTCATCCCAATTTTTGCTAACATCCTTTTCCTTAGATTCCCTCCCTTCACCCTTCAAAACTACAATTATCTGCCAAGGTTCTTGAACTTGCTGTGAATACCCAGCTCTATGCCCACTTTTCTCTGTTTGAATCCCTTCAGCCTATTTTTCACCCTGGTCACATCATTGAGACTGCCTTGGTCAAAGTCATTAATGGCATCTTTTCTAACCACAAGCACGATGCACTATACATCACCCACTACTGCCACCCACCTGCCCCATCTCCCCAACTCACACCTTGTTCCCCTGTGATTTTCGATATGGCCGATCATTCTATCAGCTCCACTATTTCTTCTCTGTGGTACACCTTTATGGCAGATTCTTTGTTTGCTTTTACTCCCACCAGTCCTAATATAGACAGAGTATCTCCTCTCATGGCTTCTCCACACCATCGTCTCCCATTGACTCCTTGTTCCAAGCTGCTCACTCAGGCTGAACCCAATGATACACAATCTGCGGCTCACCACCACCTTCTCAAGGGCAACTAGGGATGGGCAATAAATGCTGGCCTTGCCAGCGATGCCCACATCCCATGAACGAATAAAAAAAAAAATCTTGTTATCTTGTGACCCTGAACCGAGCTTCTAGCCCTATACCCTATCCAACACTAAGGGGGTGAAATTGGTCTTTGGAGGTAGCGTAATATGGGGATAGTGAATCTGCAGCCTGTTTGACAACTGTCCAATTTTGTTTCCACTGAAGACCAATTACACCTCTCAACATTGCTTGTCTTTGCCCTTGCCTCAACCTCATCTCCACTGAAACGCTTATCTATGCCTTTGTCACTTCTAGTTTTGACTTCTATAGTGCTCTCCTCATCAGCCTCCCGAGGTCCATCCTGCATAAACCCCAATTTATCCAAAACTCTGATGGCCATTAAGTCCTGCTTCCCTATCAGCCATGTCCTCACCAACCTCCATTCCCCAATACACCAAATTCAAAATTCTTGTCCTCACTAACAAATCCCTTCCATGACATCTACTCTACCTACCTCTGCAAGCTCCTCTAGGCCTATGTGGCAGTATGTATCCTGTAATATCTTCCATTTCACCTTCAATAGCAGATTCTTCAGCTTCCTCTGGAATGCACTTTGAAATGCTCTTCCTTAAACCCTCCACGTAGTTGCCTTTTCCCCCCTTCCCCCTTTTTAAAAGCCGACTTAAAAACTACCTCTTTGTCATTACTTAAGTCATCTCTTCTCCTACTACTGCTTGGTATCCATTTTATTCTCTAAAGCACCTTGGCATGTTTTACAGTGTTAAAGATGCTATATTAATTCCAGTTATTATTGTTGTTGTAGAGCAGTATATGATTAAAGGGTCACAATTTTCATAAAAAAAGGTTTGCCATACTTTTTTTTTGCCTCAGCAGTGAGAAAAGCTATGCATAATTTTTGGCATGCTATGATTCAATAATATTTGCCTCATTGTGTAAGGCATTTACAAACAAATAATTAACAGATTTGCCAAACACTTTTTCATGAAGCCCCTTTAAATAAGCTGATTATTTTTCCATAATTATGTGTATGACAATGTAATTTCATCTAAATGTTTGGATGATGCAAGTCACAAAACTAAACAAAAATCATTTCAAGCTGTGCAGTGAGCTCTGAACCACATTATAGGAAACGCAGACATTTACAGAATCTAAATTGCTGGTACAGAAATGATGTTTGCTTCTTCAATAGCTGAATCCCTTCCAGTACCTAGTCATGCTTCTCATCTAAATGAATTCTTTTTCTAAGAAAAAAAAAGAGAAAACCTACAAGAATATTTGTCAACTTTATTTGTTGAAAACATGGAAGTGTTTAAATCGTGATTGATGTTGCTGAAATGATGCAGAAAACATAACAGTTATCATCAAAAGGATTGAGTCTCTATCTAAAATAACATGTACACAGTTCTCATTGTTTCAATTTTAGGCAATGTACTATAGACATTAATTTGAAAGTGACAGGAGATGGGATTTGTTATCTGCCATTTTGATCTACAGCTCTGTTTTATGCTGTTGCTCTTTTTAACAGTCTTTCTTTTATAGCATTGTCTCCCCATTCCACTTCCTTTTGGTATCTTTGTGTGACAGATTATCAGTCAATGAGGAGAGCAGGGCAGTTGGGGGGGATGTGAGTCTGCTCTCTACCAATGACACTCTAACAAACCACTAAAAGATGCACTACAGTCACCGAGCATGACTTTCACTCTGTCCTTCCAATGTTACCTCCCTCTCTGAAGGTGATGAGATAAAAGTAGTCAGACCCTTTCTGAACTAAGTACGTCCTAACTTGACTGGCTTGTTGGAAATGTTTCTGCCCGAGTAACAAATCTTGCATACCAAAAATATCTATAATAGAGGCTGAAAGCACTACTTGGTCCAAATGAAAATCATTGCTCACATCATGATTTTATAGATGATCATTTAGTTCTGATAGAGTGAAAATCACATTCACCTCAAACAAAGAATTCAGCAACCAGAGGATTAACAAATAATGCAATTTGACAGAAAATGAACTCTCTACATCAGCAAGTCTGTATAAATTTGTACCTGTTGAATGATTTAGAATCACACTGGAACCAAAAAATAATTGGGGGGGGTGGGGTGGGGGTGGTGGCAGGGGAGACACATCTCAGCTTAAATGTCAGGATGAACCCACCCGGGATCCTCTGTGGTTGACCTTATCAGGGAAAGAGCTCTTTATTGTAATGCCAAACTGCTCTTCATCCACAAATTGCGGTGCAACCTGCTGTTTTATGGGAGGTCCTGGGTTCTCCCTTCCCCAGAAAGTATTTGGAAGTGCTCCCACTGACTCCCTTCATAAAGAGGCCACATGAAAATAATTTTGGAAACAGTTCGTCAATGGTCACAATACTGGCCTGGCTCCCCATATTTTCTAAATGGTGCAAAGCTAGGTACTGTGGAAGATAGATTTAGGGGTCTAAGTACAGAAATCACTAGAAGCTAGTGGACAGGTGCAAAAATAATTTAAAAGGCTAATGGAATGTTGGCCTTTATGGAAGTTAATGTTACAGTTATATAAAGCTCTGGCTAGACACCATTTGGAGTACTGCTTTCAGTTCTGGGCAATGCACCTCAGGAAGAACATGTCTGCCGTGGAGGGGGTGCAGCAGAATGATACCTGGGCTAAAGGGTTAATTTATGAGGGCAGGTTACATAGACTAGGCTTGTATTCCCTTGCATACAGAAGATTAAGGGATCGTCTAATTGAGGTGTTTAAGATGATCAAAGGAACTGATAGGTTAGATAGAGAGAAACTATTTCCTCTGGTGGGGGACTCCAGTACAAGGGGGCATAATCTTAACATTAGAGATAGCTGTTCAGGGGTGATGTCTGGAATCATTTCTTCACACAAAGGGTAGTCGAAATCTAGAACACTCTCTCCCAAAAAGCTGTTGAGGCTAGATCAATAGAAAATTTCAAAATTGAGATTGATAGACTTTGGTTAGGCAAGGGTTATGGAATGGAACCAAGGTGGGTAGATGGAGTTAAGATATAGATCAGCCATGATCCAATTGATTGGTGGAACAGGCTCGAGGGGCTGAATGGCCTACTCCTGTCCCTATGTCTTTCACTATTTTCTCCCAAATAAACTCTCTACATTAAATACAATTTTTCCGCAAAGTGCTGTTTTCCTGACTCAATGGACTGGATTTTGCCAATGGGGAGCTTTTGGAGGCGGGACTCCCACTTGTCGGGTTTCAGTCCCGCCTCCATCAACATCTGGCCAACCCACGCTATTTTCCCTTGATTGATCTTGTGAAGCCCGCCCAGCGGGCTTAGCAGGCCAATTAAGGGAAAGCCGGTTACAGAGAACGTCAACGTATGACGTTTCATCTGTCAAGAATTTTTGACAGATGAATTGTCATCGTTTGACAGCTCTGTGAAGCTGTCAAACACTGACATTCTCTGTAGTTTGATGAGTTCTTGAATTCAAGACTCATCAAACCTCTATTTAGCAGAAATTAGATGGTTGCTGCATTGGAGAATGCAACGGCCATCTGTCATCTCTACAGCGGAGGTGCGAGACTCTCCGCATAACCACCGACTGAAGCCTGCAGGAAGAAACAAAGGTAAGTACACTTTTAATAACACTTTCCACTTACCTCACATACTTACCTCTCCACACTTGCACCCATCACTTACCTTCACAGCACACTTTTGCACCCCTCTGACCCACTACTCACCTCGGTGACCCTGGCGGGGTTCGGAGCTTTCGGGAAGCCCGCAGTTGTGTGGGTAAAATGGGGATAATCCTCTTATCTGCCTGTTAACTACCTGTAACAGGCAGATAAGTGGCACTAATCCCCTTCACGCCTCCAAGGAGACGGGACCCGGTGCGGGTCGGCTACCCGCCTCCTGGCAAGATGACACGGAGGCGGGTTGGGGGCGGGTTGGGCACCCGCCCCCAGATTCTGCCATTTTCCCGGCTGTCCCGCCTCCAAACTCACCTCCCCAGGGCTGGCAAGATCACACCCAGTGATTTCTTCCTTCACAGCTGTGTACAATCCTTGTGGGTCTTTAGAAGCAAACATATATATGTATTTTTTAAATCCTCCTCATTTTATAGTCAGTAAAATGTACTGTTTCAATCTTTAATGCAACTTTTTTTGAGATTTGATGTATTTTTTTGTGCTCATTAAGATGAGGGATGTTAATGCTGAGGAATGAAACAGTTGTCCAATTTTGGCATCCACTTTCCATCCAGAGGACTCCTAGCCTAATTGCAGCACAGGCTGAATATAGACTGAATTTACCCCCATCAGCACCAAACCCAAAAATGCATTGCATCTTATATTGCCAGTTTGCAAGTAGTTTTTTGGGGTTCATGTCTGTCAGGGAGAAAGGTGGGCCAGGCGAGTCATACAAGAATTATTGACACTGCCCAAACTCATTTCACTCAAGACACTTGTAGCAGCGAGAGGAGATTTTTATCTCTTCAATTTGGATTGTATTCAAACCCAAGTACCTTATAGTGTCAGCTGTGGCTCAGTGGTAGCACACTCGCCTCGGAGTCAGAAGGTTGTGGGTTCATAGTCCCACTCCAAAGACTTGAGCACAAAAGTCTAGGCTGACACTCCAGTGGAGTACTGAGGGAGTGCTGCACTGTCGGAGGTGCGGTCGTTCAGATGAGACATTAAACCGAGGACCCATCTGCTGTCTCAGATTGACGTAAAAGATCCCATGGCACTATTTGAAGAGCAGCAGCGGAGTTATCCCTGGTGTCCTGGCCAATATTTATCCCTCAATCAACATCACTAAAATCACCCCTCCCCCTTTTCCCAGCCACTAAACTTGCTTTAAAATCTATTCCATTTCCTGCTTTTTTCCAGTTCTGACGAAAGGTCTTCGACCTGAAACGTTAACTCTGTTTCTCTCTCCACGGATGCTGCCTGGCCTGCTGAGTTTTTCCAGCGTTTTCTGTTGTTATTTCACTAAAACAGATTATCTGGTCATTATCACATTGCTGTTTGTGGGAGTTTGCTGCGTGCAAACTGGCTGCCACGTTTCCTTCATTACAACAGTGACTACATTCTTTTTTTAAAGTACTTCATTGGCTGTATAAGCACTTTGGGACGTCTGGTGGTCGTGAAAGGTGCTGTATAAATGCAAGTCTTAGTCTTATTTATGAAAGGACAATGTGCCACCAATCCAATACTGCACCCCCTCCACTTAATGCATTAATAGTTATCTGACTGATGACAAATAAATGGTTAAAAGTAACTAAATATCAATTATGTGGTGCATTAAGCCATGATAGCATTTAAGATCTGTATTAAGATAATTAAGGTGACATACTAAACCAATGTTTTCATAACACACAACAGTTTGGAAAACCACAGCAGTCTAACTTTTAGGTGGTGAAAGTGCATTACCACTTCATGATCTGAAGAGACTGAGGCTTTAAGTTCATTCACTCAACAAAATATGTTCGAGTAACCAAATGTTATTTACACTATGGGTATTTTACTGTGATGCCCAGAGGGAGGTGTCCAGCTCACACATTCACAATATTGATTGCTCAACTATCTTCCAGTAAAGCAGAAATGCGATTTACAAAGTATGCCTCAAGCAGACACTCGCTGCAGTTCTTTTGATAAGTTGTTTGTATTAAGAAAATAAAACCACTAAAACCATACAATGTAACAAAAGGCAAGGAGTGCGCTGATGACTAAAGATAAAACTGTTTTGCAACCAAACAAGAAGTGGGCTATTGCACTAACCATCAACAATAACAAAATGTTCCTGATCTAACAATGCAAACAGTGCCATTTAAATTAGGTTATCAGCTGAAAGACATTAATACAAAAAATGAGATATACAGAGATATATATTTTCATCACATAGCAGATTCACTTTCATTTCACATCCAAAATTGCTTCACTGGGTAAATAGTTGAAAATTGCACATATTATGAAGAAATAATTACCCAGAGATAGGTTTCAAGACAGTGACACATCTTGATGTTTGAATGACATTGATAAACTGTTCCAGCTTTGTTCTAATAATTTATGCTGTCATCTAAAACACTCCACCCATTACTGCCTTGTAAGTTACTTATTCCATACATAATGCAAACTGGTTATGTTATTTCCCAGCAACATTCAATGCACTAAAACCTAAATCACAGATTACATGGGGTTGAGTGGCAGAAAGTGGTTGAATAGGGTCATGCGAGGCCAGTTATAATGGTCTTGCATATAATGTTTGGGCAATCTCAACCCAATTCCCAGAGAAAGTGGGTCCACAACACAAAACTGCCTGTAAATTGGGATAAACTGCTATTACATTTGAAAAGTCATTTGTTTTGTGAATACAGGTTATTTTAGTCCCTATCATCTGTGTGGAATATGAAACCATTTTGCCCAAGGTGGGTAGCTGGTCATCTTCATTCTGGTTTTGCCAACAGAAATGCCATTATCACCCATTTTATTTTATTTCACCCCAATTGGTGGTATATCTAAGCTTAAATGTAAAAATATTCAATCAGAGGACTCACCACTCTGGAGCATCAATTAGCTAATGTGGTTGAGGAAACTGGGGGCAGCAGATGGCATGCAAGAAACTGTGGAATAAGCATAGGCCAGTTGGCCCATCAAATCCACTACAAGAATGTGTCATAACATGAACACTTTCCTAACTATTTAATTCCCTGCAGGAATATTCTGTATAAATATGTACTGATTCCCCAAGTTAGTCAAGAAAAACTGCAGAATATTCATCTATCTTAGATCTCCACTGTTCAGTCCCGGCTCTCTGCCCGCCACAGATGAAGCCCCGCCCCACCCCCACCTCGGGCAATCCCAGCAGCACATAAGTTATTACATCAAATTAAGTATTTGATCACCTTTGCCTACTCCTCCCCTATAGCCTTCAGTCCCAAGCCCAACCAGATATTTATCCAACAAAACTGTTTAACCACTGTCCAAAATATCAATAAAGGCTTCGAAATGGGAAGCTTACAGACAAGATTTTTGCCAAGTCATGCAGCTGAATTAAATTGATGAGGCAGTTTTAAGCAGCAACGTACATTAAATAGCTGTTCCTTCCTTGTCCCAAATTCTACTGAAATACATTTTACAGAGAAACAAATAAGATCTGGTAATATATTCAACAGACCTACTACAAAAGTCCCCAAGGCGATCCTTTTTGTCTCCGTTTTTAAAACAGTAAATGTGTTGGATGTCATTCTTAAACAGGGTTTCTATCGCACCTCCAGTGAAGCTACATTGGTGGAGCAAAAGCAGCTTTGAGGAAATCACCAGCCCTCGTTTTTGGAGCCAAGGGAATGACATAATGCACAGCGATGTAACAATGTGCTTTGGCACAATTTATCACATTGCGTCATGATTTTGCAAGTCATGGAAAATAATTCACAAAGCTTTTTGCTGGACATCTACCCTATTCTACGAACCAAACACCTTATTCATTCTAAAGATATACTTTATGGCCTGGAGTTTACGCTCGATTGCACTGTTTTTTTCAGCTCAATTCCCCCAATATCAGTGTAACCGGCGCAACAAATCGTGGAATTTTAGGCGCATATTGCGTTCAGCGCAACTCGAGTTACCGCGATCTTTTGCGCTAGTTTTAAAAACATCACGCTCGACGCAGGCCCCACCCACAAAACTGGTCACACCCCCAGGGTGAATTAATTACCATTGGGAGGTTCCGCTAATTGCACTCGTTTGCGGGCCTTCAAGGAGGCTCTAAAAATTAAGCTGGATCTTTTGGACGCAAGGAGACTAACAGATACGTTTTGAAAGGCTTTGAATGATTTTTTTTTAAATTTACTAAGGAACTGAGTACTGTACCTCAATCTAACTAGAAAATAGTTTTGTATTTTTTTTTAAAAGTCATTTTCAGTAATTTAAAATCGGGTTACTCACAGGTGTTGGATTGACACTATGATTAAAAATGCTTATTTTTTGCAATAAACCCATTTTCAACTGTATTAATCAAAATTTACCAAGTCACTACTCTTAACTATATCAAGGAATATTTTTAAAGAAATTTTGTTTAAAAATTACATTTTAAAACACTGCCCGATTGCACTGGTTCATGGCAGATTTTGTGTTTGGCGATATGCAAATGAGTGAGTGGAAATTCGGGGGGAAAACATTTTTCAAAACTGGCGCAATTTTAAGCGCAATTTGCGTCGGAATCGCCAATTGCACTCAAAGCAGAAACTCTACCCCCTATTTCTTTACTGGACAATTAAATTTGCTTAAAGGTCAAGTTGTTTTTAGGTGTCTGATAAGTTTTAAGAGACTTCTAAATGAATATGCGATTGATCGATTAGGACATTGTCCCTATCCCTTCACCTTTTGGAACCTGGGTTTGAATCATAAGAATTTAAGAAAGTATGGATGGGAAAAGGCCATTTAGCCTATCAAACCCATTCTTTCCACAAACTATCCACAATCTATCCTGTTAGAAATTCTATTCCACCTCTTTAAATTCTTAAGGTAATATTGGTGTCAGCTGTGGCTCAGTGAAAGCACTCTCACCTCTGAGTCAGAATGTTGTGGGTTCAAGCCCACACTACAGAGACTTGTAGCAGATAATCTAGGTTGACACTTCAATGCAGTACCGCGGGAGTGCCATCTTTCAAATGAGACATTAAACTGAGACCCCGTCTGCCCTCTCAGGTGGATGTGAAAAATCCTACTATTCGAAGAAGGGCTGAGGAGTTGCTCTCAGTGTCCTGGCCAATATTTATGCATCAACCAACACCTAAAGCTATTTATTTCATTGCTGGTTGTGGGACCTTGCTGTGTGCAAATGGCTGCACGGTTCCTTACATTGCAACAGTGAATACACTTCAAAAATACTTAACTGGTTGTAAAGCGGTTTGGAACGTTGAGGTCATGATAGGTACTATATAAATGCAAGTCTTTCTTTCTTATGCCTGAAGTTAATCAAGCAAAAATCTAAAATGTTCTTCCATCCTTATATTTAAACTATTCAACCTGGATCTACTGCCCCCCACAGACAATATCCCCCCCCCCACCCCACTCAACACAGGATTTCAAGTGACAAAGGCTATGTTACATGAACACTTTGATCATCTCAGTCAATTTTTATCCCCATAATCTCCACTTCCATTTCGAGCGAAATATTTATGAAAGAGTTAATCAACAAAGGTTTAGGCCGGAATTTTGCCGGCGCTCAGAGGGCAGGTTTGGAGGCGGGTCAGCTATCAAAATAGAAAAGATTGACAGCGGGTAGGAAACCCACTGTCAACCCGCCTCCACGCGAGTCTCCCAGGTGTTGGGTCTGTCTGTGGAGAACTAACCCGACACCAAGCAGCGGGGGAGACAATTTAGATCATTAAATGGCTTGTTAAGAGCAAATTTAATGGTATTTTGAGGCTTCCTTCCAATTTTACGTGCTCCCCCATGGCTTACCCGCTGCTCGGGAAACACACCAGCTCACCCTGGCGTGAGTTGAGTTTGCTCTGATGAATCTGATAAGCTGACAGCGGCAGAAGTGGTGTAAAGGATGCCATGTGGCAGATGGTCAGTTTGAGAGCACAGAAACTGTTGGTTACTGCATTTGTAAGACATATAGAGATTTCTTTAGCTTGCAAGTGTTTAGAGGCAACTGTATGTCCAGTGCCACCTCATTGGAACAACCTCTCTCACAATTGACAGATCGCTTCTGTCATCTCACCTGTAGCTGCCATCTATTGCAGCAACATCAGTGCCCTTGAAAAAAAATCAGACCTTGGTCCTCTGAATCCTTCCACGATCAGCCCCAATACAAACATCACCAGGCACAGCAACATCATCACCAACCTTCTCCGCCATCATCTGATGCTGCACAGGACATCAGCACCCGACAACATTGCTGCCCGGGAGGCCAGCGATGGCATCACCATGGGTAGATTTACTTCAGTTGACTCTGTAAACCCTGGCTGCCACATGATGCGCCAGGTTGACACCATCCCATACCAGCACCATAAAGCATCCCTTTAATGTCTAAGCCATTCCATGCATACTCATCACTATAGCGGGGAGGGGAGGGGGTGGGGGGGTGGCTGGGGGAAGTTATGTCTCAATATTCACTGGAACTCAGTAAGACACATCTCAAGGTACGCACAGATCTGTCCAATAAGGGGCAGTGTTGAAAATATAGATTTTACTGTATGACAACACATTACCAGAAACTTCACATGGACATTGGCTAAACCTCTCAAGTGCCTACCCTTGTGTGTTGTTAGTTGGTAGGCTTGCAGTAGGATGAGGGCGAGTGTGAGGGGTGGCTAGTGAGATGGGGAAGTGATAATGTAGATAGAGAGGGATGGTTGGAGGTGCAAATTAAGTTGGTGTGAGTAAGGATGTGCAGGAGTAGGGTATGGAAGGCAGAGTGATGGGGATGTGTTGAGTGGCACAGCAGGGGGAGTTTGAGTGTGGCTTTGCAGTAACGTTTCGTGATCCACTGAGATCATTGAAAGGTTGGCACCACTGCAATCAGGGACCCCTGACGACATCCCTGCTTTTGCCCTCTTGTGCAATGTGTAACCAGGCTGCGTTGGTGTCCTGGGGAGGTCTCTTCCACCCTTGGAAGGGAAGAAAACCTCCCTGCATGCTGCGACTCCCTCCATAAGCATATGGAGGGAGTCACTGGAGAGCCTGGGTGCAAGCGTCCACCTTTGTGCAGTGCTCGTCAGTGTTTGCAGCACTTCAATGCTGTCATACACTGACAGAACAACTGTTAAAGGGACCCACGGCCACATTGAGTTTAAGGAAACCGGCTGATGATGCATCATCAAATGATGTCATCAGACCAGCTTCCTGTTAATTGGCTGGGAAGCCCGCAGTGTGGGCTTAACAAGGCCAATCAAGGGAAAATCCCTTTGACAGAGCGGCTGCAGCTGGGAGTGGGACTGGAACCCGGAAACCAGCTCTCCCGCCACCATCCCAACCCCGCTGAGAAAATTGCGGCCTTAATGTGGAACGAACGACATGGGTAGAACAAGGAATGAGGTTCTGCTGAGAGAGATTGAGGAGCTAGGGTCAAAATTAAAAAGCAGAACCTCACAGGTAATAATCTCTGGATTGTTACCTGAGCCACGTGCAAATTGGCATAGGGATAAGCAGATTAGAATGTTAAATGCGTGCCTCAAAGAATGGTGTGGGAGGCAGGGGTTTTGCTTCATGAGGCACTGGCACCAGTACTGGAGAAAGAGGGAGCTGTTCCGTTGGGATGGGCTCCACTTAAACCGGGCTGGGACCGGTGCCCTGGCGAATTGAATAACTAGGGTGGTAGATGGGACTTTAAACTAATGAAGGAGGGAGGATTTAGGAAAGGGTGAATTCGAAAGCAGCAAGAGAAATGTCAAGGCTATAGAGCAGAGTAACTATTTGGGTAAAAATAAGTTGAATGGGTCAGGAAGGGACAGAGAGCTTAACAAAGGTAATAGGGCATTAGAGACTAAGGTGACATCAAGGAAAAATAGAAAAAAGTTAAAGCTAAAGGCACTATATCTGAATGCGCGAAGCATTCGCAGCAAAATAGATGAATTAATAGCACAGATAGAGATAAATGGATTTGATCTAATAGCCATTACAGAGACGTGGTTGCAGAGTGACCAAGATTGGGAACAAAATATTCCAGGATACTTGACTTTTAGAAGAGATAGACAAAATAGAAAAGGGGGGGTGGGGGGGTAGCCCTGATAATAAATGATGGTATAAAGACAATAGAGAGAAGGGATCTTAGCTTGGTAAAACAAGATGTAGAATCCGTTTAGGTGGAGCCAAGAAACAACAAGGGGCAGAAAACATTGGTGGGAGTTGTTTATAGCCCCCCAAACAGTAGTTGTAGTGTCAGGCAGAGTATAAATCAGAAGTGTGTGTAACAAGGGTAATACAGTAATTATGGGAGACTTCAATCTTCATATAGACTGGGCAAACCAGTAATAATGTGAAGGACAAGTTCATGGTATGTATTCAAGATAGTTTTCTAGATCAATATATCAAGGAACCAACTAGGGATCCGAACTATTTTAGATCTAGTATTGTGCAATGAGACAGGGTTAATTAATAACCTTGTAGTAAAGGAGCCTCTGGGGAAGAGTGATCATAATATGATATAATTTTATATTGAGTTTGAGAGTGATTTAGTTAAGTCCGAAACTAGGGTCTTAAATCTGAACAAAGCAAACTACATCGGTATGAGGGGCGATTTGGCTCAGGTAGATTTAGAAACTAGATTTAAAATATGACAGTAGATAAGCAATGGCAAACATTTAAAGAATTAATTCATAATTCAAAACAAATATACTTTCCCATAAGAAATAACAAAAAAACCCATGGGATTAATAGTTCAACCATGTTTAACAAGAGAAGTTAAAGATAGTATTAGAGTAAAGGAAAAGGCTTATAATGTGGCCAAAAAGAGTAGCAAGTCTGAGGATCGGGAGGAATTTAGAATTAAGCAATGGATGACCAAGAAATTGGTGATTAAAAAAAGAGAAAAGAGAATATAAGAGTAAACTAGCAAGATACATAAAACAGATTGTAAAATCTTCTATAGATATGTAAAAAGGAAGAGATTAGTGAAAGTAAATGTGGGTCTATTAGAGACAGAGACAGGAGACATTATAATAGGGAATAAGGAAATGGCAGAAACATTAAACAAAAACATTGTATCTGTCTTCATGGTAGAAGACACAAATAACATTCTGGAAATAGTGGGGAACCCAAGGGTCTAGCAAGAGTGAGGAACTTAAATAAATTAGTAGTGGTAGTGAAGAAATTGTACTGGAGATATTAATGGGCCTATAAGTTGACAAATCCCCTGGATCTGATGGCCTACATCCTAGGGTGTTAAAAGAGGTGGCTGCAGAGATAGTGGGTGCATTGGTTTTGATCTTCCAGAATTCCCTAGATTCCAGAATGGACCACATGGATTGAAAGGTAGTAAATGTAACCCAGCTATTCAAGAAAAGAGCGAGAGAGAAAACAGGGAACTATAGACCAGTTAGCCTAACATCAGTAGTAGGGTATATGCTAGAATCTATTATTAGGGACGTGGTAACAGGGCACTTAGAAAATCATAAAATGCTTGGGCAGAGTCAACACGGATTTATGAAAGGGAAATCATGTTTGAAAAATCTGTCAGAGTTTTTTGATGTTGTAACTAGTAGGGTAGATAAGGGGGAAACCAGTTGATGTAGTGTATTTGGATTTTCAAAAAGCATTTGATAAGGTGCCACACAAGAGGTTATTACACAAAATTAGGGCTCATGGGAATGGGGGTAATATATTAGCATGGATTGAGGATTGATTAATGGGCAGAAAACAGAGAGTAAGAATAAACAGGTCATTTTTGGG
This sequence comes from Squalus acanthias, assembly GCA_030390025.1. Taxonomy (NCBI): domain Eukaryota; kingdom Metazoa; phylum Chordata; class Chondrichthyes; order Squaliformes; family Squalidae; genus Squalus; species Squalus acanthias. The sequence goes on along the minus strand of CM059426.1, from coordinate 134,614,237 downwards.
TTGGCAGGCTGTAACTAGTGGGGTACCGCAAGGATCAGTGCTCGGGCCTCAGCTATTTACAATCTATATCAATGACTTAGATGAGGGGACAGAGTGTAATATATCCAAGTTTGCTGACGATACAAAGTTAAGTGGGAAAGTAAGCTGTGAGGAGGATGCAAAGAGGCTGCAAAGGGATATGGACAGGTTAAGTGAGTGTGCAAGAACATGGCAGATGGAATATAACGTGGAGAAGTGTGAAGTTATCCACTTTGGTAGGAAAAATAGAAAAGCAGAATATTTTTTTAAAACGTGAGAGGCTGGGAAATGTTGGTATTCAGAGGGACCTGGGTGTCCTTGTACACGAATCACTGAAAGTTAACATGTAGGTACAGCAAGCAATTAGGAAAGCAAATGGAATGTTAGCCTTTATGGCAAAGTGATTGGAGTATAAGAGTAAAGAAGTCTTACTACAATTATATTGGGGCTTGGTGAGACCACACCCGGAGTATTGTGTACAGTTTTGGTCTCCTTATCTAAGAAAGAATATACTTGTCTTAGCGGGAGTGCAATGAAAGTTCACTAGATGGATTCCTGGGATGAGGGGATTGTGCTATGATGAGAGATTGAGTAGACTAAGCCTATATTCCCTAGAATTTAGAAGAATGAGAGGTGATCTAATTGAAACATACAAAATTCTTAAAGGCTTGACATGGTAGATGCTGGGAGGATGTTTTCCCTGGCTGGGGAGTCTAGAACTAGAAGTTACTGTTTCGGAATAAGGAGTTGGCCATTTAGGATGGAGATGAGGAGAAATTTCTTTACTCAAAAGATTGTGAATCTTTGGAATTCTCTACCCCAGAGGGCTGTGGATGCTCAGTCGTTGAGTATATTCAAGACAGAGATCGATAGATTTTTGGATATTAAGGGAATCAAGGGATATGGGGTTAATGCAGGAAGGTGGAGTTGAAGTAGAAGATCATCCATGATCTTATTGAATGGTGGAGCAGGCTTGAAGGGCGGAATGGCCTACTCCTGCTCCTATTTCTTATGTTCTATGTTTTTAATTCCTTTTGCTGGGAGCCTCTTCAACATTTCTGTGGTAAACAAAATGTTTCTTCTAACCTCTAACCTCATTTGAGGCTAATTTCAAAAATGTGTTTTTACTCACAGTCCAAGTCAAATATCTTGCTACCCAAATCATGTCTTCCCTCAATCTGCTTTTCTCTAACAAAAACAAGTTCAGCTTCATCAGTCTTTCTTCATCCTCTCCAGTAGATCAAAGTCCTTTTGAAGGTAGAGTGTCCAAAGTTTCATGCAATATTCCAAATATGGCCTGTGTGGGGAACAATTGGTTGTTTTTTGCAATTTATTATTTATTTTACCAATGGCTCATTCCCTTGTTGGCCTACCTTTCCCAATTTATCCAGTCCTGCTAGTAATGGTGCTCAATAGTAAAGGAGAATCAGAAATTTGGGCAGTAGCTGCAAGGTTGGACATCCAATAGATGGAAACTAGATTACCAGCAGTACAAATACCACCAGTGAAAGGCTCATAGGCAAGGTATCAAAATTCAATCAAATACTAACCTTCATTTATTGTTCTTATCTGTAAAATGTTGGTTTCCCTGTGCTGTGGGGAATTGCATTTAGGTGAACTACCGCAAAATCTTTCCAGTGATGCTAATATGTTTGGACTGGGACTCAGAAAATAAAGATGAATCGAGGGTAACTGGTATATATCCTAATGGGAGTAGTCCTGTGAAGGCTGTCTCCTTTTAAAGTTATTCTAAGGTTAAATCTCAGCAATGAATGTGGTTGAATGACAGCAGAGAGAGTAAAGATATCTTTTAATGTCTCTACTTCTCACATACCTCCCCTTTTGTTCTTTTATTCCTTCCCCCCGCCTCCAAACTTGCTTTTTCATCTGTTTAATTTCCTGTTTTTTTCTCAGTTCTGACGAAGGGTCTTTGACCTGAAACGCTAACTCTGTTTCTCGCTCCACGGATGTTGCCTGGCCTGCTGAGTTTTTCCAGCACTTTCTGTTGTTATTAGAGTAAATATATTGGTTGGTAGATTTCAGAAGTCTTTGGGAAGAAGTGAGGAGAGAATTCCCGAAGGTGCTTTGATTGTACTATGTGTTACGTCCATTTTTTTCCAAATTAGCAGTTCTTTTTGTATATAGAGTAATAGTGGAGGATAAAATTATTTTAAAATGTATACAGAAAGGGAAATAAAACTTCACTATTTTGGAACAGACAATTTCACATCAATTACAGCCTTTCTGAAAAAAAAAAATATTTTTACAAAGTAGAAAATCTTCATCAGAAAATGGAAATTGTTTATATAGCTTTCCAACTGATTTCAGGAATAAGTGACAAAATAAATCTCCAATATAAAATGACTTAAATTTGGCTTCCTCACTTTTATTCATGAATAAACAAATTGGGCCTGATTAATACACATGGGGTAGAGTTTAGCTTTTGGGCAGCCATCCATTCTGTATGGCCGTCCATTCTGGCGGCAAAGAGTCCCCCATCCTTTTGAGGCTCTGGCCTCATTTAGCAGGCGACTTGCAGGGCGCCCCGACACAGCTCACCCATTTGAAGCCTGAAAATCGGGTTAGAGCTGCTGCCAGATTGATAAGTTGCAAGGGGGTGGCGAGGTGCTGGTTGCAATCGTGGAGGGTGGGGGTCCCATGGCGGCAGCAGCGGAGATTATTTTTATGGGCCCCAGAGTTGCACTCCTACTCATCCGGGACCCACAAAAATAATTGAATACTTACCTCAAGACGACCTTCCCTCGCCCATAGAACTGATTGGAGCCTATACTGCACAGGTAGCGGTTTTGATTGCCTACCTAAAATGGCAGTCAGGATTCTATTTATGGCATTGGCTTGGCTATAACCTTCTCCATCTGCAAAAGCCTCCTCAAAACCTGCATGTTTAATTGACCCTCGCCCCTTCCTGCTCAATGCTCTCCAATGCCCAGTAAAGGGCTTTGGGACTTTTTTTTATGTGAAAGGACATTAATAAATGTAAGTTGTCATTGTCATAGCACTTGCTCCTACACCTCTAATGACCCAATGAGGACTCCTCTGCGACATCATAAAATTGCAAAATCAACATTGAGGTAAGCATCTCAGTTACAAATCTAAGGCTGCATTAACACTAACTGTAACGCTGGTGCGAAGTGGAAGCATTTCACACTAACACTCCATCCACGGTGCATATGCAGGTTACGATTAACACACAAAATATTGGAAAATTAAAGCAGATTAAGCAGCATCTGAAAGAGCAAATATTGGATTAACATATCAGGTGGGATTCTGCAGCGTGATTTCTTTCATTATCAGTTCTGATGAAGGGCCCCACCTGAAACATTAACATGTCTCTTCTCTTTTACCGATACTGACTGTATATTTCCTGCATTTTCTGTTTTTATTTCAGATTTTCAGAAATGGTAGATTTTTTTAATCTGTGCAAATCCAAGATGCTTTACGTCCAATCATTGAGATTTTGTCATTTCAATGAGGCGTGACGACATTTTTTCATTATTTCCCACAAGCACTATTATAGTTCTCAAAAATATGAATGCAAGAAGCAATATCACCCTGTCTAAGATCAGATGCACAAAAATCTTCAAACAAAATGTATAAAAAGCAAATAAAAATCACACACAAGAAAGCAATACTAAAAATACCAGCCACTTTGGAAAAATCAATCCAATGTCCTTTAAAACTTGACCTCAAAGAGGATACCGCTGTAAATAACCTACAAAAAAAAACATTGTGGAAAACATAGTTTCTCAGATTGCTTTCATTGTCAGTGCACATATAAAAGGTGAAATTACTGAGGGAAGCTGTTTTTGAAACTCACAATCAAGTACTTTGTCAGCATTCTGGATGTAGCAACTTTGAAAAATCACACATGCTATCCTTGGTCAGTTAGGTTAAGGTTAATGTGAAGGTCAGATAGCAGAGCATTTTGTCCAGCATTAGATCAATTTAGACGGATTTATTGCAGATCAGTTTAATTTTAAGATTATTTTATTTCGCTCAGGGGTACTACAACTCAAACTTCTGTAGCCAATTTAATCTTAGCCAGTTCATGTGCAGCTTTGAACCAATTTGAATTGATTTTACTAATGATGCAGATTGATTCACAGCAACATTCTTTCCTTCTGCCGACATAATTCCAATTCAAAATACCTTGTTTCCCGAGAAACTGCAAACAGGAATGTACAATAGCTTAGTTGGATACAGCTGGAAGTGGCTGAGATATATCAGTGAGTGAAGAGATTTTACGCAAAATTTGCTTTTCTAGCCTACTAAACTTCAGAAGCAGTTGCCTCGAGGTATATGAATCTAGATTATGGTATAACTCTGCTGATAAAAGGGAAGATTTTGAAGTATATAAAATTTGAATGGTTCAAACTTTGCCACTAAAAAGGGAGAGATCTTGAGGTGTATGAAACAAGATATAAAGAGCAATTGATAAAACGAGAAGTGCCGAGGTATTTTTGAGACTTACGTTGAATATTCTTATCCACAGGCAGCAGTGGGTTTATTCTTAACATTAATGGTGCAGAAAATCAGCTACTGAACAACATAATCATTTTCTTCAGCTGTTGCTGTTAAAAGCATTTTAAATTTTCAAATGTCCTACATCAAACTTTGTTCATTGTGGTGGACACTGCCTTCTGCCACACTGCCAGTCAGCAGGCAGGCCGACCCTCTAGCCTAGAAATTTGCAGTCTTACCGCTGGCCGTTAAGGCCCAATTCGGGAAATAAAATGGCGGCCGCCGCACTTTCGCCTGCTGCCGGCGGCTGCCATTTTCAGCTGGGCGGCAGCGCTACCGATGTTCGTGCTCACTATCATTATGGCGATTATGCAGATCGTGGGCAATGTGCACTTGACGCCCAATCTGCCATTTTGGAGTGCACCGCTCATCTTACCGGCCTATGTTAATTTTGACCAGCTGACCAAACATTCACAAGCAGGAAGGAGGCTCCAGCAGCATTATTTAAAGGGATCATCAGCAACAACTTGCTGACATGTTTCTGCAGTTTGACTGGCTCTGTGCAACTTTCTGCAACTCCAGCAGCTTTATAAACTTCTTTTAAGGTTCTAAGGTGACAGGGAGTGTTGGGGCAAGTGGAGGACGCCTTCATTCTTATTTAAAGGCTTCTGCTCACACCACTTGCTCACAGTCATGGGGGCTCGACATGCAGACCCCCTCGTGCTCGAGTATCTTCGGGAGAGGGAGCGGAGGCAACGAGGAAGATGAGAAGATGCGCGCAGAGGGAAGAGGAGGGGGGCCAGGAGGGCTCTCAGCAGGAGGCCTTACCCACCTACTGTCTTCCGAGAGCACTTCTCTAATATCCACTTAAGCGAGGAGCAGTGTATTAGGAGGCTCCGCTTCAGCAAGAAGGTGGTCACGGAACTCTGCCACCTCCTGCAACCAGACCTGCAGCCTCAGAAGTAGTCCTCACTTGTAGTGCTTTGTGTTACTGGTAAATATTTAATTTAATCTACCTATAACTTAAGCTAGATCAAGTAATTAGTTAAAAAACTAAACTATAAGCTAAGTTAATAAAGTCTAATTAATCAAATAAATCAAACAAGGTTATAGAGGGATGGCAGTGCAGGTGGTATGCGGCAACTGCAGCATGTGGGAGTTTGTGGAGAGCATCGCAATCCCAGACGGCCACGTCTGCAGTAGGTGCCTGCATCTTGAGGAACATTAGCTCAGAGTGCAGACATTGCAGGGCATCAGGGAGGGGGAAGAGTTATCTGGACACTTTGATCTGAGAGGCAGTCACACCCCTTAGGTTAGGTAGTGGAACAGGTCTGGTTAGTGGTCTGGGACAAAAGGGTGTGACTGCATGGAGATCAGCATTATAATCATGTAAATGAGCACTCAGCATGAATTCTGCATGCTACCTAGACCACTTTGACCCGGCGCAGTTAAATAGCGCTGGGCTGCGACACCGCCCGTTTCAGGCCATGTCCAATCCCTAGGCCTCTGTCTTTTAAAATAAGTGTCACTGTTTCAATACTTGTCTGGTTATGTGTTAAATGGATGAAAATCTGCATTTTTCAGACAAAATCCAAATGGCAAAAAATGCAAATGATTGAAATCATCTGATAACTACTTTCCCAGTGCACTATGCGCAACAAAATTTGGAGGGCAGAACTGGAGGCCGTCAGTCAGGTCCCCAGTGACAGAAGCGAGCTCAACTGCAACTAATCACAATCAGCAAGCTGACAGCTTCAGCTGGTCACAGCCAAGAAAGCGAGTTACATCGCCAATGATCGCATGGTGAACTTGGCTGCAGCCTATCACAGCACACCAAGCTCAATGCTGCCAGCCAGATACAGCACCACCGACAATCGCTATCCAGGCAGAAGTAGATATTTAAAAAAATATAAAATATTGATTGTTTTATCCACGAGCAACTTATCAGTGATCAATGAAAGATTAAGAAATGAAGGATGAAGTATCTATTCACGTGTTTGTCTCAAAGATGCATACCTTTGAAGTCAAGTGTGCTGCCGAGCTCCAGTGTGCATCTGGCCTATTTGATGTCTGACTACTATAATAAAAACTCAACAAAATTATAGAGTGGGAGATCACTTCAATCAATCAACTGGCTGGCAGCAGCATATCGCACCTTGAAGACTATCTGTTGGGTGGGTATGGGAGCGAAGGGGTGAACCGGGCAGAAGTCTGTGGATTGGGAGCAAATGGGTGGAGGGCTGTACTGGGAGACAGTGGCCCCGATATTTACTCAGGGTCAGGAAGAGAGTTGGGGGGTGGGGAGGATTTTGGGTCAGAAAACCTGAAGTAAGAGTTTCCTGGACGTCCTGCAGAAATTAACCGCAGGACGGCTTTAAAAATTTTTTTAACAGGTTTCCCGCCCGACAGCCAGCCAGATTGACAGGCTGACTGCCTGTCAGGAGGGAACGCAACCAGGGAGCATTTGGTAAGGGTCATGAAAGATGAGTGGGATCCACAGTGAGGGATGCGGTATGGGAATACCTGGAAGAACTGGGGTATGGTAGCACTGTGAGGAACTGGGGTAAGGATGAAGGGAGTATTTGAGAAGATTTGATTGTGAATTAAAGCCTGGTAGGTCTGGTGAAAGATTGTGCACAAGATCATGGGGGGTGGGGGTCATGACATGGCAAAAAGAGAGAGAAAGAGAGAGAGAGAGAGAGAGAGAGAGAGACCAACCTTGTTGGTGGTTTGCTGGGGGCCTTGTAGTACTCCAGGAAGGGTGGAGGAGCCTTTGGTTCCAGGAAAACTTAGTTGGATGGGTGTCTGGGTCTGGGAGGATGACCTGGGAGAATTTGGAGGGGAGAAGCTTCTCAAAGAAATTGGGATGGTGATCTGCAGCATAGAAGAACTTGTAGGTGGTCTGAGGCGATGTAGAACATTGAGCGAGGGCCTCAATGTTCTGCATCACCTCATTCAGACCTCCTCCAGGTTATAATTTTCCCCATGGTATCACAGTTACAGATATGTGAAGCTGTTCTGCCACACACCAAGGGATAAAATATTTTACCATCAATTTCTTGGCTTTATACCAAGCTGGCAATAACTTCAAAAAAATTTGCAATGTTTGGCTGTCCAATGTGAATCAGACCAAAGTCAGTCTATTTGCAGTATGTATCCAATCAGTTGTAACCTAGCTGCAGCACACAGCCCATAACTGATAGTTTAGTTGTGATATGCATCCAATTGGTATCAATCCCATTGCAAAATGCATCCTATTAATGTCAGTCTAGATGCAGTATGTGTCCAATTGGTGGTATTCATTTAGTAGTATGTTTCTAATATAGTAGTTTGATATATCTGTATTCCCTACTGGTCTAGTAACAAATGTACATTTGAGCCCAAATGTGCCATTATAGATTGTGTGACGTGAAATCTAATGTAGAATATTCAGAATGCATTGAATCATGAGCAGCCTACTGCCATAATATGTATCTGATAAGCAGGTGAGTGGGAAGTCTATTGTAATTGGATGCATTCCTATCCTTGCTTTGTAATAAATGTAATCAGCTGGTCAAGTGATCCAAGAAGGTGTTCAAAGAGATTGAGTAAGGACTACATGGCTGAAGAAAATGGTTCAATTATCAATGTGCACAATATATTGAAGTTGTTTTAAGCAGGAGTGTGGCAAACATAATTTATCCGCTACAGGGGAAAGGATACATCTGTGTCTTCCTGTCAATGGAAAAACCAACCACCACGAGACAGACAGGAAATATAGATATAAAGGGAATATATTCCCCCACTCAGTGACCAACATCATCTGATCCTGGCAACCAAGTGGGGGAATATGTCTGCATTTCTGGAGGCAAGTGTTTTTTTTGTGATATTATGCATTATACAGTATGTAATATGCATTCATTCTTGGATGCTTTTGATTACTGCTATGCTCTTGACTTCAGTTCCAGGTTTTTACAAAAGTTTCAAAGCTAAAGTGGAACACCCAAAGCTGGCTGGTTGATTGTTAGTTTGCTAAACCATGAGTGCACTTGTGAGACTGCTTCCTGCTATACCCAAGGGAATCTCATGCTCTTCTTGAACCTGAATGAGGGAAATGTTGTAAGATACAAACCTTCACTGGTTTAATTGAAGAGGAAGAGGGCTTTATTATGATTTAGAATTAGATTATAGTGTGGATAGGGCAAGTGAAGATGTGCCCCTTTACAGTTAGCTTCATGTTGATATCTGGAGTGAACCCAATGCTGTTGTAATACCATAGCCTGGAAATTACTGTGAGCGATGTTATCACACAAATGCTTAAGAGATTTGTATCAGATTCTTATCTGCACTATTTTAATGATGTAAACAGGTTAATGCTCCATCGGCAAAGCAGAGAAAGGAATTCAATGTGAGCACATTAAGCCTTTGTACGGGAATGTGTAGGGGGTGGTGTGCGGGGGTCAGCCTCACCTCTGACTCAGTGAGTGGTTCGAATCACTCCCATGCCCCTGGTTCTAGACCTTGGACTTATTTAGGGGTTGTGAATAAAGATGCAGTAGACAACAGGTTCTGATGAAAGAATTTTGACTTTATTAAAAGAAAAAAGTAACAAACTTAAAACACTCTTAATGCTGGAACACATTGGTACAAGCGAGGGAAATAACATTAGAAGAATACTTCACCCCTCCCAATCCCACTTCACTAGTTTGGTTGGACTCTGGAGAACCAGGGATAATGCTCACCAAACGAATCATTGACAGTTTAGAGTTAGGGTTTAGAGTCTTTTGAGTAAAAAGTTTCGTAAGGCCCTTGTTGCCGCGAGGTGTCCGATGGTCACTGAGGCAGTCGTTCTGGTTTCTTCTTGCGTGTCGGTCTGCTTGTGAAGTTGTTGAACTTCTTGTTGTAACTCTGCCTCTGTTTAAACTGTCTTCTTCTGAGCTGTGGAACTGCCTTCTTGCAGAACTGTGGAAACTGCCTTCTGCCTGCTTGTCCTGAACTCTGTTCAACACAGGTTTTGAATTCTGTTGAACTTGAACTCCCTTCTTACTGAACTGTTGTAACTGCTTGATGGGTCTTCAATTATACTCAATTGAAGTGGCCTTGTCAAAACCAAATCAAATCCTGGTCATTGTAAGACCTCGTTAACAGTAACAACTTTACTAGCATGTTAACTGGTTTTGTAAATGTGTGAAGTGGTTCTCCATCCTGTCGATCTGTTGTTTAATCAGAGTTTGCATTGTCCTCGTGTTTTGGGTTTCTTGACTGGGCCTGGGGATTTTCAAAAGGTGTCTTGAATTATTCAATTTTGGATGTGTTTGTGAGGTTTTGGGTGAGGCTCTTCCTCCTGCTTGGATTGCAGTGCAAACATACTCCAGACAGCTCTACTGGGCCCCAATACCCAAAAGCTGTCCACTGCCTCGCCACACCCCTCCGCAGCCTGTCTTGTGTCTGTGAAAGGTGTTTTTCCCAATAGTCAAGCCAAAAGTCATTTTCCTCAGGGGTTTTCTTCCCTGATCTTTAAAAATGTCCAAAACTGAGGTTTTTGCCTCAAATCACTTCGTTTAGGTCCCATCATCTCAAATTCATATGAAAAATCCAAAAATCACCCCTTTTTAGGGTTCTATGAGTTTCTGGGAGATTTTGCGAAGCTTACAAATGTCGCTCACTATAATTTCCAGGCTTATGATTTTTGCAACAATTTGTGCTTAAAACAATGTAAATTTGGTGCAAGAGCTGTAATGTTAAGCCAGCTAAATCTGACTTCAGTTTGGCTGCATCACCTCCACTTAGACTCACCCAAGTAGCTGATGTCAAAATGTTGGTCCATAATCTAATATGCATGAACAATCTCAAAATACGTATGCCTCTGCCACTTCCCTTCCTTCCCCTAGCCCACCGGGCCAAACTTCCTCTGAGCGTTCCCCCTGCCCTAGTCCTGAACTCACCTCTTTCTCCAGTTTCTCTCTGATCTCCCCTCATGACCTCTCCGCGCTCATCTTGTCCATGAGACCCACTTCCTGCTCCCTCGACCCTATTCCCACCAAACTGCTGACCATCCAACTTCCTTTTCTGGCTCCCATGTTAGCTGACATTGTTAATGGTTCTCTCTCCTCAGGTACTGTCCCCCTCTCCCTCAAATCTGCCATCACCACCCCTCTCTCAAAAAACCAAACCTTGACCCCTTCGTCCTTGCAAACTACCGTCCCATCGCCAACCTCTCTTTTCCTCTCAAGTCCTTGCACGTGTTGCCGCCTCCCAAATCCATGCCCATCTTTCCCTCCAATCAGGTTTCCGCCCCTGCCACAGTACCGAAATGTCCTTTGTGACTGTGACAAAGGCAAACTATCCCTACTCGTCCTTCTTGACTTGTCAGCAGCCTTTGACACTGTTGACCACTCCATCCTTCAACACCTCTCCATCGTCATCCAGCTGGGTGGGTCTGCACTCGCCTGGTTCCATTCTTATCTATCTAATTGTAGCCAGAGAATCACCTGCAACGGCCTCTATTCCCGCTCCCGCATCATTACCTCTGGTGTCGCCCTGAGGATCTATCCTTGGCCGCCTCCTATTTTTCATCTACATGCTGCCCCTTGGCGACATCATCCGAAAACAGTCAGTTTCCACATGTACGCTGACGAAACCCAGCTCTACCTCACCACCACTTCTCTCAACCCCTCCACAGTCTCTAAATTGTCAGACTACTTGTCCGACATTTAGTACTGGATGAGCAGAAATTTTCTCCAATTAAATATTGGGAAGACCGAAGCCGTTGTTTTTGGTCCCCGCCACAAACTCCGTTCCCTAGCCACTGACTCTATCTCTCTCCCCAACATCTGTCTGAGGCTGAACCACACTGTTCGCAACCTTGGTGTCATATTTGACCCTGAAATGAGCTTCTGACCACATATCTGTGGCATAACTAAGACAGTCTATTTCTACCTCCGTAGCATTGTCAGTCTCCGCCCTTGCCTCAGCTCATCCACTGCTGAAACCCTCATCCATGCCTTTGTTACCTCTAGACTTGACTATTCCAACGCACTCCTGGATGGCCTCCCATGTTCTACCCTACGTAAACTTCAGATCATCCACAACTCGGCTGCCCACGTCCTAACTCGCACCAAGTCCCGTTCACCCATCACCCCTGATTCACTGACCTACACTGGCTCCTGGTGAAGCAACACCTCGAGTTCAAAATTCTCATCCTTGTTTTCAAATCCCTCCATGGCCTCGCCCCTCCCTATCTCTGTAATCTCCTCCAGCCCCGAGATATCGGCGTTCCTCTAATTCTGCCTCTTAAAGCGTCCCTGATTATAATCGCTCAACCATTGGTGGCCTATGCCTTCTGTTGCCGAGGTCCTAAGCTCTGGAATTCCCTGCCTAAACCTCCCCGCCTCTCTACCTCTCTTTCCTCCTTTAAGACGCTCCTTAATACCTAACTCTTTGACTAAGCGTTTGGTCAACTGCCCTAATTTCTCCTTATGTGGATCCGTGTCAAATTTTTTGTCTTATAATACTCCCATGAAGCGCCTTGGGACGTTTTACTATGTTAAAGGTGTTATATAAATACAAGTAGTTGTTGTATTGCATCTGTTTTGTGTCTAGCTGCCAATATGAGTCTGCTGTAGTTGGTACATGTGTACTAATAAGCAGGTTTAATAAATGGTCTTCCAAAACTCAGAGGCCTTGAAAATATCAGAGTAAGTGCCAGGAAACAATGCAGTCAGTATGTATTCTGAGGTTAAGGATATGCGAAGCTTATCATGCAACATTAGTTGTTACTGTACTGAGTAATTGGCAGATATCTGTAGAAACTCTAAAGTTTCCAAGCCTGATTTCACACCTAATATAGCAAATTGGTTAATCTGCAAAATAATGTGCTTCTGTATCTTATTGGCCCGGAATTTGCGGTCAGCGGCAAAACAAAGGTGTTCGCCGCTGGCCCCGAAGTAAGCTTCGCACAAAGATCTCGCGATCTCTGTGTCGTGAAGTTTTGGTTTCCGACATTCAATTCAAATCAGCGTAGTATAGTAGGAATTCCCTAGTGCGGGCTGCTGGGACGTCAACAAGCTGTCTAAGCAGCCAATCAAAACTCAGAATTCTCAGACAGCAAACCAGGAAGTGAGTAAGCTCTTAAAATTCTAACTTTTAAAAAATGTTAGAGAACAAAACAAAGATTGGGGTTCTCACATGGGGAAAAGGCAAACCTGAAAGATGAAAAAACTTTAAAACAATTTTTTTTTTAAATTTCTTATATTTAAATTTTTATTAAAATGGATAAATTTGACACTGCACATAATTGTACAAGGGCTTAATGTGCTCACATCTAATTCCTTTCTCTGCTTTACTGAGGGAGGCATTATCCTGTTTACTTCATTAAAATAATGCACATAGAAATTTGATACAAATCTGTTCAGCATTTGTGTGAAAAATCAGTTTTTCAGGACCATAACCTTTGTTTAGCAGTCAATACGCTGCTAAAATCCCAGTTACATCCAATCCCTTTGGGTCTAACTTTTAGTGGGGTATTTAACAGCGTAATTACTGCAGAAGAGCTAAAGATTTTGACAGTTTCCATGATTTGAGAGATTTCACTGATTGCCGGCTCTGTGAGGTGGACACAGTGCAGCCTGTGGAGGAGCAGTGAATGACAGACCATAACTTTAGAATTTCTGTATTAGGCTGCACATGCACTAAGTCCTGAGGGTGTAGTCAGTTTCAAAGGCGAAATGACGGCGAACGTTGCCAGCTCGTCATCATCAGGACCACAAAATCCAGGCCATTTAGTTTTGTGTGGAAAAACTAAAGTCACCTCAATTTGTTTTCTTTGGACTTCAATTTGTTGGTTGTAAACTGGAGAATTATCGGGAAGATTGAGCTAAACAGATGATAGCTGGTCACATTTGGTGTGAAACTGGGCTCAAAGTTTATTTACATGGAAGAAAAGATTTTGCGGGCCCCAAATTATTCCAACACAAAGAAAACGCATACTGGAATAGTTAATAGTTCAGTCTGTAAGAAACTCAGTAAAAATATTGCCATAAAATATAATCTAAAAAGTGATAATTGTAATGTTTGGAACTAATGCATTTTTTTTTATGTTGCTACGAATTTAATCTTTACACTCATTCTATTTTTGCTGTCGATGTGGCTGATGACTATGATACTAAACCTGTGAAATGTTGATTTTCCTGAAGCTTGCCTTTGTCTCTTTAGTGTCATTTTTTGCTCAGTTAGGAGCCTGCACCATGCCGATACCCTCCTGCCCTCTATTATTTCTATTGCTGTGACTTTTCCTTGGTTAGCTTTGTTTGTGACAATCAAATTGCAACTGAACATAAAGGGCCAAGGCAAAACCAGGTAGACGGATAGGTTGGAGTAGGAGCAACCAGTCAGAAGTAGGGGAGTTAGATTCTATAGCAGTTACTTGGTTATCATAAATCCCCTGAGAGAATATAGCAAATAATTTCCTAATGTCAGATAAAGCTTGGGTATGAAGTAGAGTTAGGTGCCATGAACTGTCTATGACCTGATCAAGTATGAGAGAAAAGATACAGAAAAATGTGTGTGTATATATACACACTGATTTTTTTAAATATATGGTAATAAAATAATCGCTTGTGCTTGTCCCCAGACTGAGAACTGTTTAATTCTGTCTTAAAGATTCTATAATAAATGGAATGAAGATTGACTGTGTTCAAATTAGATGAATAAATAAGTCAGGTGACCAAGCATTAATGTAGAATGAAGGTCAAGAGTTCATGTAGATGGACTTTGTATCAATTAGGGGATGGGGATCTTAGCTACAAGGACAGCTTGGAGAAGCTGGATTTGTTTTCATTAGAGCAAAGGAGGTTGAGGGGTGATTTGATAGAGGTGTACAAGATTATGACTGGTTTGGATAGGCCAGACAGGGAAAGGCTGTTCCCACTAGTTGATGGTACAAGGACTAGGGGACACAGATTCATGTTTTGGGCAAGAGATACAGGGGGGATGTGAGGAAAAACTTTTTTACGCAGCGAGTGGTGAGAACCTGGAATTCGCTGCCGACAGAAGTGGTGGAAGCGGAGACACTCAATGTTTTCAAGGGGAGACTGGATCGGCACTTGAGGGAAATAAACTTGCAGGGCTACGGGGATAGAGCGGGGGAATGGGACTGACTGGATTGCTCTACAGAGAGCCGGAACGGACTCTATGGGCTGGATTTTGATACTGGGGCGGGTTGGGGTCGTGTCATCCGCATTTCGTGTTATCCACCTGTCTGCAATTGGATGTGGGAGATTGATGCAATTTTCACTTAATTGGGCAATTGAGTTCCAGCATGTGGGAACCCATGAACCAATTAGTGGTTTCAGTCTGAAAGTCACCTCTGATGATGTCATCATTGCTGCTGCATTGAAGGCTTTCAGACACTGCCTGGCCTTTGCTGTGAGAGGACCTGGATGCAAAATGAGCAGCATCTCGGAGAGAGAATTTTTTTTGCAACCAAGTCCTCCCAGGCAGTCTCTGAAGACATTCAATGCAGCTGCATCAGAGGTGACTTTCAGACCTAATATTACTACTACCTTCATCACATCTCCGTTGTAATAGTGGACCTGCAGCTGATAGTCAGCTATCCACTTGTGCTCCCGCCAGGTTTCACTGGCGTGTTTCACATCAGGCATACTTCACGTCGGAAAAGGGTTAAACTAGCTAAAACGTTTCAAAATGGCATTACAGAGCCAATTTAGGGCTTAAGGGCTTTAATGGCCTCTCCCGCCTCTTGGAGGCGGGACGGAGTCGGGACCCCGCGACCGATTTTGTCAAAATTGCGTGGAGGCGGAATGGAGTCGGGATGGGGTCGGGACCCCTGAATCTGCAACTTTAACCCCCCACACGCCTCCAAACCCGACTCCACGGGTCATTGAAAATCCAGCCCTATGACTCTCGGCCTTGATTAAAAGGTAACGAGGAAAATAAAAAAGGAATGAGTGTCAACTTTAAAGCAAAACTATCTGATATTGTCTATCCGTTTAAATACAAGGGGCTAGAAATTTGTCTCGGGCGGTGGCGAAAAACAGGTGGTATCGGATCGGCCGCCCGTTATACACAGCACCTGATATTCAGTTTCATTGCAGTCAATGGAACTGAATATCAGGCACTGCATATAACGGGCGGCCGATCCGATACCACCTGTTTTTCACCACCGCCCGAGACAAATTTCTAGGCCAAGATATCCTGAACTTTTAGTGTTTGCCTACATTACACAGTGATGCACTTCAAAGCAATTAATTGTAAGTGAAGGCCTTTGGGGCCTTGCTGAGACTTGTGATAAGGGATAGATCCCTCCACACATAATTTGCAGTTCAGAATCTCTCTCATTCATAATTTCTCTTGAATTTTTCTCACACTTAAATATAGACTGGTCATGGCACCCGAGTCTGGTCATGGCACCCGAGTCTATCTCCAACCAAGTTTGATTGCAGATGTCAAGAAATTATTCACTATACTTCCAGAATCAAATTAATTAAAAAACAGTGGGGTAAATTCTTATCTTTTAGCACTCATGACTCAGAAGTGCATGTGCTTGGAGTACATAGTGAATTTTGGTCGTACTGATTCACGAGCCCACAATTAATTAAAATGGAGGGCTAATGAAAAAATTTACCCCAGTTTATCAGGGCAAGTTATTTTTTTTCTCAATGAGCATCATACATTGTGTTTAGGCTCTTCAGAATATTTTATGGTCCATGACAAAGTGACCATTTTCTCATTAAAAATATATCCTGGCATCCTCATGGGGAAAACTGTTTCTGCTGAAATTAGAGTGCACTACTTAGAGTATGTTTACCCTGGAGACCCTGCTTTTAAACCAGGTTCAAGGACAATGAATAAAAGGTCAGATTTCATTAGAAACTGTTGGTAGTCAGGGTACAGTTTTAATAGACTGAAAGAGGGAGTTCTAAAGCACAAAGTATTAATCATGTTCAGTATGGTCCTTGAAGTATTCGTCCAATCTGATGGATTGTATTTTCTATTAAATGGGAAGTGTATTGATCTGAATTGCTGCCTAACCCTAAATGTTATAAAGGGAGGTAGTGGTATTCTTACTAGCATCTGTCTGTTGTCCTTTGTTCCTCAATTGCATAGTGTCAACCTGCTGGTCAGAGGTAGCCTGTAAGTAGACATCAACGTGCAAGTGTTCACTGAGTTAGTGCATTCTGCTCTCTTCTGGAACCTGGGTCTGAATGTAAACCCACACAGGTGGCGTGAAGATATCTCCTCTCTGCTAGTTTACATAGGCATCCCAACTTTGCCAAATGTGTTAAGTTCAACATCAGGATCAATTGTACAGTAATAGATTTGTTCAATGCTAGTTGAGGACACTTAGATGGTAAAATCCAACTTGGGCAGTAGCGCAAAACAGGCGACAGCAAATTGGCAACCCGATTTTAAGAACATAAGAAATAGGAGCAGGAGTAGGCCATACAGCCCTTCCAGCCTGCTCCTCCATTCAATAAGGTCATGGCTGATCTTCGACCTCAATACCACTTTCTCGCCTGATCCACATATATCTCAGAGCCCAAAAATCTATCGATCTCAGCCTTGAATATACTCAACGACTGAGCATCCACAGCCCTCTGGGGTAGAGCATTCCAAACCCTTTGAGTGAAGAAATTTCTCCTCATCTCAGTCCTAAATAGCCGACCCCTTATTCTGAGACTGTGACCCCGAGCAGGGTGGGGGGTGAAATGTTGCCTCACCAATTGCGCAAATCAGGCTCATAGCAAATCGCCAGCCTGTTTTAGAACACGCCCAAAATGAAAAAGAAAATAGATCGTGGTGTAAACTAGGCTGCCAATTCGCTATGAACCTGTTCGTGCTGCTGGCATAGGCTAATTTCATGCCCCATGGTCCGTTTCCTTATGCTGATACTGAAGCAAACTGTTAGCGTGACATCTTTTACTTTGAAATATATGTTTGATGACAGTTTTAGGGGAGTATGGAGTGTGGCAACAACATTATCTCTTCAAATTGTTACTGCTGTAGGAAAAACCATAATTAAACTCAATTAGATTTATTACAGAGAGCATTAAAAGGACAAAGATGAAAGAACACATGAAATACTTCTTTAATAATATTTGTCTTTCTGGAAAATAAATCACCTCATACTTGTCATATTACAGCACCAGGGAACAGAACCATTTTTTGTGCTCCACAAGGTTAATTGTATTTTGAACTCACCAGAGTCCTTGTATCTTCTGGGAGAAATTTGATTGTTGCTCTGCACATTTTGATTTTCTAGTCCATTTTCAGTAACACTATCAATGGAAACAGCTCTCCTATTGCAAACGCAAAATACTGTGGATGCTGGAAATCTGAAATAAAAGCAGAAAATGCTGGATATACTCAGCAGGTCAGGCAGCATCTGTGGAGAGAGAAACAGAGTTAACGTTTCAAGTCAATGACCTTCCATCAGAACTGGAAAAAGTTAGAGATGTAACCGGTTTTAAGCAAGTGCAGGGGCAGGGAAAGGGGGGAGGGGAGAAAAGAACAAAAGGGAAGGTCTGTGATAGGGTGGAAGGCAGGAGAGATTAAATGGCAAAAGGGATGATTGTACAAAGCAAAAGGAGATGGTAATGGGACAAGTAAAGAAACAAAAGAAGGGGCTAAAAGAGCTGAAAATGACAAAATGACATAAGTACCAGCAACCGTTGTCCAGAAAAATGAGAGCAATGGTAACCTGTCAATAGACACGAGCAAACTTTTTTTTTAATGGAATAAATATATGATTTGCCCAGTTATGCTTCAAATCGCATACCTTGTAGCAGAACACAATCTTGATAAGAAATCACTTTTAAGAAATTTCTCCAACTGTGCAATGCAGGAACATTTTCAATAAAGTTTAGCTAATTTTCAGTAACCACAGAAAAAGTTGGATCGGTACAGCACATCAGTCAGAACCATTCTGACAAAGGGTTAGACCCAATATATTAAATCAGATGCTGATGTGCATTGCTTTAACCAGCTGGGTCATCGGGGTACCTTTCACTTAGTTTTTGGTGAGTGAGAGACAGAAGTATAGGACAGAGTCCTTGGACTCTTTAATGAGCACTGAATCCTGTGTTAAAACTGTGGTACAGGAAAAACATTTTTGTATATGCTAAATTAGATAAAGATTCTGTAGTCAGCAGTTGAGGTGCTACAATTGGTCTCAAGTCCTTTGGCTAAAAAAAATCATCAGCGTTCCCACTCCTGATTTGTGTCAAATGAACGTGTTTTTTTTTTAATTTGCTCTTGGGATATGGGCGATGCTGGCAAGCCAGTATATATTATCTAAGGGCAACAAGAGTCAACCACAGAGTGTGGGACTGGAAACATATGTAGATCAGACATAAATAGAGGTATTGAGTACAAAAGTAGAGAAGTTATGCTGAACCTTTATAAAGCGCTGGTGAGGCCACAACTGGAGTATTGCGCCCAGTTCTGGTCACCACACTTTAGGAAGGATGTGAAGGCCCTTGAGAGGGTGCGGAGGAGATTTACCAGAATGGTTCCAGGGATGGGGGATCTTAGCTACAAGGACAGGTTGGAGAAGCTGGATTTGTTTTCATTAGAGCAAAGGAGGTTGAGGGGTGATTTGATAGAGGTGTACAAGATTATGACAGGTTTGGATAGGCTAGACTGGGAAAGGCTGTTCCCACTAGTTGATAGTACAAGGACTAGGGGACACAGATTTAAGGTTTTGGGCAAGAGATACAGGAGGGAGGTGAGGAAAAACTTTTTTTTACGCAGCGAGTGGTGAGGACCTGGAACTCGCTGCCGATGGAAGCGGTGACACTCAATGTTTTCAAGGGGAGACTGGATAGGCACTTGAGGGAAATAAACTTGCAGGGCTACAGGGATAGAGCGGGAGAATGGGACTGACTGGATTGCTCTACAGAGAGCTGGCACAGACTCGATGGGCCGAATGGCCTCCTTCTGTGCCGTATGACTATTACTCTATGGTAGGGGTAGCAGATTCCCTTTCATGACGGATATTAGTGAGCTAGTTAGGTTTCAGCCCACAATAGGCAAAAATAGGATTTGGTTTGCTGTACTCCACAATCAAGTATCCTAAATATACTCACTGTTGAAGCTTACACGTACAAAATGGTCACTTGTTTGATGACATCTATGGTGCGGTGTATCAGTGCTTTATGTTGTAGACTATAGCAGTAAACTTGGCAGCAGTTGTTTACAATTCAGTGCCTTGTTACGTAACTAAGTCAACCAGACAAGTCTCTTGACTAGGTAGCGGTGGCAGGCTTCCTTTCCTGAGCTAGTTGGGTTTCAGCCCATAAATTACCACACATTTATTGAAATCAATTTTACAACTTCCCATGGTGGGATTTAGAACTCTTAACATCTGGGGTGCTAGTCTATTGCGATAACCACTAGGCTATCATTCCCTAACAAGAGCTAAATGCCAGAGAATAGGTGAAAGTAACTGATCGTGACATTAAAGCAGCTTACATAGGAACTGGAGTAAGCCATTCAGCCCCTCGAGCCTGTTCTGCCATTCAATTAGATCATGGCTGATCTGTTTCTCAACTCCATCTACCAGCCTTGGTTCTATAACCCTTACTAACCTTGCCTAACAAAAATCTATCAATCTCCGTTTTGACATTTTCAATTGACCTGGACTCAGCAGCTCTTTGGGGAAGAGAGTTCCAGATTTCCACTACTCTGTGTGAAGAAGTGCTTCCTGACATCACCCCTTAATGGTCTAGCTCTAATTTTATGGTTATGCCCCCTTGTTCTGGATTCCCCCACCAGGGGGAAATAGTTTCTCTTTATCCTATCAAACCATTTAATCATCTTAAACCCTTCAATTAGATCACCCCTTAATCTTATATACTCAAGGAAATACAAGCCTAGTCTATGCAACCTGTCCTCATAATTTAACCCTTTTAGCACCGGTATCATTCTGGTAAATCTGCACTGCACCCCCTCCAAAGCCAATATATCCTTCCTGAAGTACTGTGCCTAGAACTGATCGCAGTACTCTAAATGGTATCCAACCAGAGCTTTATATAACTGTAGCATAACTTCCACCCCTGTATTCCAGCCCCCTTGAGATAAAAGTCAACATTCCATTAGCCTTTTTAATTATTTTTTGTACCTGATAACTAGCTTTTAGTGATTTCTGTACTTGGACCCCTAAATCTCTTTGCTCCTCCACAGTTCCTAGCTTCTCACCATTTAGAAAATTCACTGATCTATCTTTCTTAGGTCCAAGGTGGATGACCTCACATCTCCACATTGAACTCCATCTGCCACTGTTTTTTGCCCACTCACTTAATCTATCAATGTCCCTTTGCAACTTTCTGCACCCATCTGTACTATTTACTGTTACCCCTAACTTGGTGTCATTAGCAAACTTAGATATACGGCCCTCTATTCCTTCATCGAAGTCATTTATAAATATAATGAAAACCTGAGCCCAAGTACAGATCCCTGTAGGGCACCTCTAGTCACATCCTGCCAAATTGAAGTACATACTCATTATACCTACTCTGTCTCCTACCTCCTAACCAATTCCCTACCCATGTCATAGGTTGCCTCCAATTCCACGTGCTCTCATTTTTGTTAGTAGTCTCTTATGTGGAACTTTATCAATGTCTTCTGGAAGTCCATATAAATAACATCCATAGACACTTTATCTACCACGCTAGCTGCCACCACAAAAAAATCAAATAGGCTCATTAGACATGACATACCCTTTACAAATCCATGCTGGCTTTCTTTGATCAGTTCATATTTGTCCAAGTGCTCAGTCACTCTGTACCTAAAAAGAGATTCTAGTAACTTCTCCATAACAGATGTTACACTAATAGGCCTATAATTTCCTAGTTTATCTCTCTTACCTTTCTTAAATAGTGGAGTAACATTGGCAATTTTCCAATCTAAGAGGACAATTCCTGAATTGAGTGTGTTTTGGAAAGCAATGACTAGAATTCCTGAATCAAGATTCAACTGATTACATTGAGTTACATCGAGTCTACAGCACAGAAACAGGCCAGTCGGCCCAACTGGTCTTTGCTGGTGTTTATGCTCCATATGAGCCTTTTCCCACCCTTCTACATCTAACCCGATCAGCAGAACCATCTATTCCTTGCTCCCTCATGTATTTATCTAGTTTTTCTTTAAATGCATCTATGCTATTCACCTCAACCACTCCCTTGTGGGAGCGAGTTCCACATTCCAACCACTCTGTGGGTAAAGAAGTTTCTCCTGAATTCCCTATTGGATTTATTAGTGACTTTCTATATTTATGGCCCTTAATCTTGGACTCCCCCACAAGTGGAAATGCTCTCTGTGTCTACTCTATCAAACCGTTTCATACTCTTAAAGATCTTTATCCGGTCACGACTCAGCCTTCTCTTTTCTAGAGAAAAGAGCCCGAGTTCAGTCTTTCCTGCTAGGTACAACCTCTCAGTTCTGGTATTATCCTTGTGAATCTTTTTTGCACCTTCTGCAGTGCCTCTATCCTTTTTATAATATGGAGATCAGAACTGTGCACAGTACTCAAAGTGTGGTCTAACCAAGGTTCGGTACAAGTTTAACATAACTTCTCTGCTTTTCAATTCTGTCCCTCTAGAAATGAACCCCAATGCTTTGTTTGCTTTTCAGGGTCTTAATTAACCTGCATCGTTACTCTTAGTGATTTGTCAATGTGTACCCCTAGATCCTTTTGCTCCTCTACCCCATTTAGACTCTTATTATTTAAGCTGTAGGTGGCCTCTTTATTCTTCCTACCAAGGTGCAGCACCTCACACTTGGCTATATTGAAATTCAATTGCCCATTCTACAAGTTTATTAATATTGTGCCAGAAATTCGGCTGTTGTCGGGTGAGTACGCGCTGTGTACTCACCCGTAAGGCCACCTGAAGTGCCGGTTTCCTGCATGCACTGCGCATGCGCGGGAAACCAGAACTTCCGTTCCCCTGAAGGGAGGGGTTCAGAAGTCGAACGCATGTGCGGGAGAGGCTGCGCGCACGCAGCGAACTTCAGTTTTTTTTCAGGTTTCTCCGGGAGGGTAAGTATGAAGAAGCTGCGCTTTTAAAAAGGAGGCGCAAGGCCTGTTTTTAACAAGGTAAGTGGTTAATTAATTACAATTTAAATTTTAACAGGTTTATCTTTTTTAGATACTTTAAAGAAAGGTAAGTTTATTTTTAGCACTGTTAAAGTATAATTAATTTTTTCAAGAATTTAAATTTTTGTTTAAAGTAGTTAATTTATTTAACTTAGTTATTTTAAAAATATGATTAAAAAAAAAAAATATTTGAAGTTTAAGTGTGGTTTTGGGGCCGATCTCGATTCATAGATTTGACAGGTCTTCCTGTCAAATCTATGAATGAAAATGCCCTGCTAGGATTGGCTCTCCATGACCCACGTGATCCCAGGGGACGCTTCGAACTAACTGAGCCCCTGGGATACATAAGCACTGCGCGCCGGCAGCTGGAGGAGGCCCAGGACCCGAAGTCCTCGTGGGCCCAAAGCACAACTGCAGGCGCAATAGGCAAGTACGCGCGCGATGCTTGCACCCGCAGGAAGCCAGAAAGCCGAATTTCTGGCCCATTGTCCTCTTGTATTTTGTCGCAGTCCTTTTTGGTGTCATCCACAGATTTTGAAATTGTACTTCCAATTCTCGAGTCCAAATCGTTAATGTAAATTGTGAACAACAATGGTCCCAGCACTGATCCCTGTAGAACACCACTTCCCACCTTTTGCCAGTCTGTGTAGCTACCCTTAACCCCTATTGTTTTCTGTTTTGTAGCCAGCTTGCCATCCATTCTGCTATCTGTCCCAACTCCATATGCTCTGACCTTAGTCATGAGCCTGCTATCATAAGAATTTATCGAAGGCCTTTTGAAAATCCAAATATATTAATTCTATTGCATTACCCTGGTCTACTCTTTATTATTTCAAAGAATTCAATAAGGTTAGTCAAGCATGACCTTCCCTTTTGAAAACCATGCTGACTACTCTATTATATTTTCAGTTTCTATCTGTTTTTCAATTACATCTTTGAGTAAAGATTTCATTATCTTTCCTACCACCAATGTTAAGCTAAATGGTTTATAATTCCCTGGACTTGTTCTATCTCCCTTTTTTAAATATAGGAATCACATTAACTGTCCGCCAGTCATCAGGCTCTATTCCCTTTTCATATAAATAAATAAAATAAATATATATGGTCTGATCTTTACACTCAACTCCCATTTCTTTTATCTTCAGACTTATGTTGTTTTCACCAGATTCTGCCCCCCCCTCCCCCCCAAACCCCTAAGTATGACACCAAGGAGCCCTAGCGAAACTGAGAGCAGGGTGACAAGTGGGGGATTTCATAAGGAAAACACTCTAGTGGCTTGAGTCATACCTGATGTAAAGGAAAATTATTGTGGGTGTTGAGGCCAATCATCACAGCCTGAGGACCTCACTACAAGAGTTCCTCAGGAAAGTGCCCTTGGCCCAGCCATCTTCAGCTGCTTCAATGACCTTCTCTCCATCATAAGGTTAAGGATGTGGCTGTTTTTTTTTTTATTCGTTTATGGGATCAGGGCGTTGCTGGCAATGCCAGCATTTATTGCCCATCCCTAGTTGCCCTTGAGAAGGTGGTGGTGAGCCGCCTTCTTGAACTGCTGCAGTCTGTGTGGTGATGGTACCCCCACAGAGCTGTTAGGTAGGGAGTTCCAGGATTTTGACCCAGTGACCCAGGATCGGCGATATACTTCTAAGTCAGGATTGTGTGTGACTTGGAGGTGGTGGTGTTCCCATGCGCCTGCTGCCCTTGTCCTTCTAGGTGGAAGAGGTCGCGG
Source organism: Squalus acanthias (assembly GCA_030390025.1). NCBI lineage: Eukaryota > Metazoa > Chordata > Chondrichthyes > Squaliformes > Squalidae > Squalus > Squalus acanthias. The sequence continues at coordinate 134,589,917 of CM059426.1, read as the reverse complement.
GTTTGGGAGGTGCTGCCGAAAAAGCCTTGGCGAGTTGCTGCAGTGTATCTTGTAGATGGTACACACTGCAGCCACGGTACGCCGGTGGTGGAGGGAGTGAATGTTTAAGGTGGTGGATGGGGTGCCAATCAAGCGGGCTGCTCTGTCCTGGATGGTGTCGAGCTTCTTGAGTGTTGTTGGAAATGCACTCATCCAGGCAAGTGGAGAGTATTCCATCACACTCCTTACCTGTGCCTTGTAGATGGTGCAAAGGCTTTGGGGAGTCAGGAGGTGAAACACTCACCGCAGAATACCTAGCCTCTGACCTGCTCTTGTTGCCACAGTATTTATGAGGATGGTCCAGTTAAGTTTCTGGTTAATGGTGACCCCCAGAATAGTGGGGAATTCAGCGATGGTAATGCCATTGAATGTCAAGGGGAGGTGGTTAGACTCTCGCTTGTTGGAGATAGTCATTGCCTGGCACTTCTGTGGCGCGAATGTTACCTGCCACTTATCAGCCCAAGCCTGAACGTCGTCCAGGTCTTGTTGCATGCGGGTATGGACTGCTTCATTAGCTGTGGAGTTGTGAATGGCGCTGAACACTGTGCAGTCATCAGCGAACATCCCCATTTCTGACCTTACGTTGGAGGGAAGGTCATTGATGAAGCAGCTAAAGATGGTTGGGCCCAGGACACTAGGATGTCAAGGCACAAGTCAGGAGTGTGGTAGAATACCACTCGCCTGAATGGGTGTAGCTAGACAATGGTCAAGAAGTGCATCATCCAGGACAGAGCAGTTCGCTTGGTTGGTGCCTCTGCCACTGAACTTAGTATCCAACCCCTTCATCACCAGTGCACTGTAGTTGCAGTACACATGATCTACAGGATGCACTGCAGCAACACACTGAGGTTACTCCAACAGCACCTTCCTCCCCTATGACTTCTACCACTGAGAAGGACAAGAGCAGCAATGTCATTGCAAGCACCTTCATCTGCATGTTCTCCCCAAAGTCACACACCATTCTGATTTGGAGATGTATTGTAATTCAATCATCGTTGGGTCGATATATATAAATATTTAAAAAAAATAGAATTCCCTACACAACTCCATTGAGAGTACCATCAGTAAAAGGATGCAGTGGTTCAAAGAGAAGGTCCACTCCCACCTTTTCAAGGCAACTAGGGATGGACAATAATTGTGGCCTTGCCAGTGTCACCCAAAACCAAATTAACAAAAAGAAACAAAGCATAATAAATACTGATAATGTAATTGTTGCTACAGGAAAACTGCGAAGAAGAAACATTAACCAATTAAATCTGCTGTATTTTCAATATAGAATAATAGAATCTTACAGCAGGAGGCTATTTGGCCCATCGTGCCTGTGCCGGCTCTTTGAAAGAGCTGCCCAATTTAGTCCCGCACCCCAGCTTTTCCCCCCCATAACCCTGCAAATTAGTTCTCTTAAAGTACATGTCCAATTGTCTTTTGAAAATTCCTATGGAATCTGCTTCCACCATCCTTTCAGGTAGTGCGTCCAGAACTCAACAACCCTGTGAAAAAAATTCTCCTCATTTCCCCTCTAGTTCTTTTGCCAATTATTTTAAACCTATGACCTCTGGTTACCAACCTTACATATTCTCTGGTAATCCCACTGTTAGAAATTGTGGGTCTGCCGTAGATATTCTCATGGGTTCATTGCACATGTTACTCCTGTAAGCAGACTTCGTGCTTCTTATGTTCTGGAGTTAACTCGCACTGCCCAATATCTATAGGATAGCGTAACCCGATGGATATAACAATGCGTCTCCCTTGTCATGCAAACAGGATACCGTATCCCATACTTCCTCCCACAAGTGCTTCTCCACCTTTTGATAGTCAGAACTGATGGACACTTTGGTAAGACAAGGTTGATGGAAAATCAAGACACTGGTTTATTTTGCAGAACACGTGTGACTGAAGAAAAGTCACAAGTCCAGACTTAAAAAAACCCCACCTATAATTCCTCCCTTAACAACACATCAACAAAAACACGTTATACTACCTGAAATAGCAGACAGGATATTCATCGGTTTTATTTCTTTCTTTTTGGGTCTGCTAACTGGGAAAACTGACCTGCTATAAATTAATTCCAAGCTCAGGCCAAAATCTGCCTTTGATGGACCTGACTGTCCCATTTTATGTTGATTCTAACCTCAGGAAACAGAATCTTACTAAATTACGATGGCATATCCCCCTGCTGAGCTCATTTAAAAAAAAAAAAATATTAATTCTCAGGATGTGGGTATCGCTGGTGTAGGGGGTGGTGGTGTGTGTCAGCTTCACCTCTGACTTCTGAGCAGTTCGAATCGCTCCCACTCCCTTGGTTCTAGACCTTGTACCTATTTGGGGGTTGTGACAAAAGTGCAACAGACAACTGGTTTTGATGCAAGAACTTTGATCTTTATTCAAGAGTAAAACACAACACAAAACACTCTTAACACTCTAATAAAATGGGGAACACTTCGGTACATACGAGGGAAATTACATTAGAAGAATACTTCACCCCTCCCAATCCCACTTCACTAGCTAAGTTGGACTCCAGAGGACCAGGGATGATACTCACCAGAATCCTTGACAGTTGGGTTAGTTCGCGGTTTTGGGGTTCGCTCTATATGTTGGTTGGTGTCTGCCGTATCCCGTACGCAGTAGAGGACTTCAACTGCGTATCTGGTCAGTCTTCGCAAGTCCGCTGATGCGGTAGGGTGCGTATTGGATCTATCAGGTGAGTACCCACTTTTCTTTGGTTTAGAAGTAGGGTTTAGAGTTTTTTAAGGGAAAATCTTACCCAGGGGTAAGTCAGGAGTAGATTGTAGAGTGGAAACTTTGCGGGTCTTCGGTTTTTCTTCGAGTTGGTTTTCTTTGGTCGTGGTGGCCCAGTATTGGTACCTGATGTTCGGTTGGTTGTTTTCGTGTGTGCCTTGTTGCCGCGAGGTGTCCGATGGTCACTGAGGTGGTCGTTCTGGTTTCTTCTCATGTCGGCCTACTTTGTTGGATGGTCTGGCCTTCGAGCTGTCGACCTCCTGGCTGGACACGGAACGCTGAACGATGGTGTTGTAGAACTGTGTTGCGGAGAATGCCTCCGTAGATGTCTTCTTGTTCTTCCTTCCTCTTTTTCAGGTTGAGAACGGGCCTTCAATTATACCCATTGAAGCTCCCTTATCTGTGCGCCAAATCAGATCCCGGTCTTTGTTAGAATTTGGCGGGCTCGTTAACGGTAACTTGTTTGTTAAGGTGTGAAGTGGTTCCAGGATGGCCCCATCCTGTCGATTTGCCACTTAATCGTAGTTGACTGTCCTCATGTTTTTGGTTTTCTTGACTGGGCCTAGGATTTCTATAGAGTAAGCCAAAGCGATCTGTTTTATGCATGTTTTAATGGGCTCTGTAAATTAGGGTGGAGACTGTTTTCCTCGGGTTTATTGTTAGGATGTTAATGTCTGATAGGGGCCGATTAACTCCAAGCGAGATCATGCGGTTCCCCAGACAGTTTGTATTAACTCCAATATCCAAACTGTCTTTACAGAGGTTGATCCCAACTCCTGTGTAGCCTTTTCTCCCTTACAGTCCAGAGATGTCTTTTAAAATAACAAATCTTGGTTTTTGCTCTAAAATGTCTTTTGGTTAGGCCCAATGCATTTCACCACCCTGAAATAGTTAGAAAAGAGTCCAAAGTCTTTTTCCTTAGGGTTTGTCTTCGAGTTTTGGGGGATCTGTGAATTTTGAGAATCTTACACTGGCAAGGCTGGCATTTATTGCCCATCCAAAGTTGCCCTGAGAAGATGAAGGTGGGCCGCCTTCTTGAACTATTGGTTAGCAGTTTGATACAAGTGAGTGGCTTGTTAGGCCACTTCAGATGGCAGTTAAGAGTCAACCACATTGGTGTGGTAACAACAGCAGGTTTCAATCCCAAATGAACATTAGTGAACCATTTGGGTTTTTACGACAATCTGACAGCTACATGGTCACTTTTACTAATACCAGCTTTTTATTTTCAGATTTTTAAAACTGAATACAAATTCTCAAACTGTCATGGTGGGATTTGAACTACACCCATTCTCTGAATTACTGGTCTAGGCCTCTCAGATTACACTACACTACCTATCATCTTAACCAGAACTGGTGTAAAAGACCCTGTTGACCCATGAGAGCTAGCTTTAACTCAACAGTAGTACTTTTAACATATATTACATCAAGGTCCCCCTCATGGTGGCATAGTCAGAAATCCCAAAACATCACAACTACCAAAGTCTTTGTTTGTTCTGATCCTATGGAGTATGAATTGCTGGCAAACTAAAGTTCTTGAAGGTATATATTTTGTAGACCACCAATTGGTATATTTAGAAGTATCTTTAGTCTGTCAAACTTAAGTATCTCCATTCCTTTTTTGTATACTGTAAAACTCAAAATGATTCTAAGATGTCACAATTGGAAAATTCACAGGTGTTCATGTCTAAACTGATTGATGATTTGCTGTACAATTCCATGCTGTGAATTTAATAATCTTTGCAATCTAAAACATAGTTTTGACAAGAGGCAATTCATAAAACTAATATTTTTTAGACTGAAAATATCTTTAGGTTTTCAACATTGTGTGAAAGAATATGAAACATTGGGTTGAGGATTTTCTTTGTAGTATACAAGACAACTAGAAAAGTTACACTTTCAAATCTTATACATCCTTCTATATAGGAATGATGGAACTCGACTATGTAGAACCAGAGCAAATATTTAGTACCAAGTATTGAATACATGGATATAAAAAAAATTCCTTCAATTAAAAAAATCTGCCAATCATTAATTGTTCCCCCATAGCAATATTCCTTAACTGAGAAGGCATACAGAAAACCTACTCTCAAACATAACCCTTGGAATGTTTTTGAGCTGTTTAGCTAGGACATAGTAAAGAATATCCTAGATTGATATGCTTTTTGCTGTTCCCTTCTCTTTTGCAAAGTGCCTGTTTTCTGCTGGATTCTGCCCAGTATTTATCTAATGGCTCAACTCACTATTTTAGGCATATTGCAAATGGGTTCTTTCTACCTGCATTTACAATTTCACTAGAAAGGGCAAACATAAGAAATCTTTCTCCAATGAGGAAAATTGTGGGGACAAGCACACATCTCTTCACTCTATGGCACAGTATATGGATAATACAACACACGCTACTGGGTCAATGAATTTTCTTGCACTTTAATTACGCATTTGTTTATTTTTAATAAAATCAACAGAAACATATTTCACAAATAAGCTCAGCATTATAATGTTTGCCCAAAGGTTTCCCCCCCCCCCCACAAATTTTTAGCTATTACCTCAGGCACCCAATATATTTGTCCTTGTTAAGGTATATCTCTTAAGTTGTATCTACCACATCAGATCCAAACATAGCTCACTTTCTCCTACAGGCTCTTTGTTGTAATATTCACATTAATACTCTGCGTACTGTGCAAAAAGAGCTTTATTTATGCTCCATGAAGCTTTGTAACTTGCACAATATACTCCACAGGCAAGTGCAATTGGCTACTGGTGACCTCCTTACTGCCATTTGCAGAGCACAAATATAGCAAATAATCATAAAAGAAATCATCTTTAGACTTGCTTTTGGGCTTGGGGCAGCATTTTCAGTCCAAATCACCCCCTGCATAATTGTAAAATTACAGTTATTTGTAATTTTTTCCTACCTGTCAGAAGGCAGCCAGTTGGAAACTCATCTAATGTTGGATTTCCTGGCCTCAAAAGAGCCACTTTACTGCCATAGCTGAAGCAGCTCTCATATGTTGGCCAAGGATGGACAATTTCCCCAGTACCAAATGCCAATCCCAACACGACAACACATTTAGAAGGTTCAGTATCAGCCAAGATTCAAGCCCTGGCTAGTGTTGAATGTTTTAATTGTAAAAGCATTTTTCTCTGTTGTGGATATTTTGTTGGTAACTGCACAATAATTATGCACAGCTACTGCCCAACCATTAGCAGGGCATTTTCTGCTATTTGCATGTTAATTTGCAGCTGTCTATGATTTAAGCCATCCAATGGAACATAAGATGGAATCATGCAAATTAAATAGCTTAACAACCAGAAATGACCCTCTTGACCTTTACTAACAACTGACTTATTTCCCATTGTTGGTAACTGAAGAAATATAATGAACCAAGAATCCATTAGTCATAATTCATGCTTCATATTTTAGTATAAGGGCTGATTAAAAGTTAAGAGGCTATTACAAACTTAAAATCCTTTATGTACAGCAAGAAGACATTGAAATATCAGGCTGAAGTTGGCCAAAACATTTATAAAATCTAAAAATAATCTAGGATTGACACAGGAGACTACAAAAAGCAACCAAATGACCTCAAATTGGTGGCACAGATGAAAATGGCCCACAGTAGAGGTCTGTGAGGCAAGGGCAAGGATGAAGCTGTACCAGGAAAAAACATTACTGACTACAGGAGAATGAATTGTGGCCCTAATTTTCTACCTCACAAGCAAGTAAGAACGGCCTCTCCCACAGTTCATATAAGCTTTAAAATTTTTCTCCGAAGAGAATCAGTACTAAAGCTAAATATTCTCCTTTTCTTTTCACCATCTAAGAAAATCGATAAAATCTTGTTCATTTTATTGATATCTTCAATTTAAAAAGAGAGCTTTCATTTCAGCATCACTAAATTTTACCAAGAAAAGGTTACAATTTTAGAATTTAAAAACATTTTAACTGGGATAAAAGGTGTCTTGTAACTTCAGTTCTGTGGCACCTATTGCATCTTTATCCTTTTAGTTCTTTCTTTAAAAATGGAAATTTTATTGTATGCACCTACATTGTATAAAGTATTTATTTATTTCCCTTTAGCTAAACAAAAAAATCAGAATAGCTAGTTAATAAGTATTAGGCAATCTGCAAAATCCTAAATGTTTCCTTAGATTGTATGCTAGTCAATGCTAATGAAGCCCAGTGATTTTCTAAATCACAGCTCTTTGACTATATAGGGGATAAATCTGTGATCCTGCACTCAGCAGGGATCCTCACTCACCACAGGAAGTGTGGGTTAGAGATTGGGGTCTACCATATTATAGCCCTGTCCCTGACCTGCGCTTCCTTTGAACAGAGTTTCCCCATTGGGAACGTCGGAGAATTGAATTACTCCTTATATGTAAGATTTGTGGCTAACCGTTTCTCTAGTAAAGGGAAGGTATTAAGTGTGGCTTCAAAAAGATGCACAATGTTGTAGCTGGCTTATTATAGTCAGGCCTACCTTTTAATACTTAGTTCAATTAGTGTTTTAGTTGTTGTGCAGTAATTAATAATACCGTGTGACGTAAGAAAACTACTAGGAACTTGGTCTAAGCGTTAAACAAAGCTTTAATCAACTGTTTTACAACATGGAGGTCTAATTGTGTCCTTCACTCGTTCCTGTTAAGAATATCCTGCGCAAGCTGGGCCCGTGCCCGAGTATTTATACTCTCCCTGGACAGCGCCACCCGCAGGCCACTCAGTATTATTTCATAAGTCTTTCTTTCATGAATGACAGATTCATGTAACCGTGTTTAATTATCTACACAAAATACAAATTTATGATAATTATGCTAAAATATCATTATTTAAAAAATAACCATTCAGCTATAAGCAATAGACAATAGTAATATTACCTCACAGTGCAATTATAACCTGAAGCTTGTCATAAAATTCAGGAGATTTTACGGTTGCAGTGACAATCTTTTAAAGATGACTTCCTTTTCATTCTGTGTCTTCTGTGTTTTTTTAGGTTAGTTGTTATTTCTCTTATCACATATGAATATTTTCATGCACATTTCATTTAACTTAATATTCCTCAACATAAAATGATGGTTCATTACCTGATGTATTTACAATACATTAATGATGCATTACAGGTAGCCATGGTCTCTTGGAGTTCCTTGGTTGCCTTCGGGAGTTGGAAGGAATTTCCTAGAGATTTTCCTGAAATTGCCCAAGTTTCTATTTGCCTCCCCAGCATTACGAGTGATTGAAGAGCATGGAGCACAAAATTGCAGTATTTAATCCATAGGGCAAGCATAGATTGCCTGATGGTCTTTCCTTGTCCTTCTTCTCATATGTTCATATTATCTGTAGTTATGTTAGTAATACTGCAGACTGTTTTCACATTACCCCATCTCCCTTTCATGTGTATGAAGCCATCAGCTCTCCAATACTTTGTCCAAGTATCCACTCTTCATACGTGAGCCTGAACAATGACTGTGGAGGGCATCACAGTTGAGATTGATCTTGTGTTCACCCAATGTCCTAAAGTGCACACTTTCCAGCAGGTGCCATTGGATGGCAATTGGAAGCAGGAACATTGGCCAGTTTTTTTTCTCTCCAAATTCTGGGGATGCTGTGATCAGCTCAATCAGGAGAGACCAGGAATTGAAACTAAGAAACATTTCTGTTACCTGTGGCTCAGAGCTACTCCACATGATGCATTTATTCACGAGGGCAACAACATAAACAACAACAACTTGCATTTATATAGTGCCTTTATCGTAGTAAAAATGTCCCAAGATGCTCCATAGGAGCATATTCAGATGAATAAATTGATGTCGAGCCAAAGAAGAAGACATTAGGACAGGTGACCAAAAGCTTTGTTTAAGAGCTAGGTTTTATGCAGTGTCTTAAAGTAGGAGAGAGACGTGGAGAGGCGGCAAGGGTTAGGGAGGGAACTGCAGAGCTCGGAGCCTAGACAACTGAAGGTACAGCCGCCAATCATTGGTCAAAGGAAGTCGGAGATGCACAAGAAGCCAGAATTGGAAGAACAGAGTTCTTGGAGGATTGTAGGGATGAAGGAGGTTACAGAGATAGGGAACAGCGAGGCCATGGAGGGATTTGAAAACAAGGATGTGAATTCGAGGCGTTGGTGCACCGGGAGTCAATGTAGGTTAATGTAGACCAATGCTAGATGTACGGGACTTGGTGGCCTAGAAATTGGACAAGGCCTAAAAATGGGCGCGGGGATCTCCATGCGCGATCAACCCACGCCCGTTCTTTCCGATGCAGGCATCATCCAAGCTTCATGCTGCCTGCTAATTTAAATCATAGTAGCATGCAGCCCAGCGCTGAACACGTTGCTGAGTGGCTGCACGCCTCAGCAAGGGGGCCCAAGTTTGACCAAGGCTAGCACCACTTAAAGCTAGCATGAACTACTTAAAGCCAGCCTGCACCTCTTAAAGGGAAGTGCATTCTGGCTACGGCAGGTGCTGGAAGTGGCTGGGGAAGAAATTCTGAGCAGGAAGACATCGTACTAATGGCACAACAGGGCAGAGAGTGGGCTTCAAGATTTTCCGATGCAGCACTGGGGTCTTGGTGCAGGAGGTGCACAGGAGAAGATAGGTCCTCTATCCACAAGGGGCCAGGAGGCCCTCCAGACAACCTGTGAGAAGGTAATGGGAGCAGATAGCTGTCACGGTCAATGCCAGCAGTGTAGCTCCAAGGACTTGGATGCAGTGCCGCAAGAAGTTTAATGACCTCTCACGAGTGGTCATGGTCAGTGAATTCATCATCAAATGCCGTATTCTTACAACTGAACTACTCGGCTCAGACACTGCTCAATTCATCACACCCACCTTCACTCACCTACCAACAATCTCTAGCAATCATGACTCATACCTCACATTCATAGCTTCACCTCGCCCTCACACACTTACCACTGCTGCAAGCCTCACACTCACATCTCACAACATGCACACACTGCCAGCTATTCATCCATGACAGGCACATCATCCAAACACATTGCACCACACTCACTGACACACTTCCCTCTCTCTTGCAGGACAAGGTGGATAAAGGGTAAAAAAATTCTAAAACAGCTCTGTCGTCTTTACGTTGGTGCCTATGCAATAGTGCGTGTCAGTAAAAATCAGCATTCTGTGTCTGCCTTACTCATTAATATGCTTCTGAAAGAAAGGTTCAGTTCATTGTGCTAGTTCAGTACACTTACTTGGGGCATGACCATGCATATTTTAATGAATAGGCTGTCCCTGTTATGCATAATAAATCAGTAATTATTAAAAGGCTGGTGACAACCACATGTGGATTTACCCCTACTCCCTTTACAACAGTTCTACATCAAGTTGTAATTAGGTAGATGCATCTTGTTTATTAGTCTGCAATATATAATGAAAATGTTCTGATGTTCAAGGGGCAGGTCTGCAACCATGATGAACTTCTTGAAGTGTGATTTTAATCAGCAGAGGAAAGAAATTCTTTTTATTTAACATAATATAACGGTGATAATGAGCTCCAGGATGTTCAGTATTACAATGTTACAGAATAGTGAGAATAAATAAGGCTACATTTCATTGTATTTGCTGGACACGCTTCCAAACTAAGCATCAATGATGCACATCTTATTATTACTTAATTTGGAGCCTGATTGTGAATGTTCATTGAACCTTAGGTTAAAGTATTATTTTTGAAGAGCATTTAAATAATTTAATGAGCTCCAATATTAAGTAATTTTGCTTTGTTTTTAAAAGCTTGCTTGTTCCACATTTTATCCAGTGCTGCGAAATTGGCTGTAATCTGTCTCAGGTGAAATGAATAGGAAACAAAAACTGACAGTGACAAATGACACTTTTTCTGGACTGTTTTATACCAAAACCGTTCCTTGTAATGACTTCAAGTGGACTGGATAGTGCAATAGTTTAGACACTATTCTTTCGCTATTGGGACCAGAATTTGAATCTATTATTGAGATGAAAGTCCATTAAATGAAATGAGTTTGGACAGTTTCAATCATTAAGTTGCTGCTGGTAAAAGGTCCACAACAAAAATTGCTCCTAATTTGTGCTAAACTGCAATGCCAGAGTAACCATTAGGATGGCTTAGATGGAAAAGGGAAATGTCACATTGGTGCAGTAGGGAAGGCTCTTCAGAAGCTATTGCTGGGGAACAGAAGAGGAACATTTCCTCTGCATCTTACTGTGTTATAGGTATTCTGTGAATGCTTGTTACTGATACTTGGGGGTAAAAGCACTGAAAATCTTGGCTTGCCCAAAAGTTCTCCCACAACCTTCAAACACGGAAACATAAATGTGTCACTCTGACTGAAATACTGTACAACATTCCAAATTCTGAGATGGCCTTGGTGACAGGAAGCAAAGGGTGGTGGTGGATACATGGTTTTTGACATTTTTTATTCATTTATGGGATCTGGACGTCGCTGGCAAGGCCAGCATTTATTGCCCATCCCTAATTGCCCTTGAGAAGGTGGTGGTGAGCCATCTTCTTGAACTGCTGCAGTCCGTGTGGTGAAGTTACCCCCACAGTGCTGTTAGGGAGGGAGTTCCAGGATTTTGACCCAGCGACGATGAAGGATCGGCGATATACTTCCAAGTCAGGATGGTGTGTGACTTGGAGGGGAACATGGAGGTGGTGGTGTTCCCATGTGCCTGCTGCCCTTGTCCTTCTAGGTGGAAGAGGTTGCGGGTTTGAGAGGTGCTGCCGAAGAAGCCTTGGCGAGTTGCTGCAGTGCATCTTGTAGATGGTACACACTGCAGCCACGGTACGCTGGTGGTGGATGGAGTGAATGTTTAAGGTGGTGGATGGGGTGCCAATCAAGTGGGCTGCTTTGTCCTGGATGGTGTCGAGCTTCTTGAGTGTTGTTGGAGCTGCACTCATCCAGGCAAGTAGAGAGTATTCCATCACACTCCTTACTTGTACCTTGTAGATGGTGAGACACTTGCTGCAGAATACCTAGCCTCTGACGTGCTCTTGTTGCCACAGTATTTATGTGGCTGGTCCAGTTTCTGGTCAATGGTTACCCCCAGGATGTTGATGGTGGGGGATTCGGCGATGGTAATACTGTTGAATGTCTGAATGTCGTCCAGGTCTTGTTGCATGCGGGAATTGACTGCTTCATTATCTGAGGAGTTGTGAATGGCGCTGAACACTGTGCAGTCATCAGCGAACATCCCCATTTCTGACCTTTATGTTAGAGAGAAGGTCATTGATGAAGCAGCTGAAGATGGTTGGGCCTAGGACACTGCCCTGAGGAACTCCTGCAGCGATGTCCTGGGGCTGTGATGATTGACCTTCAACCACCACAACCATCTGTCCTTTGTGCTAGGTATGACTCCAGTCAGTGGAGCGTTTTACCCCCCGATTCCCATTGACTTCAGTTTTACTAGGGCTCCTTGATGCCACACTCGGTCAAATGCTGCCTTGATGTCAAGGGCAGTCACTCTCACCTGACCTCTGGAATTCAGCTTCTTTATCCATGTTTGGACCAAGGCTGTAATGAGGTCGGGAGCCGAGTGGTCTTGGTGGAACCCAAACTGGGCATCCGTGAGCAGGTATTTGGAGAGGAAGTGTCGCTTGATAGCACTTTCGATGACACCTTCCATCACTTTGTTGATGATTGAGAGTAGACTGATGGGGCGGTAATTGGCCGGATTGGATTTGTCCTGCTTTTTGTGGACAGGACATACCTGGGCAGTTTTCCACATTGTCGGATAGATGCCAGTGTTGTAGCTGTACTGGAACAGCTTGGCTAGAGGCGAGCTAGTTCTGGAGCACAAGTCTTCAGCACGATAGCTGGGATGTTGTCGCGGCCCATAGCCTTTGCTGTATCCAGTGCGCTCAGCCGTTTATTGATATCACGTGGAGTGAATTGAATTGACTGAAGACTGGCTTCTGTGTTGGTGGGGACCTCAGGAGTAGGCCGATATGGATCATCCATTTGACACTTCTGGCTGAAGATGGTTGCAAAAGTTTCAGCCTTGTCTTTTGCACTCATGTGATGGGCTCCACCATCATTGTGGATGGAGATATTCATGGAGCCTCCTCCTCCCGTTAGTTCTTTAATGGTCCACCACCATTCACGACTGGATGTGGCAGGACAGCAGAGCTTTGATCTGATCTGTTGATTGTGGGATCGCTTAGCCCTGTCTATAGCATGCTGCTTCCGCTTTTTAGCATGCATGTAGTCCTGTGTTGAAGCTTCCCCAGGTTGGCACCTCATTTTTAGGTACGCCTGGTGCTGCTCCTGGCATGCTCTTCTACACTCCTTATTGAACCAGGGTTGGTCCCCTGGCTTGATGGTAATGGTAGAGTGAGGAATATGCTGGGCCATGAGGTTACAGATTGTGGTGGAATACAATTCTGCTGCTGCTGATGGCTCACAGCGCCTCATGGATGCCCAGATTTGAGCTGCTAGATCTGTTCTGAATCTATCCCATTTAGCACGGTGGTAGTGCTACACAACACAATGGAGGGTGTCCTCAGTATGAAGACTGGACTTCGTCTCCACAATGACTGTGCGGTGGTCACTGCTACCAATACTGTCATAGACAGATGCATCTGCGACAGGTAGATTGGTGAGGACGAGGTCAAGTAGGTTTTTCCCTCGTGTTGGTTCTATCACCACCTGGGAGGTGGTTTGCAGTGGTGTTTCCCAAGGCTCAGTTTTGAGTCCATTACTCCTTTCAATTTTTATAAACGACCTAGACTCAGGTGTAGGGGGCAGCATTATAAAGTTTGCTGATGATACAAAACTTGGCAAAGTAGCAGATAGTGATGAGGCTAGTTATAGGCTTCAGAATGACATAGACAAGATAGTGAAATGGGCAGAAGCATGGCAGATGGAGTTCAATGAGGAGACGTGTGAAGTGATGCTCTTTGGGAGGAATAATGGAAAGACAGTATACTATAAATGGTATGATTTTGAAAAGTGTAGATGAGCAGAGAGACCTTGATGTCCATATACACAAATCCTTAAAGGTGGCACGGCAAGTTGATAAGGTGGTTAAAAATGCATTTGGTTACTTGGGTTTATAAATAGAGGAATAGAATATAAAAGGAAAGAGATCATGCTGGAACTTTATAAACAATAAACAATTCTGGGCACGAAACTTCAGGAAAGATGTAAAGGCATTAGAAAGGGTACAGAGGAGGTTTACCAGGATGTTACCAGGGATGAGGAACTTCAGTTATGCGGAGAGGTTGGAAAAGTTAGGACAGTTCTCCTTGGAACACAGAAGGTTAAGAGGTGACCTAACAGAGGTTTTCAAGATGATGAGAAGGTTTGATAAAGTAGATAGAGAAAAACTATTCCCTCTGGCAAGTGAGTCAATAACCAGAGGACATAGATGTAAAATCATTGGCAAAAGATCTAGAGGGGAGATGTAGAGAAATATTTTCACTCGGAGTTGTCAAGATCTGAAATGCTTTACCTGAAAAAGTGGTGGAAGCTGATTCCGTAAATAATTTTAAAAGGGAGTTGGACAGCTACTTGATGATGAGGAACTTATAGGTTTATGGACAAAAAGCAGGAAGTGGGACTAAGGACGATGACTCTTTCAAAGAGCCAACACAGGCATGATGGGCCGAATGGTTTCCTTCTGAAGTAAGTTTCTATGATTCTATGATTCCATTTTCTGATTTTGAATTGCCCACAGGAAGCCTTGACTACTGAGAGCACGACTCAGAAATTCAGGTGCACACCGTATATGATGTTCTGATCATTAATATATGAAAATTATGTAATATGTGATCTAAGTGATTTCACTGTAAATTAATCTTTGACGTGTATATTTGATATTTCAAAGGCTGGGTGGAGTACATAAAAATAAATTATCTTTGAGGCTGACATCAGAAGGCATCGAAATATTAAATTGTTAATATGTTGCTAAGATCGATACTAAGCTTGACTGGTTAACAACTCAAACGAGCCCAAAATTGTTTCAACTCAGGTTAATTTATTGAATATCAGTCGCTCAAATAAGAATAACTAAATCTCCTTTTTGTTCAAGGTGCTCTTCCATTTAATAGAAGATAATTGTCTGAGTAGCTTTTTTAGGGCCGCAAAATTCTCGTGCTTAGTGTCAGTAGTTAAGGCCAGTTTCGGGAAAAAAATGGCGGCTTCCACCAACCTCCGGCGCAGGCCGCGCTGGTCGCCATCTTGGGAAGGGTGCTAGCGTGGTCGTTGCCTGCGTGCAGTGGAAGAATTCAAATGAGGCAGATCGTGACGTCAATCAGCGTGTAACACTGATTTGACACACGACCTGCCATTTTGGACGTTGCCGCTCTACTCTACGCCCTCTCCTAAACTCACACAGACTTTACTGTCTTCTCTCTTAACAGAGAGAAACAGGAGGAGCACATACGTGGCTTTGCCAGGATAGCGGGCTTCCCCATGGGGAAGGGTGTCATCGACTGCACACACGTGGCTTTGCGGTCGCTGCATATCAATCCTGAGATGTACCACAACCACAAAGGCTACCACTCTCTTAATGTGCAGTTGGTGTGTGACCATGCCCAGCACATCATGATGGTGCATGCCCGGTATCCTGGCACCAGTCATGATGCCTTCATCCTGCACCAGTCCGCTGTGCCAGCAATCTTCCAGCCACCACTTCGAACCTGAGGGTGGCTGCTCGAAGATAAGGGATAGCCACTCTACACCTGGCTGATGACTCCCCTCAGCAACCCCAACACTCATGGACAGCAGTTATATAATAAGAGCCATGCTGCCACGAGGAACCTCACTGAGCAGACCATCGGGGTGCTCAAGCAATGGTTCTGGTTCCTTGACCGCTCTGGAGGAGCCCTCCAGTACACACCGGAGTGGGCGTCCCATTTTGTGGTGGTCTGCTGCATCCTCCACAACCTGCCCATCATGAGGGCTCAGCCCTTGCCACCACGGGTTCTGCCACCAACTCAGGAAGATGAAGAGGAAGAGAAAGAGGAGAAGGAGGCAAGGAGGGAGGGAGGATGCAGGTAGCAAATCCCCATTTCGGACGGGCTGTCCGTGAGCGCATCATCAGACTCTGGTTCCAATGAAAGAAACCCCAGATCCCCGTTGCTCAAGACTTCCCCACCTTACCATCCCTCTGTCATGGAACGTCACAGCATCCCCCTGAAATGAAAGCCACCACAAAACAAACATTCCAAACATCATTTATAAATGATTATTTCGAATCTTACAAAACAAAGTCAACTAATCACCTATTTGAATTCCCTTACTGTCTGTCTTTCTTGTTCGTTTGCCTATTCTAGTGCTCCTATGCAGTGCTACCCCAGTGGCTGCAGCATGGCTGGTGGAAAGCTGCTGAGTTTCCTTGGGGGACACTGCAGATGGCCTTCAGGACAACCTCGAGTAGCTCTGGGCCTAGAAGGCCCAGCTGTAGACTGCATATCCTTGGCATAGGCAGCAGCAGTCTGGGCTGGCTGGCCGACAGGCAACTGCAACAGCACTGGCGGAGGGGCAGTGGTGGGAGTACAAATGCTGTCATCTGAGAGAGGGCAGCAGGTTCTTGCTCCATGGAGCCACTGCCACTCCCCCGGGGCGGCGCCTCAACATTCCTAGCCATCTGCTGGACGACAGATTGCTGTACTGCTGAGACCCTGTAAGCCCCTTTCCACACTCATAAACCCAGTCACGATGGCAGCAGTCTGAGCTTGGGTGGCAACAAGGTGATCCTGCATGGCAGAAGTCTGAGCTTCCACTGGAGCACTCAGACAATAGGTCGTTTCTGCTTGTGCTGCAATGGAAGCTGCGACATCACCCATCACACCCAGCATCATGGTTGGGTCCACAAGTGCTTTAATGGAGTTACCCATCAATTCCATCCTGGAAATTATGGGCTCCAAGCTCCGCGCCAAGCCCTGTGCAATGTTGGAGCCGGACTCCTCCATGCTCCTTGACAGTGACAAGATGCTCTCTGGCAGGCCTGCAATTGCACCAAGCAGTTCTGTGTGTATGCTCATCGCCCTTCTTCTGAAGGCTGCCCCATTGAAGTCCTCATCTGAGTCTCTGCAACAGAACTCATGTGCGAACTCACCCTTTGGGGAGCTGGAACCTGTGCTACCCTTTACCCTGGCCTGGCTGCAGCCCACTCATGCCCGGTGACTCACCATGTGCAGATCCCGCCTCTATAATACCCTTTAGAGTTCACGCAGTACCATTTTCTGAGCTGGTGCCTGGGAGCGTCAGATCGAGTGATGGTGCCTCTTCCTCTCCATCACTCTCCTCCTCTAGTTCTTCCTGCACTGGCTGGGCTGCTGGCAGTTCTTGGATGTCTGAAAGGAGAAAGGCACAAGGGTCGGGTTGTGGTGAGGGAAGGGGGAGAAAGCAAGATGTGCGTACTTGCACCATGAGCAGCTTGTAAGTGAGAAGAGATTGTGCAATGAGGGGCAAGTGGGATGTGAGAAGAAGGATTAGGTATGAGCATACTGTCATCATCAATTCTTTCAACCTTGTCGCTCGCCACGGCCTCAGTGACGTCCCCTCCAATTATCTGCAGCACAGTCTCCTCCAGCGCAGTAAGGTTGTGCAGCCGTGCTTGCCCCTTGACTGTCACTTCTCACGATGGTTGTGAGCCAACTTGGCCAGCAAGAGAAAGGGAAGTGTGTCAGTGAGTGTGGTGCAATGTGTTTGAGTGATTTGCTTATCATGGTTGAATAGCTGGCAGTGTGTGCAAGGTGTGAAATGTGGGTGTGAGGCTTGCAACAGTGGAAAGTCTGTGAGGGTGAGGTGAAGCTATGATTGTGAGGTATGAGTTGTGATTACTAGAGATTGTTGGTAAGTGAGTTGTGGGGGTGTGGTGCATTGAGCAGTGTGTGAGGCTAGCGGTGCAGTTGGTGGGATATGGCATTTGAAGATGCATTCATTCACCCTGACCACTCGTATGAGATCATTAAATGTCTTCCGGCATTGGATCCAGGTCCGGGGGCAACACTGCTGGCACTGGCAGCTTGCGCATTCTCCTTCCACTGCCCTCTGATGGTGTGTCTTGAAGGCCTCTTGCCCCACTGCAGGTAGAGGACCTGTCTCCTTCTATAAACCCCCTGGACTAAGGCCTCCAGTGCTGCATCAGGGAAGTGAGGTATCCTTTCCCTTTCCTGTTTTGCCATTGCTGCAGCTACAGTGACAATGAGGTACTTCGGCAACAAAGCACCTCCCCTTTAAGAAGTGCAGACAACCTTTCACTCTGCAGGCAAATGTTATTTGGAGAGTAGACTGTACCCAATATGGAGCCCCCTGTTGAGCACTGATCCAACCAGCAGCCAGTTTAGTGCTGCAATCATGCTATTGAGCAGGCAGCATGAAGTTTGCATTCTGCTTGCACTACTTTCAACGGGTGCGGGCAGATCACGCATCGTGATCCCTATGCCCATTTTTGGGCCTAATCTAATTTCGCCCCCTTGTTCTCTGATTTGGAGCTGAAATAATTCAGGCACAAAGAACATTAAGGTACATGGTATTAAAGGGAATGTGGCAGCATTGAAAGGAAGTTTGTTAAAGCATAGAAAACAGAGTAGTGGTTCATGGAAAATTTTCAGACTGGATAGAAGTAAACAACAATGCCTCCCTCAAGATCAGTGTTGGAACCATTGCTTTTAATAATATAAATGATCTGGACTTGGGTATAGGGATACCAAAATTTGTAGACCCAAAAAAGGACATGGTTAACTGTGAAGAGGGCTCTAAACAACTTTAGGAAACAGAGCAATAGATTGGGCAGATAGAT
The DNA here is from genome assembly GCA_030390025.1 of Squalus acanthias. Taxonomy (NCBI): domain Eukaryota; kingdom Metazoa; phylum Chordata; class Chondrichthyes; order Squaliformes; family Squalidae; genus Squalus; species Squalus acanthias. The sequence continues at coordinate 134,571,404 of CM059426.1, read as the reverse complement.
ACCAGATAAAATTTAATGTGGATACACTTTTGAAAGAGAAGAAGTATACACTAAATGGTAAAACTTTAAAAAGTGAAAAGGAACAGAGAGACTTAAAGGTTCTGTTACGCAAATCTTCAATTTGTTTTCCTAGTAGACCAGAGAAAGTTAAGAGATCTGATAGAAATGTTCAAAATTATGAAAGGTTTTGATTTATTTTAGTGGGGCAGGAGGAGCAGAGGCTGGACACAAGTAACCTGGGCCGCTGCCGTACCGAGTCAACCCCACTCCCCGCGAACAACAAATGCATACTGCCTACTGTAGATGCCAACTCATGTGCACCACTGGGAGATTGAGAGGCAGCGATGCATGCACTGTTCCTCCACCATAACTCTGATGTGTTAGATCTACTATCTGTGCTAGTTTATTCTGAGAATAGTGTGTTCATATGCCTTCTGTACTCCCAAGATGTCCTCTCACCATGCGCCCATGCTGTGGAGCTAGCAACACCTTTGTACTATTCACTTCTATTAGTCTTGTCTGAAATATTTAACAGTCCTTAACATACAATTTTTTCACAAATGTTCATTAACAAATTTTAGAACAAAAGCAAGTCGCAGAGTAGGCTACAAATGAATGAAAAGTAATTTACCTTTATTTTTTAAACAATCTTGCTCCCTAGTTTATGCGCATTTATTATTTTATCAAAATTAATGCAGCTGAAAGAAAAGCCCAAATAACCCAAACTTTCATCACTATTTTACATTCTGATGGTCTTTAAAGCAATTTAACTGTATACGTGATCATTTGTGATTCACAGCACCATCGGGCACACCCAGAAGCAAGGAAGATGAAAGTTTAGATGGTAGAATAATGTGACCAAGTTACAGGTGTAAACATTTGGGTTGGACAACAGAAATCTTATTATTATAACTGTTGAATGAGTGGAAGTCTAGAAAATTGTATCTGATGCTGACTGGATTTGTGTGGGCAGATAACAACTAGTAACAATGGTCTCGAAAAATACACTAGCAACATTAGGAAAAGAAGCAGCAACATTGAGGAAGGAAGCATGTACATTTGGATGCATCTAGATGCGAGAGACGATGTTGGATGATATCTTAGTCTGTTCCAGTAGGAGCTATTTTTTTCCAGTTTTATAATGCACTCAACATTTCTGAAACATTTATCATTAGAGACGAGCAAAATTTAGCTTTGATAGTTCAGGTTTGAATTAAACCCACTGAAGTTCATCAATTTCAAAGCCTGAACTGGGCCTTTAAAGCCTCTGATCTGCACAATCCTTTCATGCTTTTTGAAATGCCCTCTCCAGCTAGCAAATCCAAACATTGCAAATAATCAATCATATAGCAGAGAGAATGAAGCAAGTCAACATCCAAAGTAAATAAGTGGCATCTTCGAAAGCATTTATGAGACTAAAATCTCACTCTGTTATGTAAAATTTAGTATGCCTGCACTATGCAATGATCCTATTGGATATACATTGAACTGCACTGAGAGTAGTAAAATGTATTAATTATTTGTAAGTTACACTGTGCTAGTTATTTTATATTTGTTTTTGCCATTTTGTAAGCTAATTTTCTCTTTATTTGTTCCATTTATATAGTGCCTTTCATGTAAAAAAACATCCCAAGGCGCATTATAGATAGGCTTTAGGAAAACCATGCCAAGCCAAGAAGGGAGACATTAGGAGGGATGACTGAAAGCTTGGTCAAAGAAATGGTTTTTGAGAGTGTTTTTAAAGGAGCAAAGGGAAGTGGAAAGATGAAAACATTTCGGCTGCGAATTCATGAGAGTAGGACCCAGGCAGCTGGATGCTATCTAGAATTCCCTCCCTAAACCAATGATGCAGTGAAGGAAGGGAATGATGCACAGAAGGCCAAAGTCAGAAGAATGGAGTGTTTGAGACGGGGGCCGGTGTTGTCGTTTACAGCTGAAGAAGATTGCAGAGATGGTATGGGCAAGGCGTGGAGAGATTTAAATATGAGAATGAGAATTTAAAATTTAATGTGTTAGGACAGAAAGTCAATGATTGTTAGCACGGTATGGGTTGATGCGCAAACAGGACTTAATGAGGGACAAGATATGTGCAGTTAAAGTTTATAGAGGGTAGAAGCTAGGAGGCCAATAATGATAGCACAGAGAATTGAGTCTGTTGGTGAAAAAGACATATATAAAGATTTAGGGGGAGAAATTCAGTATCGCCCCATTTGGGGCGCAATTATCGGCCGGGCGCAAAGATTAGCGCCTGGCGCTAATTATCGCCTCCGACTGCAAACTTGACTTTTATCGCCGCTGGAGGTGATTGGAGTGCTAAATCAGGTGCTTCACACCTGTCTTAAGGCGCAAAGGCCGAGGAGCGAGGCGCTACCTCAGAGCGCTGGCGAAGCTCATGTGATGTCAGTCAGCAATGGAACACACACACAATGGCACGGGCCAGTTCTTAAAGGGGATGGTTAATCTCACTTTCCATCCACATCCTGCTAATTGCAGCCTTGAATCTCGGCCTGGAGAGCCCTGCACATCAAATCTGCTGGAAAGAACAATGGAGAGTACCAGGCAAAGAGCTCAGAGTGCAGCCCCCACAGTCTCTTCTAAATCTATACAAGGAATGGCAAATCAAAATGAACCTCCTCTTAAGGCGCTAACGAGAGGCGCAACCAACTGAATTTTTCCCCCTTAGTGATGAAGGGGCTGAGGTAGGGGCAGAGATGGACAATGTTGTGGAGGTGGATGTAAGTGGTCTTTGTGATGGAGATGATATGAGGTAAAAACCTAGTCTAGAGTCAAATAGGACAGCAAAGTTGAGAACACTCTAGTTCAGCCTGAGACAGTGACCATGAAGAGGAATAAAATCAATGGCAAGGAGTGGTGGTGGGATGCATTGATGAGCTGGAGTAAGTAATGATTCATCCAAAACTGGACGTTGCAGAAGCATTCTAATAACACAGCAGAGGGTGTTGAAAGAAGTGGTGGAGAGGCAGAGCTTGGTGTCATCAGCATACATGTGGAAGCTGACCCTGTGAGTATGGATGATGTCATGGAGAGAGAGTATATAGATGACGAATAGAAGGGGGGAAAGGATAGATCCTTGGGGGACTCTAGCAGTGATGGTGCAGTGAAGGGAAGAAAAGCCATTGCTGGAAATGCACCGGCTACATTCAGATCATAGAATCATAGAATGATACAGCACAGAAGGAGGCCAATCAGATCATCGTGCCTGTGCCGGCTCTTTGAAAGAGCTATCCAATTAGTCCCACTCCCCTTCTCTTTCCCCATAGCCCTACAAATTTTTCCACTTCAAGTATTTATCCAATTCCCTTTTAAAGTTATTATTGAATCTGATTCCACCACCCTTTCAGGCAGTGCATTCCAGATCATAACAACTCGCTGCATAAAAAAAAAAATCCTCATGTCGCCTCTGGTTCTTTTGCCAATTACCTTAAATCTGTGTCCTCTGGTTACCAATCCTTCCACCACAGGAAACAATTTCTCCTTATTTACTCTATCAAAACCTGGCATGATTTTGAACACCTCTATCAAATATCTTAACCTTCTCTGCTCTAAGGAGAAAAACCTCAGTTTCTCTAGTCTCTCCACATAACTGAAGTCTTTCATCCCTGGTACCATTCTAGTAAATTTCCTTTGCAACCCTCTCTAAGGCCTTGACATCCTTCTAAAGTGCGGTGCCCAGAATTGGACACAATACCCCAATTGAGGTCGGACCAATGTTTTCTAAAGGTTCATAATAACTTCCTTGCTTTTTTACTCTAAACCTCTATTTATAAAACCACGGACTCCGTATGTCTTTTTAACAGCCTTCTCAACTTGTCCTGGCACCTTCGAAGATTTGTGTACATACACCCTGTACTCTCTCTGTTCTTGTACTCCCTTTAAAATTGTATCATTTACTTTATAATGACTCTCCTCATTTTTCCTGCAAAAGTGCATCATTTTACACTTCTCTGCGTTAAATTCCATCTGTCTACCCATTTCACTAGTCTGTCTATGTAGGAAGCGACTGTGTGTTAGCAATCCCCCGAAGTTGAATGATGGAGAAGAGACATTGGAGAAGGGTGGCTTAGTCAACCATATTGAATGCTGCAGGAAGATCAAGGAGGATGTGTAATGCACCATGGTCACAGTCACAGAGGATGGGCCGAAAATTGATCCCGGGACGCGAGAGTACGCACTGCGTACTCTCGCGTATTCCCACTCCAATTGCCGGTTTTCTGCATGCCCTGCGCATGCGCTGAAAACCGGCAATTGCTCTTCTGAAAAGGGGGCGGGTCCTCGGTGCATCGCGTGCGCGCTACAGGCTGCGCGCACGCTGTGCACTTCATGCTTTGGACGCGCAGGTAAGTACGGAAGATTTTGGAAATGTAAAAAGGAGGAGTAAGACCCACTTTTAAGAAGGTAAGTAGTGAATTAAGTATTTTTTTGAATTTTTTTTAACAGGTATATCTTTTTTAGAGACTTTAAAGACAGGTAAGTTTATTTTTATAACTTTTTAAAAGATTTTAAATTTTTTCAAAAATTTAATTTTTTATTTAAAATGGTTAATTTAATTAACTATACTTATTTTATTAATGTGATGGTTTTTTTTTTAAATTTAATTGAGGTTTTGCTGTTATTTTGGGGGGGTGTAAGATTCATAGATTTCACAGCCGTGCTGTGAAACTTATGAATGGAAGATGGTGTGCTGCCATTGGCTCTAACTGAGTCACGTGATCCCACAGCTCGCACGAATTCACTACGCCGCTGGGATACGCAAGCACTGCCCAGCTGATCTCTAGAACATGAAGTTCGTGCGAGCTGGATCTGAAAAAGCACAAGCGAGGTGAGAGATCGCGGGAAAGCCTTACCCCCACGGGAACAGAGCGAGATCAATTTCTGGGCCGATATCATTCATGACTTTGGTTAGATCTATTTTGTTGCGATGAGGGCAGAATCCATCCTGGAGGGTTTTGAACAGCGAAATACGAGAGAGATGGGCATGGAGCTGGGAAGCAACAACACATTTAAGATCCTTAGATGGGGAAAGAAGTTTGAAAATGAGGTGGTAATTGGTGAGGACAGAAGAATCAAGCTTTTTGAGGAGGGAGGGTAAAAACATTGGCCCTGAATTTCCGATCGGAGGGTTCCTGCAGGCGGATGCCTCCGATCGGAAAAAATTCTACGAACCTACCTTCTGGCTCCGTAGATCCTGAGGTTTCCGCTCCTGGGCCTCTCCTCTTGGAAATGCGCAGAGGCCCACGTATCCCAGGGGCGCATGTGGTTCGCAAGCGCCCCTGGGATCACGTGGGCCAGGCGAACCAATCAAAGAAGGGAATCCCCCTTCATACTTTTGACAGGTCTGTACGCACAGAACTGTCAAAAGTATGAATGGGGATCACATTTAAAAACACGCTAAAACATTAAAAAAATATATTTTTAAATTACATAATTAAAATTCCATTTAATTATATATTTTAAACAAATTTAATTTTTTGAAAAAAAATTAAATGTTTTTACGGGGCTAAAAATAAACTTACCTTTTTGAAGAGTCTATTTAATTTATAAATGAGTTATAAAATTTCATTTTTCTATTTTTTAACACTCTTAAGCTGGTAAAAGCAGGCCTTACGCCCGCTTTTACCAGGCGTAAGAATTCTATGGCCTTTCAGCGGGCAGAAGTTGTGCAGAAAGCGGAACTCTCCACCCACAGAGGCACTTTTCCCGGGCAGGCGGATGATCTGTCAAGAGAATTCTTGACAGATCGCAAGTGCCAGTTTTCAGCGCATGCGCTTGCGCGGCCCCTACGGGTGCGTACAGACCTCGTACACAGCCGTGGGGGTCGGAAAATCCGGCCCTTTAGTTTTGAAGAGGTGAGGGATGATGCTTGAGGAGAAAGAACCATTGACAATGTGTGATAGCATGGAGGACAGGAAATGGAGTTGGGTGGTCAGGAAGTTGCGTGGAATGGGAATCAAGGGAGCAGTCCTCACTGTACTGTGCATCATTCTTAATCAAGAGGGCAGACAAACATATACCATGTTATGAAGTAAAAAAAATACTGTAAATGCAGAAAATATACAGCAGGTCGTTCAGTATCCAAAAAGAGAAAAGATAGGTTAACGTTTTAGGTGAGCCTTTCAGACCAGCCGAGCTCAATCCTGTCCTCACCCATCGTCCATATAGGTGATATTTTTAGTGCACTGGTGAACTGTTCTATGTCAAAACAATGTGTGTGCTGTTTTAGCAAAGTTATTATGTTGTTTATTTTAAGCAAGTGAACGACTTTCTTAATGGAATTTGACAAGAATGTGTTGATCAGCATGCCAAAAATAGCACATACAAGAATTGCAACCCACTCGGAGCAAGAAACCCAGTTAACTTCACCAGCCCAAAAGTGCTCGGCCACTAGTAGTACTCCTACAACAACAAAAGCAAAATACTGTGGATGCTGGAAATCAGAAATAAAAACAGAAAATGCTGGAAATTCTCCTGCCACCATGCCAGATGTGGTCTGTTAACTCAGCACAAGCTCGGATCAAACCTACAACCTTTATGGTCTGTTTGGCTCATTTCCACACTTGGCAGTGCAGCTACCAACTGGGCCATCAACAGACATTATCCAATAAAGTTTAATCCTCAAGCATTTTTGTTGAGGTAAAGTCTACAGTTTATAGTTTGGTTCACCTTGTCCAGTAATTTCACTGAATTAACTCTTTGAACTAGGGAGGGAGAGAATGAAGAAAGCATGACCAGAGTTCAGGTGGAAATTCATACCCACTTCACATAAGTGGTCCTATTCAACCAAAAAAAAAATCATTGATGGCTCTCCAGGCAGATTTTCTTATCTTTCCATCCTAGCAAAATAGTGTTGGTTTATGGAGGGAGGCAGTTGGAGAAAATAAGCGGAACAATCTTCTGAAAAGCGCAACAGATTACTTTTGCTTTCCAGTTTGTCAAACAAAATAGTGACAGTGAGTGTGAAATGGCAATAACAGAATTTCAGTCCAATATAATATAATTTCCTCAGAGAAACATTTAAGATGAACCATTTTGTAATAAAATAAGTCAGTCACTGTTTACAGTGACTGCTGCTGCAATTCTGTGGAGATTTGGATCGCATTGACAATTTAGAGGAAGATGGCAGCACTTGCATCTGACTGGTGTGACAGGAAGATAATAAAGTGTTTATCTACATTAAAACATTGAACAAAAAATGACAATAGGTAAGAATTTATGATAAAAAATGTCATTGTTGGAATAGTGTTCTGTTAGAAAGAGTAGAGAACCTAGAGGGAAAATAAATGAAAAGAAAGTGACTGGAAGAATGGGTGGAATTTGTGCACTAAACCATTAAACTTGTAACTTATTCCTGTATGATTGGCTTATACAATTTCTGTTCTACCTGAGTTGAGTGTTGCTTAGGATAACTTAGTGATGTCACCATTCAGTGGGGTAAAAATTCAGTTGGTTGCGCCTCCCGTTAGCGCCTTAAGAGGGCGCTAATGGGCGCAAAGCCGCTAACGCCCGGGCGCAGCGATGTTTGCGCCGCTCGAGAACTTAACTTGAGATTGTGCGGCGGCGCTAAAACTTACCGCTGCGACCACCTGCGCGCGCAGATTGTGACGTCATTCCATGGTGCAACGCCCTTGTGGCGCCCCGGAGCAGAAATTGAGTGGTGCCCCCTGCCTTACCGCCTGGCGCATCCAACGACCAGAAGACTGGAACGCTATCAATCGCTGTGGGGCTGGGGGGGGCGCTATTTAAAGGGGGCCTCTTCCTGTCTTTTATTGTTGGTGGCATTTTTGAACTATGCATTCTGAGAGAGAGAGGGAGAGACTTCTGGAGAGATTCAACGTTGTGGGAAGGAGTTTTGGGTACTGAGCAGCACTTTGCAGGTTCATTTTGATTTGCCATTCCTTGTATCGATTTAGCAGAGACTGTGGGAGCTGCACTCTGAGCTCTTTGCCTGGTACTCTCCATTGTTCTTTCCAGCACATTTGATGTGCAAGTCTCTCCAGGCCGAGATTCAAGGCTGCAATGAACAGGATGTGGATGGAAAGCAAGATTAACCATCCCCTTTAAGAACTGGCCCGTGCCATTGTGTGTGTGTTCCATTGCTGACTGACATTACATGAGCTTCGCCAGCGCTCTGAGTTAGCGCCTCACTCCTTGGCCTTTGCGCCTTAAGACAGGTGTGCAGCGCCTGCTTTAGTGCTCCACTCACCTCCCGGGGCGGTAAAAGTGAAGTTTCCAGTCAGTGCCGATAATTAGCGCCAGGCGCTAATATTTGCGTCCAGACGATATTTGCGCCCCAAATGGGGCGCGACCTAATTTCTACCCCAGTGTCTTTTAAAGATCTGACTGTTCTGCTTTACAGTTCCCCCTGTGAATTAAATGAAAATGCACTGCATTTGTACAAGATGAGCAAGTGTTGTTTCTTTTGTGTAAACTATCCCCCACCCTCCACCCCCATCAGCAGCTACTACTTTTTATTTATTCTAATGCATACCAGCAGAATTTTTACTCTAATCCATTGACCTTGTTGGAGTCAGTCATGGAAGAAACTGAACTTGGAGCACACATAAAATAACTCACAAGAAGGAAAAGCATTTTTAAAATCTGAATCCCTGTTGTTTTGGAGTGCAGAAATCACTCATTTTTGAAAAATAACAGTAACATTTATGCTGTTCTTCAACCCTGTCTTTGAAGGAGACAATTAAGAAGCCCAGTGCAATAAGCACACCTCCCTTAAACCGTGCAAAACAGTAGCTGGTACTTAGGAGGTGAAAATATCATCACTACCAGCGCTAAGGAAAACCTTCCTTTAAATCCAACAGCGGAGCGGAAATACATTAACACCAATGTACACCACTTGCATTGTTTAACCAAATTTAAACATTTACCCACATCAGATCAAGAAGAATTCAAAAAGGCATTAAATTTATCACTTCTATATGGTATATAAACCTACAAACATTATACTTTCAGATCAAATAGATAATGTTTACAGTAATTTTACTTCAGATTCAAAAATTGCCCAATATCAGATGAGTGAATGAGAGGGATTGAAGGAGTGATAGATTGGTGAGAAGAAGGCAGGCATTGTTCTTCAGAAAGTCTCTTCTTTATACTGCTATTTTCTCCTCTTTGAGAGTCACTCCCACAGAAGCTGAAAATTTTATCCTGATTGTCATTGTGTCAGGAACACAAAAGAGAAGATGAAAGCCTGTGGAAATGAGGTGGACAGGAAGCTGCCATACCAGCTTCACCTGGCACATTCAATGTAACATAGACAGGGCAGGAGCACAGCTATCCCTCTGCTCTGCATACACATGCAATCCTGTTTACCTTGATCACCCACCCATTTGTGAATCCGCTCCGTAGTACTTAAAGGACAGTTTGGTATAAGCCATATCTTACAGATATACACTGCCTACAGCGCAGCTGCATTTATTTTAGGTATGTTGTAAAATCCAGAAATGAATTCTGTTTTGCTTAATACCCAGCACTCTAGGAGGCACAGAGACTTAAAGGAGCTCTGAGAACCTGTTGACTCAGTGCAGCAATTACCAAGAAAACTCTTTAGGGTAAACTAAGGACTAGTCTGCATCATGGATAGTGTTTCTAACTGCTCCACAAAGCAGCTGAGGCTGTCATTTTTTGATTATACCATGACTAGTTGATTGCCTTCCCTATCCAGTGTAGTTTTGCCCCTGATGACAAGGCATATTGGGTGCAATGTGTGCTGTAAGAACTAAATGCATCACGCTTGACTGCCTTGATGATGGTGGTGGTGCTGTGGTAAAGCATCAAATGATTCTGGTTTCTATCAACCTGCTGCTATTGATTTCTGCTCTGTGACACTGAGGAGCTGATGTTCAGTGAAAACTATTTTATAACAGGAAGGAGAATTACCACTTCAACCCAGCAGCATCTCACATTCAACTGTAGCATCAAATATGTAAGTTATTTCCATATTATATTCTTGGAAATGTAATATTACAGAGGTGAATCTGATGTGTTTGGGTTATGCCTTGTTAAATTATATAAATAATATACTCAATAGACCAATATTGCACCAAAATGTTATACTCTTCTGTCAGTGACATGATCATTAATCATGTGGTTGTGATTAAATCAAATGCAATTATTGATCATTTGACCCACTGAATAGTATTACAAGATCTATTCATTCTCTGGTTTCAGTCTTTTCAGTGCATTGCATTACTTTTTAGTGTAAGATCAGTCTGTTCAGTACACAATGAGGGTCATTTTATCAGGCTGCATTCCTGGTGGACAGCCTCACCTGCCAGGAGCATGAACACATAAAATCTATTTAAGCTGCAATATCTTACAATCGCTTATCTCACAATATAAAGGCAAATAGTGAAACTTTCTTTGATCACAGTGTGTTGGCGGTATTGTAAACAGACTGAGAAGATTTCCTATAGAATTAATTTCATGACATTTTTAGTAGAGGAAGGAGACATTTGGTCCATTGTGCCTGTATCTGTGCCAGTGGTAGCTCTACATCAGAGCCATTTACTCGAATATTATTTCCGTTTTTTTCCTGTACTTTTTTATATTTTTTCTCTTCAAATGTTTATCCATCTCCCTCTTAAATGTTGTAATTGACCTGGCTTCAATAGCCACTTGTGGTAAAGTTCCAGGGGCCTAATTTACTCGACTATATTCTGTTTGGAGTCCAGTGAAACAGCACAGAATTAGGCCAGCACCTGGCGTATACCAGAATGCAGTTGTGCTTGTAAGGGGCAGTGCCTCCACCCACCAGCCTTGGCTCAGTGGTAGCACTCTCGCCTCTGAGTTGCAAGGTTGTGGGTTCAAAGTCCCACTCCAGAGACTTAAGGACATAATCTAGGCTGACACTAAAGTGCAGTACTGAGGGAGTGCTGCAGTGTTGGCGGTGTTGCCTTTTTGATGAGATGTTAAACTGCCCTCTCAGGTGGATGTAGAAGATTCCGTGGCACTATTCAAGGACAAGCAGGGGGTTCTCTTTGCATCCTGGCCAACATTTATCCCTCAGATAATCAGATTATCTGGTCATTTATCACATTGCTGTTTGTGGGACTTTGCTGTGCACAAATTGGCTGCCATGTTTCCCTACATTACAGCAGTGACTGCACTTCAAAAGGTTCTTTGCTGACTGAGAAGCACTTTGGAAAGTCTTGAGGTCATGAAAAGAGTTATATAAATGCACATTCTTTCCCTTTCTCCTTTACAAGGAAAGTGATGCAGTGGAGGTGGAGCCGGGGCCAGGGGTTGAAGCTCTTTATGCTGGGACTCTCTCACTGGGATCCTGTGTGTGTTTGAAGGGTTACCGGCCTCCAGAAGTGCTGAAGTGGAACCCAGTTAGGCGAGGTGGGAGGGAATGGGAAAGAAATGTGTGTACAGGCCTGGGGAGTGGCTTGGACTGCTGAAGGTGAGGAAATTTGAAAATAAAATTGGTAGCATTGGCCCCCTTGGTAAGGGGTAAGTGGTGGTAACATTCCTGCAGATGGCAGCCAAGCACCGGAGTTTCTGGTAGCGCAGGTTTGGCAGGTGATCAAGATGCTCCTGTATTGGTACAGGCAACTGACAGCCCCGTACCAATAAGGTGCCATCCCATTGATCCCACATACTCCAGCAGGATCAGCACTGGAAGGCACCGGTCAGTGTGTTCCCAGGTTAACTGCCCACGGATTTTCAGGCCCCTAATATTCTAATAACCTTTCGCTTGAAAGGAATGTCTTTCAACTTTCTCCTTTATGTTTGTCGCACTGATCTTAAATCTATGTCCCCTTGTTACCAATTCAGCATCCAATGGAAAAAATGGGGGAATTTTAAACCCCAAGGATGGGTGGGTTGGGGGTGGGTGGGAAGGTAAAAATGTTTTAAATCTGAAGTCCGACTTCAACACGCCCACTTCCACTTTTAACAGAGGTGGGTCAGGGAGAGGGCGACCAATCCGCTCTCAGGAAGTGGGTCGGTCACTGAAATCTTTTAAGGAGGCTGCGTGCCTCCATTTTAACAGGATTTTTATTTTTAACTCATGAAGACCAGGATTCCTGGGGCTCGGGAATCCTGGCAGGCAAAAGGAGGCGGGATGGGCCGGATCCTTGAGGTAAGTGCTTTTATTGCACTGCTTGTGGGCCAGGAGGAGCAGGAGCGTTTCCCCCAGGTACAACAAGCTTACCTGCACGTGATCGGATCCCCGCAATGTCCGATCACCCCCCAGCAATTTCCGACCTCACCCCCCCACCTGCAATTTCAGACTTACCTGGCATCCGCACCCCAGCGGCTTTCCCGCCTGTCAATCAGGCTGCCGGTCGGGGAAACCTGCTGAAAAAATTAAAAAGATGTCCTGTAGTTAATTTCTGCAGGATAATGGGAAACCCTTACTTTCAGTTTTCCTGTCCGGAAATCCGCCCCCGCCCCCCCCCCCACCCCACCGCCTTCCCAGCCACGAGCAAATATCGGGCGTAATGTTTCAATATTTACCCTTCTAAATCCTTTCAAAACTTTGAACAGCTATATTTAATCTTTTTCCTCTTCAGTGAATAGCTTTTCGAGTCTCTCACTATAACTCTCATCCCTGGTATCATTCTAATGAATCTGACTTGGGTTTTTTCCATGCCTCCAATACCCATTCTATTTGGTGCCTAAAACTCCACACAGTACTGAAGCTGTAGTCTAACCAATGTTTTATACAAATTCATCATCACCTCCTTGTTTTCATATTCAATCCTCCCTTATAAAAACTCAGAATCCCATTTGCTCTTTTTACAATGTCTTTCACCTGCAATTCTGCTCTTAAAGAATTGGGTATCTGCACCCCAGATATCTTTATTCTTCCACTCCACTGAGAATTTTCCATTCTCTTTTATTTTTGCCACACATCTGCCCATCCCCCTAACCCATGTCCTCCTGCAATCTCTTGCATTCTTCCTCCCAGTCTTCCATGCCCCTTATTTGGTATCATCAGCAATTTTTGATAATAGTCCATCTGTGTCCATGTCCAAATCATTTATGCATATGGAGAACAAGAAAGGTTCCAACACAGATCCCTGGGGCAAGTCACAAACTATATCTTGCCAATTATCCATTTACTCTTACTCTCTGTTTTCTTCAGTCAGCCCTCTAGCTCTCGATCACTTTAGCTTTAATATTGGATAAGTACCTGAAGGAAAAAAAATTGCAGGACTACGGAGAAAGGTCGGGAGAGTGGGACTAGCTGAAGTGCTCTTGCAGAGAGCCGGTATGGGCTCGACGGGCCGAATGGCCTCTTTCTGTATTGTAACCATTCTATGATTCTAATACCATGAGCGTGAAATTGGTTGTCAACGAAAGTGAGAAATAGGCAATAGCGATTCGGCGGTCTGTTTTATACCACGCCCGATTTACATTGACTTCAAAATCAGGCGCGGTGTAAAACAAGCTGCCAATTTGCTATCACCCATTTTGCACTTTCACCGAAGACAGATCCCACTGCCCCCACCTCCCCATCCCAATGGTTTTGCCACAAATAATAACCAGAGAAAATCCTTCTGCTATATTTGCTGATGTTGTTAACATATAAGGACCAGAAGAACTCCACCCCTGCCCTCCAAAGAAACCATGCATCTGTGGATAAATGTACTTTCAGTGTTATACATATAGAGCCAATAAATGCAGATATAAAAGTAAAATCAATGAAAATGGTTAACACTAAGGTACAAGACGTGCTACTCAGGGCTTCCAATGATGTTTCTAAACTGCATTGCGCTTTGCAGTTATGGTCTATGTGTCATCTGAACCCCCAGTTGTGTAACTGCATTTATAACCCATCCATTATTGTTGCTTCACTAGAGTGGAGATAATGGACTGAAATCACAATGCCAGAATTATGTCATCAAGCAGTGAAAATGCTTTTACCGTGCTTTTTTTTAATGAAAAAAATGAAAATCAATCTTGTTTACATTACATTACACAGTAGGCAGTACAACCTGGCATTTATTTCACTTGTGAGAAGAACCCAGATAGCAGATGAAACTCAGCATGCTTAAGCTGGAAGGCTGAGCGATTGTTATCATCATATCCATATGTAATTTAGAACCTTGAGTCGTCACATGACATGTCAGAGCAAGGCGTCTGTGTTGCAAAGTTTGTGGTCTCTGTCTCAGGCACCACCAGCCAAGTTGGCGGGCATTGGGCTGTTCCTAGCACAGGGAAAGGTGGTGAAGGCCTTTTCTCACTGATGCCCATTACAGAAGATTAGAAGTGAGTCCCAGCAATCACAATCTATTTCCCAAAGGACTGTTCTCTGCAAATAATTCAGCGATCTGTGAAGTATACAAAATATAAATGCCACTTGGTGCAGTGATGCGGGAGGCTGAGATAAGGCTGCAACTGAGATTGTATCACTGGATGTAGAATGAATGCAAAATGGATGAAAGTTGTGATCTCCAGCACTTCTATCTGTCTTCTAAATGAGCACCATAAGCAAATAAATCAGAGAATGCAGAATAAAGGTAGAACTCTAATTGCTACAGGATTCTCAATCTATTTTTGCTGTGCTGTATGTGCACTATTTCTGGAAAGGAAATTGGAAATGTGCGATAACCTGAGCATATCTATGAGATACAAGTAGCCGTGACATTAACAGTAATGGTGTCTGTCATAGCCAGTGCTGATGCAGATGTGATGAAGATGCTGATTCACTGAAAATGGTATTCATAATTATAAATGAACCCAGAAACAAGCAAAGTCATTTATCTGCTACATTCAAGCCTGTCAAGTGAAATCCTTATACCTGTTCAGTAATTGTAACTTGGATCATTCTGTAAAATCAGATTAGGATGCAATCCCTGACAGCACAGCAGAGCTTAAGGTTGTTTGCATGGCAGAATGAATGTGTAACTGTGTGATCTTACAATATTCTAAAATTATAACAGCTAAGAAGTCTGGGAAATTATTTATGTTTGGTTGAAACCAGCAGAGTTAAAGCATGTGGCTATGTTTGGGATTGAGTTCATACCCAGCTTTATGATTTTTCTTTATCAACCTTCTATTCTACTTTATTTTTTTAAACTCATAGCTCAGTTGGTAATTGGACTTTATACCTGCTGTACCTGATAGAGCACAACCTCAATTTCCTGCCTGACCCTGAACTGTGCTGCTCATCCAAGCCTTGTTATTGGCCCAGAATTTGCTGAAAAAGTAACGGCGTGTCAATGACGCACACATTATTAATGTGCAAATTGGCCAGCAACTTGTGGCGAGAAGAGCTACCCCGTGAATTGTGAATCACCACAAGTTGCTGAATGATTTGAGCTGCTCTGCCATTAGCGTCACAAAAATGCCATCTCACCCTTAACTTCTCCATGATTTTCATGAAGTTTCTGCATTTTCATATTAATTGTCCATTAAACTAGCAGCGAAAAGTTAAGTTTAGTCATTAATAGCATAAGTTCCCTTTTATCGATGTGATAATTGTTAATGACTGCCAATCAACCTCTCTGGCCCAGAAAGTGAACAATTAAAAGTTTGGAGTCTCATTCCTTCAAGTACTGATTTGTTGTTGGAGATTTAACAATGTCAAATTTTAATTTAAAGATTTTTTTTCTTATTTTCCCTTTCTGTCTCTTTTTTCTCTCTCTCTTAATCCAATCTTCCTTTCCCTCTCTTTTTTCTCTTCCTGTACCTGATTTGGCATTGAATTGACCCCTTTTAATTCACCCTCCTTCTCAGTCCTTCCTCTGTTTAGTTCCAAATCCTTTAATCTCATTGCTTTAGGAGATACACTTTGGTCCTGTTCTTCCGCAAGGTCCCAGATGCTCTGTTGCCCTCAACCCACCAGTATCAGCTCGCACTTCCAGCAACTTTGTGGACAAAAATTTTTAAAACCTAAATGTGCATGAACAAGTCTAATTAACAGGGCATGCTGTGAGATGCCCCGCTCCAGCAAAATCTGAGCCATTATATATATATATATGCAGGCTCACCTTTTCCAATGTCCTCTTCATGGTCTCCAGAGCTCCGCCCTACATAAACTGCACTCACTTACATCTTTGCCACCCACATTCTTTAGCGCTCAAAATCCTGCATAATTCTCAATCTAATCCTTGCTGACCTCCCTGTTCTTTTGTGCATTGATTTCAAAATCCTCAACTTCAAATCTCTCCACGCCTTTGCGTCACCCAACCTTTGCAATCTCTTCAGCCCTCCTGTCCTGCCTGCATGCTCTATTTTTGCTACTCTGCTCCACTCTGCATTCATCCCGCTCTGCCTCTGCTCTTGTCCCCACACTCTGGAATCCTAAACCTCTCCACCTTGCTACATTTATCTCAACTTCAGAAGACACCTTAAGACCTACCTGTTCAACAGCTCCTCTGACTACCTCCCTCCTACTCCTGTTTGGCTCTGACCCCCTTACTATGAAGTGCTTTGGGATATTTTGCTGTATTAAAGGTACTATATTAATACAAGTTGTTGTTGTTGTATACGGTACTTAGTTATAAAAAACAGGAAAGCCCTTCAGGCTTATTTTAACTTTCAGCACATGGAAAGTAAAATCGGGCGGGGTGTGTGACGGATAATGATCACCACTGCCAGTTTTCTGCCTGAGTCTGTACTGGGTTAGCTGGTGTCAGCTAGGGCAATGATATATCTGCTACAGTAATCTCAGTATGACTAGGTTAGGCAGGGAAACATTAGCCAGAATTCCATCTGATTGCTTTCCAGTGGCCCCTGCAGGGTGAGAATAAAATTGTGCTTGGCTGTGATACATCCCAAGGTCAAATAGCCTGCCAACTTTCAATATTTTGTCTGGCATGTGGAGAATGGTCACATAGGTGAAGTAGTTTAAAATTACTCACTAGGTATACCCAGCAAGAGTCATCACCTTGCGGAAAGGGGAAATAACTTTAAATAAAAAGAACCTTCCCATTATTTTATTTTTGAGCAAAGGTTCTCTGAATCTTAAAAATACTCTGAATGTTATTTCAACTTTATTGTCAGAGTATTATGACATAACAGTATTGTTTCTTAATATTCTAATTTCACTGCTTTAATAAGACAATTTGTGTGAGACTAGAAAAAAATGTCTGGTGATAAATTAGTACTGTACTCAGTATTTCTCTCTTTGACTAAGGTGTTTTGCTAAAGTATGATTTCATGAGTAAATTCAACCTCCTGCCAGCAAAAATGAAAATCACTTTGAAAAAACTCTGGGAAAACACTGAAAGGTAGCTTTTATGAGTTTGCACTCCCAGCGTGGAGCTTCGCACAGTGGGAGTGCGTATCAGGAATTTGAGTCGCCAGATTAGAGGGTGGAAAATCCTACAGGGTCCACTGACCTCTGTGCCCGAATTTCTGATATACACTCCTGACACGTGAAATTCCCCACTGGGGGCACAAATTCATAAATGTCCTTTATTTTAATTCTGGCTCACTTAATTGTGTCCACTGTTATGTATCTATCGATTAATCGTCAAATTTGGTACATTCTTAGTACTCTTTGTGACTTTTTCTCCATCCTTACTCTCCCACTATATTACTATACTACTCAGACTGTGTCAGAACCACTGAAAATTGTTTCTTCAGACGCAGTAGGCTGAGGGATCAGTCTAACGCTGCCACTGAGCCACTGTAGCAAGCTAATAATAACCAAGTTGCAGTGAATAATTGGGCTTGCAGGGCAATAAATCCCGCCAAGGGGACTCATGTCATCGGGTCGCTGTTATTGCATTTTGCACGCTGAATTGAAACATCTTTGTTTTATGGAGCGGTGTGACTTATCACAGAAAGCCCGCAGGTAATGAGATACCTTCAGTAATGTAACAACAACAGTGTCATATAGCTTTCATATGTGGTATGTGGTCTGTTGTTATATTGATATATAACTTTTAAGACTCTTAAATTTTAAAATAATGATTTAAATACTGAACAGCCGATGACTAGGTTGTGCTCATACACAAGATGCAGTCTTATGGTTGTGATTTTGGCCAAGTGTTTTTGTGTTTGCGATCCTCCATGTCTCTGTGACTGTCTCATTTCTCTTGCTTTATATATTTCTGTGTGTCTGTTTCTTTTGTGGTTTTTTTCTTTTGGGTTCCTTGTCTTGTGGTTGCTTCTCCTCAGTTTCCAGCTCTTGCTTGCTTTCTGTGTCAGAATCTTTCGCTGCTTGTGTTTTTCTTCAGCACCTGTTTTTGTTCTCCTTTACCCTCATGTTTTTCTTTCCCACGCCCTCACATTTTGGTGCTTTTTTCTGTCCCTCCTTCTTTTCCTCTTTGCTGGATTCTTGATATTTCTTTGTTGACTTTTATTTGTTTTCCCTGTTTTCAGTCCCACTCTTGCTTATTTCCATGGATCATATTTCTCTCTTTTTGTGATCAACTGTTGCTCATCCTCCATTTTTTTCATGGATCCAAGTCAAAATGGCAGTTGACTGCAGCTGCCATGAATCTGTTATGGGAACGAAAGTAAACTGGCCAAAAAGAATGCATCTGTAATAATGCTCCTTTCGTATTTTTCAAGTAGCTGAATTGGTGCGTAATTGATATAAATGATAAATCTTCTGTTCATCCTGCTGTGGAACACATAAATATTTGAAAAATTGAACTATCAAACATTGAAGGAGGTCCACTTCACTGACTCAAGAGTGAGCTTGCTGATTGACATTATTTTCGAGAAATGCAATGAACTTGCAATGGATGGGGGAGCAGGATCCACAAACTGGCACTGGATGCAGAAAATATGACAGCACATCACAGACCTGGTTAATTCCAGGTCAATGGCTGTAAGGACCTGGGAATAGGTCTGAAAAAGTATGATGACTTAAAAAGAAGTGCATTACATTTGATTGCCTTAGAGTGAAAGCATCATGCATACTCACTGGTGCGCGTGCATTGACATTCATCGTTTTCTGTTGCTTGTTGTATATCATTTGCATGTCTCTTCCAGATTAAGCATGCCCCAGTATTACTGGTAGGTACACAAATAGCTATGTACATGCAGTCAGTTGTACCCTGGATCTTGAAGAAGCAAGCGACATAATACAACTATACAAAAGCAAAATTCTGCGGATGCTGGAAATCTGAAATAAAAACAGAAAATGCTGGAAATACTCAGCAGGTCAGATACAACTATAGCTGCCTTTGCTACTGGTGGTTGCTGCTGAAGTGTACGTCAGTGGATGCATGGATAAACAGGATTTGAGTTACCTCTGTAATGCAGCTCTCTGCAGCATAACAACTGATTGCTGTAAGGTCTCCTGTGAGTGCTTGAGAAGACTCCTTAGCATAAGAGTTAAGGGTAGTCGTGGCCTTCACTGTCACTGGTAGTACAGGATGACTGGTGGATTTTCCTTGTAGGCCATCAAGAACCAAGTGACACATCTCAGTTTTAGTCCTTTGCAATTCTGCATAACTTTCCCCTGATTGGCCTAAAGCTTAACCAGGAGTTTTCCGGCTAATTTTCATTAGAGTCATGGGGGGAAAAATTCAGTATCGCCCCGTTTGGGGCGCAATTATCGGCTGGGCGCAAAGATTAGCACCTGGCTCTAATTATCGCCTCCGACTGCAAGCTTGACTTTTATCGCCCCTGGAAGTGATTGGAGCGCTAAATCAGGCGCTACACATCTGTCTTAAGGCGCAAAGGCCGAGGAGCGAGGCGCCAACTCAGAGCGCTGGCAAAGCTCATGTGATGTCCGTCAGCAATGGAACACAGACACAATGGCGCTGGCCAGTTCTTAAAGGGGAGGGTTGATCTTGCTTTCCATCCACATCCTGCTCATTGCAGCCTTGAATCTCGGCCTGGAGAGACCTGTACATCAAATCTGCTGGAAAAAACAATGGAGAGGCCCAGGGAAAGAGCTCAGAGTGCAATCCCCACAGTCTCTTCTAAATCGATACAAGGAAGGGCAAATCAAAATGAACCTGCAAAGTGCTGCTCAGTACCCAAAACTCCTTCACACAGCGTTGAATCTCTCCAGAAGTCTCTCTCTCTCTCTCTCTCTCTCTCTCTCTCTCTCTCTCAGAATGCGTGGTTCAAAAATGTCACCAACAAAAAAAGGCAGGAAACGGTCGCCTTTAAATAGCGCTCGCCCAGTCCCTTCCTGACTGCAAAACGCTCCCCTCAACCTGTCGTTGCGAGCGGCAGGCAGTAAGGCAGGGGGCGCCACTCAATATCCGCTCCGGGGTGCTACCGGGGCGTTGCGCACTCGACTGACGTCACGATCTGCCGGCGCAGGAGATCGTGGCGGTAGTGTTTAGCGCCACCGCAAAATGTCTAGTTAATTTCACGAGCGGCGCAAACATCGCCATGCCTAAACACTACCGCCACGATCTCCTGCGCCGGCAGATCGTGACGTCAGTCGAGTGCGCAACGCCCCGGTAGCACCCCGGAGCGGATATTGAGTGGCGCAACCAACTGAATTTTTCCCCCATGGAGTCATAACGGCACAGAAGGAGGCCATTCCGCCCATCGAGTCCATGCCGGCTCACTGCAGAGCAATCCAGTCAGTGCCACTCCCCCACTCTATCCCCGTAGCCCTGTAAGTTTATTTCCCTCAAGTGCCTATCTAGTCTCCCCTTGAAAACATTGATTGTCTCTGCTTCCACCACTTCCATTGGCAGCGAGTTCCAAGTCATCACCACTCGCTGTGTAAAAAAGTTTTTCCTCACATCCCCCTTGTATCTCTTGCCCAAAACCTTAAATCTTTGTCCCCTAGTCCTTGTAACATGAATTAGTTGGGAGCAGTCTTTCTCTGTCTAGCCTATCCAAACCCGTCATAATCTTGTACACCTCTATCAAATCACCCCTCAACCTCCTTTGCTCTAATGAAAACAAATCCAGCTTCTCCAACCTGCCCTTGTAGCTAAGATCTCCCATCCCCGGTACCATTCTGGTAAATCTCCTCTGCACCCTCTCAAGGGCCTTCACATCCTCCCTAAAGTGTGGTGACCAGAACTGGATGCAATACTCCAGTTGTGGCCTAACCAGCGCTTTATAAAGGTTCAGCATAACTTCTCTGCTTTAGTACTCAATACCTCTATTTATGAAGCCCAAGATCCCATATGCTTTGTTAACCACTCTCTCAATATGTCCTGCCACTTTCAGGGATCTATGCACATTATCTCCCAGGTCCCTCTGTCGCTGCACACTCTTTAAAACTGTGCCATTAAGTGTATATTGCCTCTCTCTGTTTCTTCTGCCAAAAATACATCTTAACATGGGAATAAGACTCCCAGCTACAGTAAAATTGGAATAAAGTCCGACTGTTGTTTTCTGCTAGCCTTGCTTCCACTCTCATCCAATTTTTCATTAAACTTTAAATATGGGGAAATATGGCCTGTGTCTTGTGTTTATGAAGCGTGAGCTTCTCTCTATATCCTGTACTTAGATTTGCTTTTTCCTCTCTGATGGTTTCCCTGCCTTGTGCACTGTCCACAACTCAGACGATGAGACAGACAGTCAAGCAGCTCGAGGCCACAACCAACACGGCTCTGAAGCTGACAGCTTAACTCTTCTCTGCAGGGAGGGAGGGAGCTTCGTCGCCCACCCACCACAGGTTGGCTGAAATCAGTAACTCAGCACCTGAGGAATCGTGAGCATGCAATTATATCCCACTACTTCATTGCACAGTGTGTCGGCCCCCTACTTCTTGCTATGTTCTTGATGCTTGTTCTTTTGTTCTTAAGATTTCCTGTATCTGTTCTTTCTTTCAGACATGAGTCTTTATTTATTTTTGTGTTGGAGCTGAGCAAGCTATTTGATTCTTGTACTTTTGTAGTGTAGCTGTGATATTTTGTTCTTGAAATGTGTACTGTTAATGCGGACGTTTAACTTGGGAGGGAACACTTATTATGAGATTACTCTCTCAATCATTATAATGTTACAAGTTTATTCAAATATTAAAATTTCTATGCTTTATCCTATTATTATTATTATTATTAGGTTGCGCTGATTGGGTGAGATGAAGAAGGGTGGGTGGAGGCTCATGTGGAGCATAAACACCGGCATGGACCAGGTTGGCCAAATGGCCTATTTCTGTGCTGTACATTCTATGTTAATCTTTGTAAAATAAAAACTATTTTTACTTGCATCTTTAGTTAACTCACCTTTCCATGGCCAGCCGCCATTTTAGGGTTCACTTGAGTCAGGAAGATCAGCTGACAGATGTAGTCAGAGACACAATACAGAAACACAGAAATCACTAACCAATTAGGAGGTGCATTGCTCGAAAATGTCAGTATTAACTAAGCTGGTATAGATTTTCCCTGTGCTCCTTGGGACATTTTTTATGTTAAGGGCACTATATAAATACAAGTTGTTGTTGCTGTTGTTAATTGTTATTAAGAGAACGAATGATAAGCTAACAGAATGACAGGCTGTTCAATCTGTCATATTGCTCTATAATGAGATATTTGTCGTGTATGTCTGCAACATAATATCTATCTATCTATTATACATTAAACTTATTACTTGGGGCAGACATTTCACTTAAAATGTATGATAAGTACCTGCAGTACTGGTTACTCCTGTAGGTGGTGTTCTGATATGCCTTTTCAATGTTAAATGGTATCACGATGTGAGGCAGACAATAGTTGCTATTTTATAGGGATAGTGAGCTGAATTTGGATTGTGTTGTTCTGTGCACCTAATTGCTCAGGTTGCATCAGTACCATTTAGTCAGCTACAGAGATGGAATATTTTTCTTCAGCTTCTATTACTTTCGACTCAGTAGTATTTCTTTAAATAATTTTAAATACAAGAGCAGAAGTTTCAAAAGTTATATTGAGATAAGATTTATGTTGATTTTTTTTTAAATAGCAGAAAGGCTGTAACTCCGAATTTCCTGGAACTACAGAGGGCATAAGGTACAGCTACGCCCAGTGCTGGGGGATGTCATAAAATAGGTCAGATCAAGTGAGAGCCAAAGAATTTGAAATAAAATTTTCTCTGGCCCATTTTGATCTCTGGAGGACTCCACTATGCTACGGGAACGGTAGCATAGTGGTTATGTTACTTGACTAGTAATCCAGAGGCCTGGACTAATGATCCGGAGACGTGAGTTCAAATCCCACCACGACAGCTGGGGAATTTAAATTCAGTTAATTAAATATCAGTAATGATTGTCGTAAAAACCCATCTGGTTTCGGGAAGGGAATCTGCCATCCTTACCCCGTCTGGCCTGTATGTGACTCCAGACTCACAGCAAATGTAGTAGGATCTTAACTGCCCTCTGAAATGGCCCAACAAGCCACTTAGTTGTACCAAACCACTACAAAGAAGTGTACTAAGAATAAAACCGATGGACCACCCGGCATCGACCTAGGCACCAGGCACAACAACGGCACGCCCAGCCCATTCGACCCTGCAAAGTCCTCCTCACCAACATCTGGCGACTTGTGCAAAAATTGGCAGAGCTGTCCCACAGACCAGCCTGACATAGTCATATTCACAGAATCATACCTTTCAGCCAATGTCCCAGACTCCTCCATCACCATCCAGAGGTGGCGGCACAGTGGTATACAGTCGGGAGGGAGTGGCGCTGGGAGTCCTCAACATTGACTCCGAGCCCCATTGGCTCATGGCTTCAGGTCAAGCATGGGCAAGGAAACCTCCTGCTGATTACCACCTGCCGCGCCCTCCCCCCCTCAGCTGATGGATGAATCAGTATTCCTCCATATTGAACACCACTTGTGTAAGGGTTTTGCCTTGTGTGGCTCTGTGCTCAGCCTGGGTGCTAGTGCGAGGTTAGGCCTTGTTGCCTGTTCTGGTCTCCAGCCAGTCTGGGAGCACTAGACACCTGTGAGTGGTTCGACCCACTCGCCCTTACGGTTCTGACACTGGACTTAGATGCGAGAGCAGTAATGGAGAGAAAACTCAGGTAGACCCGGTTGAATGGTACGAAATGGAAAATCTTTATTGCATATTATTCAAGATTACGAAATACATGTCATAAGCACAGATTAATGACAGTACAATCTTACACGCAGTTATGTAACTAATTTCTGGGAAACGAGGAACGAACGACACATCGTAAATGGGGGCACACATTACAGTTATCCTTAAAACTTAAACCCTCCCCTATCAATACCTGCTCTAAACTAGACTTGTAGGATCGAGACTCATGCTCACCACTCGTGATAACTCGGAGAATTCCGAAAACTCTGATCGGATGTTTTTCACCGCAGCACCTGATCACCCACGTGTTGGTCAGGGGTCTCTGTACCCCACTTGTTTACTCGTTTCTGCTCCGGCTAGCAGGCTGGACCGTCTGCTGTCATGAAGATCTGTGTTGTCCTCGGAGTTCCGACACGACTCGAAAAATAGTCTTCCTGTGCCCTCGCACCGATTCGATAAAACTCAAAGAAGAGTCTTCCGATGCCAGTTCTGTAGAACTCAAAGATGGTCTTCCTGGGCAAGGAAAGTGTCTATTCGACCTACAGGCGCGGTCGGGGCTTACTGACCGTGGCGATACGTATGGTCGTCTTCTTCTCTTCTCATCTCATCTCATCTCATCTCGGGCCTTCGGTTCCAACACCGTTTACCGACTTCTCGGGATGGTGTGCCCGTTCCAAGGCTTCACAGCCCAGTTCCACACAGATCTTCGCGGCAAGCCACGAGGCAGATCCTGGCGGATCGTAAAGTTCAACAGTCTTTAAAGCTGCAAGAGGCAGAGACACGAGGCAAGCGGCAAGGAGTCGAAAGGATAAGAGTCAAGAGACAGGAACAAGACGGCGAGCGCACAAGAGTCAAGAGAAAGATGGACGGTTGTAGCTTGCAGTTATAGTGCAAAACTCTTCTTTTCCCGCCCAACCTTAATGTCTTTTCTTTTGTTAGGGTTTTGGCGCTCAAATTTCTTGTATAGGGTGATCTCCGTTTTAATGGGTTTCGGGGATACTCGTAACTGTCTGAGTACCTGTTAATACTTCTCCCATTGTGTAATCGGTCGGTATTCTCCCTGGAGGGGTTTTGGGGCTTCCAAATGTTTTCTGTAACTACCCGCTAACGGCTCTCTCATCGTAGAGTCGTGGGGATTTTGCATATTAATGTCTTTGGATGGGTTCTTGATCACTTGGTACAATAGCCCTTATTCGCACCTGGGAGACCGATTTCAGTATTTATGTGTATACTGTAAACCCATAATGTCTCGTGTATTATCTCAAATGTGCTGAGTCTCGATCGATCTCGCACAAATGTTTATTGGAACGCCATCTTGTCTGCTTATCGAAAAGTCTAGAATGTTCTGCCACGAGGCGTGGCGGCCATTTTACAGGCTGCTTGTGTCCACTTTGAAAACCTGACAGCATTCTGCTGAAATAAAGCTGTTTGAACGAAACTATGTGTTTTCTCCTTATTTATAAAATCGCGATTATATTGCGAATTCTACAGTCCCTCCTGTTGATGCGAATAACTCCGCTTATCGTATCAAAAATATTGTGGTGAGCAATATTATCTCGATTTCTCCAGATCCAGAAAATTAATCCCCATAACTTAAACTATCTAGGGTCTTTGCGTCGTCCTTATTTCCCAGGAAAATTACATTCTTATAACACCGCAGGCATTATTTGCCTTTAAACTTACACCACTTGTTTTCCTTCCAGGCGTAACCAGGCCGATGCCTCTCGTATCACCTGTATATTCACATTTTTTATTTAGGGAAAAGAAAAACAAAACAACAACACCATTACCAAAAATAATCAAGACCAACTCTTAAACATGTCGAGTTCCAAACGTAATTACAGTTTCTGAAAAATCACGATCGATTACAACACTTCCGAGGCGCACGTGGCAAACGAGAGTGACGCCATTTTCCGATTACACGGTGCTTTCATCGTGCACGCGCACGTAACGTTCTCGCCACTCTCCCGTGTTTTCGTTCTTGGTGAGGCGTTTGCCTCTCTTACAATGTACGACCAATAAGTATACCACAATAAACACTTGGCATACAACTAAAATGTGGGAGGCTATTCTAATCCAGGAAGGCACTTCAATGTTGGTGAACAGATTCCACCACGGTGGAATTACTATGTCCAGAATGTCTGTCCCTATTTCGACAGTTTTCTGCTCGAGTGTGTAAAAATGTTTTTGTGACACCGTGACGGCTTTTAAAAGCTTGGTGAGGTGTTCAGGGAGAGGGGGAATGAGGTATCCGAAATGCGCGACGAATCGCTGCAGGTCGGTGAAGTTCTCTTTTACGGTGAGATGAACCGTGGATGGTTCAGGGATTGGGACAATTCGCTGTTGTGCTACTTGAACTTCCGCCCTGGGTTTGAAACAGAAACTGCTGTCACTCACCGGACACCGGCTACGGTTTCCATGTTGGTAGTGTTGCGCTGCAGTGGTAACGCAATATGTTCCACCCCCGATGTATGCTACCTGCGGAGGCACATGATCTTGTGCCATTGCCTCCATGGTGCAATTCATGGACTTGGCGCCAGCCGTTCTGAACCCGCACTGTGGTGTTAAAAAGGCATTCAAGTGCTGGGGACACAGTATTATGTGTGCTCCCCTGCCACGACAACCAGAGAGATCTGTACCTGTCATCGTTTGCTCCCAGCGGATGACGTAGGGTGGAACCGCTGCATAGCGAATGTGGGCTCCCCCCTGAATGACACCAATGTTCTCTACCCGATACACCGGGGCGGGCTTTGCTGTGTCGCCCAAAACCGGCATACGTAATACTATACCCATGATAGTATGGTTTGATCGTCCGCAGTCCACGGGGACTGGGTATGCTTCTGAAGCTAGCCTGAGCTGGCACGGGCTTAATGCGTTCTGAAAAGGGTGGAGCGCCCGCAGGTGTTTGTTACTTATCCAGGACGGGACCAAACCTTGTTTTAAATCCTCCAAATTACTGCGGCCCTCGCCCAGTAACCACGCCCCGTAAAGCACGCACACCTCGTTCTGCGCAGCTTGATCGGATGCATTCCGATCTTCCCTAATCAGGGCATTTACCGTTCTCGCGTGTTTCTCTAGTTCAGCTATTATTTCTTTTAAATGGAGAGTCATGGCTTGGTCCTCGTGTAAGCCCGACCCAACCACTTTATTTTCATCTGTGAGAATGTCTTTTAATTGCGTTTTTAAGCCATTAATCTGGGTCTGCAGCTCCACGCTGTCTAGAGCGTTGACCACAGATGTACCTGTGTTGAAAGCAGTGAACGCGTCGTTCACAACACCCCTTCTTTGCCTCCCCACCTGATCAAAGACTTCATGTGGTGCGGTGTACAAACTTGTTTTATCAATTTCCGCGAAATCGAATTCGTAAAATTGTCTGAACATCTTGGTCAACAGGACCTGATATAACTGTTCCGTCTTTTTGGGGCACCACTCTGGTAACCGCACCTCGGTGAGATTTAAAATCACCGAGGCCACCGCGTAATGTACCCCCTGAAATAGTATCTGGTCTGTGGGGACCAGTACCAAACCATTCCCGGGTCCCTTACTGGTTTTAGGGCACCCTTCTTCCTTAGCTAGAACCACCGGAATCGTGGGCGGGGCTTTGCGTGGGCGCGTAATGAGTTCAGTGGCATTTACTGGGATCGGGGAGAATGGGGCCCCGCACCCCCTGGTGCTCGCATCCCACCTCATCCCCTGTCCATTATCCTGCCATTGATTAATGAAAAATATGGAGATGCCTTTGGGGCAAACGTACTTTGACCCCCACATACATACATAGATTCCCTCATCCGGTTCCCACCATTTGTCCCAACAGACTCTCACTTGTCCGTTTGTCCCCGTAATTGTCCGATGGGTATTATTACCCAGTCGTTCCCACTCGACCGAAGAGTTCCTCATGTTTTTGCTCAGCTTTCGCAGCCACCACCATCGGCTCAATGGGACATTCCCACTACAAGTCAAACAAATCCGCTTGCCGACGGTGACGCTGATCCTGGGTGCGATGATCCTTACTTTGGGGCACAGTAAAGAAGTCTCTTGGTAGGCAAACCCCGATGTGCTGGAATACTCAGTTGAGTTCGTTCCCAGCCATCCTGGCCACCTTCCCTTGTGGAAATAGGTGGTGGTCTCCTCAGCCTCCCGTCTTCCGGTCCCATCCACCGCGATGGGGGCCGTGTCCCCGGAGCATCCAAACAGCACGACATCCTTGGTGCGGCCTCGATAGGCCAATCCACATCCGATTGCCGCGAGCAATACTAGAATTCGTTCCATCCTTCCTTGGTTCCTGTGATCAGATAGAATGAGGTAGCCAGCCTCGCAAGAGTCTCTGGCTTTTGTGAAGGGTGAGCGGGTCCCCTGACCTCGCCTCACGTAAACTTCGATGTTCGCTGGATAAACTTTAACTAATCCTATCTCTAAAACTCCCATCATTTTACTTCCTTAAACAAAATTAAACTATCGACTTAAACCGATTTAAAACTATAACCTCATAACCTTATCTGAAACTATAAACTTAGAACCTTAACCTTGAACTATAAACTTAGAAACTTATCCTAAACTTATTACTGTACAGCGCCGCCCGTTCCCAGGGCGGCCCCTTTAAATTCTGAAAAAGCTGCCGCGAGTTCTCCCCGACGGTGGGAGGGCATTTACCCCTCCCTTTGATCTGCCGCAGCCTGTTGCTGCTGAGCTGGGACTGGGCTCTTCCTGGGCTGCCTTAACCTTGAGTCTACGCCTTGGGACAGTCTGGGGACTTGACCATACCTTCCTGGGCTGGGGTATCCGACCTGACCTACGGAGAGTTACCGGGGGCAGGAATCCCAGGACCGACGGACCGGGTTCCGAGACTTCCACCGTGGCGACCTGTGGTCCCTCCACAGTCGCTGGCTCCGCCTCCCCTGGCTCCGCCTCCCTGAACTCGGGACCTGCAGCTTGTGGCACCGCCCTACTCGGCCCAGCAGGCGGCCCTTCACTCGCAGTCCCTACCTCCCCCGAGGGCAGGACGTTCAAGGCGGGCGGCTCGGGCTCTGAGGCTTCCACCGTCACGCCCTGTGGTCCCACAGCGGCTGGCTCCGCCTCCCCTGGCTCCTCCCCCCTGTGTTCGGGACCTGCAGCTTCGGCTTCCACCCTGTGTGGATCTCTATCTGCAGCCCCTGTCCCCCCTATACCTGAATCGGGGGCGACCCTTTCGTCCTCCGATTCCAGCTCTTCCTCGTCACTACCTTCACTACCCTCATCTTCGTCGAGCTCCTCGAACCCTCCCTCATCTGACTCCCAACCCCACAAAAATGTCTCACAATTTTCCAGGACGTCCCCTTCCCTGATGCAAGCTGCTTTGCCTGCCTGTGTGCCCTGTGGTCCTGCCTGGGGTTGCGAGTCCCCACTCGCAGGTTTTGCCCCTGTGGTTGGCCCTTGTGCACCTGGCTTATACAGTTTGCACTGATTTAAATCCTTGCTTCTGGCTACCCCGTGGGCTGCCTTTATATCTCTGAGCTGTGCTTCTAGCATGAGCACGTCTACTTTCCCCATTAAGCGTGCGTTCTCCTCCCGCAGGGCCTGCTCTCTAAGCTGCCCTTCTAGCCCATCTATTTTCCCTATTAAGCGGGCGTTCTCCTCCCGCAAGGCCTGCTCTTTTAACCTGGCCTCCTCACAGGAGACCCCCTCCTGTGCGTGTCTTTTAAAAGGACACAGGTAGGCAGGCTGCGTGGGCTCTAGTCATTGGGTACTATTGGACGGGGCTGTGGCACCTGCGGGGCCGGTAGCAACCGCCACTTTTCCATGCACACTCATGAGGTTACGCATGGCTCCCAACACTGTTTCGATCTCGTCGGGAGGGATGGGTGCACTAGCTTCCCTATCAGAGACAGGCATCTGGGCTCGGGCTGCGGGATTTTTATCCCTGGAATCCTTCCAAGGGTTCCTGCAGTTCTTGCGCCAATGCCCTGTCTTCCCACACCCGTAACAAGCATTACTGGCCTGCGGGGCGCGGTTACCCTCCTGATGCCACTCCTTTTGAGCCGGGGCTGCGGGTCGTGCCTCATGCACCTTCCCCTTAAGGGGACGTGCTCCCATACTTCTGGTATTACGGTACCCCACCGTGAGTCGATTTAGGACCGACTCCTCTGTAGTGGCGGGGTCAGTGGGATCAAACCACGCTTTTGCCTGCTCCCTGACGGCTGGCAAACTGTTGGTTACTATACACCTGAGCCAATGAGTTAAACCGATGTCTGTCACAGCGGCGCGCTCTGGCGCACCTGGGCAGCTACGCTGGTGTACTGGCCACAGCCTGTCGGCGAAAACCTTCGGGGGTTCTCCCTCCATCTGCACTGTCTGTCCCAGTCTAACGAACGGACCTTCATCGTCCGCTCCCAATACTTCTAGGACCTCATTTCTTAGTGCCCCATAGGTCTTGGTTCCCCTCTTGCTCTCATCTGAGAGACACTGAAGGATCGAACTACCCAATGAGAATAACAGCATCTTTGCTGTTTCCCCATCGTCGCAGCCGTTAATGGCTGCGGTTTGCTCTATTTCCCTAAAATGTACGGAAGGGTCGTCTGACTCGGCCAGCTTTGGTACGTGACTGATCATAATCCTCAGCTGGTGTGAGCTGTGAGGCAATACAAGCTGGTTGAGGAGATCTCCTTGTTCCCCACCGTCTCTGTTCGGGCCCCTTTTGATACCCGTGACCGGACACAACGGTCCCGGTTCCCCTTCTACCTCGGTGGGCTCTTTCGTTACTTCTACCACTTTCTCCCTTACCCAGGTTTCCGAATAGCTGGGTGGCGCGGAGGGCGTAGTGGCTAATACTTCCTCTGCTTTGCTTGGTGGGAATTTCTGAAACTCCTCATCCACTAGCGGCTGGTGTGCTGACGGACTGATAAGGCACACCATGCCGTGTGCTTTGTTCACGGCCCTTTTAAGGTGCTCTATCTCCTTTTGGCAGACGCTGTGATCGGCCCCCTGAAACTTATCCTCAAGGGCCATCTTATATGCCGCCCTAACCCCCGTTAAGCTCTCTTCCTGGGCTTTTATTTGGGCAGCCTGGCGGGCACATCGTTCCTTTAGTCTGCCCTCACTTAACTTTGCCTCAGTGACTTGGCACTCGAGGTAATCTATTTTTGCTTTATGGTGGCTGGTGACTACCTGGCGTTCTTGGTGCAACGCATTTAAATTCGTAATGAGCAACTGCCCCCCAGTGACCTTCTCGTCCATTTCCACCTCTAAATGCCTGATCCGAGCTGCTTGCGCTGTAATGACCTGGTTCGAAATTTGGACTTGTCTTTTATAGCACATCAACCAGACCGCTTTCTCCACTGTCTTTTTGTGTTCCTTACTATCTGTCCACCTCTCGGCTGCCTCTAGTGGACACTTATCCACTAGCAGGTCACTTATCCATTTCTTAGTTAAATTTACTTTTCCGAACACATAATCTGCTATTCTCTCTTCCATGACATTTCGTCCAATCATACCAAAGTCTAACACATTACCCTCTCGCTGCCAGCATCCTGCCGCGGTCGCCATTTTCTGTAAGGGTTTTGCCTTGTGTGGCTCTGTGCTCAGCCTGGGTGCTAGTGCGAGGTTAGGCCTTGTTGCCTGTTCTGGTCTCCAGCCAGTCTGGGAGCACTAGACACCTGTGAGTGGTTCGACCCACTCGCCCTTACGGTTCTGACACTGGACTTAGATGCGAGAGCAGTAATGGAGAGAAAACTCAGGTAGACCCGGTTGAATGGTACGAAATGGAAAATCTTTATTGCATATTATTCAAGATTACGAAATACATGTCATAAGCACAGATTAATGACAGTACAATCTTACACGCAGTTATGTAACTAATTTCTGGGAAACGAGGAACGAACGACACATCGTAAATGGGGGCACACATTACAGTTATCCTTAAAACTTAAACCCTCCCCTATCAATACCTGCTCTAAACTAGACTTGTAGGATCGAGACTCATGCTCACCACTCGTGATAACTCGGAGAATTCCGAAAACTCTGATCGGATGTTTTTCACCGCAGCACCTGATCACCCACGTGTTGGTCAGGGGTCTCTGTACCCCACTTGTTTACTCGTTTCTGCTCCGGCTAGCAGGCTGGACCGTCTGCTGTCATGAAGATCTGTGTTGTCCTCGGAGTTCCGACACGACTCGAAAAATAGTCTTCCTGTGCCCTCGCACCGATTCGATAAAACTCAAAGAAGAGTCTTCCGATGCCAGTTCTGTAGAACTCAAAGATGGTCTTCCTGGGCAAGGAAAGTGTCTATTCGACCTACAGGCGCGGTCGGGGCTTACTGACCGTGGCGATACGTATGGTCGTCTTCTTCTCTTCTCATCTCATCTCATCTCATCTCGGGCCTTCGGTTCCAACACCGTTTACCGACTTCTCGGGATGGTGTGCCCGTTCCAAGGCTTCACAGCCCAGTTCCACACAGATCTTCGCGGCAAGCCACGAGGCAGATCCTGGCGGATCGTAAAGTTCAACAGTCTTTAAAGCTGCAAGAGGCAGAGACACGAGGCAAGCGGCAAGGAGTCGAAAGGATAAGAGTCAAGAGCAGGACAAGACGGCGAGCGCACAAGAGTCAAGAGAAAGATGGACGGTTGTAGCTTGCAGTTATAGTGCAAAACTCTTCTTTTCCCGCCCAACCTTAATGTCTTTTCTTTTGTTAGGGTTTTGGCGCTCAAATTTCTTGTATAGGGTGATCTCCGTTTTAATGGGTTTCGGGGATACTCGTAACTGTCTGAGTACCTGTTAATACTTCTCCCATTGTGTAATCGGTCGGTATTCTCCCTGGAGGGGTTTTGGGGCTTCCAAATGTTTTCTGTAACTACCCGCTAACGGCTCTCTCATCGTAGAGTCGTGGGGATTTTGCATATTAATGTCTTTGGATGGGTTCTTGATCACTTGGTACAATAGCCCTTATTCGCACCTGGGAGACCGATTTCAGTATTTATGTGTATACTGTAAACCCATAATGTCTCGTGTATTATCTCAAATGTGCTGAGTCTCGATCGATCTCGCACAAATGTTTATTGGAACGCCATCTTGTCTGCTTATCGAAAAGTCTAGAATGTTCTGCCACGAGGCGTGGCGGCCATTTTACAGGCTGCTTGTGTCCACTTTGAAAACCTGACAGCATTCTGCTGAAATAAAGCTGTTTGAACGAAACTATGTGTTTTCTCCTTATTTATAAAATCGCGATTATATTGCGAATTCTACACTTGGAAGAAGCACCTGAGGGTAGCAAGGGCACAGAATGTACTCTGGGTGGGGGACTTCAATGTCCATCACCAAGAGTGACTTGGTAGCACCTCTACTGACCGATCAGCCAAGTCCTGAAGGGCATAGTTCCCAGACTGTGCCTGTGGTGAGAGAACCAACACAAGGGAAAAACCTACTTGACCTTGTTCACCAAGCTACCTGTGGCAGATGCATCTGTCAATGACAGTATTGGTAGGAGTGACCACCGCACAGACCTTGTGGAGACGAACACCCATCTTCAAACTGAGGACAGTCTCCATTGTGTTGTGTGGCACTATCACCATGCTAAATAGGATAGATTCAGAACAGATCTAGCAGCTCAAAACTGGACATCCATGAGGTGTTGTGGGGCAGCAGCAGATTTGTATTCTACCACAATCTGTAACCTCATGGCCCGGCATATCCCTCACTCTACCATTACCATCAAGCCAGGAGATCAACCCTGAAGAGTATGCCAGGAGCAGCACCAGGTGTACCTAAAAATGAGGTACCAACCTGGTGAAACTACATGCGCGGAAACAGCGCGCTACAGACAGAGCTAAGCGAACCCACAACCAACGGATCAGAGCAAAGCTCTGAAGTCCTGCCACATCCAGTCGTGAATGGTGGTGGACAATTAAACAACTAACAGGAGGAGGAGGCTCCATGAATATCCCCATCCTCAATGGGATAGAGAGGGAGGTAAAAAGGGAGGTGGGGTTACGCTATTGATTAAAGAAACTATTACAGCTGTGAGGAGTGATGATATGTTGGAGGGAATCATCAAACGAGGCCATATGGGTCAAATTGAAAAACAAAAAAGGGGCAATCACGCTGCTGTGAGTGTACTACAGACCCCCAAATAGTGAGAGGGAGATAGAAGAACAAATATGTGGACAAATTTCTGAGAAGTGCAAAAATTGTAGGGGATTTCAACTACCCCAATATTAACTGGGATAAAATTAGTGTGAAGGACATAGAGGGTGCAGAATTCCTAAAATGCATCCAGGAGAACTTTTTTAGCCAGTATGTAGTAAGCCCAACAAGGGAGGGGGCGGTTCTGCACTTAGTTTTAGGGAATGAAGCTGGGCAGGTAGAAGGCATATCAGTGGGGGAGCATTTTGGTGCTAGTGACCATAATTCTGTTAGATTTAAAGTAGTTATGGAAAAGGTCAAGGATAGACCAGGAATAAAAATTCTAAATTGGGGAAAAGCAAATTTTGCTAAGCTCAGAGGGGATTTAGCCATAGTGGACTGGAAACAGCTACTTGAAGGTAAATCGGTGTCAGAGCAGTGGGAGGCATTCAAGGAGGAGATCCGGAGGGTTCAGACCAAATATGTGCCCTTAAAGAAAAAAGGTGGGACTAACAAATCTAGAGCCCCCTGGATGTCTAGAGACATGTAGGGTAGGATAAAGAAAAAACGGGAGGCATATGACAGATACCGAGGGCTAAATACTCCAGAATCTTTAGAGGAGTACAGAAAGTGCAGGGGTGCAATTAAAAAGGATATTAGGAAAAATTCTTGGCAAGTAAAATCAAGGAAAACCCAAAGATATTTTATAAATATATTAAGAGCAAGAGGATACCTAAAGAAAGGGTAGGGCCTATTAGAGATCATGAGGGTAATCTGTGTGTGGAGGTGGGAGACGTCGGTAGGGTTCTTAATGAATACTTTGCGTCTGTTTTCACAAGGAGAGGGGCAGAGCAGACATTGCTATCAAGGGGGAGGAGTGTGAAATATTAGATGAAATAAGCATAGTGAGAGAGGAAGTATTAAGGGGTTTAGCAGCTTTAAAAGTGGATAAATCCCCAGGCCCGGATGAAATGTATCCCAGGCTGTTAAACGAAGCAAAAGAGGAAATTGCAAAGGCCTTGACCATCATTTTTCAATCCTCTCTGGCTTCAGGTGTGGTGCCGGAGGACTGGAGGACTGCTAATGTGGTACCCTTGTTTAAAAAGGGAGAAAAGGATAGATCGAGTAATTACAGGCCAGTCAGCCTAACCTCGGTGGTGGGAAAATTATTGGAAAGAATTCAGAAGGACAGGATCAATCTTCATTTAGAAAGACACGGATTAATCAAGGATAGTCAGCACGGATTTGTTAAGGGAAGGTTGTGTCTGACAAACTTGATTGAATTTTTTGAGGAGGTAACAAGGACGGTAGATGAGGGTAGTGCCTTTGATGTAGTGCATATAGACTTTAGCAAGGCTTTTGATAAGGTTCCACATGGCAGACTGGTCACAAAGTTAAAAACCCATGGGATCCAGGGCAAAGTGTCAAGTTGGATTCAAAACTGGCTCGGAGACAGGAAGCAGAGGGTAATGGTTGATGGGTGTTTTTGTGACTGGAAGGCTGTTTCCAGTGGGGTTCCGCAGGGCTCAGTACTAGGTCCCTTGCTTTTTGTGGTATATATCAACGATCTAGACTTGAATATAGGGGGTATGATTAAGAAGTTTGCAGATGATACTAAAATCGGCTGTATGGTTGATACTGAAGAAGGAGGCTGTAGACTGCAGGAATATATCAATAAATTGGTCAGGTGGGCAGAACAGTGGCAAATGGAATTCAATCCGGAGAAGTGTGAGGTAATGCATTTGGGGAGGGCTAACAAGAAAAGGGAATACACATTAAATGGTAGGACACCGAGTAGTGTAGAGGAACAAAGGGACCTTGGAGTGCATGTCCACAGATCCCTGAAGGTAGCAGGCCAGGTAGATAAGATGGTTAAGAAGGCATACGGAATGCTTGCCTTTATTAGCCGTGGCATAGAATAAAAGAGCGGGGAGGTTATGCTTCAACTGTATAAAACACTAGTTAGGCCTCAGCTAGAGTACTGCGTGCAGTTCTGGTCACCACATTACAGGACAGATGTGATTGTACTGGAGAGGGTAAAGAGGAGATTTACAAGGATGTTGCCAGGAGTAGAGAATCTTAGCTATGAGGAAAGACTGGATAGGCTGGGTCTGTTTTCCTTGAAACAGAGGAGACTGAGGGGAGACCTTATTGAGGTGTATAAAATTATGAGGGGCATAGATAAAGTGGATAGAAAGGACCTATTTCCCTTAGCAAAGGGGTCAAAAACCAGGGGGCACAGATTTAAAGTAATTGGTGGAAGGTTTAGAGTGGATTTGAGGGGAAATTTCTTCACCCAGAGGGTTGTGGGGGTCTGGAACTCACTGCCTGAAAGGGTGGTAGAGACAGGAACCCTAACCACATTTAAAAAGTACTTGGATGTGCACTTGGGATGCTCCAACCTGCAGGGCTACGGACCAAGAGCTGGGAAGTGGGATTAGGCTGGATAGCTCTTTGTTGGCAGGGGCGGACACGATGGGCCGAAATGGCCTCCTTCCGTGCTGTAACTTTCTATGATTCTATGATTCTATTCTATGATGGTGGAGCCCAGCACGTGAGTGCAAAAGATAAGGCTGAAGCATGCACAACCATCTTCAGGCAGAAGAGCCGAGTGGATGATCCATCTGGCCCTCCTCCTGAGGTCCCCACCATCACAGAAGCCAATCTTCAGCCAAATCGATTCACTCCACGTGATATCAAGAAACGGCTGAATGCATTGGATAGAGCAAAGGCTATGGGCCCCGACAACATCCTGGCTGTCGTGCTGAAGAATTGTGCTCCAGAACTAGCCGCACCATGAGTCAAGCTGTTCCAGTAGAGCTACAAAACTGGCGTCTATCCGACAATGTGGAAAACTGCCCAGGTATGTCCTGTCCACTAAAAGCAGGACAAATCCAATCCGGCCGATTACCGTTCATCAGTCTACTCAATCATCAGCAAAGTGCTGGGAGGTGGCATCGACAGTACTATCAAGCAGCACTTACTCACCAATAGTGGTGTTCCGCAGGGGTCAGTGCTGGGTCCCCAACTCTTTACAATCTATATTAACGATTTGGAGGAGGGGACCGAGTGTAACATATCAAAGTTTGCAGATGATACTAAGATGGGAGGGAAAGTAGTGAGTGAGGAGGACATAAAAAATCTGCAAGGGGACATAGGCAGGCTAAGTAAGTGGGCAGAGATTTGGCAGATGGAATACAATACTGGAAAGTGTGAGGTTATGCACTTTGGCAGGAAAAATAGTAGAGCAAGTTATTATCTTAATGGCAAGAAACTGGAAAGTACTGAAGTACAAAGGGATCTGGGGGTCCTGGTGCACGAAACTCAAAAGGTTAGTATGCAGGTGCAGCAAGTGATTAAGAAGGCCAATGGAATGTTGGCTTTCATTGCTAGGGGGATAGAATATAAAAATAGGGAGGTATTGCTTCAGTTGTACAAGGTATTGGTGAGACCGCACCTGGAATACTGCATACAGTTTTGGTGTCCATACTTAAGAAAAGACATACTTGCTCTCGAGTCAGTACAAAGAAGGTTCACTCGGTTAATCCCGGGGATGAGGGGATGGACATATGAGGAGAGGTTGGGTAGATTGGGACTCTACTCATTGGAGTTCAGAAGAATGAGAGGCGATCTTATTGAAACATATAAGATTGTGAAGGGGTTGGATCGGGTGGATGCGGGAGGATGTTCCCGATGATGGGTGAAACTAGAACTAGGGGACATAGTCTTAGAATAAGGGGCTGCTCTTTCAAAACTGAGATGAGAAGGAACTACTTCACTCAGAGAGTGGTAGGTCCATGGAATATGCTGCCCCAAAAAGCTGTAGAAGCTACATCATTACATAAATTTAAAACAGAAATAGGCAGTTTCCTAGAAGTAAAGGGAATTAAGGGTTACGGGGAGCGGGCAGGAATTTGGACATGAGTCTAGGTTCGGATCGGTCATGGCCCTGTGGGTAGCGTAGCGGGCCCAGGGGCCGTGTAGCCTGATCCTGCTCCTATTTTGTGTGTCCAATTCTGTTAGGTTCAGGAGATGGTTCTGTGATAGTAGATTGGCGGTTAGGATCAGATCAGCCATGATCTTATTGAATGGCGGAGCAGGCTCGAGGGGCCGATTGGCCTACTCCTGCTCCTATTTCTTCTGTTCTTATGTTCTTATGTTAACCTGCTCACTGATGCTCAGTTTGGGTTCTGCCAGGACGACTCGGCTCCAGACCTCATTACAGCCTTGGTCTAAACATGAAAAAAAGTGCTGAATTCAAGAGGTGAGGTGAGAGTGACAGCCCTTGACATCAAGGCAGCATTTGACTGAGTGTGGCATCAAGGAGCCCTAGTAAAATTGAAGTCAATGGGAACCAGGGGAGAAACTCTCAACTGGCTGGAGTCATACCTAGCACAAAGAAAGATGGTTGTGGTTGTTGGAGGCCAATCCTCTCAGCCCAGGACATTGCTGCAAGAGTTCCTCACGGCAGTGTCCTAGGCCCAACCATCTTCAGCTACTTCATCAATGACCTTTCCTCCATCATAGGTTCAGAAGTGGGGATATTCGCTGATGATTGCACAGTGTTCAGTTCCATTCACAACTCCTTAGATAATGAAGCAGTCCATGCCCGCATGCAGCAAGACCGAGATGTAATTCAGGCTTGGGCTGATAAGTGGCAAGTAACATTCACACCGCAAAAGTGCCAGGCAATGACCATCTCCAACAAGAGAGAGTCAAACCACCGCCTCTTGACATTCAACGGCATTACCATCGCCGAATCCCCCACCATCAACATCCTGGGGGTCGCCATTGACCAGAAACTTAACTGGACCAGCCACGTAAATACTGTGGCTGCAAGAGCAGGTCAGAGGCTGAGTATTCTGTGGCAAGTGTCTCACCACATGACTTCCCCAAAACCTTTCCACTATCTACAAGGCAAAAGTCAGGAGTGTGATGGAATACTCTCCACTTACCTGGATGAGTGCAGCTCCAACAACACTCAAGAAGCTCGACATCCAGAACAAAGCAGCCCGCTTGATTGGCACCCCATCCACCACCTTAAACATTCAGTCCCTCCAGCACCTCATCACTGGAAGCTGAGATGGCGTCTCTGGCCTTGGGTGAGGCCGGATGAGATTTCTGCTCTGCCGCATTTACACCAGCAGAGCAGGGCGCCAGGAATTTCCAGGCCTGTGTGAGAGAGAATGGGAAAAATATGGCTGTTCTGTCTACACACCTGTGGTAACTTCTGTTTTGTGATCTATAAACTTCAGAAAATGCTGAGGTGAGAGAATGAGAGCAAGAGAGAGAATTCATGTTAATGTTGCTACAATTAAAAAAAACAATTGAATTTTGAAGACCACTGATTATCTCACCTTTGTTTTGTTGACAGAAAAAGGTCAGTGCTTACAACTTATCCTTGAGACAGAGGGGATAGAATTCAACTTTGGTGGGGATTCAAAACGGGTGGAAGCGGATTGGCCATCCGTTATACACCCGCCCGATTTGTCTTTCCAATTACTTTAATTGCCAATCCTCC
Source organism: Squalus acanthias (assembly GCA_030390025.1). Taxonomy (NCBI): domain Eukaryota; kingdom Metazoa; phylum Chordata; class Chondrichthyes; order Squaliformes; family Squalidae; genus Squalus; species Squalus acanthias. Next base: position 134,531,911 of record CM059426.1, on the reverse strand, counting down.
ACTGCCTGTTCTGCTCCCACTGACATTGAATTTTACTCCCAGAATTTTTAATTTCTAACAACTATGAGATGGGGCACAAAGAGAGAGAGACAGGGAGAAAGACACAAATAAAAAGCAAGGCATTCTTGTTTGATTCTTTTTAAAAGTAAAAGCCTCCTGCCTCTTGGTACCCGTCTTTCAGGGGAGAGTGGATGAGTTAAGGTAAATAACAGCGGAGCTTGGGGGAGGGCAGGGGTTGAGTGTCTGGTTCAATGGGGAAGAGATGCTATAAAGGGGAATGAGTAGTAGGAAGGTGAAGGACTAGGGAGTGTGATGGGTCCAAGGGGGCTTAAAATTTGGAGGACTGAGGTTTTGGGCCTTGTCCAGCTGAAACTGAACTTGAACCCCAAATTGTACCTGAACACTCATCTAGACTCATTTGTGTGTTTAGTGTCTACTTCATACATTTCCTTATTACAGTTTATTCACTTAACATCTCCCTCAAGCCACTTTTCCTGCTCCAGCTTTCTGGTGAGTTTCTTCCTCAGTGTTATTTTCTCAGTGTGCTCTTCGGGACAATCACTTCCTTCACAATTGTCTCTATATCCCAATTATGTGTCCAAGGATACTAAAAGATATTTATGGAGCATATTTTACACATAAGCAAATACATCTGCTGTCAGTGAGCAGAATCGCTGCTGCGCTCGGGGTCGACACAGAGATGCTGCCTGAAGCCATTGCCCAAACTGTTGCCTGGGGAAATAAAGAACTTCAATGATAAACTGTGCAGTAATATTGAAGGAAGGATGAATTGAAGATGCACAATATCGCTGATTTTAAAAAAAATGTTTGTCTTGCTGTATAAACCAATAGTCTGTTAGAATGTGAGACTTCATGAGCACACAAAGAAAATCAGGAGCAATGTAATCAGTGCATTTATCAAAATAGCACCATAAATTAACATAATATAAAGAAGGTTGACTGCACAGTGACACTCTGACCTCAATGTTAACCCCCCTCACCCAGTGAGGTTAAGATCAGGCTGAGTCCACTTACTGGGCTGAGGCTGCACCCTTCCCGCCCCATGCCATTTCATCATGGTTGACTTTGGAGTCGGCCGAGATCCCCGCTGCAAACAAGTGAGGGCCTATTCTAAACTGAAAAGTCACGGCCTGATAACGTCATCAGTGCCACAATGTGATTTCCACAACGTGATTTTCACGACGACTCGGGGAGGCTCGCTCGGTGTAAAACCCAACAGCCGAACCTCAGCAGGAGGCACCGACTGCCCAGAAGAGGCCAAGATATGTTTTGAAAAATTACTCTTGTGAGAAATCCTTTTGGGCCAGGAGGAGCAGGAGTTCTCCGCTCATGCCCTGCCAGGACTTTGAGCCTCTCCCAGCCCTGGCCTTGCCTCTCTCTCTGCCCGCCATCATCGGCAGCAAATGCCCTTGGCCAGCACTAACTTTATGCCAAGGACCGTTCCCTTGGGTCCCTGGCATCCCAAGGTTCCCGACCCAATTTCCGCTCCTGCCCACTGGCCCTGACGTCAATCCTGCCGGTTTCGGGAGGGAGACTGTCCTAGATTATTTAAATGAGGTCAGGGAGTTAAAATAGCCTGTGAGTCACACTGAAATACTTTTGGCGGTTTCCCTCCCGCCAGCATCTCAACCCATCCTGAACGCACCCCTCAGGAAAAATTGTTGCTTCTGCATTGATCAAATTATAGTACATTCATTACTCTGGGTCCAGTGTTATAGTCTTGTGAGATAAATGTTCTACGTCCAGTTGTAACCATTCATTTTTAGAATTAGTAGGAGTTTGCATTAAGCTTGCTTGGAAAGGAGCGATGGATGATGATTTCAACAGGTCAAGACACAAGAAGAACATAAAATGACTGTAGAGAATAATTTTAATTATTTGTGTTAATACATTTGTATGCAAGCACCTCATATCATCCAAATTTGATGCAGTCATATCAACATGAGCAATCTCCATGACAAATAATTTTAAATGTTAAAAAAAACTTCTTGGTTTAAATAAACAAAGGAATGCAACAACAAAACAGGTCATTTGTTGGGAAACCTCAGAATTTTTAATATCTTTTTTAATAATACCATTTGGCTCATGAATCTGCCGCTCTCCAAAGATGTAGTCTTATCCCATATTGCGGAGACATAGTCATTAGCATAGTCAGAGAAGCCCACAGTCAGTATGCGTGAGTTGCCCCGAAGCCCTTCCCAGGTTGAAGGTAAAGGGGAGCTTAAAAATATTTCAGCTCTTAAGGTGCCAATTCCTGGCATAACAAGGTTAATCATTGCACTCCAGAATTGATTCTCTTTGTCTGGGGGACTTTTGTGGCCTTTCCTGGGACCTCCATAGAACTCTCACCTCTTAGCTGATCAGAGGCATGGGAATGCATAGAGGCATCAGACATGTGGGGCTGGATTTTCCCTGCAGAGGCAGGATGGCGGCGGGAGAGCTAGTTGGCAGTTTCCGGTCCTGCTCCCGTCTGCAGCCACTCTCTGAAAAAGATTTTCCATAGATTGGCCTTGTTAAGCTCATCCTGTGAGGTTCCCAGCCAATTAACAGGAAGCGGGTCTGATGATGTCATTTGATGACGCATCATCAGCCGGTTTCCTTAACGGTACCATGGCCACATTGATTTTGACAGTTGTGCTGTCAGTGTTCTGCAGCATTGACAGCTGCAAACACTGACAAGCACTGCACAAAGGTACAGGTCTGCACCCAGGCTCACACATGACTCCCTTCATATGCCTATGAATGGAGTGACAGCACGCAGGGAGGTTCTCTTCCCTTCCCATGGGCAGAAGACACCTCCCCAGGACACCAATGCAGCCTGGTTGCACATTGCACAGGAGGGTACAAGCAGGGATGTTGTCAGGAGTGCCTGGCTGCAGTGGCACCAACCTTTCAATGATCTCAGTAGATCACGAAACGTTACTGCAATACCGCACTCAAACTCACCCTGCTGTGCCACTTATCGCAACCCCATCACTCTGCCTTCCATACCCTACTCCTGCACATCCTTACGCACACCAACTTACCTTGCACCTCCATCCATCCCTCGCTATCTACATTATCACTTCCCCATCTCACTAGCCACCCCTCACACTCACCCTCATCCTACTGCAAGCATACCAACTAACAACACATAAGGGTAGGCACTTGAAAGGTTTAGCCAATGTTCATGTGAAGTTTCTGGTAATGCGTTGTCATACAATGAAATCTATATTTTCAACACTTCACCTTATTGGACAGATCTGTGCACACCTTGAGAAGTGTCTCAGTGAGTTCCAGTGAATGTTAAGACATAAAGTCCTCCTCACCCCGCTACAGTGATGAGTGAGAGAGGAATGGTTTGGACATTAAAGGGATGCTTTACGGTGCTGGATGGTGTCAACCTGGTGCATCATGTTGCAGCCAGGGTGTACAGCGTCAAGTGACGTAAATCTGGCCATGGTGATGCCATTGCTGGCCTCCCGGGCAGCAATGTTGTCGGGTGCTGATGCCCTGTGTCCTGTGCAGCATCAGGTGATGGCGGAGAAGGTTGGTGTTGTTGTTGGTGATGTTGGTGTTGGGGCTGATCGTGGAAGGATTCAGGTCTGATTTTTTCCAAGGGCACCTATGTCGCTGGAATAGATAGCAGCTGCAGTTGAGATGACAGAAGCGATCTGTCAATGGTGAGAGAGTTTGTTCCGATGAGGTGGCACTGAATATACAGTTGGCTCTAAACACTTGCAAGCTAAAGAAATCTCTACATGTCTTACAAATGCAGTAACCAACAGTTTCTGAGCTGTGAAACTGAACAGCTGCAACATGGTATCCTTTATACCACTTCTGTAGCTGTTAGGTTATCAGATAAATCTAAGCAGACTCAACTCACACCAGGGTGAGCTGGCGTGTTCCCCGAGCAGTGGATAACCTGTGGGGGAGGATGTAAAATTGCAAGGTAGGCTCAAAATAGCATTAAATTGGCTGTTAACAAGCCATTTAATGATCTAAATTGTCTCCCCTACCGCTTGTTGTCGGGTCAGTTCTGCACAGACAGACCCGACACCTGGGAGACTCGCGTGGAGGTGGGTTGACAGCGGGACATTTCACCTACCCATTCAAATCAACATGCTGGCGAAAAGTTGGACATTTGGCCATCTACTGTGCATTAGTTACCCTGAAAATGTTTATGTCTGGTGTAAACAGGCGCAGGAGCCTGTGGCACAGCGTAAGGGAAGGGTGGGGGGGGGGGGGGAGAGAGTCTCTTGCGTACTCCTTAGCTACGCCGCTGACTGTGAATTCAGGGCCATTATTATTTCACTACTTTTGAAAAGTTCACAGCTACAAATAAGATCAGAGAAACAATGAAAAAACCTGCATTTATATAGTGTCTTTCATGACCCAGAAGCGCTTTACAGCCAATGAAGTTCTTTTTGAAGTGTAGTTACTGTTGTAATGTATTGTTCTGCACTGGTGTCAGCCTAGATTTTGTGCTCAAATCTCTGGAGTGGGACTTGAACCCACAACCTTCTGACTCAGAGGCAAAAGTGCTACCAACTGTGTTTCTGTGTTTGTCTCTCTTCCTTTGTATCTTTTTGGCTGTGCAATTGCTATGGGTTACCATTTGTCTGAAACACCGTGCTCTCTGCTATTTCAGCAAAGGTTTTAGCCAATTTATTTTAAATGGGTTAATGTGGAGAAAGTAATTTGATAAGGGCACAATTAGTGTTAATATGACATCATGGCCGACAGTAGTTTCTGTCCTTTGATGACCCTCTGTTTTTGCCTGTCTTTATCGCTCTTGTTTTTATTAGTCTCACAGTGTGGGAGTAAAAGCAGTCATAGAGATATAAGCAGCAACAGATCCAGAATTTACACAGCAAGAATCTCTTATAGAGAAACTGTTTCAACAAACGGGGCGTATTGCTCTCTGCTGAATTCAATAGCTTGCAAGATTTGAAACAACAGTGCAAGAGACCATGCACAGGCTGGAATATTAACACAACTTTCTTTTTATGCTGATTTGTCTTAACTTTTTTCCCTGTTATGTTTGTGGGTGAGCCAAAACGTGTGTTAAATATTTAAATTAAGATTGAGCCAACCATTTCACCCAAGTATGCCAGATATTTTGTTATAGGGCAATGAGTGTTTGTTAGAGTCTGAAGACACATACTGTGAATTGATAGTCAGGGGTCCAAAGCTCTGCAAGTCTGGACCACTGAGCTGGAAGCCACCTGCCCTTTACTGAGACCTTGTACTTGTAGAAATTATGGGGTTATATAGGTCTTGGGCAGTAGCACAAAAAGGCCAATAGTGAATCGGCAGCCAGTTTTTCACCCCCCCCCAATTTTCTTTTCCATTGACCTCAATGGAAATACTAATGGTATCAGGGTACATACACTGAGGTGCCCTTACAGGCACAATGCACCTGCCCTGGTCATGCAAATTATCCTGCCCCTGAGGTTTGAGACAGAGTCTACTGCTAGGGCTAAAGCAGCCCCACAACCCCACAAAACTTACGGGCTTTGTTTCATGTCCATGAACCAGCTGTCTATTCATTGCTGCTACATTTTGTTTTATACTATGCGTCTGAATTTTTCTAACAAGTTTCTTGTGAGCCACCTTGATGTGGAAATTGGTTATGGCCTGTAAATTGTACCTTTAGTTTATATTACCTCTCCTCATCTTCCTCCCAAAATGCATACCTCTGTAACCTCCTTCAGCCCCATGTTCCTGCATCAACCCTCCCCTCTTCCAGCTCTGGCCTCCTATGCATCCACTTCACTTTCAGCTACACGTGTTATGCTCCTGACACTCTGGTACATGCTCCCTAAACCCCTAATTTCCCCCTTTAGTTACCTCACCCACTCCTCTCCCTCTACTTTTCGGTGCTGGCTCTTTTCACCTCTGAAGAGCTTTGGGACATTTTATTGCATTAAAGATGTGAGATAAGTGTAAGTTGTTCTGATAATATTTTGCTAAAGAGTAAAGTTAATTCGAGAGTCCATTTTCTATTCCAGAATCACAAGAGAGCCATTTTGAAATCAGATAGTCATAGACCCCTTTGTTTTGGCTTTGTTGCCATTTTAATACTCAGATCAAACACATATATTGTGTAAAATACAGTTATCCTTCAGCAAATGGTAGTGTTGGATATGATTAAACTAGCAGGCATTGATGGGAGATATTTTTCTGCTTTACAGCCACAGTGTACTTATTTCCTGGGCATAAATGTGGCGGGGAGACTACTGGTTTCTGCCCACTTTTTACTGCATGGTTGCTACTGGGCTTCCTGAAGGTGGATGGTGCCCTATGACCCAGAGTAGGTGCAAGAATGTAAATTAAATGTTAATGAAGCGAGAGTGATATCATCACCCAACCGCCTTATTGTCCTGGGTTTCTGGTTGGCGGAAGCCTAAATCAAGTAGCGTCCATAGCAATTGGGCCTTAGTGCTTGTGTCCAGCCCCCATAAATTGGAGGATCTGAGAAGGGGCTGGCAGGAAGTATAAGAAGATGACATAAAGGCTCCTGATTCATCTGGTGTAGCACTCAGGATTTTTAGGGATGGAAGCCTCCAAGGTGCTATTTTTGGACACCAGCCAGAAAGACCTGGAGCAGGCATCCATTACTGCTACTGTAGGCCTCTCATACCTTCAGCAGTGGTAGACTGTCCTCCCCCACCTCTGGGTGCGAGTCCCTGCCAAGTGGCGTTCCAGCAGAAGGGAAACACCAGGCCAGTGCAAGTATATATAGGTGGGTCCAAGTCAAATTCAGATGGTCTCTGCCTGACCTGCACCAAGGCAGGGAGGATGGATGATAGTCAGCCCCTGGCTCTATCCTGTTGTTTTTTCTTTTATCCCATTTTAAAAATTCATTCATGGGATGTGGGCATCGCTGGCAAGGCCAGCATTTATTGCCCATCCCTAATTGCCCTTGAGAAGGTGGTGGTGAAGCTGCAAGAAGCTGCAGTCCTTGTGGTGAAGGTACTGTGCTGACTTTGTCATAGCGGTTTGGTACAACTGAGTAGCTTGCTAGGCCATTTCAGAGGGCAGTTAAGAGTCAACCACATTGTGGGCCTGGAGTCACATATAGGCCATACCAGGTAAGGAGGGCAGGTTTCCTTCCCTAAAGAACATTAGTGAACCAGTTGGGTTTTTACGACAATCCGGTAGTTTCATGGTCACCATTACTGATACTAGCTTTTTAATTCCAGATTTATTTAATTAACTGAATTTAAATTCCCCAGCTGCCGTGGTGGGATTTGAACTCACGTCTCCGGGTGAGGGAAAGCTGAGGCTTCAGTTCACTCAAGAAGGGGAGAAAAAGTTGTTGTGAGTACAGCTTCAGCTCTAGCTCTGACAAGCCCCAGACTCCAAGAGTACAGAATCAAACCCTGAATTTCCTCTTTGCTGCAATGATTCCTGAAACTGGGGGGTCATTAAGTATTGAGGCCGAATGCCAGGACCATTTATGGCATTGCTGGGTCGCCCGTCTCAGCCGTGCGGAGGGAAGGGCTGGCCAGGAATTTTAAGAACTTCAATATTTTTGAAATTGACACTTTGCTTAAGGCAATCGATCGCTCTGAGGATTGCTGGAGTGAAAATGACAGGAAAGACATTATATGATGTCAATCCCTCATTTATATTCCATTACAATATACCTGTGGATGTTTTATGCCTGATGTTACTTCTCGTGGAAAATCCTGGAAGTGGGGTCAGGTGCTGACGGATTTGGCGGAACAGCATCAATTTTCTTCCCTGCCTGGCCAGGTTATATTAACTGCAGCAGAACTTCGGGCCCTGAATGTTTCCCTGGAATGCTTCCACTGTTTGGGCCGAGTTGTTCTTGGGCAATTAGGAGGCATCGATTAACATCCCATACGAGTGTCATACTGATGTTGAATTAAATTGGAAATGTCTTTTCTCATCCTTAACTTTTCTTAGGTTCTTATATCCAAGTCCAAATATTCTTTTATAGGCCTATGTTCAATTCTATAATACAAAGAAATTCTACTTTTTGAACTTCTATAATGGTTTCTCCTCAATCTTTTTTAAATTTTCAAAGTTATTAAAATTTATTACAGGAATCTATTTATTGACAAGTCCAATACAAAATCAACTTGAGTTTAAAGAGCTTTGAGAAACTATTTATGAATATATGATTGACAACAGCGTCACTGAAAAGGGATGTTGCATCATTGACCCGTATTTTCCGATGCCTACGGGTGTGTACGAGCTGTGTACACACCTGTAGGGACATCGGAAATGACCGTTTCAGGCATGCGAAGTGCATGCGCTGAAAACCGGCATTTCCGATCTGTCAAGAATGCTCTTGACAGATCGGACGCCTGCCCTAGAGAAGGGCCTCTGCGGGGGGAGAGTTCCGCTTGCTGCAGAACCTCCACCCGCTGAAAACCCTTAGAAATATTACGCCTGGTAAAAGCAGGCATTTATAATTTAAAAATACTTTTAAAAAAGGTAAGTTTATTTTTAGCCCCGTAAAAAACTTTAATTATTTTTTTCAAAAAATTAAATTTTTGTTCAAAATATTTAATGTATTGTAATTTTAACTCATTTTAAAAACTTGATTTAAAAAAAAAATTATTTAATGGGGTGATCTCCATTCATATATTTGACAGGTCTATCTGTCAAAAGTATGAAGGGAGATTCCCTTCTCCTGTTGGCTGGCCTGGCCCACGTGATCCCAGGGACGCTTGCGAACTGCATGCGCCCCTGGGATATTTGGACCTGCGCATTTCGACTTTGGAGAGGCCCAGGAGCGGAAGTGTCTGGACCTCGGGAGCCCTCAAGTAAGTTTGTAGATTTTTTTCCGATAGGAGGCTTCCGCATGCAGGAGGCCTCCTATCGGAAATTACAGGCCTTTAACACTGCCACTGGATGCAAAGACAAATAGATTTTCATTCATTTTAATGAAAATAAAATATCAAATGAATGTTGATTTGTTTTGCTATTGTGACTGAGCAAGAGAAAAGTAAATGGGGCAGTACATCTGAATGACAAAGTAAATGCCTTGAAACGAATAGTGTAAGCATGATTGAAATACTGTTTTTGTATTGACACTTGTCAGTAAGATAGAATGCTTGGTACTTGTGTAAACTGCCTGGCTAAGTAACAACAATAATCAGGGGAGATGGAAGTTGTGTAAATAATTGTGATCTTGCTGTTTATTATTGCCATGCATGTGCCCTCCTGACCTCCATGATATCACTTCCTATCCTCTTAATTACCATGATGTCTACCAGGTTCAAGCCGCCTGGTCCTTGCCTCACACTAGCTAGCCCATTCTTTTTCTAGTTAATGGCTTTCTGGCTCCCCAGGGTTCTCTGTGGCTTCCTGTTTAAACTTTAATGAAGAGACAGGAAGGGTCCAGCAGTCAATGCATAGGCTCCTGGGAGCGTTCAGTGTCCAATCACAGACTCACTATATGTGCTTTAAACAGTAATGTACTGTGTTATTGATGTGTTTAAAGAAGAACTCTTCCTACTATGTAAATGTCTGTTACTAAGCCATACAAACCAGGAGCATCCCAGGCTTGATTTCTGATCTATTCTGAGATTACTATCCTCAGTTTAGGCAGATGTAGGGTTGTTGCAATTAGCCTCAGTGCTCCTGAGCTAGCAAGCGCTTAACTCAGCCTGAGTTGTCACTCAGCATCATTATTCAATGGCCCCTGATGGAAAGTGCACAGATGGAGCATGGGTTGAGGACAAGTTGAGCTTAGCTGAGATGGCCCTCATGGTTAAGTAGCCTGCCAACGCTGACTATCTGGACTCACACATGGAAAACACCCACAAGAGAGTGCTGCTGGCACCTGTGGAATTGCAGCCCAACATGAGCCAGTGCCTTCAGGAGGGAAGGGGAGAAGAGAGGGAAAAAGCAGAACAAAAAAACTTTGTTCTGTAGATTGAAAGACGCGTATGTAACAAGGAGTTAAAGTTATTGGAGATGTGCTCCTCACACTGATTTCTGAACTGTAATGTTTGCAAACTGGAATTATTAATGCTAATAACTTTGTGCTGTATCTGAAAGAAAATGTAAATTACAGCAAATGTATCAGATGAAGATTGCAAGGTGACTACATTTTGCAATGTTTATATTTTATATCAGAACAAATTCAAAATATGTGGTGAAAATAATTTCTTTTCAAGTTTTGAAAGGTTGATGTGATATCATAAATAATTTTTCCCAATTGTGATTTGGCATCAATTCAATGGCATTGCTGTCAATTATTTTGACATTGAGCACCACCTGGTGTCTCGACTTGTCTGTGAAACAGTCTCAGCGATTGCTGTGTACTTAGTTCAGATCCTTCTTAAACTTTTACGAAGAGCTTCATATTTTCTCTGCGTTCCAGTAATTGATGATAATTCCTCATCTGCCAACCAAAAATGGCTTTTATTAAGTGAACATTTTTGTGGAATCTTGTACAATTCGGTCTTAAGCAGACAGCTATTTTAATAAAGATATCTGTAAGTTGGTTTTATCTATACTAATTCCATGAGGGACAGTTTTGAAATGTCAGTGTGCATCAAAAATTTTCAGTGGGGATTGTCAGAGTATCTATAAATAATTCTATTATAAACTCTCCTGTATTTTCTATCGTTTTGGCTTCATTGTAATCTGGGGGAGCAGATTGGCTGCCCACTAAAAAAAAATGTACAATTGTCATTCCACTGGAATCAATGGATTTAAAATCAGGCATGTTCTATAATGTGGACAATCTTCTCCGCCAGATTACTGCCCATACGGTGAAGATGAAAATTCATCCTCTAGTATCCCCAGGATTAATGCGCGCCACTTCTATTTGATTATGCAAGTTTCTTCAACGTATTGATTTTGTTTCAATACACTTAAGTCTAGATGTGCGAGTAAAAATCTCAATTCGAGAGATTGTGAGTGGAGCTTTCAACTGCAATGGGGGTGTAAAACAGGCAGTAGAGGATCATCCACCAATTATACACGTGTCCAATATTCCAATCACGCGGGTGTATAATGGACAGTCGATCTGTTAACAACCACTTTATGCACCCGTCGAAGATGAAAATTCCTCACTGTGCAACTATATTCAATCAGTGACATTTTCCTGAATCGGCTGGTCGTAATGAATCACTTGGACACACAAATCAGCTGGGCACAACAAATCACCTGGGCGAAAGAATCGCCTGTGTGTAATGAAACACCTGGGTATAATGAATCACCTGGGTGTAATGAAGCACCTGGGTGTAATGAACCACCTGGGTGTAATGAACCACCTGGGTGTAATGAATCACCTGGGAGTAATAAATCACCTGGGCATAATGAATCACCTGAGCAAATTGAACCACCTGGGTGTAATGAATCACCTGGGCATATTGAATCACCTGGGTGTATTGAATCACCTGGGTGTAATGAATCACCTGTGTATAATGAATCACCTGGGTGTAATGAATCACCTGTGTATAATGAATCACCTGGGTGTAATGAAACACCAGGGCATAATTAATCACTTGGAGTAATTAATCACCTGGATGTAATGAATCACCTGGGTGTAATGAATCACCTGGGCATCATGAATCACCTGAGTGTAATGCACCACCTGGGTTTAATGAATCACCTGGGTTTAATGAATCAACTGGGCATAATGTATCACCTGTGTGTAATGGATCACCTAGGCATAATGAATCACCTGGGCATCATAAATCACCTGAGTGTAATGCACCACCTGGGTTTAATGAATCACCTGGGTGTAGTAAATCAGCTGGGTGTAATTAATCACCTGGGCTTAATGAATCACTTGGATGTAACAAACCACCTGGGCATATTGAATCACCTGGGCATCGTGAATCACCTGTATGTAATGAACCACCTGGGCACATTGAATCACCTGGTTGTAATGACCCACCTGAGTGTAATGTAATAACTGGGTGAAATCAACCACCTGGGTGCAATGAATCACCTGGGCATATAGAATCACCTGGGTGTACTGAACCACCTGGGCAGATTCAATCACCTGGGCATTATGGATCACCTGGGCATATTGAATAACCTGGTTGTGATGAACCACCTGGGCATATTGAATCACCTGTTTGTAATGAAACATCTGGGTATAATGAATCACCTGGGTGTAATGAATCACCTGAGAGTAATGAATCACCTGAGAGTAATGAATTAGCTAGTCATAATGAATTACCTGGGCATCATGAATAACCTGGTTGTAATGAACCACCAGATTTTAATGAATCAGCTGGGTGTAATGAATCACCTGGGTGTATTGAATCACCTGTGTATAAATGATCCACATTTGCGTCATGAATCACCTGGGCATAATGAATCACCTGAGTGTAATGAATCACCTGGTCATAATGAATCACCTGGCCATCATGAATCACCTGGTTGTAATGAACTACCAGAGTTTAATGAATCAACTGGGTGTAATGAATCACCTGGGTGTAATGAACCACCTGGTTGTAATGAATCACCTGGTCCTAATGAATCACCTGGTTGTAATGAATCACCTGGTCATATTGAATCACCTGTGCATAATTTATCATCTGGTTGTAATGAATCACCTGGATGTAATGAATCACCTGGTCATATTGAATCACCTGTGCATAATTTATCATCTGGGTGTAATGAATCACCTGGGTGTAATGGATCACCTGGGTGCAATGCATCACCTGGGTGTAATGAATCACCTGGCTGTAATTAATCACCTGAGTGTAATGTATCAACTGGGTGTAATGAATCACCTGGGCATAATGAATCACCTGGTTGCAATGAACCACCTGAGTGTAATGTAACAACTGGGTGTAATGATTCACCTGGGTGTAATGAACCACCTGGGCATAAAGTATAACCTGGGTGGAATGAATCACCTCACATATTGAATCACCTGGTTGTAATGAACCACCAGAATTTAATGAATCAACTTGGTGTAATTAATTATCTGGGCGTAATGAATCCCCAGGGTGTAATGAACCACCTGGGTGTAATTAACGACCTGGGTGTAATGAATCACCTGGGAGTATTTAAACACTTGGGTGTAATGAATCACCTGGGTGTAATGAATCACCTGGTTGTAATGAATCACCTGGGTATAATGAATCACCTGGGCACATTCAATCATCTGGCTGTAATGAATCACCTGGGTGTAATGTATCACCTGGGTGTAATGAATCACCTGGGCATTTTCAATCACCTGGCTGTAATGAATTACCTGGGTGTAATGTATCAACTGGGAGTAATGAATCACCTGGGCATCGTGAATCACCTGTGTGTAATGAACCACCTGGGTAGCATGAATCACCTGGGCATAATTAAACACCTGGGTGCAATGAAACACCTGGGTGTAATGAACCACCTGGGTGTAATGAACCACCTGGGTGTAATGAACCACCTGGGTGAAATGAAACACATGGGTGCAATGAATCACCTGGGTGCAATGAATCACCTGGGTGCAATGAATCACCTGGGTGTAATGTAACAACTGCGTGTAATGAATCACCTGGGCATATTGAATCACCTGTGCACAATGAATCACCTAGCCATAATGAATCACCTGGGTGCAATGAATCACCTGGGTGCAATGAATGACCTGGGTGTAATGAATCAGCTGGGTGCAATGAATCACCTGGGCATATTCAATCACCTGGCTGTAATGAATCACCTGGGTGTATTGAATCACCTGTGTATAATGATCCACCTTTGCGTCATGAATCATCTGGGCATATTGAATCACCTGTGTGTAATGATCCACATTTGCGTCATGAATCACCTGGGCATATAGAATCACCTGAGTGTAATGAATCACCTGGTCATAATGAATCACCTGGCCATCATGAATCACCTGGTTGTAATGAACTACCAGAGTTTAATGAATGAACTGGGTGTAATGAATCACCTGGGCATAATTAATCACCTGGGTGTAATGAACCACCTGGTTGTAATGAATCACCTGGTTGTAATGAATCACCTGGGCAGAATGAATCACCTGGGTGTAATGAAACACCTGGGTGTAATGAATCACCTGGTCATAATGAATCACCTGAGTGTAATGAACCACTTGGCATATTGAATCACCTGTGCATAATTTATCATCTGGTTGTAATGAAGCACCTGGATGTAATGAATCACCTGGGTGTAATGGATCACCTGGGTGTAATGAATCACCTGGGTGCAATGCATCACCTGGGTGTAATGAATCACCTGGCTGTAATTAATCACCTGAGTGTAATGTATCAACTGGGTGTAATGAATCACCTGGGCATATTGAATTACCTGGGCATAATGAATCATCTGTGTGTAATGAATCACCTAGGCATAATGAATCACCTGGTTGCAATGAACCACCTGAGTGTAATGTAACAACTGGGTGTAATGATTCACCTGGGTGTAATGAACCACCTGGGTGTAATGAATCACCTGGGCATAAAGTATAACCTGGGTGGAATGAATCACCTCACATATTGAATCACCTGGTTGTAATGAACCACCAGAATTTAATGAATCAACTTGGTGTAATTAATTATCTGGGCGTAATGAATCCCCGGGGTGTAATAAACCACCTGGGTGTAATTAACGACCTGGGTGTAATGAATCACCTGGGAGTAATTAAACACTTGGGTGTAATGAATCACCTGGGTATAATGAATCACCTGGGCATATTCAATCATCTGGCTGTAATGAATCACCTGGGTGTAATGTATCAACTGCGAGTAATGAATCACCTGGGCATATTGTATCAACTGAATGTAATGAACCACCTGGGTAGCATGAATCACCTGGGTGTAATGAATCACCTGGGCATAATTAAACACCTGGGTGTAATGAACCACCTGGGTGTAATGAACCACATGGGTGTATTGAATCACCTGGGTGTAATGAACCACCTGGGTGTAATGAACCACATGGGTGTAATGAATCACCTGGGTGTAATGAAACACCTGGGTGTAACAAATCACCTGGGCATAATCAATCTGATGTTTGTAATGAATCACCTGCGCATCATGAATCACGTGGGCATCATGAATCATCTGGGTACAATGAACCATCTGGGTGTAATGAAGCACCTGGGTGTAATGAACCATCTGGGCGTAATGAATCTCCTGGGTGTAAAGAATCACCAGGGCATATTCAATCAAATGGGTGTAATTAATCACCTGGTGTAATGTATCAAATTGGCATAATTTAACACCTGTGTGTAATGAATCACTGAGGCATAATGAATCACCTGGGTGTAATGAATCACCTGGGTGTATTGAGTCACCTGGGTGTAATTAACTGCCTGGGTGTAATGATTCACCTGGGCGTATTGAATCACCTGGGTGTAATGAATCACCTTGTTGTAATGAATCACCTGGGTGCAATGTATCACCTGGGCATCATGAATCACCTGTGTTTAATTAAGCACCGGGGCATATTGAATCACCTGTGCATAATGAATGACCTGGGTGTAATGAATCACCTGGGTGTAATGAACCACCTGGGTGTCATGAAACACCTGGGTGTAAGGAATCACCTGGGAATAATGAATCACCTGGGCATATTGAATCACCTGGGTTTAATGATTAACCTGGGTGTAATGAACCACCTGGGTGCAATGAATCACCTGTGTGTAATGAATCTCCTGGGTGTAATGAATCACCTGTGTGTAATGAATCTCCTGGGTGTAATGAATCACCTGGGAGTAATGAAACACCTGGGTGTAATGAATCACCTGTGCATAATAAATCACCTGGGTGTATTTAATCAACTGGGTGTAATGAACCACCTGGATGTAATAAATCACCTGGGCGTAATGAAGCACCTGGGTGTAATGAACCACCTGGGTGTATTGAATCACCTGGGTATAATGAATCACCTGGGTATAATGAAACATCTGGGTGTAATGAATCTACTGGGCATAATTAATCACCTGGGTGCAAGGAACCACCTGGGTGTAATGAAACACCTGGGTGTAATATACTACCTGGGTGCAATGAATTATCTGGGTGTAATGAACCACCTGGGTGAAATGAATCAACTAGGTGTAACAAATCACCTGGGCATGATCAATCTGCTGTTTGTAATGAATCACCTGCGCATCATGAATCACCTGGGCATCATGAATCATCTGGGTGTAATGAACCATCTGGCTGTAATGAAGCTCCTGGGTGTAATGAATCAACGGGGTGTAATAAATCTGCTGGGTGTAATGAATCACCTGGGTATATTCAATCACCTGGCTGTAATGTATCACCTGTGTGTAATGAATCACCTAGGCATAATGAAACACCTGGGTGTACTGAATCACCTGGGCATATTGAATCACCTGTTTGTAATGAACCACCTGAGAGTAATGAATCACCTACTCATAATGAATCACCTGGTTGTAATGTGCAACCAGATTTTAATGAATCAACTCGGTGTAATGAACCACCTGGGTGCAATGTATCACATGGGTGTAATGATCCACATTTGCGTCATGAATCACCTGGGCATAATGAATCACCTGAGTGTAATGAATCACTTGGTCACAATGAATCACCTGGCCATCATGAATCACCTGGTTGTAATGAATCACCTGGTCATAATGAATCACCTGGGCATAATGAATCACCTGAGTGTAATGAATCACCTGAGAGTAATGAATCACCTGGGTGTAATGAATCACCTGGGTGTAATGAACCACCTGGGCATATTGAATCACCTGTGCGTAATTTATCACCTGCTTGTAATGAACCACCGGGATGTAATGAATCACCTGGGCATAATGAATCACCTGTGTGCAATGAACCACCTGGGTGTAATGAAACACCTGGGTGTAATATACTACCTGGGTGCAATGAATCACCTGGGTGTAATGAATCACCTGGGTGTATTGAATCACCTGGGTGTAATTAACTGCCTGGGTGTAATGATTCACCTGGGCGTATTGAATCACCTGGGTGTAATGAATCACCTTGTTGTAATGAATCACCTGGGTGCAATGTATCACCTGGGCATCATGAATCACCTGTGTTTAATTAAGCACCGGGGCATATTGAATCACCTGTGCATAATGAATGACCTGGGTGTAATGAATCACCTGGGTGTAATGAACCACCTGGGTGTCATGAAACACCTGGGTGTAAGGAATCACCTGGGAATAATGAATCACCTGGGCATATTGAATCACCTGGGTTTAATGATTAACCTGGGTGTAATGAACCACCTGGGTGCAATGAATCACCTGTGTGTAATGAATCTCCTGGGTGTAATGAATCACCTGTGTGTAATGAATCTCCTGGGTGTAATGAATCACCTGTGTGTAATGAATCACCTGGGTATAATGAATCACCTGTGTGTAATGAATCACCTGGGTGCGATGGATCACCTGGGTGTGATGAATCACCTGGGAGTAATGAAACACCTGGGTGTAATGAATCACCTGTGCATAATAAATCACCTGGGTGTATTTAATCAACTGGGTGTAATGAACCACCTGGATGTAATAAATCACCTGGGCGTAATGAAGCACCTGGGTGTAATGAACCACCTGGGTGTATTGAATCACCTGGGTATAATGAATCACCTGGGTATAATGAAACATCTGGGTGTAATGAATCTACTGGGCATAATTAATCACCTGGGTGCAAGGAACCACCTGGGTGTAATGAAACACCTGGGTGTAATATACTACCTGGGTGCAATGAATTATCTGGGTGTAATGAACCACCTGGGTGAAATGAATCAACTAGGTGTAACAAATCACCTGGGCATGATCAATCTGCTGTTTGTAATGAATCACCTGCGCATCATGAATCACCTGGGCATCATGAATCATCTGGGTGTAATGAACCATCTGGCTGTAATGAAGCTCCTGGGTGTAATGAATCAACGGGGTGTAATAAATCTGCTGGGTGTAATGAATCACCTGGGTATATTCAATCACCTGGCTGTAATGTATCACCTGTGTGTAATGAATCACCTAGGCATAATGAAACACCTGGGTGTACTGAATCACCTGGGCATATTGAATCACCTGTTTGTAATGAACCACCTGAGAGTAATGAATCACCTACTCATAATGAATCACCTGGTTGTAATGTGCAACCAGATTTTAATGAATCAACTCGGTGTAATGAACCACCTGGGTGCAATGTATCACATGGGTGTAATGATCCACATTTGCGTCATGAATCACCTGGGCATAATGAATCACCTGAGTGTAATGAATCACTTGGTCACAATGAATCACCTGGCCATCATGAATCACCTGGTTGTAATGAATCACCTGGTCATAATGAATCACCTGGGCATAATGAATCACCTGAGTGTAATGAATCACCTGGTCATAATGAATCACCTGGGTGTAATGAATCACCTGGGTGTAATGAACCACCTGGGCATATTGAATCACCTGTGCGTAATTTATCACCTGCTTGTAATGAACCACCGGGATGTAATGAATCACCTGGGCATAATGAATCACCTGTGTGTAATGAACCATCTGGGCATAATGAATCACCTGGGTGTAATGAACCACCTGGGTGCAATGAATCACCTGGGTATAATGAATCACCTGGGTGTAATGAATCACCGGGGCATATTGAATCACCTGGGTGTAATAAACCACCTGGGTGTCATGAATCACCTGGGTATAATGAATCATCTGGGCATAATGAATCACCTGGGCGTAATGAATCACCTGTGTATTCTGAATCGGCTGGGAGAAATGAAACACTTGGGTGTAATGAATCGCCTGGGTGTAATGAATCACCTGGGTGTAATGAATCACCTGAGCATATTCAATCACCTCTATGTAATGAATCACCTGGGTGTAATCTATCACCTGGGTGTAATGAAGCACCTGGGCATATTCAATCACCTGGCTGCAATGAATCACAAAGCCATAATGAATCACCTGGGTGTAATGAAACACCTGGGTGTAATATACTACCTGGGTGCAATGAATTATCTGGGTTTGATGAACCACCTGGGTGAAATGAATCAACAAGGTGTAACAAATCACCTGGTTGTAATGAACCACCTGGGTGTAATGAATCAACTGGGTATAACAAATCACCTGGGCATAATCAATCTGCTGTTTGTAATGAATCACCTGCGCATCATGAATCACCTGGGCATCATGAATCATCTGGGTGTAATGAACCATCTGGGTGTAATGAAGCTCCTGGGTGTAATGAACCACCTGGGTGTAATGAATCTACTGGGTGTAATGAATCACCTGGGAGTAATGAAACGCCTGGGTGTAATGAATCACCTGGGTGTAATGAAACACCCTGGAGTAATGAAACACCTGAGTGTAATGAACCACCTGTGCATAAGGAATCACCTGGGTGTAATGAATCAACGGGGTGTAATATATCTGCTGGGTGTAATGAATCACCTGAGAGTAATGAACCACCTGGGTGTAATGAATCACCTGAGAGTAATGAATCACCGAGTCATAATGAATCACCTGGTTGTAATGAACAACTAGATTTTAATGATCAAATGGGTGTAATGAATCACCTGCGTATATTCAATCATCTGGCTGTAATGTATCACTGTGTGTAATGAATCACCTAGGCATAATGAATCACCTGGGTATACTGAATCACCTGGGTGTAATGAATCACCTGAGTGGAATGAATCACCTGGGTGCAATGAATCACCTGGGTGTAATGAAACACCCTGGAGTAATGAAACACCTGAGTGTAATGAACCACCTGTGCGTAATGAATCACCTGGGTGTAATGAATCAACGGGGTGTAATAAATCTGCTGGGTGTAATGAATCACCTGAGAGTAATGAACCACCTGGGTGTAATGAATCACCTGAGAGTAATGAATCACCGAGTCATAATGAATCACCTGGTTGTAATGAACAACTAGATTTTAAGGATCAAATGGGTGTAATGAATCACCTGCGTATATTCAATCATCTGGCTGTAATGTATCACTGTGTGTAATGAATCACCTAGGCATAATGAATCACCTGGGTATACTGAATCACCTGGGTGTAATGAATCACCTGAGTGGAATGAATCACCTGGGCATCATGAATCACCTGAGTGTAATGAACACCAGGGTTTAATGAATCAACTGGGCATCCTGAATCGCCAGGGTGTAATGAATCACCTGGGCATATTGAATCACCTGTTTGTAATGAACCACCTGAGAGTAATGAATCACCTAGTCATAATGAATCACCTGGTTGTAATGTGCAACCAGATTTTAATGAATCAACTGGGTGTAATGAACCACCTGGGTGCAATGTATCACCTGGGTGTAATGATCCACATTTGCATCATGAATCACCTGGGCATAATGAATCACCTGAGTGTAATGAATCACCTGGTCACAATGAATCACCTGCCATCATGAATCACCTGGTTGTAATGAACCACCAGAGTTTAATGAATGTCCTGGGTGTAATGAAACACCTGGTTGTAATGAACAACCTGGGTGTAATGAATCACCTGGGCATAATGAATCACCTGGGTGTAATGAACCACCTGGGCATATTGAATCACCTGTGCGTAATTTATCACCTGCTTGTAATGAACCACCGGGATGTAATGAATCACCTGGGCATAATGAACCACCTGTGTGTAATGAACCACCTGGGCATAACGAATCACCTGGTTGTAATGAACCACCTGGGTGCAATGAATCACCTGGGTATAATGAATCACCTGGGTGTAATGAATCACCGGGGCATATTGAATCACCTCTATGTAATGAATCACCTGGGTGTAATGTATCACCTGGGTGTAATGAAGCCCCTGGGCATATTCAATCACCTGGCTGTAATGAATCACAAAGCCATAATGAATCACCTGGGCATAATGAATCACCTGGGTGTAATGAACTACCTGTGTGCAATGAACCACCTGGGTGTAATGAAACACCTGGGTGTAATATACTACCTGGGTGCAATGAATCACCTGGGTGTAATGAATCACCTGGGTGTATTGAATCACCTGGGTGTAATTAACTGCCTGGGTGTAATGATTCACCTGGGCGTATTGAATCACCTGGGTGTAATGAATCACCTTGTTGTAATGAATCACCTGGGTGCAATGTATCACCTGGGCATCATGAATCACCTGTGTTTAATTAAGCACCGGGGCATATTGAATCACCTGTGCATAATGAATGACCTGGGTGTAATGAATCACCTGGGTGTAATGAACCACCTGGGTGTCATGAAACACCTGGGTGTAAGGAATCACCTGGGAATAATGAATCACCTGGGCATATTGAATCACCTGGGTTTAATGATTAACCTGGGTGTAATGAACCACCTGGGTGCAATGAATCACCTGTGTGTAATGAATCTCCTGGGTGTAATGAATCACCTGTGTGTAATGAATCTCCTGGGTGTAATGAATCACCTGTGTGTAATGAATCACCTGGGTATAATGAATCACCTGTGTGTAATGAATCACCTGGGTGCGATGGATCACCTGGGTGTGATGAATCACCTGGGAGTAATGAAACACCTGGGTGTAATGAATCACCTGTGCATAATAAATCACCTGGGTGTATTTAATCAACTGGGTGTAATGAACCACCTGGATGTAATAAATCACCTGGGCGTAATGAAGCACCTGGGTGTAATGAACCACCTGGGTGTATTGAATCACCTGGGTATAATGAATCACCTGGGTATAATGAAACATCTGGGTGTAATGAATCTACTGGGCATAATTAATCACCTGGGTGCAAGGAACCACCTGGGTGTAATGAAACACCTGGGTGTAATATACTACCTGGGTGCAATGAATTATCTGGGTGTAATGAACCACCTGGGTGAAATGAATCAACTAGGTGTAACAAATCACCTGGGCATGATCAATCTGCTGTTTGTAATGAATCACCTGCGCATCATGAATCACCTGGGCATCATGAATCATCTGGGTGTAATGAACCATCTGGGTGTAATGAAGCTCCTGGGTGTAATGAACCAACGGGGTGTAATAAATCTGCCGGGTGTAATGAATCACCTGGGTATATTCAATCACCTGGCTGTAATGTATCACCTGTGTGTAATGAATCACCTAGGCATAATGAAACACCTGGGTGTACTGAATCACCTGGGCATATTGAATCACCTGTTTGTAATGAACCACCTGAGAGTAATGAATCACCTACTCATAATGAATCACCTGGTTGTAATGTGCAACCAGATTTTAATGAATCAACTCGGTGTAATGAACCACCTGGGTGCAATGTATCACATGGGTGTAATGATCCACATTTGCGTCATGAATCACCTGGGCATAATGAATCACCTGAGTGTAATGAATCACTTGGTCACAATGAATCACCTGGCCATCATGAATCACCTGGTTGTAATGAATCACCTGGTCATAATGAATCACCTGGGCATAATGAATCACCTGAGTGTAATGAATCACCTGAGAGTAATGAATCACCGAGTCATAATGAATCACCTGGTTGTAATGAACAACTAGATTTTAAGGATCAAATGGGTGTAATGAATCACCTGCGTATATTCAATCATCTGGCTGTAATGTATCACTGTGTGTAATGAATCACCTAGGCATAATGAATCACCTGGGTATACTGAATCACCTGGGTGTAATGAATCACCTGAGTGGAATGAATCACCTGGGCATCATGAATCACCTGAGTGTAATGAACACCAGGGTTTAATGAATCAACTGGGCATCCTGAATCGCCAGGGTGTAATGAATCACCTGGGCATATTGAATCACCTGTTTGTAATGAACCACCTGAGAGTAATGAATCACCTAGTCATAATGAATCACCTGGTTGTAATGTGCAACCAGATTTTAATGAATCAACTGGGTGTAATGAACCACCTGGGTGCAATGTATCACCTGGGTGTAATGATCCACATTTGCATCATGAATCACCTGGGCATAATGAATCACCTGAGTGTAATGAATCACCTGGTCACAATGAATCACCTGCCCATCATGAATCACCTGGTTGTAATGAACCACCAGAGTTTAATGAATGTCCTGGGTGTAATGAAACACCTGGTTGTAATGAACAACCTGGGTGTAATGAATCACCTGGGCATAATGAATCACCTGGGTGTAATGAACCACCTGGGCATATTGAATCACCTGTGCGTAATTTATCACCTGCTTGTAATGAACCACCGGGATGTAATGAATCACCTGGGCATAATGAACCACCTGTGTGTAATGAACCACCTGGGCATAACGAATCACCTGGTTGTAATGAACCACCTGGGTGCAATGAATCACCTGGGTATAATGAATCACCTGGGTGTAATGAATCACCGGGGCATATTGAATCACCTCTATGTAATGAATCACCTGGGTGTAATGTATCACCTGGGTGTAATGAAGCCCCTGGGCATATTCAATCACCTGGCTGTAATGAATCACAAAGCCATAATGAATCACCTGGGCATAATGAATCACCTGGGTGTAATGAACTACCTGTGTGCAATGAACCACCTGGGTGTAATGAAACACCTGGGTGTAATATACTACCTGGGTGCAATGAATCACCTGGGTGTAATGAATCACCTGGGTGAAATGAATCACCTGTGTGTAATGAATAACCTGGGTATAATGAACCACCTGGGTGTAATGAAACACCTGGGTGTAATGAATCACCTGTGTGTAATGAATCACCTGGGTGTAATGAATCACCTGGGTGTAATGAATCACCTGGGTGTAATGAATTACCTGGGTTTAATGAATTACCTGGCAATATTCAATCACCTGGCTGTAATGAATCACCTGGGTGTAATGAATCACCTGGGGATATTCAATCACATGGCTGTAATGAATCACCTGGGCATAATGTATCACCTGTGTGTAATGAATCACCTGGGCACATTGAATCACCTGGTTGTAATGAACCACCTCAGTGTAATGTAACAACTGTGTGTATTGAATCACCTGGGTGTAATGAATCCCCTGTGTGCAGTGAATCACCTGGGTATAATGAACCACCTGGGTGCAATGAATCACCTGGGTGGAATGAATCACCTGGGTGTAATGAACCACCTGAGTGCAATGTAACAACTGTTGTGTAAAAAATCCCCTGTGCGCAATGAATCACCAGGGTGTATTGAATCACCTGTCTGTAATGAACCAACTGGGTTTAATAAATCAACTGGGTGCAATGAATCTCCTGGGTGTAATGAATCACCTGGGAGTAATGAATCACCTGGGTGTAATGAACCACCTGGGTTTAATGAATCACCGCGTAATTAATCACCTGGGTGTAATGAATCACCTTGTTGTAATGAATCACCTGGGTGTAATGTATCACCTGGGCATCATGAATCACCTGTGTTTAATTAATCACCGGGACATGTTGAATCACCTGTGCATAATGAATGACCTGGGTGTAATGAATCACCTGGGCTTATTGAATCACCTGAGTGCAATGAATCGCCTGGGCATATTCAATCACCTGACTGTAATGAATCACCTGGGTCTAATGAACCACCTGGGTGAAATGAACCACCTGGGTGTCATGAATCAACTGGGCATAATGAATCACCTGGGTGTAATGAATAATCTGGGCGTAATGAATCACCTGTGTGTAATGAAGCACCTGGGTGTAATCAAACACCTGGGTGTAATGAATCACCTGGGTTTAATGAATCACCTGGGTGTAATGAATCACCTGGATGTAATGAATCACCTGGGTGAAATGAATCACCTGCGTGTAATGAATAACCTGGGTATAATGAACCACCTGGGTGTAATGAAACACCTGGGTGTAATGAATCACCTGTGTGTAATGAATCACCTGGGTGTAATGAATCACCTGGGTGTAATGAATTACCTGGGTGTAATTAATTACCTGGGTGTAATGAATTACCTGGCGATATTCAATCACCTGGCTGTAATGAATCACCTGGGTGTAATGAATCACCTGGGGATATTCAATCACATGGCTGTAATGAATCACCTGGGCATAATGTATCACCTGTGTGTAATGAATCACCTGGGCACATTGAATCACCTGGGTGTAATGAACCACTTTTGAGTCATGTATCATCTGGGCATAATGAATCACCTGTTCATCATGAATCACCTGGGTGTAATGAATCACCTGGGTATAATGAATCAACTGGGTGTAATATATCACCTGGGTGTAATAAATCAGCTGGATGTAATGAATAACCTGGGAGCAATGAACCATCTGGGCTTATTGAATCGCCTGGGTGTAATGAATCACCTGGGCCTCAAGAATCACCTGGGTGAAATGAACCACCAGAGTGTAATGAATCAACTGGGTGTAACAAATCACCTGGGCATAATGAATCACCTGGGTGTAATGAATCACCTGGGTGTAATGAATAAACTGGATGTAATAAATCACCTGGGTGTAATGAATCACCTGGGCACCATGAATCACCTGGGTGTAATGAACCACCTGGGCATCATGAATCACCTGGGTGTAATGAACCAGCCGGGTGAAATGAAACAACTAGGTGTAACAAATCATCTGGTTGTAATGAACCACCTGGGTGTAATGAATCAACTGGGTATAACAAATCATCTGGGCATAATCAATCTGCTGTTTGTAATGAATCACCTAGGCACCATGAATCACCTGGGTGTAATGAACCACCTGGGTGTAATGAATAAACTGGGTGTAATGAAGTACCTGGGTGTAATGAATCACCTGGATGTAATGAACCACCTGGGTCTAATGAATCACCTGGGTGTAATGAATCACCTGGGTTTAATGAATCACCTGGGTGTAATGAATCAACTGGGCTTATTGAAACACCTGGGTGTAATGTATCACCTGTGTGTAATGAATCACCTGGGTGTAATGAACCATCTGGGCATAATGTATCACCAGTTTGGAATGAATCACCTGGGTGTAATGAATCCCTTGGGTGTAATGAATCACCTGGGTGTAATGAACCACCTGTGTGTAATGAATCGCCTGGGTGTAATGAATCACCTGGGTGTAATGAATCACCTTGGCGTAATGAATCACCTGAGTGTATTGAATCACCTAGGCATAATGAATCACATGGGCATATTGAATCACCTGTTTGTAATGAACCACCTAGGCATAATGAATTACATGGGTATATTGAATCACCTGGTTGTATTGAACCACCTGAGTGTAATGTACCTAATGGATGTAATGAATCACTTGGGTGTAATGAAGCACCTGGGTGCAATGAATCTCTTGGGTGTAATGAATCACCTGGGTGTACTGAATTATCTGGGCATATTGAATCACCTGGGTGTAATGATTCACCTTACTGTAATGAATCACCTAGGAATAATGAATCACCTGGGCATATTGAATTACCTGGGTGTAATGAATCACCTGGGAATATTGAATCACCTGGGCATATTGAATCACCTGGGTGTAATGAATAACCTGGGTGCAATGAATCACCTGGGAATAATGAATCACCTGTGCGTAATTTATCACCTTGTTGTAATGAACCACATGGGTGTGATGAATCACCTGGGCATAATGAAACACCTGTGTGTAATGAATCTCCTGGGTGTAATGAATCACCTGGGCGTAATGAATAACCTGGGGATATTCAATCACCTGGCTTTAATGAATCACCTGGGTGTTTATATTATCACCTGTGTGTAATGAATTACCTGGGTATAATGTATCAACTGGGTGTAATGCATCACCTGGGCATATTGAATCACCTGGGTGTAATGAACCACCTGGGCATCATGAATCACCTGGGTGTAATGAACCACCTGGGCATCATGAATCACCTGGGTGTAATGAACCACCTGGGTGTAATGAATCAACTAGGTGTAACAAATCACCTGGGTGTAATGAATCACCTGGGTATAACAAATCACCTGGGCATAATGAATCACCTGTTTGTAATGAATCACCTGGGTGTAATGAATCAACTGGGCGTATTGAAGCAGCTGGGTGTAATGTATCATCTTTGTCTAATGAATCACCTGTGTGTAATGAACCATCTGGGCATAATGTATCACCTGTGTGTAATGAATCACCTGGGCGTAATAAATTACCTGGGCGTAATGAATCAACTGGGTGTATGAATCACCTGGATCTAATGAACCATCTGGGTGCAATGAATCATCTGGGAATAATGAATCACCTGGGCATATTGAAACACCTGGGTGTAATGAACCACCTGGGTGAAATGAAACACATGGGTGCAATGAATCACCTGGGTGCAATGAATCACCTGGGTGTAATGAATCACCTGGGTGTAATGAATCACCTGGACACCATGAATCACCTGGGTGTAATGAACCACCTGGGCATCATGAATCACCTGGGTGTAATGAACCAGCCGGGTGAAATGAAACAACCAGGTGTAACAAATCATCTGGTTGTAATGAACCACCTGGGTGTAATGAATCACCTGGGTGTATTGAATCACCTGGGTGCATTGAATCACCTGGGTGTAATAAATAACCTGGGCATAATGAATTACCTGGGTGTAAAGAATCACCTGGTTGTAATGAACCACCTGAGTGTAATGAATCACCTGGGTACAATGAATCATCTGGGAGTAATGTACCGCCTTTGCGTCATGAATTACCTGGGCGTAATGAACCATCTGGGCTTTATGAATCAACTGGGCATAATGAATTACCTGGGTGTAATGAATAATCTGGGTGTAATCAATCACCTGTGTAATGAATCACCTGGGTGTAATGAATCACCTGGGCATAATGAATCACCTGGGTGTAATGAATCACCTGGGTGTAATGAATAAACTGGGTGTAACAAATCACCTGGGTGAAATGAATCACCTGGGTGTCATGAATCACCTGGTTGTAATGAACCACCTGGGCATCATGAATCACCTGGGTGTAATGAACCACCTGGGTGCAATGAATCAACTAGGTGTAACTAATCACCTGTGCATAATGAATCACCTATGTGTAATGACTCACCTGGGTGTAATGAATCACCTGGGTGTAATGAACCACCTGGGTGTAATGAACCATCTGGGTGTAATGAATCACCTGGGTGTAATGAATCACATGGTCGTAATGAATCACCTGGGTTTAATGAATCACCTGGGTGTAATGCATCACTTCGGAAAAATGAATCACCTGGTCATATTGAATCACCTGGGTGTAATGAACCACCTGGGTGTAATGAATTACCTGAGTTAATGAATCACCTGGGTGTAATGAATCACCAGGGTGTAATGAATCACCTGGGCATATTGAATCACCTAGGTGTAATGAATCACCTGGGCGTAATGAATCACTTGGCTTTAATGAATCACCTGGGTGTAATGAATCACCTCGCCATAATGAATCACCTGGGTGTAATGAATCACCTGGTCATATTGAATCACCTGTCTGCAATGAATCACCAGGGTGTAATGAGTCACCTGGGTGTAATATACGACCTGGGTGTAATGAATCTGCTGGTATAATGAATCACATGGGCTTAATGAATCACCTGGGCATAATGAATCACCTCGCCATATTGAATCACCTGGGTGTAATGAATTACCTGGGTGTAGTGAATCACCTGGGTGTAATGAATTACCTGGGTGTAATGAATCACCTGGGTGTAATGAATCACCAGGGTGTAATGAATCACCTGGGCATAATGAAACACCTGTGTGTAATGAATCTCCTGGGTGTAATGAATCACCTGGGCGTAATGAATAACCTGGGGATATTCAATCACCTGGCTTTAATGAATCACCTGGGTGTTTATATTATCACCTGTGTGTAATGAATTACCTGGGTATAATGTATCAACTGGGTGTAATGCATCACCTGGGCATATTGAATCACCTGGGTGTAATGAATCACCTAGGCATCATGAATCACCTGGGTGTAATGAACCACCTGAGCATCATGAATCACCTGGGTGTAATGAACCAACTGGGTGTAATTAATCAACTAGGTGTAACAAATCACCTGGGTGTAATGAATCACCTGGGTATAACAAATCACCTGGGCATAATGAATCACCTGTTTGTAATGAATCACCTGGGTGTAATGAATCAACTGGGCGTATTGAAGCAGCTGGGTGTAATGTATCATCTTTGTCTAATGAATCACCTGGGTGTAATGAACCATCTGGGCATAATGTATCACCTGTGTGTAATGAATCACCTGGGCGTAATGAATCACCTGGGCGTAATGAATCAACTGGGTGTATGAATCACCTGGATCTAATGAACCATCTGGGTGCAATGAATCATCTGGGAATAATGAATCACCTGGGCATATTGAAACACCTGGGTGTAATGAACCACCTGGGTGAAATGAAACACTTGGGTGCAATGAATCACCTGGGTGCAATGAATCACCTGGGTGTAATGAATCACCTGGACACCATGAATCACCTGGGTGTAATGAACCACCTGGGCATCATGAATCACCTGGGTGTAATGAACCAGCCGGGTGAAATGAAACAACCAGGTGTAACAAATCATCTGGTTGTAATGAACCACCTGGGTGTAATGAATCACCTGGGTGTATTGAATCACCTGGGTGCATTGAATCACCTGGGTGTAATAAATAACCTGGGCATAATGAATCACCTGGGTGTAAAGAATCACCTGGTTGTAATGAACCACCTGAGTGTAATGAATCACCTGGGTACAATGAATCATCTGGGAGTAATGTACCGCCTTTGCGTCATGAATTACCTGGGCGTAATGAACCATCTGGGCTTTATGAATCAACTGGGCATAATGAATTACCTGGGTGTAATGAATAATCTGGGTGTAATCAATCACCTGTGTAATGAATCACCTGGGTGTAATGAATCACCTGGGCATAATGAATCACCTGGGTGTAATGAATCACCTGGGTGTAATGAATAAACTGGGTGTAACAAATCACCTGGGTGAAATGAATCACCTGGGTGTCATGAATCACCTGGTTGAAATGAACCACCTGGGCATCATGAATCACCTGGGTGTAATGAACCACCTGGGTGCAATGAATCAACTAGGTGTAACTAATCACCTGTGCGTAATGAATCACCTATGTGTAATGACTCACCTGGTCGTAATGAATCACCTGGGTGTAATGAACCACCAGGGTGTAATGAACCATCTGGGTGTAATGAATCAGCTGGGTGTAATGAATCACATGGTTGTAATGAATCACCTGGGTTTAATGAATCACCTGGGTGTAATGCATCACTTCGGAAAAATGAATCACCTGGTCATATTGAATCACCTGGGTGTAATGAACCACCTGGGTGTAATGAATTACCTGGGTGTAATGAATCACCTGGGTGTAATGAATCACCAGGGTGTAATGAATCACCTGGGCATATTGAATCACCTAGGTGTAATGAATCACCTGGGCGTAATGAATCACTTGGCTTTAATGAATCACCTGGGTGTAATGAATCACCTCGCCATAATGAATCACCTGGGTGTAATGAATCACCTGGTCATATTGAATCACCTGTCTGCAATGAATCACCAGGGTGTAATGAGTCACCTGGGTGTAATATACGACCTGGGTGTAATGAATCTGCTGGTATAATGAATCACATGGGCTTAATGAATCACCTGGGCATAATGAATCACCTCGCCATATTGAATCACCTGGGTGTAATGAATTACCTGGGTGTAGTGAATCACCTGGGTGTAGTGAATCACCTGGGTGTAGTGAATCACCTGGTTGTAGTGAATCACCTGGGTGTAATGAATCACCTGGGCATATTGTATCACCTGGGTGTAATGAAACACCTGGGCAGATTGAATCACCTGTGTGTAGTGAATCACCTGGGCATATTGAATTACCTGGGTGTAGTGAATCACCTGGGCATATTGAATCACCTGGGTGTAATGAATTACCTGGGTGTAGTGAATCACCTGTGTGTATTGAATCACCTGTGTGTAATGCATGACATGGGCATAATGAATCACCTGGGTGTAATGAATCACCTGGGAATAATGAATTACCTGGGCATATTGAATCACCTGGGCATAATGAACCAACTGGATGTAATGAATCACCTGGGTGTAATGAATCACCTGGGTGTAATGAATCACCTGGGTGTATTGAATTACCTGGGTGTAATGAATCACCTGGGTGTAATGAATCACCTGGGAATAATGAATCACCTGGGCATAATGAACCAACTGGATGTAATGAATCACCTGGGCATATTGAATCACCTGGGTGTAATGAATCACCTGGGTGTATTGAATTACCTGGGTGTAATGAATCACCTAGGTGTAATGAATCACCTGGGTGTAATGAATCAACTGGGAGTAATGAATCACCTGGGTGTAATGAATCACCTGGGTGTATTGAATCACCTGGGTGTATTGAATCACCTGTGTGTAATGAATCACCTGGGTGTATTGAATCACTTGGGAGTATTGAATCAACTGGGTGTAATGAATCACCTGGGTGTAATGAATCACCTGGGTGTAATGAATCACCTGTGTGTAATAAATCACCTGGGTGTATTGAATCACCTGGGAGTAATAAATCACCTGGGTGTAATGAATCACCTGGGTGTAATGAATCACCTGTGTATAATGAACGATCTTGGTGTAATGAATCACCTGGGTGTAATGAATCACCTTGGTGTAATGAATCACCTGGGTTTATTGAATCATCTGGGTTTAATATGTCACCTGCGTTTAATGAATCACCTGGGTGTAATGAATCACCTTGGTGTAATGAATCACCTGTGTGTAATGAATCATCTGGGTTTACTGAATCACATTGGTGTAATGAATCACCTGGGTGTAATTTATCTCCTGGGTGTAATAAATCACCTTAGAGAAATGAATTACCTGGGTGTAGTGAATCACCTGTGTGTATTGAAGCACCTGGGCATATTGAATTGCCTGGGTGTAATGAATCACCTGGGCATATTCTATCAGCTGGGTGCAATGAATCACCTGGGCATATTGAATCACCTGTGTGTAATGAATCACCTGGGCATATTGAATCACCTGGGTGTAATGAATCACCTGGTTGTAATGAATAAACTGGGTGTAATAAAACACTTAAGTGTAATGAATCACCTGGGCACAATGAATCACCTGGGTGTAATGAATCACTTGGCTGTATGAATCACCTAGGTGTAATGAATTGCCTGGGCAGAATGAAAAACCTGGGCATAATGAATCACTTGGCTGTAATGAGTCACCTCAGCGTAATGAATCACCTGGGCATAATGAACCAACTGGATGTAATGATTCTCCTGGGTGTAATAAATCACTTGAGAATAATGAATCAACTGGGCATATAGAATCACCCATGCGTAATGAATCACCTGAGTGTATTGAATCACCTGGGTGTATTGAATCACCTGGCTGTAATGAATCACCTGAGTGTATTGAATCACCTGGATGTAATGAATCAACTGGGTGTAAATAATAAACTGGGTGTAATCAACCACCTGGGTGTAATGAACAACCTGGGTGTAATGAATGAACTGTGTGGAATGAATCACATGGGCATAATGAATCACCTGGGTGTAATGAATTACCTGGGCATATTGAATCACCTGGGCATAATGAATCAACTGGATGTAATGAATCTCCTGGGTGTAATGAATCACTTGAGAATAATGAATCACCTTGGCATATTGAATCACCTGTGCATAATGTATCACCTGGTTGTAATGAGCCACCTGGATGCAATGAACCACCTGGGTGTAATGAATCAACTGGGCATATAGAATCACCCGTGCGTAATGAATCACCTGGCTGTAATGAATCACCTGAGTGTATTGAATCACCTGGGAACAATGAATTACCTGGGCATATTGAATCACATGGGCATAATGAACCAACTGGATGTAATGAATCACCTGGGTGTAATGAATCACCTGGGTGTAATGAATCAACTGGGAGTAATGCATCACCTGGGTGTAATGAATCAACTGGGAGTAATGCATCACCTGGGTGTAATGAATCACCTGGGTGTATTGAATCACCTGGGTGTAATGAATCACCTGGGTTTATTGAATCACCTGGGTTTAATGAATCACCTGGGTGTAATGAATCACCTTGGTGTAATGAATCACCTGGGTGTAATGAATCATCTGGGTTTACTGAATCACATTGGTGTAATGAATCACCTGGGTGTAATTTATCTCCTGGGTGTTATAAATTACCTCAGAGTAATGAATTACCTGGGTGTAGTGAATCACCTGGGCACATTGAATCACCTGGGTGCAATGAATCACCTGGGTGTAGTGAATCACCTGTGTGTATTGAAGCACCTGGGCATATTGAATCACCTGGGTGTAATGAATCACCTGGTTGTAATGAATAAACTGGGTGTAATAAAACACTTGAGTGTAATGAATCACCTGGGCATAATGAATCACCTGGGTGTAATAAATCACTTGGCTGTATGAATCACCTAGGTGTAATGAATCGCCTGGGCATAATGAAAAGCCTGGGCATAATGAATCACTTGGCTGTAATGAATCACCTCAGCGTAATGAATCACCTGGGCTTAATGAACCAACTGGATGTAATGAATCTCCTGGGTGTAATGAATAACATTGGCATAATGAATCACCGGGGCATCATGAACCAACTGGATATGATGAATCAGCTGGGTGTAATGAATCACCTGGGTGTAATGAATCACGTGGGAATAATGAATCACCTCGGCATATTGAATCACCTGGGTGTAATTAATCACCTGGTTGTAATGAACCACCTGGGTGTAATGAATCACCTGGGTGTAATGAACAACCTGGGTGTAATGAACCATCTGGGTGTAATGAATCACCTGGGTGTAATGAATCACCTGGGTGTAATGAATCACCTGGGTGTAATGAATCACATGGGAATAATGAATCACCTCGGCATATTGAATCACCTTGGTGTAATTAATCACCTGGTTGTAATGAACCATCTGGGTGTAATGAATCACCTGGGTGTAATGATTCACATGGGCGTAATGAATCACCTGGGATTAATGAACCACCTGGGTGTAATAAATCACCTGGGTGTAATGAATCACCTGGGTGTAATGAATCACCAGGGTGTAATGAATCACCTGGGTATAATGAATCACCTGGGTGTAATAAATTACCAGGGTGTAATGAATCACCTGGGTGTAATGAATCACCTGGGCATATTGAATCATCTAGGTGTAATGAATCACCTGGGCGTAATGAATCACTTGGCTTTAATGAATCACCTGGGCGTAATGAATCAACTGGGTGTAATGAATAAACTGCGTGTAATCAACCACCTGGGTGTAATGAACAACCGGGGTGTAATGAATGAACTGTGTGCAATGAATCACATGGGCATAATGAATCACCTGGGCGTAATGAATCACCTGGTCATATTGAATCACTTGGCTTTAATGAATCACCTGGGCGTAATGAATCACCTGGGTGTAATGAATAAACTGCGTGTAATCAACCACCTGGGTGCAATGAACAACCTGGGTGTAATGAATAAACTGTGTGTAATGAATCACCTGGGTGTAATGAATCACATTGGCATAATGAATCACCTGGGCATCATGGACCAACTGGATATAATGAATCAGCTGGGTGTAATGAATCACCTGGGTGTAATGAATCACTTGGGAATAATGAATCACCTCGGCATATTGAATCACCTGGGTGTAATTAATCACCTGGTTGTAATGAACCACCTGGGTGTAATGAATCACTTGGGTGTATTGAATCACCTGGGTGCATTGAATCACCTGGCTGTAATGAATCACCTTGGTGTATTGAATCACCTTGGTGTAATGAATCACCTGGGTGTATTGAAGAACCTGGGTGTAATGCATCACTTCGGAAATATGAATCACCTGGTCATATTGAATCACCTGTCTGCAATGAATCACCAGGGTGTAATGAGTCACCTGGGTGTATTGAATCACCTGGATGTAATGAATCACCTGGGAGTATTGAATCACCTGTGTGTAATGAATCACCTGGGTGTATTGAATCACCTAGGTGTAATGAATCACCTCGGCGTAATGAATCACCTGTGTGTAATGACTCACCTGGGAATAATGAATCACCTGTGTGTAATTACTCACCTGGGTGTAATAAACCACCTGGGTGTATTGAATCACCTGGCTGTAATGAATCACCTTGGTGTAATATATCACCTGGGTGTAATGAATCACCTGGGTGTAATGAATCACCTGGGTGTATTGAATCACCTGGGCGTAATGAATCACTTGGCTTCAATGAATCACCTGGGTGTAATGCATCATTTCGGAAAAATGAATCACCTGGTCATATTGAATCACCTGGCTGCAATGAATCACCAGGGTGTAATGAGTCACCTGGGTGTAATATACGACCTGGGTGTAATGAATCTGCTGGTATAATGAATCACATGGGCTTAATGAATCACCTGGGCGTAATTAATCACCTTGCCATATTGAATCACCTGGTTGTAGTGAATCACCTCGGTGTAGTGAAACAACTGGGTGTAGTGAATCACCTGGGTGTAGTGAATCACCTGGGTGTAATGAATCACCTGGGCATATTGTATCACCTGGGTGTAATTAATCACCTGGGCATATTGAATCACCTGGGTGTAATGAATTACCTGGGTGTAGTGAATCACCTGTGTGTATTGAATCACCTAGGTGTAATGAATCACCTGGGTGTAATGAATCAACTGGGAGTAATGAATCACCTGGGTGTAATGAATCACCTGGGTGTATTGAATCACCTGGGTGTATTGAATCACCTGGGTGTATTGAAGAACCTGGGTGTAATGAATTACCTGGGTGTAATGAATCACCTGGGTGTATTGAATCACCTAGGTGTAATGAATCACCTGGGCGTAATGAATCACCTGTGTGTAATGACTCACCTGGGAATAATGAATCACCTGTGCGTAATGAATCACCTGTGTGTAATGACTCACCTGGGTGTAATGAATCACCTGGGTGAAATGATTCACCTGGGTGTAATAAATCACCTGGGTGTATTGAATCACCTGGCTGTAATGAATCACCTTGGTGTAATAGATCACCTGGGTGTAATGAATCACCTGGGTGTAATGAATCACCTGGGTGTATTGAATCAGCTTGGTGTAATGAATCACCTGGGTGAATTGAATAACCTGTGTGTAATGCATCACTTCAGAAAAATGAATCACCTGGTCATATTGAATCACCTGTCTGCAATGAATCACCAGGGTGTACTGAGTCACCTGGGTGTAATATACGACCTGGGTGTAATGAATCTGCTGGTATAATGAATCACATGGGCTTAATGAATCACCTGGGCGTAATGAATCACCTCGCCATATTGAATCACCTGGGTGTAATGAATTACCTGGGTGTAGTGAATCACCTGGGTGTAGTGAATCACCTGGGTGTAATGAAACACCTGGGCAGATTGAATCACCTGTGTGTAGTGAATCACCTGGGCATATTGAATTACCTGGGTGTAGTGAATCACCTGGGCATATTGAATCACCTGGGTGTAATGAATGACCTGGGTGTAGTGAATCACCTGTGTGTATTGAATCACCTGTGTGTAATGCATCACATGGGCATAATGAATCACCTGGGTGTAATGAATCACCTGGGAATAATGAATTACCTGGGCATATTGAATCACCTGGGCATAATGAACCAACTGGATGTAATGAATCACCTGGGTGTAATGAATCACCTGGGTGTAATGAATCACCTGGGTGTATTGAATCACCTGGGTGTAATGAATCACCTAGGTGTAATGAATCACCTGGGTGTAATGAATCAACTGGGAGTAATGAATCACCTGGGTTTATTGAATCATCTGCGATAATATGTCACCTGCGTTTAATGAATCACCTGGGTGTAATGAATCACCTTGGTGTAATGAATCACCTGTGTGTAATGAATCATCTGGGTTTACTGAATCACATTGGTGTAATGAATCACCTGGGTGTAATTTATCTCCTGGGTGTAATAAATCACCTTAGAGAAATGAATTACCTGGGTGTAGTGAATCACCTGGGCACATTGAATCACCTGGGTGCAATGAATCACATGGGTGTAGTGAATCACCTGTGTGTAATGAATCACTTGGGAATAATGAATCACCTCGGCATATTGAATCACCTGGGTGTAATTAATCACCTGGTTGTAATGAACCACCTGGGTGTAATGAATCACTTCGGTGTATTGAATCACCTGGGTGCATTAAATCACCTGGCTGTAATGAATCACCTTAGTGTATTGAATCACCTTGGTGTAATGAATCACCTGGGTGTATTGAAGAACCTGGGTGTAATGCATCACTTCGGAAATATGAATCACCTGGTCATATTGAATCACCTGTCTGCAATGAATCACCAGGGTGTAATGAGTCACCTGGGTGTATTGAATCACCTGGATGTAATGAATCACCTGGGAGTATTGAATCACCTGTGTGTAATGAATCACCTGGGTGTATTGAATCACCTGGGTGTAATGAATTACCTGGGTGTAATGAATCACCTGGGCGTAATGAATCACCTGTGTGTAATGACTCACCTGGGAATAATGAATCACCTGTGCGTAATGAATCACCTGTGTGTAATGACTCACCTGGGAATAATGAATCACCTGTGCGTAATGAATCACCTGTGTGTAATGACTCACCTGGGTGTAATAAACCACCTGGGTGTATTGAATCACCTGGCTGTAATGAATCACCTTGGTGTAATATATCACCTGGGTGTAATGAATCACCTGGGTGTAATGAATCACTTGGCTTTAATGAATCACCTGGGTGTAATGCATCATTTCGGAAAAATGAATCACCTGGTCATATTGAATCACCTGTCTGCAATGAATCACCAGGGTGTAATGAGTCACCTGGGTGTAATATACGACCTGGGTGTAATGAATCTGCTGGTATAATGAATCACATGGGCTTAATGAATCACCTGGGCGTAATTAATCACCTTGCCATATTGAATCACCTGGTTGTAGTGAATCACCTGGGTGTAGTGAAACACCTGGGTGTAGTGAATCACCTGGGTGTAGTGAATCACCTGGGTGTAATGAATCACCTGGGCATATTGTATCACCTGGGTGTAATTAATCACCTGGGCATATTGAATCACCTGGGTGTAATGAATTACCTGGGTGTAGTGAATCACCTGTGTGTATTGAATCACCTGTGTGTAATGCATCACATGGGCATAATGAATCACCTGGGTGTAATGAATCACCTGGGAATAATGAATTACCTGGGCATATAGAATCACCTGGGCATAAGGAACCAACTGGATGTAATGAATCACCTGGGTGTAATGAATCACCTGGGTGTAATGAATCACCTGGGTGTATTGAATCACCTAGGTGTAATGAATCACCTGGGTGTAATGAATCAACTGGGAGTAATGAATCACCTGGGTGTAATGAATCACCTGGGTGTAATGAATCACCTGGGTGTATTGAATCAGCTTGGT
Source organism: Squalus acanthias (assembly GCA_030390025.1). NCBI lineage: Eukaryota > Metazoa > Chordata > Chondrichthyes > Squaliformes > Squalidae > Squalus > Squalus acanthias. Next base: position 134,493,574 of record CM059426.1, on the reverse strand, counting down.
GTAATGAATCACCTGGGTGAATTGAATAACCTGTGTGTAATGCATCACTTCAGAAAAATGAATCACCTGGTCATATTGAATCACCTGTCTGCAATGAATCACCAGGTGTACTGAGTCACCTGGGTGTAATATACGACCTGGGTGTAATGAATCTGCTGGTATAATGAATCACATGGGCTTAATGAATCACCTGGGCGTAATGAATCACCTCGCCATATTGAATCACCTGGGTGTAATGAATCACCTGGGTGTAGTGAATCACCTGGGTGTAATGAAACACCAGGGCAGATTGAATCACCTGTGTGTAGTGAATCACCTGGGCATATTGAATTACCTGGGTGTAGTGGATCACCTGGGCATATTGAATCACCTGGGTGTAATGAATTACCTGGGTGTAGTGAATCACCTGTGTGTATTGAATCACCTGTGTGTAATGCATCACATGGGCATAATGAATCACCTGGGTGTAATGAATCACCTGGGAATAATGAATTACCTGGGCATATTGAATCACCTGGGCATAATGAACCAACTGGATGTAATGAATCACCTGGGTGTAATGAATCACCTGGGTGTAATGAATCACCTGGGTGTATTGAATCACCTGGGTGTAATGAATCACCTAGGTGTAATGAATCACCTGGGTTTATTGAATCATCTGCGATAATATGTCACCTGCGTTTAATGAATCACCTGGGTGTAATGAATCACCTTGGTGTAATGAATCACCTGTGTGTAATGAATCATCTGGGTTTACTGAATCACATTGGTGTAATGAATCACCTGGGTGTAATTTATCTCCTGGGTGTAATAAATCACCTTAGAGAAATGAATTACCTGGGTGTAGTGAATCACCTGGGCACATTGAATCACCTGGGTGCAATGAATCACCTGGGTGTAGTGAATCACCTGGGCATATTCTAACACCTGGGTGCAATGAATCACCCGGGCATATTGAATCACCTGTGTGTAATGAATCACCTGGGCATATTGAGTCACCTGGGTGTAATGAATAAACTGGGTGTAATAAAACACTTAAGTGTGATGAATCATCTGGGCATAATGAATCACCTGGGTGTAATGAATCACTTGGCTGTATGAATCACCTAGGTGTAATGAATTGCCTGGGCATAATGAACCAACTGGATGTAATGACTCTCCTGGGTGTAATAAATCACTTGAGAATAATGAATCAACTGGGCCTATAGAATCACCCGTGCGTAATGAATCACCTGGGTGTAATGAATCACCTGAGTGTATTGAATCACCTGGATGTAATGAATCAACTGGGTGTAATTAATAAACTGGGTGTAATCAACCACCTGGGTGTAATGAACAACCTGGGTGTAATGAATGAACTGTGTGGAATGAATCACATGGGCATAATGAATCACCTGGGTGTAATGCATTACCTGGGCATATTGAATCACCTGGGCATAATGAATCAACTGGATGTAATGAATCTCCTGGGTGTAATGAATCACTTGAGAATAATGAATCACCTGGGCATATTGAATCACCTGGGTGTAATGAATCACTTGGCTGTATGAATCACCTTGGTGTAATGAATTGCCTGGGCATAATGAACCAACTGGATGTAATGACTCTCCTGGGTGTAATAAATCACTTGAGAATAATGAATCAACTGGGCCTATAGAATCACCCGTGCGTAATGAATCACCTGGGTGTAATGAATCACCTGGGTGTATTGAATCACCTGAGTGTATTGAATCACCTGGATGTAATGAATCAACTGGGTGTAATTAATAAACTGGGTGTAATCAACCACCTGGGTGTAATGAACAACCTGGGTGTAATGAATGAACTGTGTGGAATGAATCACATGGGCATAATGAATCACCTGGGTGTAATGAATTACCTGGGCATATTGAATCACCTGGGCATAATGAATCAACTGGATGTAATGAATCTCCTGGGTGTAATGAATCACTTGAGAATAATGAATCACCTGGGCATATTGAATCACCTGTGCCTAATGTATCACCTGGTTGTAATGAGCCACCTGGGTGTAATGAACCACCTGGGTGTAATGAATCAACTGGGCATATAGAATCACTCGTGCGTAATGAATCACCTGGGTGTATTGAATCACCTGGCTGTAATGAATCACCTGAGTGTATTGAATCACCTGGGAACAATGAATTACCTGGGCATATTGAATCACATGGGCATAATGAACCAACTGGATGTAATGAATCACCTGGGTGTAATGAATCACCTGATAGTAATGAATCAACTGGGAGTAATGCATCACCTGGGTGTAATGAATCACCTGGGTGTAATGAATCAACTGGGAGTAATGCATCACCTGGGTGTAATGAATCACCTGGGTGTATTGAATCACCTGGGTGTAATGAATCACCTGGGTGTAATGAATCATCTGGGTTTACTGAATCACATTGGTGTAATGAATCACCTGGGTGTAATTTATCTCCTGGGTGTTATAAATCACCTCAGAGTAATGAATTACCTGGGTGTAGTGAATCACCTGGGCACATTGAATCACCTGGGTGTAGTGAATCACCTGTGTGTATTGAAGCACCTGGGCATATTGAATCGCCTGGGTGTAATGAATCACCTGGGCATATTGAATCACCTGGGTGTAATGAATCACCTGGTTGTAATTAATAAACTGGGTGTAATAAAACACTTGAGTGTAATGAATCACCTGGGTGTAATAAATCACTTGGCTGTATGAATCACCTAGGTGTAATGAATTGCCTGGGCATAATGAAAAGCCTGGGCATAATGAATCACCTGGGTGTAATGAATCACTTGGCTGTAATGAATCACCTCAGCGTAATGAATCACCGGGGCATCATGAACCAACTGGATATAATGAATCAGCTGGGTGTAATGAATCACCTGGGTGTAATGAATCACTTGGGAATAATGACTCACCTCGGCATATGAATCACCTGGGTGTAATTAATCACCTGGTTGTAATGAACCACCTGGGTGTAATGAATCACCTGGGTGTAATGAACCACCTGGGTGTAATGAACCATCTGGGTGTAATGAATCACCTGGGTGTAATGAATCACCTGGGTGTAATGAATCACCTGGGTGTAATGAATCACCTGGGTGTAATGAATCACATTGGCATAATGAATCACCTGGGCATCATGAACCAATTGGATATAATGAATCAGCTGGGTGTAATGAATCACCTGGGTGTAATGAATCACTTGGGAATAATGAATCACCTCGGCATATTGAATCACCTGGGTGTAATGAATCACCTGGGTGTAATGAACCACCTGGGTGTAATGAACCATCTGGGTGTAATGAATCACCTGGGTGTAATGAATCACCTGGGTGTAATGAATCACCTGGGTGTAATGAATCACATTGGCATAATGAATCACCTGGGCATCATGAACCAATTGGATATAATGAATCAGCTGGGTGTAATGAATCACCTGGGTGTAATGAATCACCTGGGTGTAATGAATCACCTGGGTGTAATGAATCACCTGGGTGTAATGAATCACATTGGCATAATGAATCACCTGGGCATCATGAACCAATTGGATATAATGAATCAGCTGGGTGTAATGAATCACCTGGGTGTAATGAATCACTTGGGAATAATGAATCACCTCGGCATATTGAATCACCTGGGTGTAATGAATCACCTGGGTGTAATGAACCACCTGGGTGTAATGAACCATCTGGGTGTAATGAATCACCTGGGTGTAATGAATCACCTGGGTGTAATGAATCACCTGGGTGTAATGAATCACATTGGCATAATGAATCACCTGGGCATCATGAACCAATTGGATATAATGAATCAGCTGGGTGTAATGAATCACCTGGGTGTAATGAATCACTTGGGAATAATGAATCACCTCGGCATATTGAATCACCTTGGTGTAATTAATCACCTGGTTGTAATGAACCACCTGAGAGTAATGAACCACCTGGGTGTAATGAACCATCTGGGTGTAATGAATCACCTGGGTGTAATGAATTACATGGGCGTAATGAATCACCTGGGTTTAATGAACCACCTGGTTGTAATAAATCACCTGGGTGTAATGAATCACCTGGGTGTAATGAATCACCAGGGTGTAATGAATCACCTGGGTATAATGAATCACCTGGGTGTAATAAATTACCAGGGTGTAATGAATCACCTGGGTGTAATGAATCACCTGGGCATATTGAATCATCTAGGTGTAATGAATCACCTGGGCGTAATGAATCACTTGGCTTTCATGAATCACCTGGGCGTAATGAATCACCTCGCCACATTGAATCACCTGGGTGTAATGAATCACCTGGGTGTAATGAATAGACTGGGTGTAATCAACCACCTGGGTGTAATGAACAACCTGGGTGTAATGAATAAACTGTGTGTAATGAATCACCTGGGTGTAATGAATCACTTGGGAATAATGAATCACCTCGGCATATTGAATCACCTGTGTGTATTGAAGCACCTGGGCATATTGAATCACCTGGGTGTAATGAATCACCTGGTTGTAATGAATAAACTGGGTGTAATAAAACACTTAAGTGTAATGAATCACCTGGGCATAATGAATCACCTGGGTGTAATGAATCACTTGGCTGTATGAATCACCTAGGTGTAATGAATTGCCTGGGCATAATGAACCAACTGGATGTAATGACTCTCCTGGGTGTAATAAATCACTTGAGAATAATGAATCAACTGGGCATATAGAATCACCCGTGCGTAATGAATCACCTGGGTGTAATGAATCACCTGGGTGTATTGAATCACCTGGATGTAATGAATCAACTGGGTGTAATTAATAAACTGGGTGTAATCAACCACCTGGGTGTAATGAACAACCTGGGTGTAATGAATTACATGGGCATATTGAATCACCTGGGCATAATGAATCAACTGGATGTAATGAATCTCCTGGGTGTAATGAATCACTTGAGAATAATGAATCACCTGGGCATATTGAATCACCTGTGCCTAATGTATCACCTGGTTGTAATGAGTCACCTGGGTGTAATGAACCACCTGGGTGTAATGAATCAACTGGGCATATAGAATCACCAGTGCGTAATGAATCACCTGGGTGTATTGAATCACCTGGCTGTAATGAATCACCTGAGTGTATTGAATCACCTGGGAACAATGAATTACCTGGGCATATTGAATCACATGGGCATAATGAACCAACTGGATGTAATGAATCACCTGGGTGTAATGAATCACCTGGGTGTAATGAATCAACTGGGAGTAATGCATCACCTGGGTGTAATGAATCACCTGGGTGTAATGAATCAACTGGGAGTAATGCATCACCTGGGTGTATTGAATCACCTGGGTGTAATGAATCATCTGGGATTACTGAATCAAATTGGTGTAATGAATCACCTGGGTGTAATTTATCTCCTGGGTGTTATAAATCACCTCAGAGTAATGAATTACCTGGGTGTAGTGAATCACCTGGGCACATTGAATCACCTGGGTGCAATGAATCACCTGGGCACATTGAATCACCTGGGTGCAATGAATCACCCGGGCATATTGAATCACCTGGGTGTAATGAATCACCTGGTTGTAATTAATAAACTGGGTGTAATAAAACACTTGAGTGTAATGAATCGCCTGGGCATAATGAAAAGCCTGGGCATAATGAATCACTTGGCTGTAATGAATCACCTCAGCGTAATGAATCACCTGGGCATAATGAACCAACTGGATGTAATGAACCTCCTGGGTGTAATGAATCGCATTGGCATAATGAATCACCGGGGCATCATGAACCAACTGGATATAATGAATCAGCTGGGTGTAATGAATCACCTGGGTGTAATGAATCACTTGGGAATAATGAATCACCTCGGCATATGAATCACCTGGGTGTAATTAATCACCTGGTTGTAATGAACCACCTGGGTATAATGAATCACCTGGGTGTAATGAACCACCTGGGTGTAATGAACCATCTGGGTGTAAAGAATCACCTGGGTGTAATGAATCACCTGGGTGTAATGAATCACCTGGGTTTAATGAACCACCTGGGTGTAATAAATCACCTGGGTGTAATGAATCACCTGGGTGTAATGAATCACCAGGGTGTAATGAATCACCTGGGTGTAATGAATCACCAGGGTGTAATGAATCACCTGTGTATAATGAATCACCTGGGTGTAAAAAATTACCAGGGTGTAATGAATCACCTGGGTGTAATGAATCACCTGGGCATATTGAATCATCTAGGTGTAATGAATCAACTGGGCGTAATGAATCACTTGGCTTTCATGAATCACCTGGGCGTAATGAATCACCTCGCCACATTGAATCACCTGGGTGTAATGAATCACCTGGGTGTAATGAATAGACTGGATGTAATCAACCACCTGGGTGTAATGAACAACCTGGGTGTAATGAATAAACTGTGTGTAATGAATCACCTGGGTGTAATGAATCACATTGGCATAATGAATCACCTGGGCATCATGAACCAACTGGATATAGTGAATCAGCTGGGTGTAATGAATCACCTGGGTGTAATGAATCACTTGGGAATAATGAATCACCTCGGCATATTGAATCAACTGGGTGTAATTAATCACCTGGTTGTAATGAACCACCTGGGTGTAATGAATCACTTGGGTGTATTGAATCACCTGGGTGCATTGAATCACCTGGCTGTAATGAATCACCTTGGTGTATTGAATCACCTTGGTGTAATGAATCACCTGGGTGTATTGAAGAACCTGGGTGTAATGCATCACTTCGGAAATATGAATCACCTGGTCATATTGAATCACCTGTCTGCAATGAATCACCAGGGTGTAATGAGTCACCTGGGTGTGTTGAATCACCTGGAGTTAATGAATCACCTGGGAGTATTGAATCACCTGTGTGTAATGAATCACCTGGGTGTATTGAATCACCTGGGTGTAATGAATTACCTGGGTGCAATGAATCACCTGGGTGTATTGAATCACCTAGGTGTAATGAATCACCTGGGTGTAATGAATCACCTGTGTGTAATGACTCACCTGGGAATAATGAATCACCTGTGCATAATGAATCACCTGTGTGTAATGACTCACCTGAGTGTAATAAACCACCTGGGTGTATTGATTCACCTGGCTGTAATGAATCACCTTGGTGTAATATATCACCTGGGTGTAATGAATCACCTGGGTGTAATGAATCACCTGGGTGTATTGAATCACCTTGGTGTAATGAATCACCTGGGTGAATTGAATAACCTGTGTGTAATGCATCACTTCGGAAAAATGAATCACAAGGTCATATTGAATCACCTGTCTGCAATGAATCACCAGGGTGTAATGAGTCACCTGGGTGTAATATACGACCTGGGTGTAATGAATCTGCTGGTATAATGAATCACATGGGCTTAATGAATCACCTGGGCATAATTAATCACCTGGGAATAATGAATTACCTGGGCATATTGAATCACCTGGGCATAAGGAACCAACTGGATGTAATGAATCACCTGGGTGTAATGAATCACCTGGGTGTAATGAATCACCTGTGTGTATTGAATCACCTAGGTGTAATGAATCACCTGGGTGCAATGAATCAACTGGGAGTAATGAATCACCTGGGTGTAATGAATCACCTGGGTGTATTGAATCACCTGGGTGTATTGAATCACTTGGGTGTATTGAATCACCTGGATGTAATGAATCACCTGGGTGTAATGAATCACCTGGGTGTAATGAATCACCTGTGTGTAATAAATCACCTGAGTGTATTGAATCACCTGGGAGTAATAAATCACCTGGGTGTAATGAATCACTTGGCTGTATGAATCACCTAGGTGTAATGAATCGCCTGGGCATAATGAAAAACCTGGGCATAATGAATCACTTGTGCATAATGTATCACCTGGTTGTAATGAACCACCTGGATGTAATGAACCACCTGGGTGTAATAACTCAACTGGGCATATAGAATCACCCGTGCGCAATGAATCACCTGGGTGTAATGAATCACCTGGGTGTATTGAAGCACCTGGCTGTAATGAATCACCTGAGTGTATTGAATCACCTGGGAATAATGAATTACCTGGGCATATTGAATCACATGGGCATAATGAACGAACAGGATGTAATGAATCACCTGGGTGTAATGAATCACCTGGGTGTAATGAATCAACTGGGAGTAATGCATCAGCTGGGTGTAATGAATCACCTGTGTGTAATGACTCACCTGGGAATAATGAATCACCTGTGCGTAATGACTCACCTGGGTGTAATAAACCACCTGGGTGTATTGAATCACCTGGCTGTAATGAGTCACCTTGGTGTAATATATCACCTGGGTGTAATGAATCACCTGGGTGTAATGAATCACCTGGGTGTATTGAATCACCTTGGTGTAATGAATCACCTGGGTGAATTGAATAACCTGTGTGTAATGCATCACTTCGGAAAAATGAATCACAAGGTCATATTGAATCACCTGTCTGCAATGAATCACCAGGGTGTAATGAGTCACCTGGGTGTAATATACGACCTGGGTGTAATGAATCTGCTGGTATAATGAATCACATGGGCTTAATGAATCACCTGGGCATAATTAATCACCTGGGAATAATGAATTACCTGGGCATATTGAATCACCTGGGCATAAGGAACCAACTGGATGTAATGAATCACCTGGGTGTAATGAATCACCTGGGTGTAATGAATCACCTGGGTGTATTGAATCACCTAGGTGTAATGAATCACCTGGGTGCAATGAATCAACTGGGAGTAATGAATCACCTGGGTGTAATGAATCACCTGGGTGTATTGAATCACCTGGGTGTATTGAATCACTTGGGTGTATTGAATCACCTGGATGTAATGAATCACCTGGGTGTAATGAATCACCTGGGTGTAATGAATCACCTGTGTGTAATAAATCACCTGAGTGTATTGAATCACCTGGGAGTAATAAATCACCTGGGTGTAATGAATCACTTGGCTGTATGAATCACCTAGGTGTAATGAATCGCCTGGGCATAATGAAAAACCTGGGCATAATGAATCACTTGTGCATAATGTATCACCTGGTTGTAATGAACCACCTGGATGTAATGAACCACCTGGGTGTAATAACTCAACTGGGCATATAGAATCACCCGTGCGCAATGAATCACCTGGGTGTAATGAATCACCTGGGTGTATTGAATCACCTGGCTGTAATGAATCACCTGAGTGTATTGAATCACCTGGGAATAATGAATTACCTGGGCATATTGAATCACATGGGCATAATGAACGAACAGGATGTAATGAATCACCTGGGTGTAATGAATCACCTGGGTGTAATGAATCAACTGGGAGTAATGCATCAGCTGGGTGTAATGAATCACCTGGGTGTAATGAATCACTTGGGAATAATGAATCACCTCGGCATATTGAATCAACTGGGTGTAATTAATCACCTGGTTGTAATGAACCACCTGGGTGTAATGAATCACTTGGGTGTATTGAATCACCTGGGTGCATTGAATCACCTGGCTGTAATGAATCACCTTGGTGTATTGAATCACCTTGGTGTAATGAATCACCTGGGTGTATTGAAGAACCTGGGTGTAATGCATCACTTCGGAAATATGAAACACCTGGTCATATTGAATCACCTGTCTGCAATGAATCACCAGGGTGTAATGAGTCACCTGGGTGTATTGAATCACCTGGATGTAATGAATCACCTGGGAGTATTGAATCACCTGTGTGTAATGAATCACCTGGGTGTATTGAATCACCTGGGTGTAATGAATTACCTGGGTGTAATGAATCACCTGGGTGTATTGATTCACCTAGGTGTAATGAATCACCTGGGTGTAATGAATCACCTGTGTGTAATGACTCACCTGGGAATAATGAATCACCTGTGCGTAATGAATCACCTGTGTGTAATGGCTCACCTGGGTGTAATAAACCACCTGGGTGTATTGAATCACCTGGCTGTAATGAATCACCTTGGTGTAATATATCACCTGGGTGTAATGAATCACCTGGGTGTAATGAATCACCTGGGTGTATTGAATCACCTTGGTGTAATGAATCACCTGGGTGAATTGAATAACCTGTGTGTAATGCATCACTTCGGAAAAATGAATCACAAGGTCATATTGAATCACCTGTCTGCAATGAATCACCAGGGTGTAATGAGTCACCTGGGTGTAATATACGACCTGGGTGTAATGAATCTGCTGGTATAATGAATCACATGGGCTTAATGAATCACCTGGGCGTAATTAATCACCTTGCCATATTGAATCACCTGGGTGTAGTGAAACACCTGGGTGTAGTGAATCACCTGGGTGTAGTGAATCACCTGGGTGTAATGAATCACCTGGGCATATTGTATCACCTGGGTGTAATGAATCACCTGGGCATATTGAATCACCTGGGTGTAATGAATTACCTGGGTGTAGTGAATCACTTGTGTGTAGTGAATCACCTGTGTGTAATGCATCACATGGGCATAATGAGTCACCCGGGTGTAATGCATCACCTGGGAATAATGAATTACCTGGGCATATTGAATCACCTGGGCATAAGGAACCAACTGGATGTAATGAATCACCTGGGTGTAATGAATCACCTGGGTGTAATGAATCACCTGGGTGTATTGAATCACCTAGGTGTAATGAATCACCTGGGTGTAATGAATCACCTGGGTGTAATGAATCACCTGGGTGTATTGAATCACCTGGGTGTAATGAATTACCTGGGTGTAATGAATCACCTGGGTGTATTGAATCACCTAGGTGTAATGAATCACCTGGGTGTAATGAATCACCTGTGTGTAATGACTCACCTGGGAATAATGAATCACCTGTGCATAATGAATCACCTGTGTGTAATGACTCACCTGGGTTTAATAAATCACCTGGGTGTATTGAATCACCTGGCTGTAATGAATCACCTTGGTGTAATATATCACCTGGGTGTAATGAATCACCTGGGTGTAATGAATCACCTGGGTGTATTGAATCACCTTGGTGTAATGAATCACCTGGGTGAATTGAATAACCTGTGTGTAATGCATCACTTCGGAAAAATGAATCACAAGGTCATATTGAATCACCTGTCTGCAATGAATCACCAGGGTGTAATGAGTCACCTGGGTGTAATATACGACCTGGGTGTAATGAATCTGCTGGTATAATGAATCACATGGGCTTAATGAATCACCTGGGCGTAATTAATCACCTTGCCATATTGAATCACCTGGTTGTAGTGAAACACCTGGGTGTAGTGAATCACCTGGGTGTAGTGAATCACCTGGGTGTAATGAATCACCTGGGCATATTGTATCACCTGAGTGTAATGAATCACCTGGGCATATTGAATCACCTGGGTGTAATGAATTACCTGGGTGTAGTGAATCACCTGTGTGTATTGAATCACCTGTGTGTAATGCATCACATGGGCATAATGAATCACCTGGGTGTAATGAATCACCTGGGAATAATGAATTACCTGGGCATATTGAATCACCTGGGCATAAGGAACCAACTGGATGTAATGAATCACCTGGGTGTAATGAATCACCTGGGTGTAATGAATCACCTGTGTGTAATAAATCACCTGAGTGTATTGAATCACCTGGGAGTAATAAATCACCTGGGTGTAATGAATCACTTGGCTGTATGAATCACCTAGGTGTAATGAATCGCCTGGGCATAATGAAAAACCTGGGCATAATGAATCACCTCAGCGTAATGAATCACCTGGGCATAATGAACCAACTGGATGTAATGAATCTCCTGGGTGAAATAAATCACTTGAGAATAATGAATCACCTCGGCATATTGAATCACTTGTGCATAATGTATCACCTGGTTGTAATGAACAACCTGGATGTAATGAACCACCTGGGTGTAATAACTCAACTGGGCATATAGAATCACCCGTGCGTAATGAATCACCTGGGTGTAATGAATCAACTGAGTGTATTGAATCACCTGGGAATAATGAATTACCTGGGCATATTGAATCACCTGGGCATAAGGAACCAACTGGATGTAATGAATCACCTGGGTGTAATGAATCACCTGGGTGTAATGAATCACCTGGGTGTATTGAATCACCTAGGTGTAATGAATCACCTGGGTGTCATGAATCAACTGGGAGTAATGAATCACCTGGGTGTATTGAATCACCTGGGTGTATTGAATCACCTGGGTGTATTGAATCACTTGGGTGTATTGAATCAACTGGATGTAATGAATCACCTGGGTGTAATGAATCACCTGGGTGTAATGAATCACCTGTGTGTAATAAATCACCTGAGTGTATTGAATCACCTGGGTGTAATAAACCACCTGGGTGTATTGAATCACCTGGATGTAATGAATTACCTGGGTGTAATGAATCACCTGGGTGTATTGAATCACCTAGGTGTAATGAATCACCTGGGTGTAATGAATCACCTGTGTGTAATGACTCAACTGGGAATAATGAATCACCTGTGCGTAATGAATCACCTGTGTGTAATGACTCACCTGGGTGTAATAAATCACCTGGGTGTATTGAATCACCTGGCTGTAATGAATCACCTTGGTGTAATATATCACCTGGGTGTAATGAATCACCTGGGTGTAATGAATCACCTGGGTGTATTGAATCACCTTGGTGTAATGAATCACCTGGGTGAATTGAATAACCTGTGTGTAATGCATCACTTCGGAAAAATGAATCACAAGGTCATATTGAATCACCTGCCTGCAATGAATCACCAGGGTGTAATGAATCACCTGGGTGTAATGAATCACCTGTGTGTAATAAATCACCTGAGTGTATTGAATCACCTGGGAGTAATAAATCACCTGGGTGTAATGAATCACTTGGCTGTATGAATCACCTAGGTGTAATGAATCGCCTGGGCATAATGAAAAACCTGGGCATAATGAATCACTTGTGCATAATGTATCACCTGGTTGCAATGAACCTCCTGGATGTAATGAACCACCTGGGTGTAATAACTCAACTGGGCATATAGAATCACCCGTGCGTAATGAATCACCTGGGTGTAATGAATCACCTGGGTGTATTGAATCACCTGGCTGTAATGAATCACCTGAGTGTATTGAATCACCTGGGAATAATGAATTACCTGGGCATATTGAATCACATGGGCATAATGAACGAACAGGATGTAATGAATCACCTGGGTGTAATGAATCACCTGGGTGTAATGAATCAACTGGGAGTAATGCATCAGCTGGGTGTAATGAATCACCTGGGTGTAATGAATCACTTGGGAATAATGAATCACCTCGGCATATTGAATCAACTGGGTGTAATTAATCACCTGGTTGTAATGAACCACCTGGGTGTAATGAATCACTTGGGTGTATTGAATCACCTGGGTGCATTGAATCACCTGGCTGTAATGAATCACCTTGGTGTATTGAATCACCTTGGTGTAATGAATCACCTGGGTGTATTGAAGAACCTGGGTGTAATGCATCACTTCGGAAATATGAAACACCTGGTCATATTGAATCACCTGTCTGCAATGAATCACCAGGGTGTAATGAGTCACCTGGGTGTATTGAATCACCTGGATGTAATGAATCACCAGGGAGTATTGAATCACCTGTGTGTAATGAATCACCTGGGTGTATTGAATCACCTGTGTGTAATGAATTACCTGGGTGTAATGAATCACCTGTGTGTAATGACTCACCTGGGAATAATGAATCACCTGTGCGTAATGAATCACCTGTGTGTAATGACTCACCTGGGTGTAATAAACCACCTGGGTGTATTGAATCACCTGGCTGTAATGAGTCACCTTGGTGTAATATATCACCTGGGTGTAATGAATCACCTGGGTGTAATGAATCACCTGGGTGTATTGAATCACCTTGGTGTAATGAATCACCTGGGTGAATTGAATAACCTGTGTGTAATGCATCACTTCGGAAAAATGAATCACAAGGTCATATTGAATCACCTGTCTGCAATGAATCACCAGGGTGTAATGAGTCACCTGGGTGTAATATACGACCTGGGTGTAATGAATCTGCTGGTATAATGAATCACATGGGCTTAATGAATCACCTGGGCGTAATTAATCACCTTGCCATATTGAATCACCTGGTTGTAGTGAATCACCTGGGTGTAGTGAAACACCTGGGTGTAGTGAATCACCTGGGTGTAGTGAATCAACTGGGTGTAATGAATCACCTGGGCATATTGTATCACCTGGGTGTAATGAATCACCTGGGCATATTGAATCACCTGGGTGTAATGAATTACCTGGGTGTAGTGAATCACCTGTGTGTATTGAATCACCTGTGTGTAATGCATCACATGGGCATAATGAATCACCTGGGTGTAATGAATCACCTGGGAATAATGAATTACCTGGGCATATTGAATCACCTGGGCATAAGGAACCAACTGGATGTAATGAATCACCTGGGTGTAATGAATCACCTGGGTGTAATGAATCACCTGGGTGTATTGAATCACCTAGGTGTAATGAATCACCTGGGTGTCATGAATCAACTGGGAGTAATGAATCACCTGGGTGTATTGAATCACCTGGGTGTATTGAATCACCTGGGTGTATTGAATCACTTGGGTGTATTGAATCAACTGGATGTAATGAATCACCTGGGTGTAATGAATCACCTGGGTGTAATGAATCACCTGTGTGTAATAAATCACCTGAGTGTATTGAATCACCTGGGTGTAATAAACCACCTGGGTGTATTGAATCACCTGGATGTAATGAATTACCTGGGTGTAATGAATCACCTGGGTGTATTGAATCACCTAGGTGTAATGAATCACCTGGGTGTAATGAATCACCTGTGTGTAATGACTCACCTGGGAATAATGAATCACCTGTGCGTAATGAATCACCTGTGTGTAATGACTCACCTGGGTGTAATAAATCACCTGGGTGTATTGAATCACCTGGCTGTAATGAATCACCTTGGTGTAATATATCACCTGGGTGTAATGAATCACCTGGGTGTAATGAATCACCTGGGTGTATTGAATCACCTTGGTGTAATGAATCACCTGGGTGAATTGAATAACCTGTGTGTAATGCATCACTTCGGAAAAATGAATCACAAGGTCATATTGAATCACCTGCCTGCAATGAATCACCAGGGTGTAATGAATCACCTGGGTGTAATGAATCACCTGTGTGTAATAAATCACCTGAGTGTATTGAATCACCTGGGAGTAATAAATCACCTGGGTGTAATGAATCACTTGGCTGTATGAATCACCTAGGTGTAATGAATCGCCTGGGCATAATGAAAAACCTGGGCATAATGAATCACTTGTGCATAATGTATCACCTGGTTGCAATGAACCTCCTGGATGTAATGAACCACCTGGGTGTAATAACTCAACTGGGCATATAGAATCACCCGTGCGTAATGAATCACCTGGGTGTAATGAATCACCTGGGTGTATTGAATCACCTGGCTGTAATGAATCACCTGAGTGTATTGAATCACCTGGGAATAATGAATTACCTGGGCATATTGAATCACATGGGCATAATGAACGAACAGGATGTAATGAATCACCTGGGTGTAATGAATCACCTGGGTGTAATGAATCAACTGGGAGTAATGCATCAGCTGGGTGTAATGAATCACCTGGGTGTAATGAATCACTTGGGAATAATGAATCACCTCGGCATATTGAATCAACTGGGTGTAATTAATCACCTGGTTGTAATGAACCACCTGGGTGTAATGAATCACTTGGGTGTATTGAATCACCTGGGTGCATTGAATCACCTGGCTGTAATGAATCACCTTGGTGTATTGAATCACCTTGGTGTAATGAATCACCTGGGTGTATTGAAGAACCTGGGTGTAATGCATCACTTCGGAAATATGAAACACCTGGTCATATTGAATCACCTGTCTGCAATGAATCACCAGGGTGTAATGAGTCACCTGGGTGTATTGAATCACCTGGATGTAATGAATCACCAGGGAGTATTGAATCACCTGTGTGTAATGAATCACCTGGGTGTATTGAATCACCTGTGTGTAATGAATTACCTGGGTGTAATGAATCACCTGTGTGTAATGACTCACCTGGGAATAATGAATCACCTGTGCGTAATGAATCACCTGTGTGTAATGACTCACCTGGGTGTAATAAACCACCTGGGTGTATTGAATCACCTGGCTGTAATGAGTCACCTTGGTGTAATATATCACCTGGGTGTAATGAATCACCTGGGTGTAATGAATCACCTGGGTGTATTGAATCACCTTGGTGTAATGAATCACCTGGGTGAATTGAATAACCTGTGTGTAATGCATCACTTCGGAAAAATGAATCACAAGGTCATATTGAATCACCTGTCTGCAATGAATCACCAGGGTGTAATGAGTCACCTGGGTGTAATATACGACCTGGGTGTAATGAATCTGCTGGTATAATGAATCACATGGGCTTAATGAATCACCTGGGCGTAATTAATCACCTTGCCATATTGAATCACCTGGTTGTAGTGAATCACCTGGGTGTAGTGAAACACCTGGGTGTAGTGAATCACCTGGGTGTAGTGAATCAACTGGGTGTAATGAATCACCTGGGCATATTGTATCACCTGGGTGTAATGAATCACCTGGGCATATTGAATCACCTGGGTGTAATGAATTACCTGGGTGTAGTGAATCACCTGTGTGTATTGAATCACCTGTGTGTAATGCATCACATGGGCATAATGAATCACCTGGGTGTAATGAATCACCTGGGAATAATGAATTACCTGGGCATATTGAATCACCTGGGCATAAGGAACCAACTGGATGTAATGAATCACCTGGGTGTAATGAATCACCTGGGTGTAATGAATCACCTGGGTGTATTGAATCACCTAGGTGTAATGAATCACCTGGGTGTCATGAATCAACTGGGAGTAATGAATCACCTGGGTGTATTGAATCACCTGGGTGTATTGAATCACCTGGGTGTATTGAATCACTTGGGTGTATTGAATCAACTGGATGTAATGAATCACCTGGGTGTAATGAATCACCTGGGTGTAATGAATCACCTGTGTGTAATAAATCACCTGAGTGTATTGAATCACCTGGGTGTAATAAACCACCTGGGTGTATTGAATCACCTGGATGTAATGAATTACCTGGGTGTAATGAATCACCTGGGTGTATTGAATCACCTAGGTGTAATGAATCACCTGGGTGTAATGAATCACCTGTGTGTAATGACTCACCTGGGAATAATGAATCACCTGTGCGTAATGAATCACCTGTGTGTAATGACTCACCTGGGTGTAATAAATCACCTGGGTGTATTGAATCACCTGGCTGTAATGAATCACCTTGGTGTAATATATCACCTGGGTGTAATGAATCACCTGGGTGTAATGAATCACCTGGGTGTATTGAATCACCTTGGTGTAATGAATCACCTGGGTGAATTGAATAACCTGTGTGTAATGCATCACTTCGGAAAAATGAATCACAAGGTCATATTGAATCACCTGCCTGCAATGAATCACCAGGGTGTAATGAGTCACCTGGGTGTAATATACGACCTGGGTGCAATGAATCTGCTGGTATAATGAATCACATGGGCTTAATGAATCACCTGGGCGTAATTAATCACCTTGCCATATTGAATCACCTGGTTGTAGTGAATCACCTGGGTGTAGTGAAACACCTGGGTGTAGTGAATCACCTGGGTGTAGTGAATCAACTGGGTGTAATGAATCACCTGGGCATATTGTATCACCTGGGTGTAATGAATCACCTGGGCATATTGAATCACCTGGGTGTAATGAATTACCTGGGTGTAGTGAATCACCTGTGTGTGTTGAATCACCTGTGTGTAATGCATCACATGGGCATAATGAATCACCTGGGTGTAATGAATCACCTGGGAATAATGAATTACCTGGGCATATTGAATCACCTGGGCATAAGGAACCAACTGGATGTAATGAATCACCTGGGTGTAATGAATCACCTGGGTGTAATGAATCACCTGGGTGTATTGAATCACCTAGGTGTAATGAATCACCTGGGTGTCATGAATCAACTGGGAGTAATGAATCACCTGGGTGTATTGAATCACCTGGGTGTATTGAATCACCTGGGTGTATTGAATCACTTGGGTGTATTGAATCAACTGGATGTAATGAATCACCTGGGTGTAATGAATCACCTGGGTGTAATGAATCACCTGTGTGTAATAAATCACCTGAGTGTATTGAATCACCTGGGTGTAATAAACCACCTGGGTGTATTGAATCACCTGGCTGTAATGAGTCACCTTGGTGTAATATATCACCTGGGTGTAATGAATCACCTGGGTGTAATGAATCACCTGGGTGTATTGAATCACCTTGGTGTAATGAATCACCTGGGTGAATTGAATAACCTGTGTGTAATGCATCACTTCGGAAAAATGAATCACAAGGTCATATTGAATCACCTGTCTGCAATGAATCACCAGGGTGTAATGAGTCACCTGGGTGTAATATACGACCTGGGTGTAATGAATCTGCTGGTATAATGAATCACATGGGCTTAATGAATCACCTGGGCGTAATTAATCACCTTGCCATATTGAATCACCTGGTTGTAGTGAAACACCTGGGTGTAGTGAAACACCTGGGTGTAGTGAATCACCTGGGTGTAGTGAATCACCTGGGTGTAATGAATCACCTGGGCATATTGTATCACCTGGGTGTAATGAATCACCTGGGCATATTGAATCACCTGGGTGTAATGAATTACCTGGGTGTAGTGAATCACTTGTGTGTAGTGAATCACCTGTGTGTAATGCATCACATGGGCATAATGAATCACCTGGGTGTAATGCATCACCTGGGAATAATGAATTACCTGGGCATATTGAATCACCTGGGCATAAGGAACCAACTGGATGTAATGAATCACCTGGGTGTAATGAATCACCTGGGTGTAATGAATCACCTGGGTGTAATGAATCACCTGGGTGTATTGAATCACCTGGGTGTAATGAATTACCTGGGTGTAATGAATCACCTGGGTGTATTGAATCACCTAGGTGTAATGAATCACCTGGGTGTAATGAATCACCTGTGTGTAATGACTCACCTGGGAATAATGAATCACCTGTGCGTAATGAATCACCTGTGTGTAATGACTCACCTGGGTGTAATAAATCACCTGGGTGTATTGAATCACCTGGCTGTAATGAATCACCTTGGTGTAATATATCACCTGGGTGTGATGAATCACCTGGGTGTAATGAATCACCTGGGTGTATTGAATCACCTTGGTGTAATGAATCACCTGGGTGAATTGAATAACCTGTGTGTAATGCATCACTTCGGAAAAATGAATCACAAGGTCATATTGAATCACCTGCCTGCAATGAATCACCAGGGTGTAATGAGTCACCTGGGTGTAATATACGACCTGGGTGCAATGAATCTGCTGGTATAATGAATCACATGGGCTTAATGAATCACCTGGGCGTAATTAATCACCTTGCCATATTGAATCACCTGGTTGTAGTGAATCACCTGGGTGTAGTGAAACACCTGGGTGTAGTGAATCACCTGGGTGTAGTGAATCAACTGGGTGTAATGAATCACCTGGGCATATTGTATCACCTGGGTGTAATGAATCACCTGGGCATATTGAATCACCTGGGTGTAATGAATTACCTGGGTGTAGTGAATCACCTGTGTGTATTGAATCACCTGTGTGTAATGCATCACATGGGCATAATGAATCACCTGGGTGTAATGAATCACCTGGGAATAATGAATTACCTGGGCATATTGAATCACCTGGGCATAAGGAACCAACTGGATGTAATGAATCACCTGGGTGTAATGAATCACCTGGGTGTAATGAATCACCTGGGTGTATTGAATCACCTAGGTGTAATGAATTACCTGGGTGTCATGAATCAACTGGGAGTAATGAATCACCTGGGTGTATTGAATCACCTGGGTGTATTGAATCACCTGGGTGTATTGAATCACTTGGGTGTATTGAATCAACTGGATGTAATGAATCACCTGGGTGTAATGAATCACCTGGGTGTAATGAATCACCTGTGTGTAATAAATCACCTGAGTGTATTGAATCACCTGGGAGTAATAAATCACCTGGGTGTAATGAATCACTTGGCTGTATGAGTCACCTAGGTGTAATGAATCGCCTGGGCATAATGAAAAACCTGGGCATAATGAATCACCTCAGCGTAATGAATCACCTGGGCATAATGAACCAACTGGATGTAATGAATCTCCTGGGTGAAATAAATCACTTGAGAGTAATGAATCACCTCGGCATATTGAATCACTTGTGCATAATGTATCACCTGGTTGTAATGAACCACCTGAATGTAATGAACCACCTGGGTGTAATAACTCAACTGGGCATATAGAATCACCCGTGCGTAATGAATCACCTGGGTGTAATGAATCACCTGGGTGTATTGAATCACCTGGCTGTAATGAATCACCTGAGTGTATTGAATCACCTGGAAATAATGAATTACCTGGGCATATTGAATCACATGGGCATAATGAACGAACAGGATGTAATGAATCACCTGGGTGTAATGAATCACCTGGATGTAATGAATCAACTGGGAGTAATGCATCACCTGGGTGTAATGAATCACCTGGGTGTATTGAATCACCTGGGTGTAATGAATCACCTGGGTGTATTGAATCACCTAGGTGTAATGAATCACCTGTGTATAATGAACGATTTTGGTGTAATGAATCACCTGGGTGTAATGAATCACCTTGGTGTAATGAATCACCTGGGTTTATTGAATCATCTGGGTTTAATATATCACCTGGGTTTAATGAATCACCTGGGTGTAATGAATCACCTTGGTGTAATGAATCACCTGGGTTTACTGAATCACATTGGTGTAATGAATCACCTGGGTGTAATTTATTTCCTGGGTGTAATAAATCACCTCAGAGTAATGAATTACCTGGGTGTAATGAATCAGCAGGGTGTAATGAATCACCTGGGAAAAATGAATCACCTGGGTGTAATAAATTACCAGGGTGTAATGAATCACCTGGGCGTAATGAATCACCTGGTCATATTGAATCATCTAGGTGTAATGAATCACCCGGGCATAATGAATCACTTGGCTTTAATGAATCACCTGGGCGTAATGAATCACCTCGCCATATTGAATCACCTGGGTGTAATGAATCACCTGGGTGTAATGAATAAACTGCGTGTAATCAACCACCTGGGTGTAATGAACAACCTAGGTGTAATGAATAAACTGTGTGTAATGAATCACCTGGGTGTAATGAATCACATTGGCATAATGAATCACCTGGGCATCATGAACCAACTGGATATAATGAATCAGCTGGGTGTAATGAATCACCTGGGTGTAATGAATCACTTGGGAATAATGAATCACCTCGGCATATTGAATCACCTGGGTGTAATTAATCACCTGGTTGTAATGAACCACCTGGGTGTAATGAATCACTTGGGTGTATTAAATCACCTGGGTGCATTGAATCACCTGGCTGTAATGAATCACCTTGGTGTATTGAATCACCTTGGTGTAATGAATCACCTGGGCATATTGTATCACCTGGGTGTAATGAATCACCTGGGCATATTGAATCACCTGGGTGTAATGTATTACCTGTGTGTAGTGAATCACCTGTGTGTATTGACTCACCTGTGTGTAATGCATCACATGGGCATAATGAATCACCTGGGTGTAATGAATCACCTGGGAATAATGAATTACCTGGGCATATTGAATCACCTGGGCATAAGGAACCAACTGGATGTAATGAATCACCTGGGTGTAATGAATCACCTGGGTGTAATGAATCACCTGGGTGTATTGAATCACCTAGGTGTAATGAATCACCTGGGTGTAATGAATCAACTGGGAGTAATGAATCACCTGGGTGTATTGAATCACCTGGGTGTATTGAATCACCTGGGTGTATTGAATCACTTGGGTGTATTGAATCAACTGGATGTAATGAATCACCTGGGTGTAATGAATCACCTGGGTGTAATGAATCACCTGTGTGTAATAAATCACCTGAGTGTATTGAATCACCTGGGAGTAATAAATCACCTGGGTGTAATGAATCACTTGGCTGTATGAATCACCTAGGTGTAATGAATCGCCTGGGCATAATGAAAAACCTGGGCATAATGAATCACCTCAGCGTAATGAATCACCTGGGCATAATGAACCAACTGGATGTAATGAATCTCCTGGGTGAAATAAATCACTTGAGAGTAATGAATCACCTTGGCATATTGAATCACTTGTGCATAATGTATCACCTGGTTGTAATGAACCACCTGGATGTAATGAACCACCTGGGTGTAATAACTCAACTGGGCATATAGAATCACCCGTGCGTAATGAATCACCTGGGTGTAATGAATCAACTGGGTGTATTGAATCACCTGGCTGTAGTGAATCACCTGAGTGTATTGAATCACCTGGGAATAATGAATTACCTGGGCATATTGAATCACATGGGCATAATGAACGAACAGGATGTAATGAATCACCTGGGTGTAATGCATCACCTGGGTGTAATGAATCACCTGGGTGTATTGAATCACCTGGGTGTAATGAATCACCTGGGTGTATTGAATCACCTAGGTGTAATGAATCACCTGTGTATAATGAACGATCTTGGTGTAATGAATCACCTGGGTGTAATGAATCACCTTGGTGCAATGAATCACCTGGGTTTATTGAATCATCTGGGTTTAATATATCACCTGGGTTTAATGAATCACCTGGGTGTAATGAATCACCTTGGTGTAATGAATCACCTGAGTGTAATGAATCATCTGGGTTTACTGAATCACATTGGTGTAATGAATCACCTGGGTGTAATTTATTTCCTGGGTGTAATAAATCACCTCAGAGTAATGAATTACCTGGGTGTAATGAATCACCAGGGTGTAATGAATCACCTGGGAAAAATGAATCACCTGGGTGTAATAAATTACCAGGGTGTAATGAATCACCTGGGCGTAATGAATCACCTGGTCATATTGAATCATCTAGGTGTAATGAATCACCCGGGCATAATGAATCACTTGGCTTTAATGAATCACCTGGGCATAATGAATCACCTCGCCATATTGAATCACCTGGGTGTAATGAATCACCTGGGTGTAATGAATAAACTGCGTGTAATCAACCACCTGGGTGTAATGAACAACCTGGGTGTAATGAATAAACTGTGTGTAATGAATCACCTGGGTGTAATGAATCACCTGGGTGTAATGAATTACCTGGGTGTAGTGAATCACCTGGGCACATTGAATCACCTGGGTGCAATGAATCACCTGGTTGTAATGAATAAACTGGGTGTAATAAAACACTTGAGTGTAATGAATCACCTGGGCATAATGAATCACCTGGGTGTAATGAATCACTTGGCTGTATGAATCACCTAGGTGTAATGAATCGCCTGGGCATAATGAAAAACCTGGGCATAATGAATCACTTGGCTGTAATGAATCACCTCAGCGTAATGAATCACCTGGGCATAATGAACCAACTGGATGTAATGAATCTCCTGGGTGTAATAAATCACTTGAGAATAATGTATCACCTCGGCATATTGAATCACCTGTGCATAATGTAGCACCTGGTTGTAATGAACCACCTGGATGTAATGAACCACCTGGGTGTAATGAATCAACTGGGCATATAGAATCACCTGTGCGTAATGAATCACCTGGGTGTAATGAATCACCTGGGTGTATTGAATCATCTGGCTGTAATGAATCATCTGATTGTATTGAATCACCTGGGAATAATGAATTACTTGGGCATATTGAATCACATGGGCATAATGAACGAACAGTATGTAATGAATCACCTGGGTGTAATGAATCACCTGGGTGTAATGAATCAACTGGGAGTAATGCATCACCTGGGTGTTATGAATCACCTGTGTATAATGAACGATCTTGGTGTAATGAATCACCTGGGTGTAATGAATCACCTTGGTGTAATGAATCACCTGGGTGTATTGAATCACCTAGGTGTAATGAATCACCTGGGTGTATTGAATCACCTAGGTGTAATGAATCACCTCTGTATAATGAACGATCTTGGTGTAATGAATCACCTGGGTGTAATGAATCACCTTGGTGCAATGAATCACCTGGGTTTATTGAATCATCTGGGTTTAATATATCACCTGGGTTTAATGAATCACCTGGGTGTAATGAATCACCTTGGTGTAATGAATCACCTGAGTGTAATGAATCATCTGGGTTTACTGAATCACATTGGTGTAAAGAATCACCTGGGTGTAATTTATTTCCTGGGTGTAATAAATCACCTCAGAGTAATGAATTACCTGGGTGTAATGAATCAGCAGGGTGTAATGAATCACCTGGGAAAAATGAATCACCTGGGTGTAATAAATTACCAGGGTGTAATGAATCACCTGGGTGTAATGAATCACCTGGTCATATTGAATCACTTGGCTTTAATGAATCACCTGGGCGTAATGAATCACCTCGCCATATTGAATCACCTGGGTGTAATGTATCACCTGGGTGTAATGAATAAACTGCGTGTAATCAACCACCTGGGTGTAATGAACAACCTGGGTGTAATGAATAAACTGTGTGTAATGAATCACCTGGGTGTAATGAATCACATTGGCATAATGAATCACCTGGGCATCATGAACCAACTGGATATAATGAATCAGCTGGGTGTAATGAATCACCTGGGTGTAATGAATCACTTGGGAATAATGAATCACCTCGGCATATTGAATCACCTGGGTGTAATTAATCACCTGGTTGTAATGAACCACCTGGGTGTAATGAATCACTTGGGTGTATTAAATCACCTGGGTGCATTGAATCACCTGGCTGTAATGAATCACCTTGGTGTATTGAATCACCTTGGTGTAATGAATCACCTGGGCATATTGTATCACCTGGGTGTAATGAATCACCTGGGCATATTGAATCACCTGGGTGTAATGTATTACCTGGGTGTAGTGAATCACCTGTGTGTATTGACTCACCTGTGTGTAATGCATCACATGGGCATAATGAATCACCTGGGTGTAATGAATCATCTGGGAATAATGAATTACCTGGGCATATTGAATCACCTGGGCATAAGGAACCAACTGGATGTAATGAATCACCTGGGTGTAATGAATCACCTGGGTGTAATGAATCACCTGGGTGTATTGAATCACCTAGGTGTAATGAATCACCTGGGTGTAATGAATCAACTGGGAGTAATGAATCACCTGGGTGTAATGAATCACCTGGGTGTATTGAATCACCTAGGTGTAATGAATCACCTGTGTATAATGAACGATCTTGGTGTAATGAATCACCTGGGTGTAATGAATCACCTTGGTGCAATGAATCACCTGGGTTTATTGAATCATCTGGGTTTAATATATCACCTGGGTTTAATGAATCACCTGGGTGTAATGAATCACCTTGATGTAATGAATCACCTGAGTGTAATGAATCATCTGGGTTTACTGAATCACATTGGTGTAATGAATCACCTGGGTGTAATTTATTTCCTGGGTGTAATAAATCACCTCAGAGTAATGAATTACCTGGGTGTAATGAATCACCAGGGTGTAATGAATCACCTGGGAAAAATGAATCACCTGGGTGTAATAAATTACCAGGGTGTAATGAATCACCTGGGCGTAATGAATCACCTGGTCATATTGAATCATCTAGGTGTAATGAATCACCCGGGCATAATGAATCACTTGGCTTTAATGAATCACCTGTGCGTAATGAATCACCTCGCCATATTGAATCACCTGGGTGTAATGAATCACCTGGGTGTAATAAATTACCAGGGTGTAATGAATCACCTGGGCGTAATGAATCACCTGGTCATATTGAATCACTTGGCTTTAATGAATCACCTGGGCGTAATGAATCACCTCGCCATATTGAATCACCTGGGTGTAATGTATCACCTGGGTGTAATGAATAAACTGCGTGTAATCAACCACCTGGGTGTAATGAACAACCTGGGTGTAATGAATAAACTGTGTGTAATGAATCACCTGGGTGTAATGAATCACATTGGCATAATGAATCACCTGGGCATCATGAACCAACTGGATATAATGAATCAGCTGGGTGTAATGAATCACCTGGGTGTAATGAATCACTTGGGAATAATGAATCACCTCGGCATATTGAATCACCTGGGTGTAATTAATCACCTGGTTGTAATGAACCACCTGGGTGTAATGAATCACTTGGGTGTATTAAATCACCTGGGTGCATTGAATCACCTGGCTGTAATGAATCACCTTGGTGTATTGAATCACCTTGGTGTAATGAATCACCTGGGCATATTGTATCACCTGGGTGTAATGAATCACCTGGGCATATTGAATCACCTGGGTGTAATGTATTACCTGGGTGTAGTGAATCACCTGTGTGTATTGACTCATCTGTGTGTAATGCATCACATGGGCATAATGAATCACCTGGGTGTAATGAATCACCTGGGAATAATGAATTACCTGGGCATATTGAATCACCTGGGCATAAGGAACCAACTGGATGTAATGAATCACCTGGGTGTATTGAATCACCTGGGTATATTGAATCACCAAGGTGTAATGAATCACCTGGGTGTAATGAATCACCTGGGTGTATTGAATCACCTGGGTGTATTGAATCACTTGGGTATATTGAATCAACTGGATGTAATGAATCACCTGAGTGTAATGAATCACCTGGGTGTAATGAATCACCTGTGTGTAATAAATCACCTGAGTGTATTGAATCACCTGGGAGTAATAAATCACCTGGGTGTAATGAATCACTTGGCTGTATGAATCACCTAGGTGTAATGAATCGCCTGGGCATAATGAAAAACCTGGGCATAATGAATCACTTGGCTGTAATGAATCACCTCAGCGTAATGAATCACCTGGGCATAATGAACCAACTGGATGTTAGAATCTCCTGGGTGAAATAAATCACTTGAGAATAATGAATCACCTCGGCATATTGAATCACTTGTGCATAATGTATCACCTGGTTGTAATGAACCACCTGGATGTAATGAACCACCTGGGTGTAATAACTCAACTGGGCATATAGAATCACCCGTGCGTAATGAATCACCTGGGTGTAATGAATCAACTGGGTGTATTGAATCACCTGGCTGTAATGAATCACCTGAGTGTATTGAATCACCTGGGAATAATGAATTACCTGGGCATATTGAATCACATGGGCATAATGAACGAACAGGATGTAATGAATCACCTGGGTGTAATGAATCACCTGGGTGTAATTAATCAACTGGGAGTAATGCATCACCTTAGTGTATTGAATCACCTGGGTGTATTGAATCACCTAGGTGCAATGAATCACCTGGGTTTATTGAATCATCTGGGTTTAATATATCACCTGGGTTTAATGAATCACCTGGGTGTACTGAATCACCTGAGTGTAATGAATCATCTGGGTTTACTGAATCACATTGGTGTAATGAATCACCTGGGTGTAATTTATTTCCTGGGTGTAATAAATCACCTCAGAGTAATGAATTACCTGGGTGTAATGAATCAGCAGGGTGTAATGAATCACCTGGGAAAAATGAATCACCTGGGTGTAATAAATTACCAGGGTGTAATGAATCACCTGGGCGTAATGAATCACCTGGTCATATTGAATCATCTAGGTGTAATGAATCACCTGGGCATAATGAATCACTTGGCTTTAATGAATCACCTGGGCGTAATGAATCACCTCGCCATATTGAATCACCTGGGTGTAATGAATCACCTGGGTGTAATGAATAAACTGCGTGTAATCAACCACCTGGGTGTAATGAACAACCTGGGTGTAATGAATAAACTGTGTGTAATGAATCACCTGTGTGTAATGAATCACATTGGCATAATGAATCATCTGGGCATAATGAACCAACTGGATATAATGAATCAGCTGGGTGTAATGAATCACCTGGGTGTAATGAATCACTTGGGAATAATGAATCACCTCGGCATATTGAATCACCTGGGTGCATTGAATCACCTGGCTGTAATGAATCACCTTGGTGTATTGAATCACCTTGGTGTAATGAATCACCTGGGTGTACTGAAGAACCTGGGTGTAATGCATCACTTCGGAACTATGAATCACCTGGTCATATTGAATCACCTGTCTGCAATGAATCACCAGGGTGTAATGAGTCACCTGGGTGTATTGAATCACCTGGATGTAATGAATCACCTGGGAGTATTGAATCACCTGTGTGTAATGAATCACCTGGGTGTATTGAATCACCTGGGTGTAATGAATTACCTGGGTGTAATGAATCACCGGGGTGTATTGAATCACCTAGGTGTAATGAATCACCTGGGCATAATGAATCACCTGTGCGTAATGAATCACCTGTGTGTAATGACTCACCTGGGTGTAATGAATCACCTGGGCGAAATGATTCACCTTTGCGTAATGAATCACCTGGGCATAATGAATCAATTGGGAGTAATAAAAGACCTGGGTGTATTGAATCACCTGGCTGTAATGAATCACCTTGGTGTAATATATCACCTGGGTGTAATGAATCACCTGGGTGTAATGAATCACCTGGGTGTATTGAATCAGCTTGGTGTAATGAATCACCTGGGTGAATTGAATAACCTGTGTGTAATGCATCACTTCGGAAAAATGAATCACCTGGTCATATAGAAACACCTGTCTGCAATGAATCACCAGGGTGTAATGAGTCACCTAGGTGTAATATACGACCTGGGTGTAATGAATCTGCTGGTATAATGAATCACATGGGCTTAATGAATCACCTGGGCATAATGAATCACCTTGCCATATTGAATCACCTGGGTGTAGTGAATCACCTGGGTGTAGTGAATCACCTGGGTGTAGTGAATCACGTGGGTGTAATGAATCACCTGGGCATTGACGTAATAAAGACTCACTACGCACTTGAACATAAAGCAAGGCTTTAATCAACTTGTAACAAAACATGGAGGTCTAGTTAGCAGTCACTAGCTTCCTGTTTCCAGATTGTCTCTGCCCAAGGTGGGCCCATGCCTGAGTATTTATACTCCCTGGACGGCGCCCCAGCTGGCCACCCAGTAGTACTTCCTGAGTTGTTACTTGCGATTTATGACATTCTTCCTCCCTAAAAGGTTTGGAAGTCCAGTCTTCCTTTAAAGGACTAGGCGGACCAGAAATAGCCGCAGACGTTTAGCTCTCTGCTTGTGACTGGAAGGCACGTCTCCCCGGACCGTGTCCTGGTCCCTGGGTCGCTTGGCCCGTACCGGTAAGTCAGTAGAGTCCGCGTCATCTTGATCATCCTGTGGAGGACTGGGAATATCATGACTCCGGGTGTGGGTAGGCATCCAGATCGGTATATAGATTAATAGTCTGCGAATAATCGATACACAGACGTTTTTTATGTTGTTTTAAGGGATTCCTCACGATGACGACCTGAGCCCGCCAGGGAGATGAACATGGCTCGATAATACCGTCGACTAAAAGGCGAGAGATTTCCGCCTCAATAAACGCTCGATCATCTTGGCTAAAGCGCCGCGATTTGGTGGCTATGGGTTTACAGCGGGGGGGAAGATTGGCAAACAGGGAGGGTTCACCGAGTAAGGCCGCCGAGAGTGCACAAAACGGCACCTTAGAAATGGTAAGCTCCGGCCTTGACCCTCCAAACTCAAAAGTGATCTTCTTGTGCTGCTTCTGGAAGTCCTGTCCCAGAAGCACATCGCTGCATAAGTTTGCGAGTACTCCGAGCCGGGTGGAGAGATACGTGCGGCCGTTGAGGATGAGGTTGACCAGACAGAAGCCAGAAGAATTGGTGGTCAGAGTCGTCAGAGCCATTGCAATCTCCCTGTCCGAGGGATAAATGTGCAGTTTTAACCTGTTGACAGCCCGCTTACTAATGAAGCTGTCAGAGCTGCAGGAGTCGATTAGCGCGCTTAGAGTGTGCCCATTTACTGAAACCTTCGTGGCTGCATGGGACAAACTTTGGGGAAAAACAGCCGTGATGGGAGGAGGGGCAATTTTCCCTTCGGCAACTGTAGCCTTAACAGTAGTTCTTGGGGGAGGAGCAGCTCCATAGATAGCAGCTGTGAAGCTAACAGGAGCTCTCGACCGGTATACTTTAGAGGAGCGGCCTTTCTTGTTAGCAAAGGCCCGTGACTGGCATACCTTGGAAAAGTGTCCTTTCTTGCTGCAATGATTGCAGGTCACATTACGAGCCGGGCAAAATTTTCTGTGATGGCACGCCCCTCCACAAAAGAAACACTTTCTTCCTGATTGCCAGGATGCTGCTAGGGCGGGGTCGTCATCAGCGAAGGCCCCTAGGGTAGGGTCGTCGTCTGTTAGAGTAGAGTCAACATCAGTGGGGGCATCCGCCCGAGACCTACCGAAAGACTCATTAAAGGAGATAGCCGCCGCCCGTGCACGTGGTGGGAGATAAGTGTCTGCATTTTTCTTGGCCAAGTCCAAGGAACACGCCTGGTCATAAGCAGCCCGTAAATTGAGGGTTTTATTTTCCAGCAGGCGCTGACGTATAAAAGGGGACGCGATTCCATTGATAAAGGAATCGCGGATTAGTTCCTCTTGATACAGTTCAGCTGAAACTGCTTTAAGGTTACAATCCTTGCTGAGCCTGCGAAGTTTCTGGAGAAATTCATCGAGTGATTCCCCAGGCTGCTGCCGAGTTGTGGCCAGTAGGTGTCGAGCAAAGATTTCATTTGGGGACTTGACATATAGCTGCTGTAAGATTTCGATAGCAGTGTCATAGTCTATACAGTCCTCAATATAATCATACACATGAGGAGACACGTAGTTGATAAGCATTCGTAACTTATTAGGGACATCCGCCCCACATTCTTCAAGAAAGTTGCTAAAGGTATGAAACCAATGCTTCCATACCTTTGCTGCCGCAGGTGCATTCGGGTCCAGGTCGAGACGAGCGGGTCTAAGGAGTTTTTCCATGATGGATCAGTTTCTTGCCCAAGTTCCCTTCTGTGGTTTGAGTTGCAGCTGGTTGTTCCGAATCACCCAAAGCGTGGAGACGATACCAAGTTGATTAAATTGACGTAATAAAGACTCACTACGCACTTGAACATAAAGCAAGGCTTTAATCAACTTGTAACAAAACATGGAGGTCTAGTTAGCAGTCACTAGCTTCCTGTTTCCAGATTGTCTCTGCCCAAGGTGGGCCCATGCCTGAGTATTTATACTCCCTGGACGGCGCCCCAGCTGGCCACCCAGTAGTACTTCCTGAGTTGTTACTTGCGATTTATGACAGGCATATTGTATCACCTGGGTGTAATGAATCACCTGGGCATAATGAATCACCTGAGTGTAATGAATTACCTGGGTGTAATGAATCACCTGTGTGTATTGAATCACCTGTGTGTAATGCATCACATGGGCGTAATGAAGCACCTGGGTGTAATGAATCACCTGGGAATAATGAATTACCTGGGCATATTGAATCACCTGGGCATAATGAACCAACTGGATGTAATGAATCACCTTGCCATATTGAATCACCTGGGTGTAATGAATCACCTGGGTGTATTGAATCACCTAGGTGTAATGAATCACCTGGGTGTAATGAATCAACTGGGAGTAATGAATCACCTGGGTGTAATGAATCACC
The DNA here is from genome assembly GCA_030390025.1 of Squalus acanthias. Classification (NCBI taxonomy): domain Eukaryota; kingdom Metazoa; phylum Chordata; class Chondrichthyes; order Squaliformes; family Squalidae; genus Squalus; species Squalus acanthias. The sequence goes on along the minus strand of CM059426.1, from coordinate 134,461,876 downwards.
TGGGTGTATTGAATCACCTGGGTGTATTGAATCACCTGTGTGTAATGAATCACCTGGGTGTATTGAATCACCTAGGTATAATGAATCACCTGGGTGTATTGAATGACTTGGGTGTATTGAATCAACTGGATGTAATGAATCACCTGGGTGTAATGAATCACCTGTGTGTACTGAATCACCTGTGTGTAATAAATCACCTGGGTGTATTGAATCACCTGGGAGTAATAAATCACCTGGGTGCAATGAATCACTTGGCTGTATGAATCACCTCAGCGTAATGAATCACTTGGGCATAATGAACCAACTGGATGTAATGAATCTCCTGGGTGAAATAAATCACTTGAGAATAATGAATCACCTCGGCATATTGAATCACCTGTGCATAATGTATCACCTGGTTGTAATGAACCACCTGGATGTAATGAACCACCTGGGTGTAATAAATCAACTGGGCATATAGAATCACCCGTGCGTAATGAATCACCTGGGTGTAATGAATCACCTGGGTGTATTGAATCACCTGGCTGTAATGAATCACCTGAGTGTATTGAATCACCTGGGAATAATGAATTACCTGGGCATATTGAATCACATGGGCATAATGAACGAACAGGATGTAATGAATCACCTGGGTGTAATGAATCACCTGGGTGTAATGAATCAACTGGGAGTAATGCATCACCTGGGTGTAATGAATCACCTGGGTGTATTGAATCACCTGGGTGTAATGAATCACCTGGGTGTATTGAATCACCTAGGTGTAATGAATCACCTGTGTATAATGAATGATCTTGGTGTAATGAATCACCTGGGTGTAATGAATCACCTTGTTGTAATGAATCACCTGGGTTTATTGAATCATCTGGGTTTAATATATCACCTGGGTTTAATGAATCACCTGGGTGTAATGAATCACCTCGGTGTAATGAATCACCTGGGCGTAATGAATCATCTGGGTTTACTGAATCACATTGGTGTAATGAATCACCTGGGTGTAATTTATTTCCTGGGTGTATTGAATCACCTAGGTGTAATGAATCACCTGGGTGTAATGAATCAACTGGGAGTAATGAATCACCTGGGTGTAATGAATTACCTGGGTGTAGTGAATCACCTGGGCACATTGAATCACCTGGGTGCAATGAATCACCTGGTTGTAATGAATAAACTGGGTGTAATAAAACACTTGAGTGTAATGAATCACCTGGGCATAATGAATCACCTGGGTGTAATGAATCACTTGGCTGTATGAATCACCTAGGTGTAATGAATCGCCTGGGCATAATGAAAAACCTGGGCATAATGAATCACTTGGCTGTAATGAATCACCTCAGCGTAATGAATCACCTGGGCATAATGAACCAACTGGATGTAATGAATCTCCTGGGTGTAATAAATCACTTGAGAATAATGTATCACCTCGGCATATTGAATCACCTGTGCATAATGTAGCACCTGGTTGTAATGAACCACCTGGATGTAATGAACCACCTGGGTGTAATGAATCAACTGGGCATATAGAATCACCTGTGCGTAATGAATCACCTGGGTGTAATGAATCACCTGGGTGTATTGAATCATCTGGCTGTAATGAATCATCTGATTGTATTGAATCACCTGGGAATAATGAATTACTTGGGCATATTGAATCACATGGGCATAATGAACGAACAGTATGTAATGAATCACCTGGGTGTAATGAATCACCTGGGTGTAATGAATCAACTGGGAGTAATGCATCACCTGGGTGTTATGAATCACCTGTGTATAATGAACGATCTTGGTGTAATGAATCACCTGGGTGTAATGAATCACCTTGGTGTAATGAATCACCTGGGTGTATTGAATCACCTAGGTGTAATGAATCACCTGGGTGTATTGAATCACCTAGGTGTAATGAATCACCTCTGTATAATGAACGATCTTGGTGTAATGAATCACCTGGGTGTAATGAATCACCTTGGTGCAATGAATCACCTGGGTTTATTGAATCATCTGGGTTTAATATATCACCTGGGTTTAATGAATCACCTGGGTGTAATGAATCACCTTGGTGTAATGAATCACCTGAGTGTAATGAATCATCTGGGTTTACTGAATCACATTGGTGTAAAGAATCACCTGGGTGTAATTTATTTCCTGGGTGTAATAAATCACCTCAGAGTAATGAATTACCTGGGTGTAATGAATCAGCAGGGTGTAATGAATCACCTGGGAAAAATGAATCACCTGGGTGTAATAAATTACCAGGGTGTAATGAATCACCTGGGTGTAATGAATCACCTGGTCATATTGAATCACTTGGCTTTAATGAATCACCTGGGCGTAATGAATCACCTCGCCATATTGAATCACCTGGGTGTAATGTATCACCTGGGTGTAATGAATAAACTGCGTGTAATCAACCACCTGGGTGTAATGAACAACCTGGGTGTAATGAATAAACTGTGTGTAATGAATCACCTGGGTGTAATGAATCACATTGGCATAATGAATCACCTGGGCATCATGAACCAACTGGATATAATGAATCAGCTGGGTGTAATGAATCACCTGGGTGTAATGAATCACTTGGGAATAATGAATCACCTCGGCATATTGAATCACCTGGGTGTAATTAATCACCTGGTTGTAATGAACCACCTGGGTGTAATGAATCACTTGGGTGTATTAAATCACCTGGGTGCATTGAATCACCTGGCTGTAATGAATCACCTTGGTGTATTGAATCACCTTGGTGTAATGAATCACCTGGGTGTACTGAAGAACCTGGGTGTAATGCATCACTTCGGAACTATGAATCACCTGGTCATATTGAATCACCTGTCTGCAATGAATCACCAGGGTGTAATGAGTCACCTGGGTGTATTGAATCACCTGTGTGTAATGAATCACCTGGGTGTATTGAATCACCTGGGTGTAATGAATTACCTGGGTGTAATGAATCACCTGGGTGTATTGAATCACCTAGGTGTAATGAATCACCTGGGCATAATGAATCACCTGTGTGTAATGACTCACCTGGGAATAATGAATCACCTGTGCGTAATGAATCACCTGTGTGTAATGACTCACCTGGGTGTAATGAATCACCTGGGCGAAATGATTCACCTGGGCGTAATGAATCACCTGGGCATAATGAATCAATTGGGAGTAATAAAAGACCTGGGTGTATTGAATCACCTGGCTGTAATGAATCACCTTGGTGTAATATATCACCTGGGTGTATTGAATCACCTGGCTGTAATGAATCACCTTGGTGTAATATATCACCTGGGTGTAATGAATCACCTGGGTGTAATGAATCACCTGGGTGTATTGAATCACCTTGGTGTAATGAATCACCTGGGTGAATTGAATAACCTGTGTGTAATGCATCACTTCGGAAAAATGAATCACCTGGTCATATAGAAACACCTGTCTGCAATGAATCACCAGGGTGTAATGAGTCACCTGGGTGTAATATACGACCTGGGTGTAATGAATCTGCTGGTATAATGAATCACATGGGCTTAATGAATCACCTGGGCATAATGAATCACCTTGCCATATTGAATCACCTGGGTGTAGTGAATCACCTGGGTGTAGTGAATCACCTGGGTGTAATGAATCACCTGGGCATATTGTATCACCTGGGTGTAATGAATCACCTGGGCATAATGAATCACCTGAGTGTAATGAATTACCTGGGTGTTATGAATCACCTGTGTGTATTGAATCACCTGTGTGTAATGCATCACATGGGCGTAATGAATCACCTGGGTGTAATGAATCACCTGGGAATAATGAATTACCTGGGCATATTGAATCACCTGGGCATAATGAACCAACTGGATGTAATGAATCACCTGGGTGTAATGAATCACCTGGGTGTAATGAATCACCTGGGTGTATTGAATCACCTAGGTGTAATGAATCACCTGGGTGTAATGAATCAACTGGGAGTAATGAATCACCTGGGTGTAATGAATCACCTGGGTGTATTGAATCACCTGTGTGTAATGAATCACCTGGGTGTATTGAATCACCTAGGTGTAATGAATCACCTGGGAGTAAGAAATCACTTGGGTGTAATGAATCACCTGGGTGTAATGAATTACCTGGGCATAATGAACCAACTGGATGTAATGAATCTCCTGGGTGTAATGAATCACTTGAGAATAATGTATCACCTCGGCATATTGAATCACCTGTGCATAATGTATCACCTGGTTGTAATGAGCCACCTGGATGTAATTAACCACCTGGGTGTAATGAATCAACTGGGCATATAGAATCACCCGTGCGTAATGAAACACCTGGGTGTAATGAATCCCCTGGGTGTATTGAATCACCTGGCTGTAATGAATCACCTGCGTGTATTGAATCATCAAGGAATAATGAATTACCTGGGCATATTGAATTACCTGGGCATAATGAACCAACAGGATGTATTGAATCACCTGGGTGTAATGAATCACCTGGGTGTAATGAATCAACTGGGAGTAATGCATCACCTGGGTGTAATGAATCACCTGGGTGTATTGAATCACCTGGGTGTAATGAATCACCTGGGTGTATTGAATCGCCTGGGTGTAATGAATCACCTGGGTGTAATGCATCACCTGGGTGTATTGAATCACCTGGATGTAATGAATCACCTGGGTGTAATGAATCACCTGGTTGTAATGAATAAACTGGGAGTAAGAAATCACTTGGGTGTAATGAATCACCTGGGCACATTGAATCACCTGGGTGTAATTAATTACCTGGGCTTAGTGTATAACCTGGGCATAATGAATCAACTGGATGTAATGACTAAACTGTCTGTAATGAATCACCTGTGTGTAATGCATCACATGGGCATAATGAATCACCTGGGTGTAATGAATCACCTGGGAATAATGAATTACCTGGGCATATTGAATCACCTGGGCATAATGAACCAACTGGATGTAATGAATTACCTGGGTGTAATGAATCACCTGGGTGTATTGAATCACCTGGGTGTATTGAATCACCTCGGTGTAATGCATCACCTGGGTGTAATGAATCACTGGGTGTATTGAATCACCTGGGTGTAATGAATCACCTGGGTGTAATGATTCACCTGGGCATAATGAATCAATTGGGTGTAATAAATCACCTGGGTGTATTGAATCACCTGGCTGTAATGAATCACCTTCGTGTAATATATCACCTGGGTGTAATGAATCACCTGGGTGTAATGAATCACCTGGGTGTATTGAATCACCTTGGTGTAATGAATCACCTGGGTGAATTGAATAACCTGTGTAATGCATCACTTCGGAAAAATGAATCACCTGGTCACATAGAATCACCTGTCTGCAATGAATCACCAGGGTGTAATGAGTCACCTGGGTGTAATATACAACCTGGGTGTAATGAATCTGCTGGTGTAATGAATCACATGGGCTTAATGAATCACCTGGGCGTAATGAATCACCTTGCCATATTGAATCACCTGGGTGTAGTGAATCACCTGGGTGTAGTGAATCACCTGGGTGTAGTGAATCACCCGGGAATAATGAATTACCTGGGCATATTGAATCACCTGGGCATAATGAACCAACTGGATGTAATGAATCACCTGGGTGTATTGAATCACCTAGGTGTAATGAATCACCTGGGTGTAATGAATCAACTGGGAGTAATGAATCACCTGGGTGTAATGAATCACCTGGGTGTATTGAATCACCTGGGTGTATTGAATCACCTGTGTGTAATGAATCACCTGGGTGTATTGAATCGCCTGGGTGTAATGAATCACCTGGGTGTATTGAATCACTTGGGTGTAATGAATCGCTTGGCTGTATGAATCACCTCAGCGTAATGAATCACCTGGGCATAATGAACCAACTGGATGTAATGAATCTCCTGGGTGAAATAAATCACTTGAGAATAATGAATCACCTCGGCATATTGAATCACCTGTGCATAATGTATCACCTGGTTGTAATGAACCACCTGGATGTAATGAACCACCTGGGTGTAATAAATCAACTGGGCATATAGAATCACCCGTGCGTAATGAATCACCTGGGTGCAATGAATCACCTGGGTGCAATGAATCACCTGGGAATAATGAATTACCTGGGCATATTGAATCACATGGGCATAATGAACGAACAGGATGTAATGAATCACCTGGGTGTAATGAATCACCTGGGTGTAATGAATCACCTGGGTGTATTGAATCACCTGGGTGTAATGAATCACCTGGGTGTAATGAATCACCTGGGTGTAATGAATCACCTTGGTGTAATGAATCACCTGGGTTTATTGAATCACCTGGGTTTAATGAATCACCTGGGTGTAATGAATCACCTTGGTGTAATGAATCATCTGGGTTTACTGAATCACATTGGTGTAATGAATCACCTGGGTGTAATTTATTTCCTGGGTGTAATAAATCACCTCAGAGTAATGAATTACCTGGGTGTAGTGAATCACCTGGGCACATTGAATCACCTGGGTGCAATGAATCACCTGTGTGTATTGAAGCACCTGGGCATATTGAATCGCCTCGGTGTAATGAATCACCTGGGCATATTCTATCACCTGGGTGCAATGAATCACCCCGGCATATTGAATCACCTGTGTGTAATCAATCACCAGGGCATATTGAATCACCTGGGTGTAATGAATCACCTGGGTGTAATGAATCACCTGGGTGTAATGAATCACTTGGCTGTATGAATCACCTAGGTGTAATGAATCACCTGGGTGTATTGAATCACCTGGGTGTAATGAATCACCTGGGTGTATTGAATCACCTAGGTGTAATGAATCACTGGGTGTATTGAATCGCCTGGATGTAATGAATCGCCTGGGTGTAATATATCGCCTGGGTGTAATGAATCACCTGTGTGTAATGAATCACCTGTGTATAATGAACGATCTTGGTGTAATGAATCACCTGGGTGTAATGAATCACCTAGGTGTAATGAATCACCTGGGTTTATTGAATCATCTGGGTTTAAAATATCACCTGGGTTTAATGAATCACCTGGGTGTAATGAAACACCTTGGTGTAATGAATCACCTGGGTGTGATGAATCATCTGGGTTTAATGAATTACCTTGGTGTAATGAATCACCTGGGTGTAATGAATCTCCTGGGTGTAATAAATCACCTCGGTGTAATGAATTACCTGGGTGCAGTGAATCACCTGGGCACATTGAATCACCTGGGTGTAATGAATCACCTGGGTGTAGTGAATAAACTGTCTATAATGAATCACCTGTATGTAATGCATCACATGGGCATAATGAATCACCTGGGTGTAATGAATCACCTGGGAATAAGGTATCACCTGGTTGTAATGAGCCACCTGGATGTAATGGACCACCTGGGTGTAATGAATCAACTGGGCATATAGAATCACCCATGCATAATGAATCACCTGGGTGTAATGAATCACCTGGGTGTATTGAATCACCTGGGTGAAATGATTCACCTGGGCGTAATGAATCACCTGGGCATAATGAATCAATTGGGTGTAATAAATCACCTGGGTGTATTGAATCACCTGGCTGTAATGAATCAACTGGGCATATAGAATCACCCATGCATAATGAATCACCTGGGTTTAATGAATCACCTGGGCATATTGTATCACCTGGGTGTAATGATTCACCTGGGTGTAATGAATCACCTGGGTGTAATGAATCACCTGAGCATATTGAATCACCTGTGTGTATTGAATCAACTGGGCATATTGAATTACCTGGGTATAGTGAATCACCGGGGCATATTGAATCACCTGGGTGTAATTTATCACCTGGGTGTAATGAATCACCTGGGTGTAATGAATAAACTATGTGTAATGAATCACCTGTGAGTAATGAAAAAAATGGGTGTATAAATCACTTGGGTGTAATGAATCACGGGGAATAATGAATCACCTGGGTATAATAAATCACCTGGGTGTAATAAATCACCTGGGTTTAATGAATCACGTTAGCATAATGAATCACCTGGGTGTATTGAATTTCCTAGGTGTAATGAATCACCTGGGTGTAATGAATCACCTGGGTGTAATGAATCACCTTGGTGTAATGAATCTCCTGGGTGAAAATAATCAACTGGGTGTAATAAATCACCTGGGTGTAATGAATCACCTTAGCATAATGAATCAGCTGGGTGTATTGAATTACCTAGGCATATTGAATCTTCTGGGTGTAATGCATCACCTGGGCATAGTGAATCACCTGGGTGTAATGAATCACCTGGGTGTAATGAATCACCTGGGTGTAATGAATCACCTGGGCATAATGAATCACCTGGGTATAATAAATCACCTGGGTGTAATAAATCACCTGGGTTTAATGAATCAACTTAGCATAATGAATCACCTGGGTGTATTGAATTTCCAAGGTGTAATAAATCACCTGGGTGTAATGAATAACCTGGGTGTAATGAATCACCTTGGTGTAATGAATCACCTGGGTGAAAATAATCAACTGGGTGTAATAAATCACCTGGCTGTAATGAGTCATCTGGGTGTAATGAATCACCTGGGCATAATGAATCACCTGGCCATATTGAATCACCTGGTTGTAATGAATAAACTGGGAGTAAGAGATCACTTGGGTGTAATGAATCATCTGGGCAATTTGAATCACCTGGGTGTAATTAATTACCTGGGCTTAGTGTATAACCTGGGCATAATGAATCAACTGGATGTAATGAATAAACTGTCTATAGTGAATCACCTGTGTGTAATGCATCACATGGGCATAATTAATCACCTGGGTGTAATGAATCACCTGGGAATAATGAATTACCTGGGCATATTGAATCACCTGGGCATAATGAACCAACTGGATGTAATGAATTACCTGGGTGTAATGAATCACCTGGGTGTATTGAATCACCTGGGTGTATTGAATCACCTCGGTGTAATGAATCACCTGGATGTAATGAATCAACTGGGAGTAATGCATCACCTGGGTGTAATGAATCACCTGGGTGTATTGAATCACCTGGGTGTAATGAATCACCTGGGTGTATTGAATCACCTAGGTGTAATGAATCACCTGTGTGTATTGAATCACCTGGATGTAATGAATCACCTGGGTGTAATGAATCACCTGTGTGTAATAAACCACCTGGGTGTATTGAATCACCTGGGAGTAATAAACCACCTGGGTGTAATGAATCACCTGTGTGTAATGAATCACCTGTGTATAATGAACGATCTTGGTGTAATGAATCACCTGGGTGTAATGAATCACCTTGGTGTAATGAAACACCTGGGTGTAATGAATCTCCTGGGTGTAATAAATCACCTCGGTGTAATGAATTACCTGGGTGTAGTGAATCACATGGGCACATTGAATCACCTGGGTGTAATGAATCACCTGGGTGTAGTGAATAAACTGGGTGTAATAAAACACTTGAGTGTAATGAATCACCTGGGCATAATGAATCACCTGGGTGTAATGAATCACTTGGCTGTAATGAATCACCTCGGCGTAATGAATCACCTGGGCATAATGTATCACCTGGTTGTAATGAACCAACTGGATGTAATGAATCTCCTGGGTGTAATAAATCACTTGAGAATAATGAATCACCTCGGCATATTGAATCACCTGTGCATAATGTATCACCTGGTTGTAATGAACCACCTGGATGTAATGAACCACCTGGGTGTAATGAATCAACTGGGCATATAGAATCACCCATGCGTAATGAATCACCTGGGTGTAATGAATCACCTGGGTGTATTGAATCACCTGGCTGTAATGAATCACCTGAGTGTATTGAATCACCTGGATGTAATGAGTCAACTGGGTGTAATGAATAAACTGGGTGTAATCAACCACCTGGGTGTAATGAAAAACCTGGGTGTAATGAATGAATTGTGTGGAATGAATCACATGGGCATATTGAATCACCTGGGCATAATGAACCAACTGGATGTAATGAATCTCCTGGGTGTAATGAATCACTTGAGAACAATGAATCACCTCGGCATATTGAATCACCTGTGCATAAGGTATCACTTGGTTGTAATGAGCCACCTGGATGTAAAGGACCACCTGGGTGTAATGAATCAGCTGGGCATATAGAATCACCCATGCATAATGAATCACCTTGGTGTAATGAATCACCTGGGTGTATTGAATCACCTGGGTGAAATGATTCACCTGGGCGTAATGAATCACAAGGGCATAATGAATCAATTGGGTGTAATAATTCACCTGGGTGTATTGAATCACCTGGCTGTAATGAATCAACTGGGCATATAGAATCACCCATGCATAATGAATCACCTGGGTTTAATGAATCACCTGGGCATATTGTATCACCTGGGTGTAATGATTCACCTGGGTGTAATGAATCACCTGAGCATATTGAATCACCTGTGTGTATTGAATCAACTGGGCATATTGAATTACCTGGGTATAGTGAATCACCGGGGCATATTGAATCACCTGGGTGTAATTTATCACCTGGGTGTAATGAATCACCTGGGTGTAATGAATAAACTATGTGTAATGACTCACCTGTGAGTAATGAAAAAAATGGGTGTATACATCACTTGGGTGTAATGAATCACGGGGAATAATGAATCACCTGGGTATAATAAATCAACTGGGTGTAATAAATCACCTGGGTTTAATGAATCACCTTAGCATAATGAATCACCTGGGTGTATTGAATTTCCTAGGTGTAATGAATCACCTGGGTGTAATGAATCACCTAGGTGTAATGAATCACCTGGGTGAAAATAATCAACTGGGTGTAATAAATCACCTGGGTGTAATGAATCACCTTAGCATAATGAATCAGCTGGGTGTATTGAGTTACCTGGGTGTAATGAATCACCCGGGTGTTATGAATCACCTGGGAGTAATGAATCACCTGGGTGTAGTGAATTACCTAGGCATATTGAATCTTCTGGGTGTAATGCATCACCTGGGCATAGTGAATCACCTGGGTGTAATGAATCACCTGGGTGTAATGAATCACCTGGGTGTAATGAATCACCTGGGCATAATGAATCACCTGGGTATAATAAATCACCTGGGTGTAATAAATCACCTGGGTGTAATGAATCACCTTTGCATAATGAATCCCCTGGGTGTATTGAATTTCCTAAGTGTAATGAATCACCTGGGTGTAATGAATCACCTGGGTGTAATGAATCACCTTGGTGTAATGAATCACCTGGGTGAAAATAATCAACTGGGTGTAATAAATCACCTGGCTGGAATGAGTCATCTGGGTGTAATGAATCACCTGGGCATAATGAATCACCTGGCCATTTGAATCACCTGGGTGTAATGAATCACCTGGGTGTAATGAATCACCTGGGCATAATGAATCACCTGGGTGTAATGAATCACCTGGGTGTAATGAATCACCTTGGTGTAATGAGTCACCTGGGTGACAATTATCAACTGTGTGTAATAAATCACCTGGGTGTAATGAATCACCTGGGTGTAGTGAATCACCTGGGCATGTTGAATCATCTGGGTGTAATGAATCACCTGGCTATATTGAATCACCTGTGTGTAATGAATCCCCTGGGCATATTGAAACACCTGGGTGTAATGAATCACCTGGTTGTAATGAATAAACTGGGTGTAATAAAACACTTGTGTGTAATGAATCACCCGGGCGTAATGAATCACCTGAGCATCATGAATCACCTGTGTGTAATAAATCACCTTGGTGTAATGAATCACCTGGATGCAATGAATCACCTGGGCATAATGTATCACCTGGGTGTAATGAACCACCTGGGTGTAATAAATCACCTGGGTTTAATGACTCACCAGGGAATAATGAATCACCTGTGTGTAATGAATCACCTGGGTGTAATGAATCACCTTGGTGTAATGAAAAACCTGGGTGTAATGAATCTCCTGGGTGTAATAAATCACCTCGGTGTAATGAATTACCTGGGTGTAGTGAATCACATGGGCACATTGAATCACCTGGGTGTAATGAATCACCTGGGTGTAGTGAATAAACTGGGTGTAATAAAACACTTGAGTGTAATGAATCACCTGGGCATAATGAATCACCTGGGTGTAATGAATCACTTGGCTGTAATGAATCACCTCGGCGTAATGAATCACCTGGGCATAATGTATCACCTGGTTGTAATGAACCAACTGGATGTAATGAATCTCCTGGGTGTAATAAATCACTTGAGAATAATGAATCACCTCGGCATATTGAATCACCTGTGCATAATGTATCACCTGGTTGTAATGAACCACCTGGATGTAATGAACCACCTGGGTGTAATGAATCAACTGGGCATATAGAATCACCCATGCGTAATGAATCACCTGGGTGTAATGAATCACCTCGGTGTATTGAATCACCTGGCTGTAATGAATCACCTGAGTGTATTGAATCACCTGGATGTAATGAGTCAACTGGGTATAATGAATAAACTGGGTGTAATCAACCACCTGGGTGTAATGAAAAACCTGGGTGTAATGAATGAATTGTGTGGAATGAATCACATGGGCATATTGAATCACCTGGGCATAATGAACCAACTGGATGTAATGAATCTCCTGGGTGTAATGAATCACTTGAGAACAATGAATCACCTCGGCATATTGAATCACCTGTGCATAAGGTATCACTTGGTTGTAATGAGCCACCTGGATGTAAAGGACCACCTGCGTGTAATGAATCAGCTGGGCATATAGAATCACCCATGCATAATGAATCACCTTGGTGTAATGAATCACCTGGGTGTATTGAATCACCCGGGTGAAATGATTCACCTGGGCGTAATGAATCACCTGGGCATAATGAATCAATTGGGTGTAATAATTCACCTGGGTGTATTGAATCACCTGGCTGTAATGAATCAACTGGGCATATAGAATCACCCATGCATAATAAATCCCTTGGGTTTAATGAATCACCTGGGCATATTGTATCACCTGGGTGTAATGATTCACCTGGGTGTAATGAATCACCTGAGCATATTGAATCACCTGTGTGTATTGAATCAACTGGGCATATTGAATTACCTGGGTATAGTGAATCACCGGGGCATATTGAATCACCTGGGTGTAATTTATCACCTGGGTGTAATGAATCACCTGGGTGTCATGAATAAACTATGTGTAATGACTCACCTGTGAGTAATGAAAAAAATGGGTGTATAAATCACTCGGGTGTAATGAATCACGGGGAATAATGAATCACCTGGGTATAATAAATCAACTGGGTGTAATAAATCACCTGGGTTTAATGAATCACCTTAGCATAATGAATCACCTGGGTGTATTGAATTTCCTAGGTGTAATGAATCACCTGGGTGTAATGAATCACCTAGGTGTAATGAATCACCTGGGTGAAAATAATCAACTGGGTGTAATAAATCACCTGGGTGTAATGAATCACCTTAGCATAATGAATCAGCTGGGTGTATTGAATTACCTGGGTGTAATGAATCACCCGGGTGTTATGAATCACCTGGGAGTAATGAATCACCTGGGTGTAGTGAATTACCTAGGCATATTGAATCTTCTGGGTGTAATGCATCACCTGGGCATAGTGAATCACCTGGGTGTAATGAATCACCTGGGTGTAATGAATCACCTGGGTGTAATGAATCACCTGGGCATAATGAATCACCTGGGTATAATAAATCACCTGGGTGTAATAAATCACCTGGGTGTAATGAATCACCTTTGCATAATGAATCCCCTAGGTGTATTGAATTTCCTAAGTGTAATGAATCACCTGGGTGTAATGAATCACCTGGGTGTAATGAATCACCTTGGTGTAATGAATCACCTGGGTGAAAATAATCAACTGGGTGTAATAAATCACCTGGCTGGAATGAGTCATCTGGGTGTAATGAATCACCTGGGCATAATGAATCACCTGGCCATTTGAATCACCTGGGTGTAATGAATCACCTGGGTGTAATGAATCACCTGGGCATAATGAATCACCTGGGTGTAATGAATCACCTGGGTGTAATGAATCACCTTGGTGTAATGAATCACCTGGGTGACAATTATCAACTGTGTGTAATAAATCACCTGGGTGTAATGAATCACCTGGGTGTAGTGAATCACCTGGGCATGTTGAATCATCTGGGTGTAATGAATCACCTGGCTATATTGAATCACCTGTGTGTAATGAATCCCCTGGGCATATTGAAACACCTGGGCATAATGAACCAACTGGATGTAATGAATCTCCTGGGTGTAATGAATCACTTGAGAACAATGAATCACCTCGGCATATTGAATCACCTGTGCATAAGGTATCACTTGGTTGTAATGAGCCACCTGGATGTAAAGGACCACCTGCGTGTAATGAATCAGCTGGGCATATAGAATCACCCATGCATAATGAATCACCTTGGTGTAATGAATCACCTGGGTGTATTGAATCACCTGGGTGAAATGATTCACCTGGGCGTAATGAATCACAAGGGCATAATGAATCAATTGGGTGTAATAATTCACCTGGGTGTATTGAATCACCTGGCTGTAATGAATCAACTGGGCATATAGAATCACCCATGCATAATAAATCACCTGGGTTTAATGAATCACCTGGGCATATTGTATCACCTGGGTGTAATGATTCACCTGGGTGTAATGAATCACCTGAGCATATTGAATCACCTGTGTGTATTGAATCAACTGGGCATATTGAATTACCTGGGTATAGTGAATCACCGGGGCATATTGAATCACCTGGGTGTAATTTATCACCTGGGTGTAATGAATCACCTGGGTGTAATGAATAAACTATGTGTAATGACTCACCTGTGAGTAATGAAAAAAATGGGTGTATAAATCACTCGGGTGTAATGAATCACGGGGAATAATGAATCACCTGGGTATAATAAATCAACTGGGTGTAATAAATCACCTGGGTTTAATGAATCACCTTAGCATAATGAATCACCTGGGTGTATTGAATTTCCTAGGTGTAATGAATCACCTGGGTGTAATGAATCACCTAGGTGTAATGAATCACCTGGGTGAAAATAATCAACTGGGTGTAATAAATCACCTGGGTGTAATGAATCACCTTAGCATAATGAATCAGCTGGGTGTATTGAATTACCTGGGTGTAATGAATCACCCGGGTGTTATGAATCACCTGGGAGTAATGAATCACCTGGGTGTAGTGAATTACCTAGGCATATTGAATCTTCTGGGTGTAATGCATCACCTGGGCATAGTGAATCACCTGGGTGTAATGAATCACCTGGGTGTAATGAATCACCTGGGTGTAATGAATCACCTGGGCATAATGAATCACCTGGGTATAATAAATCACCTGGGTGTAATAAATCACCTGGGTGTAATGAATCACCTTTGCATAATGAATCCCCTGGGTGTATTGAATTTCCTAAGTGTAATGAATCACCTGGGTGTAATGAATCACCTGGGTGTAATGAATCACCTTGGTGTAATGAATCACCTGGGTGAAAATAATCAACTGGGTGTAATAAATCACCTGGCTGGAATGAGTCATCTGGGTGTAATGAATCACCTGGGCATAATGAATCACCTGGCCATTTGAATCACCTGGGTGTAATGAATCACCTGGGTGTAATGAATCACCTGGGCATAATGAATCACCTGGGTGTAATGAATCACCTGGGTGTAATGAATCACCTTGGTGTAATGAATCACCTGGGTGACAATTATCAACTGCGTGTAATAAATCACCTGGGTGTAATGAATCACCTGGGTGTAGTGAATCACCTGGGCATGTTGAATCATCTGGGTGTAATGAATCACCTGGCTATATTGAATCACCTGTGTGTAATGAATCCCCTGGGCATATTGAAACACCTGGGTGTAATGAATCACCTGGTTGTAATGAATGAACTGGGTGTAATAAAACACATGTGTGTAATGAATCACCCGGGCGTAATGAATCACCTGAGCATCATGAATCACCTGTGTGTAATAAATCACCTTGGTGTAATGAATCACCTGGATGCAATGAATTACCTGGGCATAATGTATCACCTGGGTGTAATGAACCACCTGGGTGTAATAAATCACCTGGGTTTAATGACTCACCAGGGAATAATGAATCACCTGTGTGTAATGAATCACCTGGGTGTAATGACTCACTTCGGTGTAATGAAGCACCTGAGTGTAATGAATCACCTGGGCATAATGAATCACCTGGGTGTAATAAATCACTTCGGTGAATCGAATCACTTGGCTGTAATGAATCACCTGGGTGTAATGACTCACCTGGGTGTAATGAATAACCTGGGCATAATGAATCACCTGGGTGTAATGAATCAACTGTGTGTAATAAATCACGTGGGTGCATCAAATCACCTGGCTGTTATAAATCACCTGGGTGTATTGAATCACCTGGCTGTAATGAACCAACTGGGTGTAATGAATCACCTGTGTATAATGAACGACCTGGGTGTAATGAATCACCCAGGAGTAATGAACCATCTGGTCATAATGAATCACTTCGCTGTAATGAATCACCTGGGCGTAATGAATCACCTGAGCATAATGAAACACCTGTGTGTAATAATTACCTGTGTGTAATAAATCACCTGGGTGTAATGAATCACCTTGGTATAATGAATAAATTGGGCATAATAAATCACTTGGGTGTAATAAATCACCTGGGTGTAATGAATCACTTGGCTGTAAAGAATCACCTTGGTGTAATGAATCACCTGGTTGTAATGACTAAACTGGGCGTAATAAATCACTTGGGTGTAATGAATCACCTGGGCATATTGAATCACCTGGGTGTAATGAATCACCTGTGTTTAATGAATCACATGAGCATAATGAATCACCTGGGTGTAATGAATCAACTGGGCAATATGAATCACCTGAGCATTATGAATCACCTGTGTGTAATAAATCACCTGGGTGTATTGAATCACCTGGCTGTAATGAATCACTTAGGTGTAATGATACACCTGGGCATAATGAATCACCTAGGTGTACTGAATCACCTGGGTGACAATTATTAACTGTGTGTAATAAATCACCTGGGTGTAATGAATCACCTGGGTGTAGTGAATCACCTGGGCATGTTGAATCATCTGGGTGTAATGAATCACCTGGCTATATTGAATCACCTGTGTGTAATGAATCCCCTGGGCATATTGAAACACCTGGGTGTAATGAATCACCTGGTTGTAATGAATAAACTGGGTGTAATAAAACACTTGTGTGTAATGAATCACCCGGGCGTAATGAATCACCTGAGCATCATGAATCACCTGTGTGTAATAAATCACCTTGGTGTAATGAATCACCTGGATGCAATGAATCACCTGGGCATAATGTATCACCTGGGTGTAATGAACCACCTGGGTGTAATAAATCACCTGGGTTTAATGACTCACCAGGGAATAATGAATCACCTGTGTGTAATGAATCACCTGGGTGTAATGACTCACCTCGGTGTAATGAATCACCTGAGTGTAATGAATCACCTGGGCATAATGAATCACCTGGGTGTAATAAATCACTTCGGTGAATCGAATCACCTGGCTGTAATGAATCACCTGGGTGTAATGACTCACCTGGGTGTAATGAATAACCTGGGCATAATGAATCACCTGGGTGTAATGAATCAACTGTGTGTAATAAATCACGTGGGTGCATCGAATCACCTGGCTGTTATAAATCACCTGGGTGTATTGAATCACCTGGCTGTAATGAACCAACTGGGTGTAATGAATCACCTGTGTATAATGAACGACCTGGGTGTAATGAATCACCCAGGAGTAATGAACCATCTGGTCATAATGAATCACTTCGCTGTAATGAATCACCTGGGCGTAATGAATCACCTGAGCATAATGAAACACCTGTGTGTAATAATTACCTGTGTGTAATAAATCACCTGGGTGTAATGAATCACCTTGGTATAATGAATAAATTGGGCATAATAAATCACTTGGGTGTAATAAATCACCTGGGTGTAATGAATCACTTGGCTGTAAAGAATCACCTTGGTGTAATGAATCACCTGGTTGTAATGACTAAACTGGGCGTAATAAATCACTTGGGTGTAATGAATCACCTGGGCATATTGAATCACCTGGGTGTAATGAATCACCTGTGTTTAATGAATCACATGAGCATAATGAATCACCTGGGTGTAATGAATCAACTGGGCAATATGAATCACCTGAGCATTATGAATCACCTGTGTGTAATAAATCACCTGGGTGTATTGAATCACCTGGCTGTAATGAATCACTTAGGTGTAATGATACACCTGGGCATAATGAATCACCTAGGTGTACTGAATCACCTGGGCATATTGAAACACCTGAGCATCATGTATCACCTCTGTGTAATAAGTCACCTGGGTGTAATGAACATCCTGGGTGGAATGAATCACCTGGCAATATTGAATCACCGGGCTGTAATGAACCAACTGGGTGTAATGAATCACCTGTGTGTAATGAATCACCCGGGCGTAATGAATCACCTGAGCATCATGAATCACCTGTGTGTAATAAATCACCTTGGTGTAATGAATCTCCTGGGTGTAATGGATCACCTGAGTGTAATGAATCACCTTAGTGTAATGAACCACCTTGGTGTAATGAATCTCCTGTGTGTAATAAATCACATGGGTGTAATGAATCACCTGGGCGTAATGAATCACCTGGGTTTAATTAATCACCTGGGCGTAATGCATCACCTGGGTGTAATTTCTCACCTGGGTTTAATGAATCAACTGGGAATAATGAATCACCTGGGTGTAATGAATCACCTGTGCGTAATGTATCAGTTTGGAATAATGAATCACCTGGGCATCATAAATCACCTGGGTGTAATGAATCACCTGGGAATATTGAATCACCTGGGTTAAATGAATCAACAGGGTGTAATGAATCACCTGGGTGTAATGAAGAACCTGGGTGTAATGAATCACCTGGGTGTAATGAATCACCTGGGTATAATTAATCACCTGGGTGTAACGAATCACCTGGATGTAATGAATCACCTGGGTGTAATGAATCACCTGGGTGTAACGAATCACCTGGATGTAATGAATCACCTGGGCATATTGAATCACTTGGGTGTAATGAATCACCTGGGAAACATGAATCACCTGTGTGTAATTAATCACCTGGGTGTAATGAATTACCTGGGTTTAATGAATCAACTGGGCATAATGAATCACCTGGGTATAATGAATCACCTGGGAGTCATGAATCACCTGGATGTAATGAATCACCTGGATGTAATGAATCACCTGTTTATAATGAACGACCTGGGTGTAATGAATCACCTGTGTGTAATGAATCACCCGGGCGTAATGAATCACAAGAGCATCATGAATCACCTGTGTTTAATAAATCAACTTGGTGTAATGAATCACCTGGTTGTAATGAATCACCTGGATGCAATGAATCACCTGAGTGTAATGAATCACCTGGGTGTAATGAACCACCTTGGTGTATTGAATCACCTGTGTGTAATGTATCAGTAAGGAATAATGAGTCACCTGGGCATCATGAATCACCTGGGTATAATAAATCACCTTGTTGTAAAGAATCACCTGGGTGGAATGACTCGCATGTGTGTAATGTATCACCTGGGTGTATTGAATCACCTGTGCGTAATGTATCAGTTTGGAATAATGAATCACCTGGGCATCATGAATCACCTGGGTGTAATGAATCACCTAGGTGTAATGAATCACCTTGTGTAATGAATCACTTGGTTGTATTGAATCATCTATTTATAATGAACGACCTGGGTGTAATGAATCACCTGTGTGTACTGAATCACCCGGGAGTAATGGACCACCTGGTCATAATGAATCACTTAGCTGTAATGAATCACCTGGGCATAATTAATCACCTGAGCATCATGAATCACCTGTGTGTGATAAATCACCTGGGTATAATAAATCACATGGGTGTAATAAATCAACTGGGTGTAATGAATCACCTTGGCATAATGAATCACCTGGGTGTATTGAATTACCTAGGTGTAATGAATCACCTGGTTGTAATGACTAAACTGGGCGTAATAAATCACCTGGGCATATTGAATCACCTGGGTGTAATGAATCACCTGTGTTTAATGAATCACATGAGCATAATGAATCACCTGGGTTTAATGACTCACCTGGTTGTAATGAACCACCTGGGTGTAATGAATCACCTGGGCGTCATAAATCACCTGGGTGTAATGAATGACCTGGGTGGAATGAATCACCTGGCTGTAATCAACCAACTGGGTGTAATGAATCACCTCTGTGTATTGAATCACCTGTGCGTAATCTATCAGTTTGGAATAATGAATCACCTGGGCATCATGTATCACCTGGGTGTAATGAATCACCTGGTTGTATTGGATCACCTGTGTGTAATGTATCTGTTTGGAATAATGAATCACCTGGGAGTAATGAATCGCCCGGGTGTAGTGAATCACCTGGGCCTATTGAATCACCTGGGTGTAATGATCCACCTGGGTGTAATGAATCACCTGGGTGTAATGAAACACCTGGGTATAATGAATCACCTGGGTGTAATGAATCACCTGGGCCTATTGAATCACCTGGGTGTAATGATCCACCTGGGTGTAATGAATCACCTGGGTGTAATGAAACAACTGGGTACAATGAATCACCTGGGTGTAATGAATCACCTGGGCATATTGAATTACCTGGGTGTAATGAATCACCTGGGCATCATGAATCACCTGGGTGGAATGACTCACATGTGTGTAATGTATCACGTGGGTGTAATGAACCACCTGGGTGTAATGAATCACTTGGGTGTAATGAAACACCTGGGTATAATGAATCACCTGGGCATATTGAATCACCTGGGTGTAATGAATCACCTGGGCATCATGAATCACCTGGGTGGAATGACTCACATGTGTGTAATGTATCACGTGGGTGTAATGAACCAGCTGGGTGGAATGAATCACCTGGGTGTAATGAAACACCTGGGTATAATGAATCACCTGGGTGTAATGAATCACCTGGGCATCATGAATCACCTGCGTGTAATGAATCACCTGGGCATCATGAATCACCTGGGTGGAATGACTCACATGTGTGTAATGTATCACGTGGGTGTAATGAACCACCTGGGTGTAATGAATCACCTGGGTGTAATGAATCACCTGGATGTAATGTATCACCTGTTTATAATGAACGACATGGGTGTAATGAATCACCTGTGTGTAATGAATCACCCGGGCGTAATGAATCACCTGGGTGTAATGAATCACCTGTTTATAATGAACGACCTGGGTGTAATGAATCACCTGTGTGCAATGAATCACCCAGGCGTAATGAATCACCTGAGCATCATGAATCACCTGTGTGCAATAAATCGCCTTGGTGTAATGAATCACCTGGGTGTGATGAACCACCTGGGTGTAATAAATCACCTGGGTGTAATGAATCACCTTGTGTAATGAATCACTTGGTTGTATTGAATCACCTGGGTATAATAAATTACATGGGTGTAATGAATCACCTGGGTGTAATGAATCACCTGGGCATAATGAATCACCTTGGTTTAATTAAACATCTGGGTTTAATAAATCACCGGGTTGTAATGAATCACCTTGATATAATGAATCACCTGGGTGTAATTAATCACCTTGGTGTAATGAATCAGCTGGGTGTAATGAATCATCTTGATGTAATGAATCACCTGGGTGTAGTGAATCACCTTGGTGTAATGAATCACCTGGGCATAATACATCACCTGGGTGTAATAAATCACCTGGGCCTAATGAATCACATTGGTGTAATGAATCACCTGAGTGTAATGAATCACCTGGGTGTAATGAACCACCTTGGTGTATTGAATCACCTGTGCATAATTTATCAGTTTGGAATAATGAATCACCTGGGCATCATGAATCACCTGGGTGTAATAAATCACCTGAGCCTAATGAATCACCTGGGTGTAATGAATCACCTGTGTAATGAATCACCTGGGTGTAATGAACCACCTTTGTGTATTGAATCACCTGTGCGTAATGTATCTGTTTGGAATAATGAATCACCTGGGAGTAATGAATCACCCGGGTGTAGTGAATCACCTGGGCGTATTGAATCACCTGGGTGTAATGATCCACCTGGGTGTAATGAATCACCTGGGAATATTGAATCACCTGGGTTAAATGAATCAACAGCGTGTAATGAATCACCTGGACGTAATGAATCACCTGGGTGTAATGAATCACCTGGGTGTATTGAATCACCTGGGCATATTGAATCACCTGGGTGTAATGAATCACCTGGGCATCATGAATCACCTGGGTGGAATGACTCACGCGTGTAATGTTTCACCTGGATGTAATGAATCACCTGGGTGCAATGTCTCACCTGGGTTTAATGAATCAACTGGGCATAATGAATCACCTGGGTGTAATAAATCACCTAGGTGTAATGAATCACCTGGATGTACTGAATCACCTGGGTGTATTGAATGATCACTTGGCTGTAATGAACCAACCAGGTGCAATGAATTACCTATTTATAATGAATGACCTGGGTGTAATGAACCAACTGTGTGTACTGAATCACCTAGGATTAATGAACCACCTGGTCATAATGAATCACTTAGCTGTAATGAATCACCTGGGCATAATGAATAACCTGAGCATCATGAATCACTTGTGTGTTTTAAATCACCTTGGTGCAATGAATCACCTGGGTGTAATGAATCACCTGGTTGCAATGAATCATGTGGGCATAATGAATCACCTGGGTATTATAAATCACCTGGGTGTAATAAATCACCTGGGTGTATTGAATCACCTGTGCGTAATGTATCAGTTTGGAATAATGAATCACCTGGGAGTAATGAATCGCCCGGGTGTAGTGAATCACCTGGGCATATTGAATCACCTGGGTGGAATGACTCACATGTGTGTAATGTATCACCTGGGTGTAATGAATCACCTGGGTGTATTGAATAATCACCTGGCTGTAATGAAACAACCGGGTGTAATGAATCACCTATTTATAATGAACGACCTGGGTGTAATGAATCACCTGTGTGTACTGAATCACCCGGGAGTAATGAACCACCTGGTCATAATGAATCACTTAGCTGTAATGAATCACCTGGGCATAATTAATCACCTGAGCATCATGAATCACCTGTGTGTAATAAATCACCTTCGTGTAATGAATCACCTGGGTGTAATAAATCACCTGGGTGTAATGAATCACCTTGGCATAATGAATCACCTGGGGGTATTGAATTACCTAGGTGTAATGAATCACCTGGGTGTAATGAATCAGCTGGGTGTAATGAATGATCTGGGGTGTAATGAACCACCTTGATGTAATGAATCACCTGGGTGTAATGAATCACCTCGGTGTAATGAATCACCTGGGTGTAATGAATCAGCTGGGTGTAATGAATGATCTGGGGTGTAATGAACCACCTTGATGTAATGAATCACCTGGGCATAATGAATCACCTTGGTGTAATGAATCACCTGGGAGTCATGAATCACCTGGATGTAATGAATCACCTGGGTGTAATGCATCACCTGTTTATAATGAACGAACTGGGTGTAATGAAAAACCTGTGTGTAATGAATCACAAGGGCATATTGAATCACCTGAGCATCATGAATCACCTGTGTGTAATAAATCAACTTGGTGTAATGAATCACCTGGGTGTAATGAATCACCTGGATGCAGTGAATCACCTGGGCATAATGAATCACCTGGGTGTAATGAATCACCTGGGCATAATAAATCACCTGGGTGTAATAAATCAACTGGGCCTAATGAATCACCTGGGTGTATTGAATCACCTGTGCGTAATGTATCAGTAAGGAATAATGAATCACCTGGGCATCATGGATCACCTGGGTGTAATGAATCACCTTGGTGTAAAGAATCACCTGGGTGGAATGACTCACATGTGTGTAATGTATCACCTGGGCGTAATGAATCATCTGGGTGTAATGTCAAACCTGGGTTTAATGAATAAACTGGGCATAATGGTTCACCTGGTTGTAATGAATCACCTAGGTGTAATGAATCACCTGGATGTACTGAATCACCTGGGTGTATTGAATAATCACCTGGCTGTAATGAAACAACCAGGTGTAATGAATCACCTATTTATAATAAACGACCTGGGTGTATTGAATCACCTGTGTACTGAATCACCCGGGAGTAATGAACCACCTGGTCATAATGAATCACTTAGCTGAAATGAATCACCTGGGCATAATTAATCACCTGAGCATCATGAATCACCTGTGTGTAATAAAGCACCTTGGTGTAATGAATCACCTGTGTGTAATAAATCACCTGGTTGCAATGAATCACCTGGGCATAATGAATCACCTGGTTGCAATGAATCACCTGGGCATAATGAATCACCTGGTTATAAAAAATCATCTGGGTGTAATAAATCACCTGGGTGTAATGAATCACCTTGGCATAATGAATCACCTGGCTGTATTGAATTACCTAGGTGTAATGATCACCTGGGCGTAATGAATTACCTGGGTGTAATGAATGAGCTGGGTTTAATGATTCACCTTGGTGTAATGAATCACCTGGGGGTAATTAATGACCTGGGTGTAATGAATCACCTTGATGTAATGAATCACCTGGGTGTAATGTATAATCTTTGTGTAATGAATCACCTGGGCATATTGAATCACCTGGCTGTAATGAATCACCGTGGTGTAATGAATCACCTGGGCATAATAAAAAACCTGGGTGTAATAAATCACCTGGGCCTAATGAATCACCTGGGTGTAATAAATCACCTGAGTGTAATGAATCACCTGGGTGTAATGAACCACCTTGGTGTATTGAATCACCTGTGCGTAATGTATCAGTTTGGAATAATGAATCACCTGGGCATCATGAATCACCTGGGTGTAATGAATCACCTGGGTGTAATGAATCACCTGGATGTAATGAAACACCTGGGTGTATTGAATAATATCCTGGCTGTAATGAACCAACCGGGTGTAATGAATCACCTATTTATAATGAACGACCTGGCAGTAATGAATCAACTGAGTGTACTGAATCACCCGGAAGTAATGAACCACCTGGTCATAATGAATCACTTAGCTGTAATGGATCACCTGGGCATAATTAATCACCTGAGCATCATGAATCACCTGTGTATAATAAATCACCTTGGTGTAATGAATCACCTGGGTGTAATGAATCACCTGGTTGCAATGAATCACCTGGGCATAATGAATCACCTGGGTATAATAAATCACCTGGGTGTAATAAATCACCTGGGTGTAATGAATCACCTTGGCATAATGAATCACCTGGGTGTATTGAATTACCTAGGTGTAATGAATCACCTGGGTGTAATGAATTACCTGGGTGTAATGAATGACCTGGGTGTAATGATTCACCTTGGTGTAATGAAACACCTGGGGGTAATTAATGACCTGGGTGTAATGTAACACCTTGATGTAATGAATCACCTGGGTGTAATGATTAACCTTGGTGTAATGAATCACCTGGGCATATTGAATCACCTGGGTGTAATGAATCACCGTGGTGTAATGAATCACCTGGGCATAATAAATCACCGTGGTGTAATAAATCACCTGGGCCTAATGAATCACCTGGGTGTAATAAATCACCTGAGTGTAATGAATCACCTGGGTGTAATGAACCACCTTGGTGTATTGAATCACCTGTGCGTAATCTATCAGTTTGGAATAATGAATCACCTGGGCATCATCAATCACCTGGGTGTAATGAATCACCTGGGTGTATTGGATCACCTGTGTGTAATGTATCAGTTTGGAGTAATGAATCGCACGGGTGTAGTGAATCACCTGGGCGTATTGAATCACCTGCGTGTAATGATCCACCTGGGTGTAATGAATCACTTGGGTGTAATGAAACACCTGGGTATAATGAATCACCTGGGTGTAATGAATCACCTGTGCATATTGAATCACCTGCGTGTAATGAATCACCTGGGCATCATGAATCACCTGGGTGGAATGACTCACATGTGTGTAATGAATCACCTGGGTGTAATGAATCACCTGGATGTAATGAATCACCTGGGCATATTGAATCACCTGGGTGTAATAAATCACCTGGGAAACATGAATCACCTGTGTGTAATGACTTACCTGGGTTTAATGAATCAACTGGGCATAATGAATCACCTGGCTGTAATGAATCACCTGGGTGTCATGAATCACCTGGATGTAATGAATCACCTGAGTGTAATGTACCAACTGTTTATAATGAACGACGTGGGTGTAATGACTCACCTGTGTGTAATGAATCACCCGGGCGTAATGAATCACCTGGGTGTAATGAATCACCTGTTTATAATGAATGACCTGGGTGTAATGAATCACCTGTGTGTAATGAATCACCCGGGCGTAATGAATCACCTGAGCATCATGAATCACCTGTGTGCAATAAATCGCCTTGGTGTAATGAATCACCTGGTTGTAATGAATCAACTGGTTGCAATGAATCACCTGGGCATAATGAATCACCTGGGTGTGATGAACCACCTGGGTGTAATAAATCACCTGGGTGTAATGAAACACCTTGTGTAATGAATCACTTGGTTGTATTGAATCACCTGGGTATAATAAATCACATGGGTGTAATGAATCACCTAGGTGTAATGAATCACCTTGGTGTAATGAATCACCTGGGTGTAATGTATCACCTTGGTGTAATGAATCACCTGGGCGTAATGAATCATCTGGGTGTAATGAATCATCTTGATGTAATGAATCACCTGGGTGTGATGAACCACCTGGGTGTAATAAATCACCTTGGTGTAATGAATCACCTTGTGTAATGAATCACTTGGGCCTAATGAATCACCTGGGCATAATGAATCACCTTTGTTTAATTAATCAGCTGGGTTTATTAAATCACCGGGTTGTAATGAATCACCTGGGCATATTGAATCACCTGGGAGTAATGAATCACCTTGGTGTAATGAATCACCTGGGTGTAATGAATCACCTGCATGTAATGAATCAGCTGGGTGTAATGAATGATCTGGGGTGTAATGAACCACCTTGATGTAATGAATCACCTGGGTGTAATGAATCACCCAGGTGTAATGAATCACCTGGGTGTAATGAATCAGCTGGGTGTAATGAATGATCTGGGGTGTAATGAACCACCTTGATGTAATGAATCACCTGGGCATAATGAATCACCTTGGTGTAATGAATCACCTGGGAGTCATGAATCACCTGGATGTAATGAATCACCTGGGTGTAATGCATCACCTGTTTATAATGAAAGAACTGGGTGTAATGAAAAATCTGTGTGTAATGAATCACAAGGGCATATTGAATCACCTGAGCATCATGAATCACCTGTGTGTAATAAATCAACTTGGTGTAATGAATCACCTGGGTGTAATGAATCACCTGGATGCAATGAATCACCTGGGCATAATGAATCACCTGGGTGTAATGAATCACCTGGGCATAATAAATCACCTGGGTGTAATAAATCAACTGGGCCTAATGAATCACCTGGGTGTATTGAATCACCTGTGCGTAATGTATCAGTAAGGAATAATGAATCACCTGGACATCATGGATCACCTGGGTGTAATGAATCACCTTGGTGTAAAGAATCACCTGGGTGGAATGACTCACATGTGTGTAATGTATCACCTGGGCGTAATGAATCATCTGGGTGTATTGAATCACCTGTGCGTAATGTATCAGTAAGGAATAATGAATCACCTGGGCATCATGGATCACCTGGGTGTAATGAATCACCTTGGTGTAAAGAATCACCTGGGTGGAATGACTCACATGTGTGTAATGTATCACCTGGGCGTAATGAATCATCTGGGTGTAATGTCAAACCTGGGTTTAATGAATAAACTGGGCATAATGGATCACCTGGTTGTAATGAATCACCTAGGTGTAATGAATCACCTGGATGTACTGAATCACCTGGGTGTATTGAATAATCACCTGGCTGTAATGAAACAACCAGGTGTAATGAATCACCTATTTATAATAAACGACCTGGGTGTATTGAATCACCTGTGTACTGAATCACCCGGGAGTAATGAACCACCTGGTCATAATGAATCACTTAGCTGAAATGAATCACCTGGGCATAATTAATCACCTGAGCATCATGAATCACCTGTGTGTAATAAAGCACCTTGGTGTAATGAATCACCTGGGTGTAATGAATCACCTGGTTGCAATGAATTACCTGGGCATAATGAATCACCTGGTTATAAAAAATCATCTGGGTGTAATAAATCACCTGGGTGTAATGAATCACCTTGGCATAATGAATCACCTGGCTGTATTGAATTACCTAGGTGTAATGATCACCTGGGCGTAATGAATCACCTGGGTGTAATGAATGAGCTGGGTTTAATGATTCACCTTGGTGTAATGAATCACCTGGGGGTAATTAATGACCTGGCTGTAATGAATCACCGTGGTGTAATGAATCACCTGGGCGTAATAAAAAAACCTGGGTGTAATAAATCACCTGGGCCTAATGAATCACCTGGGTGTAATAAATCACCTGAGTGTAATGAATCACCTGGGTGTAATGAACCACCTTGGTGTATTGAATCACCTGTGTGTAATGTATCAGTAAGGAATAATGAGTCACCTGGGCATCATGAATCACCTGGGTATAATAAATCACCTTGTTGTAAAGAATCACCTGGGTGGAATGACTCACATGTGTGTAATGTATCACCTGGGTGTATTGAATCACCTGTGCGTAATGTATCAGTTTGGAATAATGAATCACCTGGGCATCATGAATCACCTGGGTGTAATGAATCACCTAGGTGTAATGAATCACCTTGTGTAATGAATCACTTGGTTGTATTGAATCATCTATTTATAATGAACGACCTGGGTGTAATGAATCACCTGTGTGTACTGAATCACCCGGGAGTAATGGACCACCTGGTCATAATGAATCACTTAGCTGTAATGAATCACCTGGGCATAATTAATCACCTGAGCATCATGAATCACCTGTGTGTGATAAATCACCTGGGTATAATAAATCACATGGGTGTAATAAATCAACTGGGTGTAATGAATCACCTTGGCATAATGAATCACCTGGGTGTATTGAATTACCTAGGTGTAATGAATCACCTGGTTGCAATGACTAAACTGGGCGTAATAAATCACCTGGGCATATTGAATCACCTGGGTGTAATGAATCACCTGTGTTTAATGAATCACATGAGCATAATGAATCACCTGGGTTTAATGACTCACCTGGTTGTAATGAACCACCTGGGTGTAATGAATCACCTGGGCGTCATAAATCACCTGGGTGTAATGAATGACCTGGGTGGAATGAATCACCTGGCTGTAATCAACCAACT
This sequence comes from Squalus acanthias, assembly GCA_030390025.1. NCBI lineage: Eukaryota > Metazoa > Chordata > Chondrichthyes > Squaliformes > Squalidae > Squalus > Squalus acanthias. Next base: position 134,432,517 of record CM059426.1, on the reverse strand, counting down.
GGGTGTAATGAATCACCTCTGTGTATTGAATCACCTGTGCGTAATCTATCAGTTTGGAATAATGAATCACCTGGGCATCATGTATCACCTGGGTGTAATGAATCACCTGGTTGTATTGGATCACCTGTGTGTAATGTATCAGTTTGGAATAATGAATCACCTGGGAGTAATGAATCGCCCGGGTGTAGTGAATCACCTGGGCCTATTGAATCACCTGGGTGTAATGATCCACCTGGGTGTAATGAATCACCTGGGTGTAATGAAACACCTGGGTATAATGAATCACCTGGGTGTAATGAATCACCTGGGCCTATTGAATCACCTGGGTGTAATGATCCACCTGGGTGTAATGAATCACCTGGGTGTAATGAAACAACTGGGTATAATGAATCACCTGGGTGTACTGAATCACCTGGGCATATTGAATTACCTGGGTGTAATGAATCACCTGGGCATCATGAATCACCTGGGTGGAATGACTCACATGTGTGTAATGTATCACGTGGGTGTAATGAACCACCTGGGTGTAATGAATCACTTGGGTGTAATGAAACACCTGGGTATAATGAATCACCTGGGCATATTGAATCACCTGGGTGTAATTAATCACCTGGGCATCATGAATCACCTGGGTGGAATGACTCACATGTGTGTAATGTATCACGTGGGTGTAATGAACCAGCTGGGTGTAATGAATCACCTGGGTGTAATGAAACACCTGGGTATAATGAATCACCTGGGTGTAATGAATCACCTGGGCATCATGAATCACCTGCGTGTAATGAATCACCTGGGCATCATGAATCACCTGGGTGGAATGACTCACATGTGTGTAATGTATCACGTGGGTGTAATGAACCACCTGGGTGTAATGAATCACCTGGGTGTAATGAATCACCTTGGTGTATTGAATCACCTGTGTGTAATGTATCAGTAAGGAATAATGAGTCACCTGGGCATCATGAATCACCTGGGTATAATAAATCACCTTGTTGTAAAGAATCACCTGGGTGGAATGACTCACATGTGTGTAATGTATCACCTGGGTGTATTGAATCACCTGTGCGTAATGTATCAGTTTGGAATAATGAATCACCTGGGCATCATGAATCACCTGGGTGTAATGAATCACCTAGGTGTAATGAATCACCTTGTGTAATGAATCACTTGGTTGTATTGAATCATCTATTTATAATGAACGACCTGGGTGTAATGAATCACCTGTGTGTACTGAATCACCCGGGAGTAATGGACCACCTGGTCATAATGAATCACTTAGCTGTAATGAATCACCTGGGCATAATTAATCACCTGAGCATCATGAATCACCTGTGTGTGATAAATCACCTGGGTATAATAAATCACATGGGTGTAATAAATCAACTGGGTGTAATGAATCACCTTGGCATAATGAATCACCTGGGTGTATTGAATTACCTAGGTGTAATGAATCACCTGGTTGCAATGACTAAACTGGGCGTAATAAATCACCTGGGCATATTGAATCACCTGGGTGTAATGAATCACCTGTGTTTAATGAATCACATGAGCATAATGAATCACCTGGGTTTAATGACTCACCTGGTTGTAATGAACCACCTGGGTGTAATGAATCACCTGGGCGTCATAAATCACCTGGGTGTAATGAATGACCTGGGTGGAATGAATCACCTGGCTGTAATCAACCAACTGGGTGTAATGAATCACCTCTGTGTATTGAATCACCTGTGCGTAATCTATCAGTTTGGAATAATGAATCACCTGGGCATCATGTATCACCTGGGTGTAATGAATCACCTGGTTGTATTGGATCACCTGTGTGTAATGTATCAGTTTGGAATAATGAATCACCTGGGAGTAATGAATCGCCCGGGTGTAGTGAATCACCTGGGCCTATTGAATCACCTGGGTGTAATGATCCACCTGGGTGTAATGAATCACCTGGGTGTAATGAAACACCTGGGTATAATGAATCACCTGGGTGTAATGAATCACCTGGGCCTATTGAATCACCTGGGTGTAATGATCCACCTGGGTGTAATGAATCACCTGGGTGTAATGAAACAACTGGGTATAATGAATCACCTGGGTGTACTGAATCACCTGGGCATATTGAATTACCTGGGTGTAATGAATCACCTGGGCATCATGAATCACCTGGGTGGAATGACTCACATGTGTGTAATGTATCACGTGGGTGTAATGAACCACCTGGGTGTAATGAATCACTTGGGTGTAATGAAACACCTGGGTATAATGAATCACCTGGGCATATTGAATCACCTGGGTGTAATTAATCACCTGGGCATCATGAATCACCTGGGTGGAATGACTCACATGTGTGTAATGTATCACGTGGGTGTAATGAACCAGCTGGGTGTAATGAATCACCTGGGTGTAATGAAACACCTGGGTATAATGAATCACCTGGGTGTAATGAATCACCTGGGCATCATGAATCACCTGCGTGTAATGAATCACCTGGGCATCATGAATCACCTGGGTGGAATGACTCACATGTGTGTAATGTATCACGTGGGTGTAATGAACCACCTGGGTGTAATGAATCACCTGGGTGTAATGAATCACCTGGATGTAATGTATCACCTGTTTATAATGAACGACATGGGTGTAATGAATCACCTGTGTGTAATGAATCACCCGGGCGTAATGAATCACCTGGGTGTAATGAATCACCTGTTTATAATGAACGACCTGGGTGTAATGAATCACCTGTGTGCAATGAATCACCCAGGCGTAATGAATCACCTGAGCATCATGAATCACCTGTGTGTAATAAATCAACTTGGTGTAATGAATCACCTGGGTGTAATGAATCACCTGGATGCAATGAATCACCTGGGCATAATGAATCACCTGGGTGTAATGAATCACCTGGGCATAATAAATCACCTGGGTGTAATAAATCAACTGGGCCTAATGAATCACCTGGGTGTATTGAATCACCTGTGCGTAATGTATCAGTAAGGAATAATGAATCACCTGGGCATCATGGATCACCTGGGTGTAATGAATCACCTTGGTGTAAAGAATCACCTGGGTGGAATGACTCACATGTGTGTAATGTATCACCTGGGCGTAATGAATCATCTGGGTGTATTGAATCACCTGTGCGTAATGTATCAGTAAGGAATAATGAATCACCTGGGCATCATGGATCACCTGGGTGTACTGAATCACCTTGGTGTAAAGAATCACCTGGGTGGAATGACTCACATGTGTGTAATGTATCACCTGGGCGTAATGAATCATCTGGGTGTAATGTCAAACCTGGGTTTAATGAATAAACTGGGCATAATGGATCACCTGGTTGTAATGAATCACCTAGGTGTAATGAATCACCTGGATGTACTGAATCACCTGGGTGTATTGAATAATCACCTGGCTGTAATGAAACAACCAGGTGTAATGAATCACCTATTTATAATAAACGACCTGGGTGTATTGAATCACCTGTGTACTGAATCACCCGGGAGTAATGAACCACCTGGTCATAATGAATCACTTAGCTGAAATGAATCACCTGGGCATAATTAATCACCTGAGCATCATGAATCACCTGTGTGTAATAAAGCACCTTGGTGTAATGAATCACCTGGGTGTAATGAATCACCTGGTTGCAATGAATCACCTGGGCATAATGAATCACCTGGTTATAAAAAATCATCTGGGTGTAATAAATCACCTGGGTGTAATGAATCACCTTGGCATAATGAATCACCTGGCTGTATTGAATTACCTAGGTGTAATGATCACCTGGGCGTAATGAATCACCTGGGTGTAATGAATGAGCTGGGTTTAATGATTCACCTTGGTGTAATGAATCACCTGGGGGTAATTAATGACCTGGCTGTAATGAATCACCATGGTGTAATGAATCACCTGGGCGTAATAAAAAATCCTGGGTGTAATAAATCACCTGGGCCTAATGAATCACCTGGGTGTAATAAATCACCTGAGTGTAATGAATCACCTGGGTGTAATGAACCACCTTGGTGTATTGAATCACCTGTGCGTAATGTATCAGTTTGGAATAATGAATCACCTGGGCATCATGAATCACCTGGGTGTAATGAATCACCTGGGTGTAATGAATCACCTGGATGTAATGAATCACCTGGGTGTATTGAATAATCACCTGGCTGTAATGAACCAACCGGGTGTAATGAATCACCTATTTATAATGAACGACCTGGCAGTAATGAATCAACTCAGTGTACTGAATCACCCGGAAGTAATGAACCACCTGGTCATAATGAATCACTTAGCTGTAATGGATCACCTGGGCATAATTAATCACCTGAGCATCATGAATCACCTGTGTGTAATAAATCACCTTGGTGTAATGAATCACCTGGGTGTAATGAATCCCCTGGTTGCAATGAATCACCTGGGCATAATGAATCACCTGTGTGTAATGACTTACCTGGGTTTAATGAATCAACTGGGCATAATTAATCACCTGGCTGTAATGAATCACCTGGGTGTCATGAATCACCTGGATGTAATGAATCACCTGAGTGTAATGTACCACCTGTTTATAATGAACGACGTGGGTGTAATGACTCACCTGTGTGTAATGAATCACCCGGGCGTAATGAATCACCTGGGTGTAATGAATCACCTGTTTATAATGAATGACCTGGGTGTAATGAATCACCTGTGTGTAATGAATCACCCGGGCGTAATGAATCACCTGAGCATCATGAATCACCTGTGTGCAATAAATCGCCTTGGTGTAATGAATCACCTGGTTGTAATGAATCAACTGGTTGCAATGAATCACCTGGGCATAATGAATCACCTGGGTGTGATGAACCACCTGGATGTAATAAATCACCTGGGTGTAATGAAACACCTTGTGTAATGAATCACTTGGTTGTATTGAATCACCTGGGTATAATAAATCACATGGGTGTAATGAATCACCTAGGTGTAATGAATCACCTTGGTGTAATGAATCACCTGGGTGTAATGTATCACCTTGGTGTAATGAATCACCTGGGCGTAATGAATCATCTGGGTGTAATGAATCATCTTGATGTAATGAATCACCTGGGTGTGATGAACCACCTGGGTGTAATAAATCACCTTGGTGTAATGAATCACCTTGTGTAATGAATCACTTGGGCCTAATGAATCACCTGGGCATAATGAATCACCTTTGTTTAATTAATCAGCTGGGTTTATTAAATCACCGGGTTGTAATGAATCACCTGGGCATATTGAATCACCTGGGAGTAATGAATCACCTTGGTGTAATGAATCACCTGGGTGTAATGAATCACCTGGGTGTAATGAATCAGCTGGGTGTAATGAATGATCTGGGGTGTAATGAACCACCTTGATGTAATGAATCACCTGGGTGTAATGAATCACCCAGGTGTAATGAATCACCTGGGTGTAATGAATCAGCTGGGTGTAATGAATGATCTGGGGTGTAATGAACCACCTTGATGTAATGAATCACCTGGGCATAATGAATCACCTTGGTGTAATGAATCACCTGGGAGTCATGAATCACCTGGATGTAATGAATCACCTGGGTGTAATGCATCACCTGTTTATAATGAACGAACTGGGTGTAATGAAAAACCTGTGTGTAATGAATCACAAGGGCATATTGAATCACCTGAGCATCATGAATCACCTGTGTGTAATAAATCAACTTGGTGTAATGAATCACCTGGGTGTAATGAATCACCTGGATGCAATGAATCACCTGGGCATAATGAATCACCTGGGTGTAATGAATCACCTGGGCATAATAAATCACCTGGGTGTAATAAATCAACTGGGCCTAATGAATCACCTGGGTGTATTGAATCACCTGTGCGTAATGTATCAGTAAGGAATAATGAATCACCTGGGCATCATGGATCACCTGGGTGTAATGAATCACCTTGGTGTAAAGAATCACCTGGGTGGAATGACTCACATGTGTGTAATGTATCACCTGGGCATAATGAATCATCTGGGTATAATGTCAAACCTGGGTTTAATGAATAAACTGGGCATAATGGATCACCTGGTTGTAATGAATCACCTAGGTGTAATGAATCACCTGGATGTACTGAATCACCTGGGTGTATTGAATAATCACCTGGCTGTAATGAAACAACCAGGTGTAATGAATCACCTATTTATAATAAACGACCTGGGTGTATTGAATCACCTGTGTACTGAATCACCCGGGAGTAATGAACCACCTGGTCATAATGAATCACTTAGCTGAAATGAATCACCTGGGCATAATTAATCACCTGAGCATCATGAATCACCTGTGTGTAATAAAGCACCTTGGTGTAATGAATCACCTGGGTGTAATGAATCACCTGGTTGCAATGAATCACCTGGGCATAATGAATCACCTGGTTATAAAAAATCATCTGGGTGTAATAAATCACCTGGGTGTAATGAATCACCTTGGCATAATGAATCACCTGGATGTATTGAATTACCTAGGTGTAATGATCACCTGGGCGTAATGAATCACCTGGGTGTAATGAATGAGCTGGGTTTAATGATTCACCTTGGTGTAATGAATCACCTGGGGGTAATTAATGACCTGGCTGTAATGAATCACCGTGGTGTAATGAATCACCTGGGCGTAATAAAAAAACCTGGGTGTAATAAATCACCTGGGCCTAATGAATCACCTGGGTGTAATGAATCACCTGAGTGTAATGAATCACCTGGGTGTAATGAACCACCTTGGTGTATTGAATCACCTGTGCGTAATGTATCAGTTTGGAATAATGAATCACCTGGGCATCATGAATCACCTGGGTGTAATGAATCACCTGGGTGTAATGAATCACCTGGATGTAATGAATCACCTGGGTGTATTGAATAATCACCTGGCTGTAATGAACCAACCGGGTGTAATGAATCACCTATTTATAATGAACAACCTGGCAGTAATGAATCAACTGAGTGTACTGAATCACCCGGAAGTAATGAACCACCTGGTCATAATGAATCACTTAGCTGTAATGAATCACCTGGGCATAATTAATCACCTGAGCATCATGAATCACCTGTGTGTAATAAATCACCTTGGTGTAATGAATCACCTGGGTGTAATGAATCCCCTGGTTGCAATGAATCACCTGGGCATAATGAATCACCTTGGTATAATAAATCACCTGGGTGTAATAAATCACCTGGGTGTAATGAATCACCTTGGCATAATGAATCACCTGGGTGTATTGAATTACCTAGGTGTAATGAATCACCTGGGTGTAATGAATTACCTGGGTGTAATGAATGACCTGGGTGTAATGATTCACCTTGGTGTAATGAAACACCTGGGGGTAATTAATGACCTGGGTGTAATGTAACACCTTGATAAAATGAATCACCTGGGTGTAATGATTAACCTTGGTGTAATGAATCACCTGGGCATATTGAATCACCTGGGTGTAATGAATCACCGTGGTGTAATGAATCACCTGGGCATAATAAATCACCTGGGTGTAATAAATCACCTGGGCCTAATGAATCACCTGGGTGTAATAAATCACCTGAGTGTAATGAATCACCTGGGTGTAATGAACCACCTTGGTGTATTGAATCACCTGTGCGTAATCTATCAGTTTGGAATAATGAATCACCTGGGCATCATCAATCACCTGGGTGTAATGAATCACCTGGGTGTATTGGATCACCTGTGTGTAATGTATCAGTTTGGAGTAATGAATCGCACGGGTGTAGTGAATCACCTGGGCGTATTGAATCACCTGCGTGTAATGATCCACCTGGGTGTAATGAATCACTTGGGTGTAATGAAACACCTGGGTATAATGAATCACCTGGGTGTAATGAATCACCTGTGCATATTGAATCACCTGCATGTAATGAATCACCTGGGCATCATGAATCACCTGGGTGGAATGACTCACATGTGTGTAATGAATCACCTGGGTATAATGAATCACCTGGATGTAATGAATCACCTGGGCATATTGAATCACCTGGGTGTAATAAATCACCTGGGAAACATGAATCACCTGTGTGTAATGACTTACCTGGGTTTAATGAATCAACTGGGCATAATGAATCACCTGGCTGTAATGAATCACCTGGGTGTCATGAATCACCTGGATGTAATGAATCACCTGAGTGTAATGTACCACCTCTTTATAATGAACGACGTGGGTGTAATGACTCACCTGTGTGAAATGAATCACCCGGGCGTAATGAATCACCTGGGTGTAATGAATCACCTGTTTATAATGAATGACCTGGGTGTAATGAATCACCTGTGTGTAATGAATCACCCGGGCGTAATGAATCACCTGAGCATCATGAATCACCTGTGTGCAATAAATCGCCTTGGTGTAATGAATCACCTGGTTGTAATGAATCAACTGGTTGCAATGAATCACCTGGGCATAATGAATCACCTGGGTGTGATGAACCACCTGGGTGTAATAAATCACCTGGGTGTAATGAAACACCTTGTGTAATGAATCACTTGGTTGTATTGAATCACCTGGGTATAATAAATCACATGGGTGTAATGAATCACCTAGGTGTAATGAATCACCTGGGTGTAATGAATCACCTGGGCATAATGAATCACCTTGGTTTAATTAAACAGCTGGGTTTATTAAATCACCGGGTTGTAATGAATCACCTTGATATAATGAATCACCTGGGTGTAATTAATCACCTTGGTGTAATGAATCACCTGGGCATATTGAATCACCTGGGAGTAATGAATCACCTTGGTGTAATGAATCACCTGGGTGTAATGTATCACCTTGGTGTAATGAATCACCTGGGCGTAATGAATCATCTGGGTGTAATGAATCATCTTGATGTAATGAATCACCTGGGTGTGATGAACCACCTGGGTGTAATAAATCACCTTGGTGTAATGAATCACCTTGTGTAATGAATCACTTGGTTGTATTGAATCACCTAGGTGTAATAAATCACCTGGGCATAATGAATCACCTTGGTTTAATTAAATAGCTGGGTTTAATAAATCACCGGGTTGTAATGAATCACCTTGATATAATGAATCATCTGGGTGTAATGTATCATCTGGGTGTAATGAATCATCTTGATGTAATGAATCACCTGGGTGTAGTGAATCACCTTGGTGTAATGAATCAGCTGGGCATAATAAATCACCTGGGTGTAATAAATCACCTGGGCCTAATGAATCACATTGGTGTAATGAATCACCTGAGTGTAATGAATCACCTGGGTGTAATGAACCACCTTGGTGTATTGAAGCACCTGTGCATAATGTATCAGTTTGGAATAATGAATCACCTGGGCATCATGAGTCACCTGGGTGTAATGAATCACCTTGGTGTACAGAATCACCTGGGCATAATAAATCACCTGGGTGTAATGAATCACCTGTGTAATGAATCACCTGGGTGTAATGAACCACCTTGGTGTATTGAATCACCAGTGCGTAATGTATCTGTTTGGAATAATGAATCACCTGGGAGTAATGAATCACCCGGGTGTAGTGAATCACCTGGGCGTATTGAATTAACTGGGCGTAATGATCCACCTGGGTGTAATGAATCACCTGGGTGTAATGAAGCACCTAGGTGTAATGAATCACCTGGATGTAATGAATCACCTGGGCATATTGAATCACCTTGGTGTAATGAATCACCTGGGCAACATGAATCAGCTGTGTGTAATAAATCAACTTGGAGTAATGAATCACCTTGTCATAATGAATCACCTGGATACAATGCATCACCTGGGCATAATGATTCACCTCGGTGTAATGAATCACTTGGGTGTAATAAATCACCTGGGTATAATAAATCACATGGGTGTAATGAATCACCTAGGTGTAATGAATCACCTGGGTGTAATGAATCACTTGGGTGTAATGAATCTCTTGGGTGTCATGAAGCACCTTGGTGTAATGAATCACCTGGGCGTAATGAATCACCTGTGTGTAATGAATCATCTTGATGTAATGAATCACTTGCGTGTAATGAATCACCTTGGTGTAATGAATCACCTGGGCATATTGAATCACCTGGGAGTAATGAATCACCTTGGTGTAATGAATCACCTGGGTGTAATGTATCACCTGGGTGTAATGTATCACCTGGGCGTAATGAATCACCTGGGTGTAATGTCTCACCTGGGTTTAATGAATCGACTGGGCATATTGAATCACCTGGGTGGAATGAATCACCTGGGCATCATGAATCACCTGGGTGGAATGACTCACATGTGTGTAATGTTTCACCTGGGCGTAATGAATCACCTGGGTGTAATGTCTCACCTGGGTTTAATGAATCAACTGGGCATATTGAATCACCTGGGTGTAATAAATCACCTAGGTGTAATGAATCACCTGGATGTATTGAATCACCTGGGTGTATTGAATAATCACCTGGCTGTAATGAACCAACCAGGTGTAATGAATCACCTATTTATAATGAACGACCTGTGTGTAATGAAGCAACTGTGTGTACTGAATCACCCGGGGTTAATGAACCACCTGGTCATAATGAATCACTTAGCTGTAATGAATCACCTGGGTATAATGAATCACCTGAGCATCATGAATCACCTGTGTGTGATAAATCACCTTGGTGCAATGAATCACCTGGGCATAATGAATCACCTGGGTATTATAAATCACCTGGGTGTAATAAATCACCTGGGTGTATTGAATCACCTGTGCGTAATGTATCAGTTTGGAATGATGAATCACCTGGGCATCATGAATCACCTGGGTGTAATGAATCACCTGGGTGTATTGAATCACCTGTGCGTAATGTATCAGTTTGGAATAATGAATCACCTGGGAGTAATGAATCGCCCGGGTGTAGTGAATCACCTGGGCATATTGAATCACCTGGGTGTAATGATCCACCTGGGTGTAATGAATCACCTGGGAATATTGAATCACCGGGGTTAAATGAATCAACAGGGTGTACTGAATCACCTGGGCGTAATGAATCACCTGGGTGTAATGAATCTCCTGGGTGTAATGAAGCACCTAGGTGTAATGAATCACCTGGATGTAATGAATCACCTGGGCATATTGAATCACCTTGGTGTAATGAATCACCTTGGCAACATGAATCACCTGTGTGTGATAAATCAACTTGGAGTAATGAATCACATTGTCGTAATGAATCACCTGGATACAATGCATCACCTGGGCATAATGAATCACCTGGGTGTAATGAATCACTTGGGTGTAATAAATCACCTGGGTATAATAAATCACATGGGTGTATTGAATCACCTGTGCGTAATGTATCAGTTTGGAATGATGAATCACCTGGGCATCATGAATCACCTGGGTGTAATGAATCACCTGGGTGTATTGAATCACCTGTGCGTAATGTATCAGTTTGGAATAATGAATCACCTGGGAGTAATGAATCGCCCGGGTGTAGTGAATCACCTGGGCATATTGAATCACCTGGGTGTAATGATCCACCTGGGTGTAATGAATCACCTGGGAATATTGAATCACCGGGGTTAAATGAATCAACAGGGTGTACTGAATCACCTGGGCGTAATGAATCACCTGGGTGTAATGAATCTCCTGGGTGTAATGAAGCACCTAGGTGTAATGAATCACCTGGATGTAATGAATCACCTGGGCATATTGAATCACCTTGGTGTAATGAATCACCTGGGCAACATGAATCACCTGTGTGTAATAAATCAACTTGGAGTAATGAATCACATTGTCGTAATGAATCACCTGGATACAATGCATCACCTGGGCATAATGAATCACCTGGGTGTAATGAATCACTTGGGTGTAATAAATCACCTGGGTATAATAAATCACATGGGTGTAATGAATCACCTAGGTGTAATGAATCACCTGGGTGTAATGAATCACTTGGGTGTAATGAATCACTTGGGTGTCATGAAGCACCTAGGTGTAATGAATCAGCTTGATGTAATGAATCACTTGCGTGTAATGAATCACCTTGGTGTAATGAATCACCTGGGCATATTGAATCACCTGGGTGTAATGAATCACCTTGGTGTAATGAATCACCTGGATGTAATAAATCACCTGGGTGTAATAAATCACCTTGGCCTAATGAATCACCTGGGTGTAATGAATAACCTGAGTGCAATGAATCACCTGGGTGTAATGAACCACCTTGGTGTATTGAATCACCTGTGCATAATGTATCAGTTTGGAATAATGAATCACCTGGGCATCATGAATCACCTGGGTGTAATGAATCACCTTGGTGTAAAGAATCACCTGGGCATCATAAATCACCTGGGTGTAATAAATCACCTGGGCCTAATGAATCACCTGGGGGTAATGAATCACCTGAGTGTAATGATTCACCTGGGTGTAATGAACCACCTTGGTGTATTTAATCACCTGTGCGTATTGTATCAGTTTGGAATAATGAATCATCAGGGTGTATTGAATCACCTGGGTGTAATGATCCACCTGGGTGTAATGAATCACCTGGGAATATTGAATCACCTGGGTTAAATGAATCAATAGGGTATAATATATCACCCTCGCGTAATGAATCACCTGGGTGTAATGACTCACCTGGGTTTAATGAATCAACTGGGCATAATGAATCACCTGGGTGTAATGAATCAACTGGGTGTAATTAATCACCTGGATGTAATGAATCACCTGGGGGTGTTGAATCACCTGGCTGTAATGAACCAACTGGGTGTAATGAATCACCTGTTTATAATGAACGACCTGGACGTAAAGAAACATCTTGATGTAATGAATGACCTGGGTGTAATGAATCACTTGGGCGTAATAAATCACCTGATTGTAATGAATATCCTGTGTGTAATGAATCATCTGGGTGTAATGACTCACCTGGGTGTAATAAATCACCTGGGTGTAATAAATCACCTGGGTGTAATGAATCACCTGGGTGTAATGGATCACCTGGGCGTAATGAATCACCTCTGTGTAATGAATCACCGGGGAGTAATGAATCACATGTGTGTAAGGAACGACCTGGGCATATTGACACACCTGGATGTAATGAGTCACCTGGGTGTAATGAATCACCTGTGTGTAATGAACGACCAGGGCATATTGAATCAGCTAGGCATAATGAATCACGTGGACATATTGAATCAACTGGGTGTAATGAATCACCTGGGCATATTGAATCACCTAGGAGTAATGATTCACCTGTGTGTAATGAATCACCTGGGCATAATGAATGACCTGGGTGTAATGATCCACCTGGGTGTAATGAATCACCTGGGATTATTGAATCACCTGGGTTAAATGAATCAACAGGGTATAATATATCACCTGGGCGTAATGAATCACCTGGGTGTAATGACTCACCTGGGTTTAATGAATCAACTGGGCATAATGAATCACCTGGGTGTAATGAATCACCTGGATGTAATGAATCACCTGGGGGTATTGAATCACCTGGCTGTAATGAACCAACTGGGTGTAATGAATCACCTGTTTATAATGAACGACCTGGGTGTAAGGAATCACCTGTGTGCAATGAATCATCCTGGGAGTAATGAACCTCCTGGTAATAATGAATCACTTCGCTGTAATGAATCACCTGGGTGTAATGAAACATCTTGATGTAATGAATCATCTGGGTGTAATGACTCACCTGGGTGTAGTAAATCACCTGGGTGTAATGAATCATCTGGGTGTAATGACTCACCTGGGTGTAATGAATCACCTGGGTGTAATGAATCACCTGAATTGAACCTAGGAGTAATGATTCACCTGTGTGTAATTAATCACCTGGTCATAATGAATCACCTGGGCATAATATATCACCTGGGTGTAATGACTCACCTGGGCATAATAATTCATCTGGGTGTATTGAATCACCTGGCTGTAATGAATCACCTGGGCATATTGAATTACCTGGGCATAATGAATCACCTGAGTGTAATGAATAAACGGAGCATATTGAAACACCTGGGTGTGATGAATCAACTGGGCGTAATGAATCACCTGGGTGTAATGTATCAACGAGGCATATTGACTCACCTGGGTGTGATGAATCAACTGGTCGTAATGAATCACCTGAGGGTAATGAATCAACGGGGTGTAATGAATCACCTGGGCGTAATGAAACATCTGGGTGTAATGAATTACCTTGGTGTAATGAATCACCTGGGTATAATGAATCACCTGGGTGTAATAAATCAGCTGGGTGTAAGGAATCACCTTGTTGTAATGAATCACTTGGATGTATTGAACCACCTGGGTGTAATGAATCACCTGGGTGTAATGAATCACCTGGGTGTAATAAATCACCTTGGTGTAATAAATCACCTGAGTGTAATTAATCTCCTGTGCATAATGAATCATCTGGGTGTAATGAATCATCTGGGTGAAAAGTATCACCTGGGTGTAATTACTCACCTGGGTGTAATGAATCACCTGGGCATATTGAATCACCTCGGTGTAATGAATCACCTGGGTGTAATGAATCACTGGAGCAGATTAAATCATCTGGGTGTAATGAATCACCTTGGTGTAATGAATCACCTGGGGGTAAGGAATCACTTGGGCAGATTGAATCTCCTGGGTGTAACGAATCACCTGAGTGTAATAAATCAACTGCGCATATTAAATCACCTGAGCATAATGAATCACCTGGGTGTAATAAATCACCTGGGTGTAATGAATCACCTGGGTGTAATGAACCACCTGGGCATATTGAATCACCTGGGCGTAATGAATCAACTGGGCAGAATGAATCACCTGGGTGTAATGAACCACCTGGGTGCAATGAATCACCTGGGCATATTGAATCACCTGGGTGTAATGAACCACCTGGGAGTAATGAATAAACTGTGTGTAATGAATCATCTGTGTGTAATGAATGACCTGGGCATATTGAATCACCTGTGTGTAATGAATCAGCTGGGTGTAATGAACCTCCTGGGGGTAATGAATCACTTGGGTGTAATGAATGACCTGGGCATATTGAATCACCTGTGTGTAATGAATCATCTGAGTGTAATGAATCAACTGGGCATATTGAATCACCTGGGCGTTATGAATCACCTGGGTGTAATGAATCAACTGGGCATATTGAATCAACTGGGCGTAATGAATAACCTGGGTGTAATTAATGACTTGGGCAGATTGAATCACCTGGCTGTAATGAATCACCTGAGAGTAATAAATCAACAGGGCATATTGAATCACCTGGGCGTAATGAATCAACTGGGCGTAATGAATCACCTGGGTGTAATGAAGCACCTGGGTGCAATGAATCACCTGGGCACATTGAATCACCTGGGTGTAATGAAACACCTGGGAGTAATGAATTAACTGTGTGTAATGAATCATCTGTGTGTAATGAATGACCTGGGCATATTGAATCACCTGTGTGTAATGAATCACCTGGGTGTAATGAACCTCCTGGGGGTAATGAATCACTTGGGTGTAATGAATGACCTGGGCATATTGAATCACCTGTGTGTAATGAATCACCTGAGTGCAATGAATCAACTGGGCATATTGAATCACCTGGGCATATTGAATCAACTGGGCGTAATGAATAACCTGGGTGTAATGAATCAACTGGGCATATTGAATCAACTGGGCGTAATGAATAACCTGGGTGTAATTAATGACTTGGGCATATTGAATCACCTGTGTGTAATGAATCACCTGAGTGCAGTGAATCAACTGTGCATATTGAATCACCTGGGCATAAGGAATCACCTGTGTGTAATGAATAAACTGGGTTTAATGAATAAACTGGGTGTAATGAATCACCTGAATGTATTAAATTACCTTGGTGTAATGTATCACCTGGATGTAAGGAATCACCTTGTTGTAATGAATCACTTGGGTGTATTGAACCACCTGGGTGTAATGAATCACCTGGGTGTAATGAATCACCTGGGTGTAATAAATCACCTGGGTGTAATAAATCACCTGAGTGTAATTAATCTCCTGTGTGTAATGAATCATCTGGGTGTAATAAATTACCTGGGTGTAATAAATCACTTGAGTGTGATTAATCTCCTGTGTGTAATGAATCACCTGGGTGTAATAACTCACCTGGGCATATTGAATCACCTGGGCGTAATGAATCACCTGGGCGTAATGAATCAACTGGGCGTAATGAATCACCTGGGTGTAATGAACCACCTGGGTGCAATGAATCACCTGGGCATATTGAATCACCTGGGTGTAATGAACCACCTGGGAGTAATGAATAAACTGTGTGTAATGAATCATCTGTGTGTAATGAATGACCTGGGCATATTGACTCACCTGTGTGTAATGAATTGCATGGTGTAATGAACCACCTGGGGGTAATGAATCACCAGGGTGTAATGAATGACCTGGGCATATTGAATCAGCTGTGTGTAATGAATCACATGAGTGTAATGAATCAACTGGGCATATTGAATCACCTGGGCGTAATGAATCACCTAGGTGTAATGAATCACCTGTGTGTAATGAATCATCCGGGAGTAATGAACCACCTGGTCGTAATGAATCACTTCGCTGTAATTAATCACCTGGGTGGAATGAAACATCTTGATATAATGAATCACCTGGGTGTAATGAATCACCTTGGTGTAATGAATCACCTGGGCGTAATAAATCACCCGAGTGTAATGAATATCCTGTGTGTAATGAATCATCTGGGTGTAATGACTCACCTGGGTGTAATAAATCACCTGGGTGTAATGACTCACCTGGGTGTAATGAATCACCTGGGCATAATGAATCACCTGGGTGTAATGAATCACCTGGGCATATTGAATCACCTAGGTGTAATGAATCACCTAGGTGTAACGAATCATTTGGGCATAATGAATCACCTGGGCATAATAAATCACCTGTGTGTAATGAATCACCGGGTAGTAATGAATCACATGTGTGTAATGAACGACCTGGGCATATTGACTCACCTGAATGTAATGAGTCACCTGGGTGTAATGAATCACCTGTGTGTAATGAACGACCTGGGCATATTGAATCAGCTGGGCATAATTAATCACATGGACATATTGAATCACCTGGGTGTAATGAATCACCTGGGCATATTGAATCACCTGGGCATAATAAATCACCTAGGCATAATAAATCACCTGGGTGTAATGAGTCACCTGGGCATAATGGATCACCTGGGCAGATTAAATCACCTGGGAATAATGAATCACCTCGGTGTAATAAATCATTTGGGTGAATTGAATCACCTGGCTGTAATGAATCACCTGGGCATATTGAATCACTTGAGTATAATGAATCACCTGGGGGTATTGAATCACCTGGCTGTAATGAACCAACTGGGTGTAATGAATCACCTGTTTATAATGAACGACCTGGGTGTAATGAATCACCTGTGTGTAAAGAATCATCCGGGAGTAATGAACCACCTGGTCATAATGAATCACTTCGCTGTAATGAATCACCTGGGTGTAATGAAACATCTTGATGTAATGAATCACCTGGGTGTAATAAATCACCTGGGCGTGATGAATCACTTGGGTGTAATGAATCACCTGGGGGTATTGAATCACCTGGCTGTAATCAATAAACTGGGTGTAATGACTCACCTGGGCGTAATGAATCACCTGGGTGTAATGAATCATCTGGGCATATATAATCACCTAGGAGTAATGATTCACCTGTGTGTAATGAATCACCTGGGAGAAATGAATCACCTCGGTGTAATAAATCATCTGGGTGTATTGAATCACCTGGCTGTAATGAATCACCTGGGCATATTGAATCACCTGGACATAATGAATCACCTGGGCGTAATGAATCACCTGTGTGTAATGAATCATCTTGATGTAATGAATCACTTGCTTGTAATGAATCACCTTGGTGTAATGAATCACCTGGGCATATTAAATAACCTGGGAGTAATGAATCATAGAAACATAGAAACATAGAATCTAGGAGCAGGAGTAGGCCATTCGGCCCGTCGAGCCTGCTCCGCCATTCAATACGATCATGGCTGATCATCCAAATCCAGTACCCTGTCCCTGCTTTAATCCCCACAGTACACATATCCCACCCTACCCCCGTAACCCCACGTATTTAATTCCCCCTAACATATCCCATCCTATCCCCATAACCCCACATATTTAATCCCCCCTAACACTAAGGGTCAATTTATCATAGCCAAATCAACCTAACCCACACATTTTTGGACTTGGTGTAATGAATCACCTGGGTGTAATGTATCACCTGGGTGTAATGTATCACCTGGGTGTAATGAATCACCTGGGCATATTGAATCACCTGGGTGTAATAAGTCACCTGGGCATCATGAATCACCTGGGTGGAATGACTCACATGTGTGTAATGTTTCACCTGGGCATAATGAATCACCTGGGTGTAATGTCTCACCTGGGTTTAATGAATGAACTGGGCATAATGAATCACCTGGGTGTAATAAATCACCTAGGTGTAATGAATCACCTGGATGTACTGAATCACCTGGGTGTATTGAATAATCACCTGGCTGTAATGAACCAACCAGGTGTAATGAATCACCTATTTATAATGAACGACCTGTGTGTAATGAAGCAACTGTGTGTACTGAATCACCCGGGGTTAATGAACCACCTGGTCATAATGAATCACTTAGCTGTAATGAATCACCTGGGTATAATGAATCACCTGAGCATCATGAATCACCTGTGTGTGATAAATCACCTTGGTGCAATGAATCACCTGGGTGTAATGAATCACCTGGTTGCAATGAATCACCTGGGCATAATGAATCACCTGGGTATTATAAATCACCTGGGTGTAATAAATCACCTGGGTGTATTGAATCACCTGTGCGTAATGTATCAGTTTGGAATGATGAATCACCTGGGCATCATGAATCACCTGGGTGTAATGAATCACCTGGGTGTATTGAATCACCTGTGCGTAATGTATCAGTTTGAAATAATGAATCACCTGGGAGTAATGAATCGCCCGGGTGTAGTGAATCACCTGGGCATATTGAATCACCTGGGTGTAATGATCCACCTGGGTGTAATGAATCACCTGGGTGTAATGAATCACCTGGGAATATTGAATCACCGGGGTTAAATGAATCAACAGGGTGTACTGAATCACCTGGGCGTAATAAATCACCTGGGTGTAATAAATCACCTGGGTGTAATGAATCACCTGGGTGTAATGGATCACCTGGGCGTAATGAATCACCTCTGTGTAATGAATCACCGGGGAGTAATGAATCACATGTGTGTAAGGAACGACCTGGGCATATTGACACACCTGGATGTAATGAGTCACCTGGGTGTAATGAATCACCTGTGTGTAATGAACGACCAGGGCATATTGAATCAGCTAGGCATAATGAATCACGTGGACATATTGAATCAACTGGGTGTAATGAATCACCTGGGCATATTGAATCACCTAGGAGTAATGATTCACCTGTGTGTAATGAATCACCTGGGCATAATGAATGACCTGGGTGTAATGATCCACCTGGGTGTAATGAATCACCTGGGATTATTGAATCACCTGGGTTAAATGAATCAACAGGGTATAATATATCACCTGGGCGTAATGAATCACCTGGGTGTAATGACTCACCTGGGTTTAATGAATCAACTGGGCATAATGAATCACCTGGGTGTAATGAATCACCTGGATGTAATGAATCACCTGGGGGTATTGAATCACCTGGCTGTAATGAACCAACTGGGTGTAATGAATCACCTGTTTATAATGAACGACCTGGGTGTAAGGAATCACCTGTGTGCAATGAATCATCTGGGAGTAATGAAACTCCTGGTAATAATGAATCACTTCGCTGTAATGAATCACCTGGGTGTAATGAAACATCTTGATGTAATGAATCATCTGGGTGTAATGACTCACCTGGGTGTAGTAAATCACCTGGGTGTAATGAATCATCTGGGTGTAATGACTCACCTGGGTGTAATAAATCACCTGGGTGTAATGAATCACCTGGGTGTAATGATTCACCTGTGTGTAATTAATCACCTGGTCATAATGAATCACCTGGGCATAATATATCACCTGGGTGTAATGACTCACCAGGGCATAATAAATCATCTGGGTGTATTGAATCACCTGGCTGTAATGAATCACCTGGGCATATTGAATTACCTGGGCATAATGAATCACCTGAGTGTAATGAATAAACGGAGCATATTGAAACACCTGGGTGTGATGAATCAACTGGGCGTAATGAATCACCTGGGTGTAATGTATCAACGAGGCATATTGACTCACCTGGGTGTGATGAATCAACTGGTCGTAATGAATCACCTGAGGGTAATGAATCAACGGGGTGTAATGAATCACCTGGGCGTAATGAAACATCTGGGTGTAATGAATTACCTTGGTGTAATGAATCACCTGGGTATAATGAATCACCTGGGTGTAATAAATCAGCTGGGTGTAAGGAATCACCTTGTTGTAATGAATCACTTGGATGTATTGAACCACCTGGGTGTAATGAATCACCTGGGTGTAATGAATCACCTGGGTGTAATAAATCACCTTGGTGTAATAAATCACCTGAGTGTAATTAATCTCCTGTGCGTAATGAATCATCTGGGTGTAATGAATCATCTGGGTGAAAAGTATCACCTGGGTGTAATTACTCACCTGGGTGTAATGAATCACCTGGGCATATTGAATCACCTCGGTGTAATGAATCACCTGGGTGTAATGAATCACTGGAGCAGATTAAATCATCTGGGTGTAATGAATCACCTTGGTGTAATGAATCACCTGGGGGTAAGGAATCACTTGGGCAGATTGAATCTCCTGGGTGTAACGAATCACCTGAGTGTAATAAATCAACTGCGCATATTAAATCACCTGAGCATAATGAATCACCTGGGTGTAATAAATCACCTGGGTGTAATGAATCACCTGGGTGTAATGAACCACCTGGGCATATTGAATCACCTGGGCGTAATGAATCAACTGGGCATAATGAATCACCTGGGTGTAATGAACCACCTGGGTGCAATGAATCACCTGGGCATATTGAATCACCTGGGTGTAATGAACCACCTGGGAGTAATGAATAAACTGTGTGTAATGAATCATCTGTGTGTAATGAATGACCTGGGCATATTGAATCACCTGTGTGTAATGAATCAGCTGGGTGTAATGAACCTCCTGGGGGTAATGAATCACTTGGGTGTAATGAATGACCTGGGCATATTGAATCACCTGTGTGTAATGAATCATCTGAGTGTAATGAATCAACTGGGCATATTGAATCACCTGGGCGTTATGAATCACCTGGGTGTAATGAATCAACTGGGCATATTGAATCAACTGGGCGTAATGAATAACCTGGGTGTAATTAATGACTTGGGCAGATTGAATCACCTGGCTGTAATGAATCACCTGAGAGTAATAAATCAACAGGGCATATTGAATCACCTGGGCGTAATGAATCAACTGGGCGTAATGAATCACCTGGGTGTAATGAAGCACCTGGGTGCAATGAATCACCTGGGCACATTGAATCACCTGGGTGTAATGAAACACCTGGGAGTAATGAATTAACTGTGTGTAATGAATCATCTGTGTGTAATGAATGACCTGGGCATATTGAATCACCTGTGTGTAATGAATCACCTGGGTGTAATGAACCTCCTGGGGGTAATGAATCACTTGGGTGTAATGAATGACCTGGGCATATTGAATCACCTGTGTGTAATGAATCACCTGAGTGCAATGAATCAACTGGGCATATTGAATCACCTGGGCATATTGAATCAACTGGGCGTAATGAATAACCTGGGTGTAATGAATCAACTGGGCATATTGAATCAACTGGGCGTAATGAATAACCTGGGTGTAATTAATGACTTGGGCATATTGAATCACCTGTGTGTAATGAATCACCTGAGTGCAGTGAATCAACTGTGCATATTGAATCACCTGGGCATAAGGAATCACCTGTGTGTAATGAATAAACTGGGTTTAATGAATAAACTGGGTGTAATGAATCACCTGAATGTATTAAATTACCTTGGTGTAATGTATCACCTGGATGTAAGGAATCACCTTGTTGTAATGAATCACTTGGGTGTATTGAACCACCTGGGTGTAATGAATCACCTGGGTGTAATGAATCACCTGGGTGTAATAAATCACCTGGGTGTAATAAATCACCTGAGTGTAATTAATCTCCTGTGTGTAATGAATCATCTGGGTGTAATAAATTACCTGGGTGTAATAAATCACTTGAGTGTGATTAATCTCCTGTGTGTAATGAATCACCTGGGTGTAATAACTCACCTGGGCATATTGAATCACCTGGGCGTAATGAATCACCTGGGCGTAATGAATCAACTGGGCGTAATGAATCACCTGGGTGTAATGAACCACCTGGGTGCAATGAATCACCTGGGCATATTGAATCACCTGGGTGTAATGAACCACCTGGGAGTAATGAATAAACTGTGTGTAATGAATCATCTGTGTGTAATGAATGACCTGGGCATATTGACTCACCTGTGTGTAATGAATTGCATGGTGTAATGAACCACCTGGGGGTAATGAATCACCAGGGTGTAATGAATGACCTGGGCATATTGAATCAGCTGTGTGTAATGAATCACATGAGTGTAATGAATCAACTGGGCATATTGAATCACCTGGGCGTAATGAATCACCTAGGTGTAATGAATCACCTGTGTGTAATGAATCATCCGGGAGTAATGAACCACCTGGTCGTAATGAATCACTTCGCTGTAATGAATCACCTGGGTGGAATGAAACATCTTGATATAATGAATCACCTGGGTGTAATGAATCACCTTGGTGTAATGAATCACCTGGGCGTAATAAATCACCCGAGTGTAATGAATATCCTGTGTGTAATGAATCATCTGGGTGTAATGACTCACCTGGGTGTAATAAATCACCTGGGTGTAATGACTCACCTGGGTGTAATGAATCACCTGGGCATAATGAATCACCTGGGTGTAATGAATCACCTGGGCATATTGAATCACCTAGGTGTAATGAATCACCTAGGTGTAACGAATCATTTGGGCATAATGAATCACCTGGGCATAATAAATCACCTGTGTGTAATGAATCACCGGGTAGTAATGAATCACATGTGTGTAATGAACGACCTGGGCATATTGACTCACCTGAATGTAATGAGTCACCTGGGTGTAATGAATCACCTGTGTGTAATGAACGACCTGGGCATATTGAATCAGCTGGGCATAATTAATCACATGGACATATTGAATCACCTGGGTGTAATGAATCACCTGGGCATATTGAATCACCTGGGCATAATAAATCACCTAGGCATAATAAATCACCTGGGTGTAATGAGTCACCTGGGCATAATGGATCACCTGGGCAGATTAAATCACCTGGGAATAATGAATCACCTCGGTGTAATAAATCATTTGGGTGAATTGAATCACCTGGCTGTAATGAATCACCTGGGCATATTGAATCACTTGAGTATAATGAATCACCTGGGGGTATTGAATCACCTGGCTGTAATGAACCAACTGGGTGTAATGAATCACCTGTTTATAATGAACGACCTGGGTGTAATGAATCACCTGTGTGTAAAGAATCATCCGGGAGTAATGAACCACCTGGTCATAATGAATCACTTCGCTGTAATGAATCACCTGGGTGTAATGAAACATCTTGATGTAATGAATCACCTGGGTGTAATAAATCACCTGGGCGTGATGAATCACTTGGGTGTAATGAATCACCTGGGGGTATTGAATCACCTGGCTGTAATCAATAAACTGGGTGTAATGACTCACCTGGGCGTAATGAATCACCTGGGTGTAATGAATCATCTGGGCATATATAATCACCTAGGAGTAATGATTCACCTGTGTGTAATGAATCACCTGGGAGAAATGAATCACCTCGGTGTAATAAATCATCTGGGTGTATTGAATCACCTGGCTGTAGTGAATCACCTGGGCATATTGAATCACCTGGGCATAATGAATCACCTGGGCGCAATGAATCACCTGTGTGTAATGAATCATCTTGATGTAATGAATCACTTGCTTGTAATGAATCACCTTGGTGTAATGAATCACCTGGGCATATTAAATAACCTGGGAGTAATGAATCATAGAAACATAGAAACATAGAATCTAGGAGCAGGAGTAGGCCATTCGGCCCGTCGAGCCTGCTCCGCCATTCAATACGATCATGGCTGATCATCCAAATCCAGTACCCTGTCCCTGCTTTAATCCCCACAGTACACATATCCCACCCTACCCCCGTAACCCCACGTATTTAATTCCCCCTAACATATCCCATCCTATCCCCATAACCCCACATATTTAATCCCCCCTAACACTAAGGGTCAATTTATCATAGCCAAATCAACCTAACCCACACATTTTTGGACTTGGTGTAATGAATCACCTGGGTGTAATGTATCACCTGGGTGTAATGTATCACCTGGGTGTAATGAATCACCTGGGCATATTGAATCACCTGGGTGTAATAAGTCACCTGGGCATCATGAATCACCTGGGTGGAATGACTCACATGTGTGTAATGTTTCACCTGGGCATAATGAATCACCTGGGTGTAATGTCTCACCTGGGTTTAATGAATGAACTGGGCATAATGAATCACCTGGGTGTAATAAATCACCTAGGTGTAATGAATCACCTGGATGTACTGAATCACCTGGGTGTATTGAATAATCACCTGGCTGTAATGAACCAACCAGGTGTAATGAATCACCTATTTATAATGAACGACCTGTGTGTAATGAAGCAACTGTGTGTACTGAATCACCCGGGGTTAATGAACCACCTGGTCATAATGAATCACTTAGCTGTAATGAATCACCTGGGTATAATGAATCACCTGAGCATCATGAATCACCTGTGTGTGATAAATCACCTTGGTGCAATGAATCACCTGGGTGTAATGAATCACCTGGTTGCAATGAATCACCTGGGCATAATGAATCACCTGGGTATTATAAATCACCTGGGTGTAATAAATCACCTGGGTGTATTGAATCACCTGTGCGTAATGTATCAGTTTGGAATGATGAATCACCTGGGCATCATGAATCACCTGGGTGTAATGAATCACCTGGGTGTATTGAATCACCTGTGCGTAATGTATCAGTTTGAAATAATGAATCACCTGGGAGTAATGAATCGCCCGGGTGTAGTGAATCACCTGGGCATATTGAATCACCTGGGTGTAATGATCCACCTGGGTGTAATGAATCACCTGGGTGTAATGAATCACCTGGGAATATTGAATCACCGGGGTTAAATGAATCAACAGGGTGTACTGAATCACCTGGGCGTAATAAATCACCTGGGTGTAATAAATCACCTGGGTGTAATGAATCACCTGGGTGTAATGGATCACCTGGGCGTAATGAATCACCTCTGTGTAATGAATCACCGGGGAGTAATGAATCACATGTGTGTAAGGAACGACCTGGGCATATTGACACACCTGGATGTAATGAGTCACCTGGGTGTAATGAATCACCTGTGTGTAATGAACGACCAGGGCATATTGAATCAGCTAGGCATAATGAATCACGTGGACATATTGAATCAACTGGGTGTAATGAATCACCTGGGCATATTGAATCACCTAGGAGTAATGATTCACCTGTGTGTAATGAATCACCTGGTCATAATGAATCACCTGGGCATAATATATCACCTGGGTGTAATGACTCACCTGGGCATAATAAATCATCTGGGTGTATTGAATCACCTGGCTGTAATGAATCACCTGGGCATATTGAATTACCTGGGCATAATGAAACACCTGAGTGTAATGAATAAACGGAGCATATTGAAACACCTGGGTGTGATGAATCAACTGGGCGTAATGAATCACCTGGGTGTAATGTATCAACGAGGCATATTGACTCACCTGGGTGTGATGAATCAACTGGTCGTAATGAATCACCTGAGGGTAATGAATCAACTGGGTGTAATGAATCACCTGGGCGTAATGAAACATCTGGGTGTAATGAATTACCTTGGAGTAATGAATCACCTGGGTATAATGAATCACCTGGGTGTAATAAATCAGCTGGGTGTAAGGAATCACCTTGTTGTAATGAATCACTTGGATGTATTGAACCACCTGGGTGTAATGAATCACCTGGGTGTAATGAATCACCTGGGTGTAATAAATCACCTTGGTGTAATAAATCACCTGAGTGTAATTAATCTCCTGTGCGTAATGAATCATCTGGGTGTAATGAATCATCTGGGTGAAAAGTATCACCTGGGTGTAATTACTCACCTGGGTGTAATGTATCACCTGGGCATATTGAATCACCTCGGTGTAATGAATCACCTGGGTGTAATGAATCACTGGAGCAGATTAAATCATCTGGGTGTAATGAATCACCTTGGTGTAATGAATCACCTGGGTGTAAGGAATCACTTGGGCAGATTGAATCTCCTGGGTGTAACGAATCACCTGAGTGTAATAAATCAACTGGGCATGTTAAATCACCTGAGCATAATGAATCACCTGGGTGTAATAAATCACCTGGGTGTAATGAATCACCTGGGTGTAATGAACCACTTGGGCATATTGAATCACCTGGGCGTAATGAATCAACTGGGCATAATGAATCACCTGGGTGTAATGAACCACCTGGGTGCAATGAATCACCTGGGCATATTGAATCACCTGGGTGTAATGAACCACCTGGGAGTAATGAATAAACTGTGTGTAATGAATCATCTGTGTGTAATGAATGACCTGGGCATATTGAATCACCTGTGTGTAATGAATCACCTGGGTGTAATGAAGCTCCTGGGGGTAATGAATCACTTGGGTGTAATGAATGACCTGGGCATATTGAATCACCTGTGTGTAATGAATCATCTGAGTGTAATGAATCAACTGGGCATATTGAATCACCTGGGCATAATGAATCACCTGTGTGTAATGAATCAACTGGGCATATTGAATCAACTGGGCGTAATGAATAACCTGGGTGTAATTAATGACTTGGGCAGATTGAATCACCTGGGTGTAATGAATCACCTGAGAGTAATAAATCAACAGGGCATATTAAATCACCTGGGTGTAATGAATCACCTGGGTGTAATGAACCACCTGGGCATATTGAATCACCTGGGCGTAATGAAACACCTGGGAGTAATGAACCAACTGGGCGTAATGAATCACCTGGGTGTAATGAAGCACCTGGGTGCAATGAATCACCTGGGCACATTGAATCACCTGGGTGTAATGAAACACCTGGGAGTAATGAATTAACTGTGTGTAATGAATCATCTGTGTGTAATGAATGACCTGGGCATATTGAATCACCAGTGTGTAATGAATCACCTGGGTGTAATGAACCTCCTGGGGGTAATGAAGCACTTGGGTGTAATGAATGACCTGGGCATATTGAATCACCTGTGTGTAATGAATCACCTGAGTGCAATGAATCAACTGGGCATATTGAATCACCTGGGCATAATGAATCACCTGGGTGTAATGAATCAACTGGGCATATTGAATCAACTGGGCGTAATGAATAACCTGGGTGTAATTAATGACTTGGGCATATTGAATCACCTGTGTGTAATGAATCACCTGAGTGCAGTGAATCAACTGTGCATATTGAATCACCTGGGCATAAGGAATCACCTGTGTGTAATGAATAAACTGGGTGTAATGAATAAACTGGGTGTAATGAATCACCTGGCTGTATTAAATTACCTTGGTGTAATGTATCACCTGGATGTAAGGAATCACCTTGTTGTAATGAATCACTTGGGTGTATTGAACCACCTGGGTGTAATGAATCACCTGGGTGCAATGAATCACCTGGGTGTAATAAATCACCTGGGTGTAATAAATCACCTGAGTGTAATTAATCTCCTGTGTGTAATGAATCATCTGGGTGTAATAAATTACCCGGGTGTAATAAATCACTTGAGTGTGATTAATCTCCTGTGTGTAATGAATCACCTGGGTGTAATGACTCACCTGGGCATATTGAATCACCTGGGCGTAATGAATCACCTGGGCGTAATGAATCAACTGGGCGTAATGAATCACCTGGGTGTAATGAACCACCTGGGTGCAATGAATCACCTGGGCATATTGAATCACCTGGGTGTAATGAACCACCTGGGAGTAATGAATAAACTGTGTGTAATGAATCATCTGTGTGTAATGAATGACCTGGGCATATTGACTCACCTGTGTGTAATGAATCACATGAGTGTAATGAATCACCAGGGTGTAATGAATGACCTGGGCACATTGAATCAGCTGTGTGTAATGAATCACATGAGTGTAATGAATCAACTGGGCATATTGAATCACCTGTGCGTAATGAATCACCTAGGTGTAATGAATCACCTGTGTGTAATGAATCATCCGGGAGTAATGAACCACCTGGTCGTAATGAATCACTTCGCTGTAATGAATCACCTGGGTGGAATGAAACATCTTGATGTAATAAATCACCTGGGTGTAATGAATCACCTTGGTGTAATGAATCACCTGGGCGTAATAAATCACCTGAGTGTAATGAATATCCTGTGTGTAATGAATCATCTGGGTGTAATGACTCACCTGGGTGTAATAAATCACCTGGGTGTAATGAATCACCTGGGCGTAATGAATCACCTGGGTGTAATGAATCACCTGGGCATAATGAATCACCTAGGTGTAACGAATCACTTGGGCATAATGAATCACCTGGGCATAATAAATCACCTGTGTGTAATGAATCACCGGGTAGTAATGAATCACATGTGTGTAATGAACGACCTGGGCATATTGACTCACCTGAATGTAATGAGTCACCTGGCTGTAATGAATCACCTGTGTGTAATGAACGACCTGGGCTATTGAATCAGCTGGGCATAATGAATCACATGGACATATTGAATCACCTGGGTGTAATGAATCACCTGGGCATATTGAATCACCTGGGCATAATAAATCACCTGGGCATAATAAATCATCTGGGTGTAATGACTCACCTGGGCATAATGGATCACCTGGGCAGATTAAATCACCTGGGAGTAATGAATCACCTCGGTGTAATAAATCATTTGGGTGAATTGAATCACCTGGCTGTAATGAATCACCTGGGGGTATTGAATCACCTGGCTGTAATGAACGACCTGGGTGTAATGAATCACCTGTGTGTAAAGAATCATCCGGGAGTAATGAACCACCTGGTCATAATGAATCACTTTGCTGTAATGAATCACCTGGGTGTAATGAAACATCTTGATGTAATGAATCACCTGGGTGTAATAGAAACATAGAAACATAGAATCTAGGAGCAGGAGTAGGCCATTCGGCCCGTCGAGCCTGCTCCACCATTCAATACTATCATGGCTGATCATCCAAATCCAGTACCCTGTCCCTGCTTTAATCCCCACAGTACACATATCCCACCCTACCCCCATAACCCCACGTATTTAATTCCCCCTAACATATCCCATCCTATCCCCATAACCCCACATATTTAATCCCCCCCTAACACTAAGGGTCAATTTATCATAGCCAAATCAACCTAACCCGCACATTTTTGGACTGTGGGAGGAAACCGGAGCACCCGGAGGAAACCCACGCAGACACGGGGAGAATGTGCAAACTCCACACAGACAGTCACCCGAGGTCAGATTCGAACCCGGGTCCCTGGCGCTGTGAGACACCAGTGCTAACCACTATGCCACCGTGGTGTAATGAAACACCTGGGCGTAATAAATCACCTGAGTGCAATGAATATCCTGTGTGTAATGAATCATCTGGGTGTAATGAAACACCTGGGTATAATGAATCACCTGGGCGTAATGAATCACCTGGGTGTAATGAATCATCTGGGCATATATAATCACCTAGGAGTAATGATTCACCTGTGTGTAATGAATCACCTGGGCATAATGAATCACCTGGGCATAATAAATCACCTGGGTGTAATGACTCACCTGGGCATAATGGATCACCTGGGCAGATTGAATCACCTGGGAGTAATGAATCACCTCGGTGTAATAAATCATCTGAGTGTATTGAATCACCTGGCTGTAATGAATCACCTGGGCATATTGAATCACCTGGGCATAATGAATCACCTGAGTGTAATGAATAAACGGAGCATATTGAAACACCTGGGTGTGATGAATCAACTGGTCATAATGAATCACCTGAGTGTAATGAATCAACTGGGTGTAATAAATCACCTGGGCATAATGAAACACCTGGGTGTAATGAATCACCTTGGTGTAATGAATCACCTGGGTATAATGAATCACCTGGGTGTAATAAATCAGCTGGGTGTAAGGAATCACCGTGTTGTAATGAATCACTTGGATGTATTGAACCACCTGGGTGTAATGAACCACCTGGGTGCAATGAATCACCTGGGCATATTGAATCACCTGGGTGTAATAAATCAACTGAGTGTAATTAATGTCCTGTGTGTAATGAATCATCTGGGTGTAATTACTCACCTGGGTGTAATGAATCACCTGGGCGTAGTGAATCACCAGGGTGTAATGAATCACCTGAGTGCAGTGAATCAACTGTGCATATTGAATCACCTGGGCATAAGGAATCACCTGTGTGTAATGAATAAACTGGGTTTAATGAATAAACTGGGTGTAATGAATCACCTGGCTGTATTAAATTACCTTGGTGTAATGTATCACCTGGATGTAAGGAATCACCTTGTTGTAATGAATCACTTGGGTGTGTTGAACCACCTGGGTGTAATGAATCACCTGGGTGTAATGAATCACCTGGGTGTAATAAATCACCTGGGTGTAATAAATCACCTGAGTGTAATTAATCTCCTGTGTGCAATGAATCATCTGGGTGTAATAAATTACCTGGGTGTAATAAATCACTTGAGTGTGATTAATCTCCTGTGTGTAATGAATCACCTGGGTGTAATAACTCACCTGGGCATATTGAATCACCTGGGCGTAATGAATCACCTGGGCGTAATGAATCAACTGGGCGTAATGAATCACCTGGGTGTAATGAACCACCTGGGTGCAATGAATCACCTGGGCATATTGAATCACCTGGGTGTAATGAACCACCTGGGAGTAATGAATAAACTGTGTGTAATGAATCATCTGTGTGTAATGAATGACCTGGGCATATTGACTCACCTGTGTGTAATGAATCGCATGGTGTAATGAACCACCTGGGTGTAATTACTCACCTGGGTGTAATGAATCACCTGGGCGTAGTGAATCACCAGGGTGTAATGAATCACCTGAGTGCAGTGAATCAACTGTGCATATTGAATCACCTGGGCATAAGGAATCACCTGTGTGTAATGAATAAACTGGGTTTAATGAATAAACTGGGTGTAATGAATCACCTGGCTGTATTAAATTACCTTGGTGTAATGAATCACCTAGGTGTAATGAATCACCTGTGTGTAATGAATCATCCGGGACTAATGAACCACCTGGTCGTAATGAATCACTTCGCTGTAATGAATCACCTGGGTGGAATGAAACATCTTGATGTAATGAATCACCTGGGTGTAATGAATCACCTTGGTGTAATGAATCACCTGGGCGTAATAAATCACCCGAGTGTAATGAATATCCTGTGTGTAATGAATCATCTGGGTGTAATGACTCACCTGGGTGTAATAAATCACCTGGGTGTAATGACTCACCTGGGTGTAATGAATCACCTGGGCATAATGAATCACCTGGGTGTAATGAATCACCTGGGCATATTGAATCACCTAGGTGTAATGAATCACCTAGGTGTAACGAATCACTTGGGCATAATGAATCACCTGGGCATAATAAATCACCTGTGTGTAATGAATCACCGGGTAGTAATGAATCACATGTGTGTAATGAACGACCTGGGCATATTGACTCACCTGAATGTAATGAGTCACCTGGGTGTAATGAATCACCTGTGTGTAATGAACGACCTGGGCATATTGAATCAGCTGGGCATAATTAATCACATGGACATATTGAATCACCTGGGTGTAATGAATCACCTGGGCATATTGAATCACCTGGGCATAATAAATCACCTGGGCATAATAAATCACCTGGGTGTAATGACTCACCTGGGCATAATGGATCACCTGGGCAGATTAAATCACCTGGGAATAATGAATCACCTCGGTGTAATAAATCATTTGGGTGAATTGAATCACCTGGCTGTAATGAATCACCTGGTTGCAATGAATCACCTGGGCATAATGAATCACCTGGGTATTATAAATCACCTGGGTGTAATAAATCACCTGGGTGTATTGAATCACCTGTGCGTAATGTATCAGTTTGGAATGATGAATCACCTGGGCATCATGAATCACCTGGGTGTAATGAATCACCTGGGTGTATTGAATCACCTGTGCGTAATGTATCAGTTTGGAATAATGAATCACCTGGGAGTAATGAATCGCCCGGGTGTGGTGAATCACCTGGGCATATTGAATCACCTGGGTGTAATGATCCACCTGGGTGTAATGAATCACCTGGGTGTAATGAATCACCTGGGAATATTGAATCACCGGGGTTAAATGAATCAACAGGGTGTACTGAATCACCTGGGCGTAATGAATCACCTGGGTGTAATGAATCTCCTGGGTGTAATGAAGCACCTAGGTGTAATGAATCACCTGGATGTAATGAATCACCTGGGCATATTGAATCACCTTGGTGTAATGAATCACCTTGGCAACATGAATCACCTGTGTGTAATAAATCAACTTGGAGTAATGAATCACATTGTCGTAATGAATCACCTGGATACAATGCATCACCTGGGCATAATGAATCACCTGGGTGTAATGAATCACTTGGGTGTAATAAATCACCTGGGTATAGTAAATCACATGGGTGTAATGAATCACCTAGGTGTAATGAATCACCTGGGTGTAATGAATCACTTGGGTGTCATGAAGCACCTTGGTGTAATGAATCACCTGGGCATATTGAATCACCTGGGAGTAATGAATCACCTTGGTGTAATGAATCACCTGGATGTAATAAATCACCTGGGTGTAATAAATCACCTGGGCCTAATGAATCACCTGGGTGTAATAAACCACCTTGGTGTATTGAATCACCTGTGCGTAATGTATCAGTTTGGAATAATGAATCACCTGGGCATCATGAATCACCTGGGTGTAATGAATCACCTTGGTGTAAAGTATCACCTGGGCATCATAAATCACCTTGGTGTAATAAATCACCTGGGCCTAATGAATCACCTGGGGGTAATGAATCACCTGAGTGTAATGATTCACCTGGGTGTAATGAACCACCTTGGTGTATTTAATCACCTGTGCGTATTGTATCAGTTTGGAATAATGAATCATCAGGGTGTATTGAATCACCTGGGTGTAATGATCCACCTGGGAATATTGAAGCACCTGGGTTAAATGAATCAATAGGGTATAATATATCACCCTCGCATAATGAATCGCCTGGGTGTAATGACTCACCTGGGTTTAATGAATCAACTGGGCATAATGAATCACCTGGGTGTAATGAATCACCTGTGTGTAATGAATCACCTGGATGTAATGAATTACCTGGGGGTGTTGAATCACCTGGCTGTAATGAACCAACTGGGTGTAATGAATCACCTGTTTATAATGAACGACCTGGATGTAATGAATCACCTGTGTGTAATGAATCATCCGGGAGTAATTAACCACCTGGTCATAATGAATCATTTTGCTGTAATAAATCACCTGGGTGTAATGAAACATCTTGATGTAATGAATGACCTGGGTGTAATGAATCACCTTGGTGTAATGAACCACCTGGGCGTAATAAATCACCTGATTGTAATGAATATCCTGTGTGTAATGAATCATCTGGGTGTAATAACTCACCTGGGTGTAATAAATCACCTGGGTGTAATGAATCACCTGGGTGTAATGGATCACCTGGGCGTAATGAATCACCTAGGTGTAATGATTCACCTGTGTGTAATGAATCACCTGGGAATATTGAATCACCTGGGTTAAATGAATCAACAGGGTATAATATATCACCTGGGCGTAATAAATCACCTGGGTGTAATGACTCACCTGGGTTTAATGAATCAACTGGGCATAATGAATCACCTGGGTGTAATGAATCACCTGGATGTAATGAATCACCTGGGGGTATTGAATCACCTGGCTGTAATGAACCAACTGGGTGTAATGAATCACCTGTTTATAATGAACGACCTGGGTGTAAGGAATCACCTGTGTGCAATGAATCATCCGGGAGTAATGAACCACCTGGTAATAATGAATCACTTCGCTGTAATGAATCACCTGGGTGTAATGAAACATCTTGATGTAATGAATCATCTGGGTGTAATGACTCACCTGGGTGTAGTAAATCACCTGGGTGTAATGAATCACCTGGGTGTAATGAATCACCTGGGCGTAATGAATCACCTGGGTGTAATGAATCACCTGGGCATATTGAATCACCTAGGAGTAATGATTCACCTGTGTGTAATGAATCACCTGGTCATAATGAATCACCTGGGCATAATATATCACCTGGGTGTAATGACTCACCTGGGCATAATAAATCATCTGGGTGTATTGAATCACCTGGCTGTAATGAATCACCTGGGCATATTGAATTACCTGGGCATAATGAAACACCTGAGTGTAATGAATAAACGGAGCATATTGAAACACCTGGGTGTGATGAATCAACTGGGCGTAATGAATCACCTGGGTGTAATGTATCAACGAGGCATATTGACTCACCTGGGTGTGATGAATCAACTGGTCGTAATGAATCACCTGAGGGTAATGAATCAACTGGGTGTAATGAATCACCTGGGCGTAATGAAACATCTGGGTGTAATGAATTACCTTGGAGTAATGAATCACCTGGGTATAATGAATCACCTGGGTGTAATAAATCAGCTGGGTGTAAGGAATCACCTTGTTGTAATGAATCACTTGGATGTATTGAACCACCTGGGTGTAATGAATCACCTGGGTGTAATGAATCACCTGGGTGTAATAAATCACCTTGGTGTAATAAATCACCTGAGTGTAATTAATCTCCTGTGCGTAATGAATCATCTGGGTGTAATGAATCATCTGGGTGAAAAGTATCACCTGGGTGTAATTACTCACCTGGGTGTAATGTATCACCTGGGCATATTGAATCACCTCGGTGTAATGAATCACCTGGGTGTAATGAATCACTGGAGCAGATTAAATCATCTGGGTGTAATGAATCACCTGGGTGTAATAAATCACCTGGGTGTAATGAATCTCCTGGGTGTAATGGATCACCTGGGCGTAATGAATCACCTAGGTGTAATGATTCACCTGGGCATATTGAATCACCTAGGTGTAATGAATCACCTAGGTGTAATGAATCACTTGGGCATAATAAATCACCTGGGCATAATAAATCACCTCTGTGTAATGAATCACATGTGTGTAAGGAACGACCTGGGCATATTGACTCACCTGGATGTAATGAATCACCTGGGTGTAATGAATCACCTTGGTGTAATGAATCACCTGGGCGTAATAAATCACCCGAGTGTAATGAATATCCTGTGTGTAATGAATCATCTGGGTGTAATGACTCACCTGGGTGTAATAAATCACCTGGGTGTAATGACTCACCTGGGTGTAATGAATCACCTGGGCATAATGAATCACCTGGGTGTAATGAATCACCTGGGCATATTGAATCACCTAGGTGTAATGAATCACCTAGGTGTAACGAATCACTTGGGCATAATGAATCACCTGGGCATAATAAATCACCTGTGTGTAATGAATCACCGGGTAGTAATGAATCACATGTGTGTAATGAACGACCTGGGCATATTGACTCACCTGAATGTAATGAGTCACCTGGGTGTAATGAATCACCTGTGTGTAATGAACGACCTGGGCATATTGAATCAGCTGGGCATAATTAATCACATGGACATATTGAATCACCTGGGTGTAATGAATCACCTGGGCATATTGAATCACCTGGGCATAATAAATCACCTGGGCATAATAAATCACCTGGGTGTAATGACTCACCTGGGCATAATGGATCACCTGGGCAGATTAAATCACCTGGGAATAATGAATCACCTCGGTGTAATAAATCATTTGGGTGAATTGAATCACCTGGCTGTAATGAATCACCTGGTTGCAATGAATCACCTGGGCATAATGAATCACCTGGGTATTATAAATCACCTGGGTGTAATAAATCACCTGGGTGTATTGAATCACCTGTGCGTAATGTATCAGTTTGGAATGATGAATCACCTGGGCATCATGAATCACCTGGGTGTAATGAATCACCTGGGTGTATTGAATCACCTGTGCGTAATGTATCAGTTTGGAATAATGAATCACCTGGGAGTAATGAATCGCCCGGGTGTGGTGAATCACCTGGGCATATTGAATCACCTGGGTGTAATGATCCACCTGGGTGTAATGAATCACCTGGGTGTAATGAATCACCTGGGAATATTGAATCACCGGGGTTAAATGAATCAACAGGGTGTACTGAATCACCTGGGCGTAATGAATCACCTGGGTGTAATGAATCTCCTGGGTGTAATGAAGCACCTAGGTGTAATGAATCACCTGGATGTAATGAATCACCTGGGCATATTGAATCACCTTGGTGTAATGAATCACCTTGGCAACATGAATCACCTGTGTGTAATAAATCAACTTGGAGTAATGAATCACATTGTCGTAATGAATCACCTGGATACAATGCATCACCTGGGCATAATGAATCACCTGGGTGTAATGAATCACTTGGGTGTAATAAATCACCTGGGTATAGTAAATCACATGGGTGTAATGAATCACCTAGGTGTAATGAATCACCTGGGTGTAATGAATCACTTGGGTGTCATGAAGCACCTTGGTGTAATGAATCACCTGGGCATATTGAATCACCTGGGAGTAATGAATCACCTTGGTGTAATGAATCACCTGGATGTAATAAATCACCTGGGTGTAATAAATCACCTGGGCCTAATGAATCACCTGGGTGTAATAAACCACCTTGGTGTATTGAATCACCTGTGCGTAATGTATCAGTTTGGAATAATGAATCACCTGGGCATCATGAATCACCTGGGTGTAATGAATCACCTTGGTGTAAAGTATCACCTGGGCATCATAAATCACCTTGGTGTAATAAATCACCTGGGCCTAATGAATCACCTGGGGGTAATGAATCACCTGAGTGTAATGATTCACCTGGGTGTAATGAACCACCTTGGTGTATTTAATCACCTGTGCGTATTGTATCAGTTTGGAATAATGAATCATCAGGGTGTATTGAATCACCTGGGTGTAATGATCCACCTGGGAATATTGAAGCACCTGGGTTAAATGAATCAATAGGGTATAATATATCACCCTCGCATAATGAATCGCCTGGGTGTAATGACTCACCTGGGTTTAATGAATCAACTGGGCATAATGAATCACCTGGGTGTAATGAATCACCTGTGTGTAATGAATCACCTGGATGTAATGAATTACCTGGGGGTGTTGAATCACCTGGCTGTAATGAACCAACTGGGTGTAATGAATCACCTGTTTATAATGAACGACCTGGATGTAATGAATCACCTGTGTGTAATGAATCATCCGGGAGTAATTAACCACCTGGTCATAATGAATCATTTTGCTGTAATAAATCACCTGGGTGTAATGAAACATCTTGATGTAATGAATGACCTGGGTGTAATGAATCACCTTGGTGTAATGAACCACCTGGGCGTAATAAATCACCTGATTGTAATGAATATCCTGTGTGTAATGAATCATCTGGGTGTAATAACTCACCTGGGTGTAATAAATCACCTGGGTGTAATGAATCACCTGGGTGTAATGGATCACCTGGGCGTAATGAATCACCTAGGTGTAATGATTCACCTGTGTGTAATGAATCACCTGGGAATATTGAATCACCTGGGTTAAATGAATCAACAGGGTATAATATATCACCTGGGCGTAATAAATCACCTGGGTGTAATGACTCACCTGGGTTTAATGAATCAACTGGGCATAATGAATCACCTGGGTGTAATGAATCACCTGGATGTAATGAATCACCTGGGGGTATTGAATCACCTGGCTGTAATGAACCAACTGGGTGTAATGAATCACCTGTTTATAATGAACGACCTGGGTGTAAGGAATCACCTGTGTGCAATGAATCATCCGGGAGTAATGAACCACCTGGTAATAATGAATCACTTCGCTGTAATGAATCACCTGGGTGTAATGAAACATCTTGATGTAATGAATCATCTGGGTGTAATGACTCACCTGGGTGTAGTAAATCACCTGGGTGTAATGAATCACCTGGGTGTAATGAATCACCTGGGCGTAATGAATCACCTGGGTGTAATGAATCACCTGGGCATATTGAATCACCTAGGAGTAATGATTCACCTGTGTGTAATGAATCACCTGGTCATAATGAATCACCTGGGCATAATATATCACCTGGGTGTAATGACTCACCTGGGCATAATAAATCATCTGGGTGTATTGAATCACCTGGCTGTAATGAATCACCTGGGCATATTGAATTACCTGGGCATAATGAAACACCTGAGTGTAATGAATAAACGGAGCATATTGAAACACCTGGGTGTGATGAATCAACTGGGCGTAATGAATCACCTGGGTGTAATGTATCAACGAGGCATATTGACTCACCTGGGTGTGATGAATCAACTGGTCGTAATGAATCACCTGAGGGTAATGAATCAACTGGGTGTAATGAATCACCTGGGCGTAATGAAACATCTGGGTGTAATGAATTACCTTGGAGTAATGAATCACCTGGGTATAATGAATCACCTGGGTGTAATAAATCAGCTGGGTGTAAGGAATCACCTTGTTGTAATGAATCACTTGGATGTATTGAACCACCTGGGTGTAATGAATCACCTGGGTGTAATGAATCACCTGGGTGTAATAAATCACCTTGGTGTAATAAATCACCTGAGTGTAATTAATCTCCTGTGCGTAATGAATCATCTGGGTGTAATGAATCATCTGGGTGAAAAGTATCACCTGGGTGTAATTACTCACCTGGGTGTAATGTATCACCTGGGCATATTGAATCACCTCGGTGTAATGAATCACCTGGGTGTAATGAATCACTGGAGCAGATTAAATCATCTGGGTGTAATGAATCACCTGGGTGTAATAAATCACCTGGGTGTAATGAATCTCCTGGGTGTAATGGATCACCTGGGCGTAATGAATCACCTAGGTGTAATGATTCACCTGGGCATATTGAATCACCTAGGTGTAATGAATCACCTAGGTGTAATGAATCACTTGGGCATAATAAATCACCTGGGCATAATAAATCACCTCTGTGTAATGAATCACATGTGTGTAAGGAACGACCTGGGCATATTGACTCACCTGGATGTAATGAGTCACCTGGGTGTAATGAATCACCTGTGTGTAATGAACGATCAGGGCATATTGAATCAGCTGGGCATAATGAATCACGTGGACATATTGAATCACCTGGGTGTAATGAATCACCTGGGCATATTGAATCACCTAGGAGTAATGATTCACCTGTGTGTAATGAATCACCTGGGAATATTGAATCACCTGGGTTAAATGAATCAACAGGGTATAATATATCACCTGGGCGTAATAAATCACCTGGGTGTAATGACTCACCTGGGTTTAATGAATCAACTGGGCATAATGAATCACCTGGGTGTAATGAATCACCTGGATGTAATGAATCACCTGGGGGTATTGAATCACCTGGCTGTAATGAACCAACTGGGTGTAATGAATCACCTGTTTATAATGAACGACCTGGGTGTAAGGAATCACCTGTGTGCAATGAATCATCCGGGAGTAATGAACCACCTGGTAATAATGAATCACTTCGCTGTAATGAATCACCTGGGTGTAATGAAACATCTTGATGTAATGAATCATCTGGGTGTAATGACTCACCTGGGTGTAGTAAATCACCTGGGTGTAATGAATCACCTGGGCGTAATGAATCACCTGGGCGTAATGAATCACCTGGGTGTAATGAATCACCTGGGCATATTGAATCACCTAGGAGTAATGATTCACCTGTGTGTAATGAATCACCTGGTCATAATGAATCACCTGGGCATAATATATCACCTGGGTGTAATGACTCACCTGGGCATAATAAATCATCTGGGTGTATTGAATCACCTGGCTGTAATGAATCACCTGGGCATATTGAATTACCTGGGCATAATGAAACACCTGAGTGTAATGAATAAACGGAGCATATTGAAACACCTGGGTGTGATGAATCAACTGGGCGTAATGAATCACCTGGGTGTAATGTATCAACGAGGCATATTGACTCACCTGGGTGTGATGAATCAACTGGTCGTAATGAATCACCTGAGGGTAATGAATCAACTGGGTGTAATGAATCACCTGGGCGTAATGAAACATCTGGGTGTAATGAATTACCTTGGAGTAATGAATCACCTGGGTATAATGAATCACCTGGGTGTAATAAATCAGCTGGGTGTAAGGAATCACCTTGTTGTAATGAATCACTTGGATGTATTGAACCACCTGGGTGTAATGAATCACCTGGGTGTAATGAATCACCTGGGTGTAATAAATCACCTTGGTGTAATAAATCACCTGAGTGTAATTAATCTCCTGTGCGTAATGAATCATCTGGGTGTAATGAATCATCTGGGTGAAAAGTATCACCTGGGTGTAATTACTCACCTGGGTGTAATGTATCACCTGGGCATATTGAATCACCTCGGTGTAATGAATCACCTGGGTGTAATGAATCACTGGAGCAGATTAAATCATCTGGGTGTAATGAATCACCTGGGTGTAAT
Source organism: Squalus acanthias (assembly GCA_030390025.1). Classification (NCBI taxonomy): domain Eukaryota; kingdom Metazoa; phylum Chordata; class Chondrichthyes; order Squaliformes; family Squalidae; genus Squalus; species Squalus acanthias. The sequence goes on along the minus strand of CM059426.1, from coordinate 134,391,641 downwards.
AAATCACCTGGGTGTAATGAATCTCCTGGGTGTAATGGATCACCTGGGCGTAATGAATCACCTAGGTGTAATGATTCACCTGGGCATATTGAATCACCGAGGTGTAATGAATCACCTGGGTGTAATGAATCACTTGGGCATAATAAATCACCTGGGCATAATAAATCACCTCTGTGTAATGAATCACATGTGTGTAAGGAACGACCTGGGCATATTGACTCACCTGGATGTAATGAGTCACCTGGGTGTAATGAATCACCTGTGTGTAATGAACGATCAGGGCATATTGAATCAGCTGGGCATAATGAATCACGTGGACATAGAAACATAGAAACATAGAATCTAGGAGCAGGAGTAGGCCATTCGGCCCGTCGAGCCTGCTCCGCCATTCAATACGATCATGGCTGATCATCCAAATCCAGTACCCTGTCCCTGCTTTAATCCCCACAGTACACATATCCCACCCTACCCCTGTAACCCCACGTATTTAATTCCCCCTAACATATCCCATCCTATCCCCATAACCCCACATATTTAATCCCCCCTAACACTAAGGGTCAATTTATCATAGCCAAATCAACCTAACCCACACATTTTTGGACTGTGGGAGGAAACCGGAGCACCCGGAGGAAACCCACGCAGACACGGGGAGAATGTGCAAACTCCACACAGACAGTCACCCGAGGTCAGATTCGAACCCGGGTCTCTGGCGCTGTGAGGCACCAGTGCTAACCACTATGCCACCGTGTTGCCCTATATTGAATCACCTGGGTGTAATGAATCACCTGGGCATATTGAATCACCTAGGAGTAATGATTCACCTGTGTGTAATGAATCACCTGGGAATATTGAATCATAGGGTTAAATGAATCAACAGGGTATAATATATCACCTGGGCGTAATAAATCACCTGGGTGTAATGACTCACCTGGGTTTAATGAATCAACTGGGCATAATGAATCACCTGGGTGTAATGAATCACCTGGATGTAATGAATCACCTGGGGGTATTGAATCACCTGGCTGTAATGAACCAACTGGGTGTAATGAATCACCTGTTTATAATGAACGACCTGGGTGTAAGGAATCACCTGTGTGCAATGAATCATCCGGGAGTAATGAACCACCTGGTAATAATGAATCACTTCGCTGTAATGAATCACCTGGGTGTAATGAAACATCTTGATGTAATGAATCATCTGGGTGTAATGACTCACCTGGGTGTAGTAAATCACCTGGGTGTAATGAATCACCTGGGCGTAATGAATCACCTGGGTGTAATGAATCACCTGGGCATATTGAATCACCTAGGAGTAATGATTCACCTGTGTGTAATGAATCACCTGGTCATAATGAATCACCTGGGCATAATATATCACCTGGGTGTAATGACTCACCTGGGCATAATAAATCATCTGGGTGTATTGAATCACCTGGCTGTAATGAATCATCTGGGCATATTGAATTACCTGGGCATAATGAAACACCTGAGTGTAATGAATAAACGGAGCATATTGAAACACCTGGGTGTGATGAATCAACTGGGCGTAATGAATCACCTGGGTGTAATGTATCAACGAGGCATATTGACTCACCTGGGTGTGATGAATCAACTGGTCGTAATGAATCACCTGAGGGTAATGAATCAACTGGGTGTAATGAATCACCTGGGCGTAATGAAACATCTGGGTGTAATGAATTACCTTGGAGTAATGAATCACCTGGGTATAATGAATCACCTGGGTGTAATAAATCAGCTGGGTGTAAGGAATCACCTTGTTGTAATGAATCACTTGGATGTATTGAACCACCTGGGTGTAATGAATCACCTGGGTGTAATGAATCACCTGGGTGTAATAAATCACCTTGGTGTAATAAATCACCTGAGTGTAATTAATCTCCTGTGCGTAATGAATCATCTGGGTGTAATGAATCATCTGGGTGAAAAGTATCACCTGGGTGTAATTACTCACCTGGGTGTAATGTATCACCTGGGCATATTGAATCACCTCGGTGTAATGAATCACCTGGGTGTAATGAATCACTGGAGCAGATTAAATCATCTGGGTGTAATGAATCACCTTGGTGTAATGAATCACCTGGGTGTAAGGAATCACTTGGGCAGATTGAATCTCCTGGGTGTAACGAATCACCTGAGTGTAATAAATCAACTGGGCATGTTAAATCACCTGAGCATAATGAATCACCTGGGTGTAATAAATCACCTGGGTGTAATGAATCACCTGGGTGTAATGAACCACTTGGGCATATTGAATCACCTGGGCGTAATGAATCAACTGGGCATAATGAATCACCTGGGTGTAATGAACCACCTGGGTGCAATGAATCACCTGGGCATATTGAATCACCTGGGTGTAATGAACCACCTGGGAGTAATGAATAAACTGTGTGTAATGAATCATCTGTGTGTAATGAATGACCTGGGCATATTGAATCACCTGTGTGTAATGAATCACCTGGGTGTAATGAACCTCCTGGGGGTAATGAATCACTTGGGTGTAATGAATGACCTGGGCATATTGAATCACCTGTGTGTAATGAATCATCTGAGTGTAATGAATCAACTGGGCATATTGAATCACCTGGGCATAATGAATCACCTGTGTGTAATAAATCAACTGGGCATATTGAATCAACTGGGCGTAATGAATAACCTGGGTGTAATTAATGACTTGGGCAGATTGAATCACCTGGGTGTAATGAATCACCTGAGAGTAATAAATCAACAGGGCATATTAAATCACCTGGGTGTAATGAATCACCTGGGTGTAATGAACCACCTGGGCATATTGAATCACCTGGGCGTAATGAAACACCTGGGAGTAATGAACCAACTGGGCGTAATGAATCACCTGGGTGTAATGAAGCACCTGGGTGCAATGAATCACCTGGGCACATTGAATCACCTGGGTGTAATGAAACACCTGGGAGTAATGAATTAACTGGGCATATTGAATCACCTGGGCATAATGAATCACCCGGGTGTAATGAATCAACTGGGCATATTGAATCAACTGGGCGTAATGAATAACCTGGGTGTAATTAATGACTTGGGCATATTGAATCACCTGTGTGTAATGAATCACCTGAGTGCAGTGAATCAACTGTGCATATTGAATCACCTGGGCATAAGGAATCACCTGTGTGTAATGAATAAACTGGGTGTAATGAATAAACTGGGTGTAATGAATCACCTGGCTGTATTAAATTACCTTGGTGTAATGTATCACCTGGATGTAAGGAATCACCTTGTTGTAATGAATCACTTGGGTGTATTGAACCACCTGGGTGTAATGAATCACCTGGGTGTAATGAATCACCTGGGTGTAATAAATCACCTGGGTGTAATAAATCACCTGAGTGTAATTAATCTCCTGTGTGTAATGAATCATCTGGGTGTAATAAATTACCCGGGTGTAATAAATCACTTGAGTGTGATTAATCTCCTGTGTGTAATGAATCACCTGGGTGTAATGACTCACCTGGGCATATTGAATCACCTGGGCGTAATGAATCACCTGGGCGTAATGAATCAACTGGGCGTAATGAATCACCTGGGTGTAATGAACCACCTGGGTGCAATGAATCACCTGGGCATATTGAATCACCTGGGTGTAATGAACCACCTGGGAGTAATGAATAAACTGTGTGTAATGAATCATCTGTGTGTAATGAATGACCTGGGCATATTGACTCACCTGTGTGTAATGAATCACATGAGTGTAATGAATCACCAGGGTGTAATGAATGACCTGGGCACATTGAATCAGCTGTGTGTAATGAATCACATGAGTGTAATGAATCAACTGGGCATATTGAATCACCTGTGCGTAATGAATCACCTAGGTGTAATGAATCACCTGTGTGTAATGAATCATCCGGGAGTAATGAACCACCTGGTCGTAATGAATCACTTCGCTGTAATGAATCACCTGGGTGGAATGAAACATCTTGATGTAATAAATCACCTGGGTGTAATGAATCACCTTGGTGTAATGAATCACCTGGGCGTAATAAATCACCTGAGTGTAATGAATATCCTGTGTGTAATGAATCATCTGGGTGTAATGACTCACCTGGGTGTAATAAATCACCTGGGTGTAATGAATCACCTGGGCATAATGAATCACCTGGGTGTAAAGAATCACCTGGGCATAATGAATCACCTAGGTGTAACGAATCACTTGGGCATAATGAATCACCTGGGCATAATAAATCACCTGTGTGTAATGATTCACCGGGTAGTAATGAATCACATGTGTGTAATGAACGACCTGGGCATATTGACTCACCTGAATGTAATGAGTCACCTGGCTGTAATGAATCACCTGTGTGTAATGAACGACCTGGGCTATTGAATCAGCTGGGCATAATGAATCACATGGACATATTGAATCACCTGGGTGTAATGAATCACCTGGGCATATTGAATCACCTGGGCATAATAAATCACCTGGGCATAATAAATCATCTGGGTGTAATGACTCACCTGGGCATAATGGATCACCTGGGCAGATTAAATCACCTGGGAGTAATGAATCACCTCGGTGTAATAAATCATTTGGGTGAATTGAATCACCTGGCTGTAATGAATCACCTGGGGGTATTGAATCACCTGGCTGTAATGAACGACCTGGGTGTAATGAATCACCTGTGTGTAAAGAATCATCCGGGAGTAATGAACCACCTGGTCATAATGAATCACTTTGCTGTAATGAATCACCTGGGTGTAATGAAACATCTTGATGTAATGAATCACCTGGGTGTAATAGAAACATAGAAACATAGAATCTAGGAGCAGGAGTAGGCCATTCGGCCCGTCGAGCCTGCTCCACCATTCAATACTATCATGGCTGATCATCCAAATCCAGTACCCTGTCCCTGCTTTAATCCCCACAGTACACATATCCCACCCTACCCCCATAACCCCACGTATTTAATTCCCCCTAACATATCCCATCCTATCCCCATAACCCCACATATTTAATCCCCCCCTAACACTAAGGGTCAATTTATCATAGCCAAATCAACCTAACCCGCACATTTTTGGACTGTGGGAGGAAACCGGAGCACCCGGAGGAAACCCACGCAGACACGGGGAGAATGTGCAAACTCCACACAGACAGTCACCCGAGGTCAGATTCGAACCCGGGTCCCTGGCGCTGTGAGACACCAGTGCTAACCACTATGCCACCGTGGTGTAATGAAACACCTGGGTGTAATAAATCACCTGAGTGCAATGAATATCCTGTGTGTAATGAATCATCTGGGTGTAATGAATCACCTGGGTATAATGAATCACCTGGGCGTAATGAATCACCTGGGTGTAATGAATCATCTGGGCATATATAATCACCTAGGAGTAATGATTCACCTGTGTGTAATGAATCACCTGGGCATAATGAATCACCTGGGCATAATAAATCACCTGGGTGTAATGACTCACCTGGGCATAATGGATCACCTGGGCAGATTGAATCACCTGGGAGTAATGAATCACCTCGGTGTAATAAATCATCTGAGTGTATTGAATCACCTGGCTGTAATGAATCACCTGGGCATATTGAATCACCTGGGCATAATGAATCACCTGAGTGTAATGAATAAACGGAGCATATTGAAACACCTGGGTGTGATGAATCAACTGGTCATAATGAATCACCTGAGTGTAATGAATCAACTGGGTGTAATAAATCACCTGGGCATAATGAAACACCTGGGTGTAATGAATCACCTTGGTGTAATGAATCACCTGGGTATAATGAATCACCTGGGTGTAATAAATCAGCTGGGTGTAAGGAATCACCGTGTTGTAATGAATCACTTGGATGTATTGAACCACCTGGGTGTAATGAACCACCTGGGTGCAATGAATCACCTGGGCATATTGAATCACCTGGGTGTAATAAATCAACTGAGTGTAATTAATGTCCTGTGTGTAATGAATCATCTGGGTGTAATTACTCACCTGGGTGTAATGAATCACCTGGGCGTAGTGAATCACCAGGGTGTAATGAATCACCTGAGTGCAGTGAATCAACTGTGCATATTGAATCACCTGGGCATAAGGAATCACCTGTGTGTAATGAATAAACTGGGTTTAATGAATAAACTGGGTGTAATGAATCACCTGGCTGTATTAAATTACCTTGGTGTAATGTATCACCTGGATGTAAGGAATCACCTTGTTGTAATGAATCACTTGGGTGTATTGAACCACCTGGGTGTAATGAATCACCTGGGTGTAATGAATCACCTGGGTGTAATAAATCACCTGGGTGTAATAAATCACCTGAGTGTAATTAATCTCCTGTGTGTAATGAATCATCTGGGTGTAATAAATTACCTGGGTGTAATAAATCACTTGAGTGTGATTAATCTCCTGTGTGTAATGAATCACCTGGGTGTAATAACTCACCTGGGCATATTGAATCACCTGTGTGTAATGAATCACCTGAGTGTAATGAATCAACTGGGCGTAATGAATCACCTGGGTGCAATGAATGACCTGGGCATATTGAATCAACTGGGCGTAATGAATAACCTGGGTATAATTAATGACTTGGGCATATTGAATCACCTGTGTGTAATGAATCACCTGAGTTCAATGAATCAACTGGGCATATTGAATCACCTGGGTGTAAGGAATCACCTGTGTGTAATGAATCAACTGGGCATATTGAATCAACTGGGCGTAATGAATAACCTGGGTGTAATGAATCACCTGGGTGTATTAAATTACCTTGGTGTAATGTATCACCTGGATGTAAGGAATCACCTTGTTGTAATGAATCACTTGGGTGTATTGAACCACCTGGGTGTAATGAATCACCTGGGTGTAATGAATCACCTGAGTGTAATTAATCTCCTGTGTGTAATGAATCATCTGGGTGTAATAAATCACCTGGGTGTAATAAATCACTTGAGTGTGATTAATCTCTTGTGTGTAATGAATCACATGGGTGTAATGACTCACCTGGGCATATTGAATCACCTGGGCGTAATGAATCAACTGGGCATAATGAATCACCTGGGTGTAATGAACCACCTGGGTGCAATGAATCACCTGGGCATATTGAATCACCTGGGTGTAATGACACACCTGTGTGTAATGAATCGCCTGGGTGTAATGAACCACCTGGGGATAATGAATCACCTGGGTGTAATGAATGACCTGGGCATATTGAATCAGCTGTGTGTAATGAATCACCTGAGTGTAATGAAACAACTGGGCATATTGAATCACCCGGGCGTAATGAATCACCTGGGTGTAATGAATCAACTGGTCATATTGAATCAACTGGGCGTAATGAATAACCTGGGTGTAATGAATAACTTGGGCATATTGAATCACCTGTGTGTAATGAATCACCTGAGTGTAATGAATCAACTGGGCAAATTGAATCACCTGGGCGTATTTAATCATCTGGGTGTAATGAATCAACTGGGCATATTGAATCAACTGGGCATAATGAATAACCTTGGTGTAATGTATCACCTGGGTGTAAGGAATCACCTTGTTGTAATGAATCAGTTGGGTGTATTGAACCACCTGGGTGTCATGAATCACCTGGGTGTAATGAATCACCTGGGCATATTGAATCACGTGGGCGTAATGAATCAACTGGGCGGAATGAATCACCTGGGTGTAATGAACCACCTGGGTGCAATGAATCACCTGGGCATATTGTTTCACTGGGTGTAATGAACCACCTGGGAGTAATGAATAAACTGTGTGTAATGAATGACCTGGGCATATTGAATCACATGTGTTTAGTGAATCACCTGAGTGTAATGAATCAAATGGGCATATTGAATCACCTGGGCGTAATGAATAACCGGAGCAGATTGAATCATCTGGGTGTAATGAATCACCATGGTGTAATGAATCACCTGGGTGTAAGCAATCACCTGGGCAGATTGAATCACCTGGGTGTAATGAATCACCTGAGTGTAATAAATCAGCTGGGCATATTAAATCACCTGAGCATAATGAATCACCTGGGTGTAATGAATCACCTGAGTGTAATGAATCAACTGGGCATATTGAATCACCTGGGCGTAATGAATCACCTGGGTGTAATGAATCAACTGGGCATATTGAATCAACTGCGCGTAATGAATAACCTGAGTGTAATTAATGACTTGGGCATATTGAATCAACTGGGTGTAATGAATCACCTGGGTGTAATGAACCACCTGGGTGTAATGAATCAACTGGGCATATTGAATCAACTGCGCGTAATGAATAACCTGAGTGTAATTAATGACTTGGGCATATTGAATCAACTGGGTGTAGTGAATCAACTGGGTGTAATGAATCACCTGGGTGGAATGAACCACCTGGGTGCAATGAAACACCTGGGCATATTGAATCACCTGGGTGTAATGAACCACCTGGGAGTAATGGATAAACTGTGTGTAATGAATCATCTGTGTGTAATGAATGACCTTGGCATATTGAATCACCTGTGTGTAATGAATCACCTGGGTGTAATGAACCTCCTGGGGGTAATGAATCACTTGGGTGTAATGAATGACCTGGGCATATTGAATCACCTGTGTGTAATAAATCACCTGAGTGTAATGAATCAACTGGGCATATTGAATCACCTGTGTGTAATGAATTACCTGAGTGTAATGAATCACCTGGGCATAATAAATCACCTGGGTGAAATGATTCACCTGGGCATAATGGATCACCTGGGCAGATTAAATCACCTGGGCATAATGAATCACCTGAGTGTAATGAATAAACGGAGCATATTGAAACACCTGGGTGTGATGAATCAACTGGGCGTAATGAATCACCTGGGTGTAATGAATCACCTTGGTGTAATGAATCACCTGGGTGTAATAAATCGCCTGGGTGTAATAAATCACCTTGGCCTAATGAATCACCTGAGTGTAATGAATCACCTGGGTGTAATGAACCACCTTGGTGTATTGAATCACCTGTGTGTAATGTATCAATTTGGAATAATGAATCACCTGGGCATCATGAATCTCCTGGGTGTAATAAATCACCTGGGTGTAATAAATCACCTGGGCCTAATGAATCACCTGGGTGTAATGAATCACCTGGGCATCATGAATCACCTGGGTGGAATGAATCACCTTGGTGTAAAGAATCACCTGGGCGTGATAAATCACCTGGGTGTAATAAATCACCTGGGCCTAATGAATCACTTGGGTGTAATGAATCACCTGAGTGTAATGATTCACCTGGGTGTAATCAACCACTTTGGTGTATTTAATCACCTGTGCGTAATGTATCAATTTGGAATAATGAATCACCTGGGTGTAATGAATCACCTGGATGTAATGAATCACCTGGGGGTATTGAATCACCTAGCTGTAAGCAACCAAATGGGTGTAATGAATCACCTGTGTGTAATGAATCCTCCGGGAGTAATGAACCACCTGGTCATAATGAATCACTTCGCTGTAATGAATCCCCTGGGTGGAATGAAACATCTTGATGTAATGAATCACCTGGGTGTAATGAATCACCTTGGTGTAATGAATCACCTGGGCGTAATAAATCACCTGTGTGCAATGAATATCCTGTGTGTAATGAATCATCTGGGTGTAATGACTCACCTGGGCATAATGGATCACCTGGGCAGATGGAATCACCTGGGAGTAATGAATCACCTGGGTGTAATAAATCATCTGGGTGTATTGAATCACCTGGCTGTAATGAATCACCTGGGCATATTGAATCACCAGGGCATAATGAATCACCTGAGTGTAATGAATAAACGGAGCAAATTGAAACACCTGGGTGTGATGAATCAACTGGGTGTAATGAAACACCTGGGTGTAATGAATCAACGAGGCATATTGACTCACCTGGGTGTGATGAATCAACTGGTTGTAATGAATCACCTGAGTGTAATGAATCAACTGGGTGTAATGAATCACCTGGGCATAATCCAACACCTGGGTGTATTGAATCACCTTGGTGTAATGAATCATCTGGGTGTAAGGAATCACCTGGGCGTAATAAATCACCTGTGTGCAATGAATATCCTGTGTGTAATGAATCATCTGGGTGTAATGACTCACCTGGGCATAATGGATCACCTGGGCAGATGGAATCACCTGGGAGTAATGAATCACCTGGGTGTAATAAATCATCTGGGTGTATTGAATCACCTGGCTGTAATGAATCACCTGGGCATATTGAATCACCAGGGCATAATGAATCACCTGAGTGTAATGAATAAACGGAGCAAATTGAAACACCTGGGTGTGATGAATCAACTGGGCGTAATGAAACACCTGGGTGTAATGAATCAACGAGGCATATTGACTCACCTGGGTGTGATGAATCACCTGTGTGTAATGAATCAACTGGGCATATTGAATCAACTGGGCGTAATGAATAACCTGGGTGTAATGAATCACCTGGGTGTATTAAATTACCTTGGTGTAATGTATCACCTGGATGTAAGGAATCACCTTGTTGTAATGAATCACTTGGGTGTATTGAACCACCTGGGTGTAATGAATCACCTGGGTGTAATGAATCACCTGGGTGTAATAAATCACCTGAGTGTAATTAATCTCCTGTGTGTAATGAATCATCTGGGTGTAATAAATCACCTGGGTGTAATAAATCACTTGAGTGTGATTAATCTCTTGTGTGTAATGAATCACATGGGTGTAATGACTCACCTGGGCATATTGAATCACCTGGGCGTAATGAATCAACTGGGCATAATGAATCACCTGGGTGTAATGAACCACCTGGGTGCAATGAATCACCTGGGCATATTGAATCACCTGGGTGTAATGACACACCTGTGTGTAATGAATCGCCTGGGTGTAATGAACCACCTGGGGATAATGAATCACCTGGGTGTAATGAATGACCTGGGCATATTGAATCAGCTGTGTGTAATGAATCACCTGAGTGTAATGAAACAACTGGGCATATTGAATCACCCGGGCGTAATGAATCACCTGGGTGTAATGAATCAACTGGTCATATTGAATCAACTGGGCGTAATGAATAACCTGGGTGTAATGAATAACTTGGGCATATTGAATCACCTGTGTGTAATGAATCACCTGAGTGTAATGAATCAACTGGGCAAATTGAATCACCTGGGCGTATTTAATCATCTGGGTGTAATGAATCAACTGGGCATATTGAATCAACTGGGCATAATGAATAACCTTGGTGTAATGTATCACCTGGGTGTAAGGAATCACCTTGTTGTAATGAATCAGTTGGGTGTATTGAACCACCTGGGTGTCATGAATCACCTGTGTGTAATGAATCACCTGAGTGTAATGAATCAACTGGGCAAATTGAATCACCTGGGCGTATTTAATCATCTGGGTGTAATGAATCAACTGGGCATATTGAATCAACTGGGCATAATGAATAACCTTGGTGTAATGTATCACCTGGGTGTAAGGAATCACCTTGTTGTAATGAATCAGTTGGGTGTATTGAACCACCTGGGTGTCATGAATCACCTGGGTGTAATGAATCACCTGGGCATATTGAATCACGTGGGCGTAATGAATCAACTGGGCGGAATGAATCACCTGGGTGTAATGAACCACCTGGGTGCAATGAATCACCTGGGCATATTGTTTCACTGAGTGTAATGAACCACCTGGGAGTAATGAATAAACTGTGTGTAATGAATGACCTGGGCATATTGAATCACATGTGTTTAGTGAATCACCTGAGTGTAATGAATCAAATGGGCATATTGAATCACCTGGGCGTAATGAATAACCGGAGCAGATTGAATCATCTGGGTGTAATGAATCACCATGGTGTAATGAATCACCTGGGTGTAAGCAATCACCTGGGCAGATTGAATCACCTGGGTGTAATGAATCACCTGAGTGTAATAAATCAGCTGGGCATATTAAATCACCTGAGCATAATGAATCACCTGGGTGTAATGAATCACCTGAGTGTAATGAATCAACTGGGCATATTGAATCACCTGGGCGTAATGAATCACCTGGGTGTAATGAATCAACTGGGCATATTGAATCAACTGCGCGTAATGAATAACCTGAGTGTAATTAATGACTTGGGCATATTGAATCAACTGGGTGTAATGAATCACCTGGGTGTAATGAACCACCTGGGTGTAATGAATCAACTGGGCATATTGAATCAACTGCGCGTAATGAATAACCTGAGTGTAATTAATGACTTGGGCATATTGAATCAACTGGGTGTAGTGAATCAACTGGGTGTAATGAATCACCTGGGTGGAATGAACCACCTGGGTGCAATGAAACACCTGGGCATATTGAATCACCTGGGTGTAATGAACCACCTGGGAGTAATGGATAAACTGTGTGTAATGAATCATCTGTGTGTAATGAATGACCTTGGCATATTGAATCACCTGTGTGTAATGAATCACCTGGGTGTAATGAACCTCCTGGGGGTAATGAATCACTTGGGTGTAATGAATGACCTGGGCATATTGAATCACCTGTGTGTAATAAATCACCTGAGTGTAATGAATCAACTGGGCATATTGAATCACCTGTGTGTAATGAATTACCTGAGTGTAATGAATCACCTGGGCATAATAAATCACCTGGGTGAAATGATTCACCTGGGCATAATGGATCACCTGGGCAGATTAAATCACCTGGGCATAATGAATCACCTGAGTGTAATGAATAAACGGAGCATATTGAAACACCTGGGTGTGATGAATCAACTGGGCGTAATGAATCACCTGGGTGTAATGAATCACCTTGGTGTAATGAATCACCTGGGTGTAATAAATCGCCTGGGTGTAATAAATCACCTTGGCCTAATGAATCACCTGAGTGTAATGAATCACCTGGGTGTAATGAACCACCTTGGTGTATTGAATCACCTGTGTGTAATGTATCAATTTGGAATAATGAATCACCTGGGCATCATGAATCTCCTGGGTGTAATAAATCACCTGGGTGTAATAAATCACCTGGGCCTAATGAATCACCTGGGTGTAATGAATCACCTGGGCATCATGAATCACCTGGGTGGAATGAATCACCTTGGTGTAAAGAATCACCTGGGCGTGATAAATCACCTGGGTGTAATAAATCACCTGGGCCTAATGAATCACTTGGGTGTAATGAATCACCTGAGTGTAATGATTCACCTGGGTGTAATCAACCACTTTGGTGTATTTAATCACCTGTGCGTAATGTATCAATTTGGAATAATGAATCACCTGGGTGTAATGAATCACCTGGATGTAATGAATCACCTGGGGGTATTGAATCACCTAGCTGTAAGCAACCAAATGGGTGTAATGAATCACCTGTGTGTAATGAATCCTCCGGGAGTAATGAACCACCTGGTCATAATGAATCACTTCGCTGTAATGAATCCCCTGGGTGGAATGAAACATCTTGATGTAATGAATCACCTGGGTGTAATGAATCACCTTGGTGTAATGAATCACCTGGGCGTAATAAATCACCTGTGTGCAATGAATATCCTGTGTGTAATGAATCATCTGGGTGTAATGACTCACCTGGGCATAATGGATCACCTGGGCAGATGGAATCACCTGGGAGTAATGAATCACCTGGGTGTAATAAATCATCTGGGTGTATTGAATCACCTGGCTGTAATGAATCACCTGGGCATATTGAATCACCAGGGCATAATGAATCACCTGAGTGTAATGAATAAACGGAGCAAATTGAAACACCTGGGTGTGATGAATCAACTGGGCGTAATGAAACACCTGGGTGTAATGAATCAACGAGGCATATTGACTCACCTGGGTGTGATGAATCAACTGGTTGTAATGAATCACCTGAGTGTAATGAATCAACTGGGTGTAATGAATCACCTGGGCATAATCCAACACCTGGGTGTATTGAATCACCTTGGTGTAATGAATCATCTGGGTGTAAGGAATCACCTGGGCGTAATAAATCACCTGTGTGCAATGAATATCCTGTGTGTAATGAATCATCTGGGTGTAATGACTCACCTGGGCATAATGGATCACCTGGGCAGATGGAATCACCTGGGAGTAATGAATCACCTGGGTGTAATAAATCATCTGGGTGTATTGAATCACCTGGCTGTAATGAATCACCTGGGCATATTGAATCACCAGGGCATAATGAATCACCTGAGTGTAATGAATAAACGGAGCAAATTGAAACACCTGGGTGTGATGAATCAACTGGGCGTAATGAAACACCTGGGTGTAATGAATCAACGAGGCATATTGACTCACCTGGGTGTGATGAATCAACTGGTTGTAATGAATCACCTGAGTGTAATGAATCAACTGGGTGTAATGAATCACCTGGGCATAATCCAACACTTGGGTGTATTGAATCACCTGGGTGTAATGAATCACCTTGGTGTAATGAATCACCTGGGCGTAATAAATCACCTGTGTGCAATGAATATCCTGTGTGTAATGAATCATCTGGGTGTAATGACTCACCTGGGCATAATGGATCACCTGGGCAGATGGAATCACCTGGGAGTAATGAATCACCTGGGTGTAATAAATCATCTGGGTGTATTGAATCACCTGGCTGTAATGAATCACCTGGGCATATTGAATCACCAGGGCATAATGAATCACCTGAGTGTAATGAATAAACGGAGCAAATTGAAACACCTGGGTGTGATGAATCAACTGGGCGTAATGAAACACCTGGGTGTAATGAATCAACGAGGCATATTGACTCACCTGGGTGTGATGAATCAACTGGTTGTAATGAATCACCTGAGTGTAATGAATCAACTGGGTGTAATGAATCACCTGGGCATAATCCAACACCTGGGTGTATTGAATCACCTTGGTGTAATGAATCATCTGGGTGTAAGGAATCAACTGGGCAGATTGAATCACCTGGGTGTAATGAATCAACTGAGTGTAATAAATCAACTGGACATATTAAATCACCTGAGCATAATGAATCACCTGTGTGTAATAAATCACCTGGGTGTAATGAATCACCTGGGTGTAATGAACCACCTGGGCATATTGAATCACCTGGGTGTAATGAATCAACTGGGCGTAATGAATCACCTGGGTGGAATGAACCACCTGGGTGCAATGAATCATCTGGGCATATTGAATCACCTGGGTGTAATGAACCACCTGGGAGTAATGAATAAGCTGTGTGTAATGAATCATCTGTGTGTAATGAATGACCTGGGCATATTGAATCACCTGTGTGTAATGAATCACCTGGGTGTAATGAACCTCCTGTGGGGTAATGAATCACCTGAGTGTAATGACTGACCTGGGCATATTGAATCACCTGTGTGTAATGAATCACCTGAGTGTAATGAATCAACTGGGCGTAATGAATCACCTGGGTGCAATGAATCAACTGGGCATATTGAATCAACTGGGCGTAATGAATAACCTGGGTATAATTAATGACTTGGGCATATTGAATCACCTGTGTGTAATGAATCACCTGAGTTCAATGAATCAACTGGGCATATTGAATCACCTGGGTGTAAGGAATCACCTGTGTGTAATGAATCAACTGGGCATATTGAATCAACTGGGCGTAATGAATAACCTGGGTGTATTAAATTACCTTGGTGTAATGTATCACCTGGATGTAAGGAATCACCTTGTTGTAATGAATCACTTGGGTGTATTGAACCACCTGGGTGTAATGAATCACCTGGGTGTAATGAATCACCTGTGTGTAATAAATCACCTGAGTGTAATTAATCTCCTGTGTGTAATGAATCATCTGGGTGTAATAAATCACCTGGGTGTAATAAATCACTTGAGTGTGATTAATCTCTTGTGTGTAATGAATCACATGGGTGTAATGACTCACCTGGGCATATTGAATCACCTGGGCGTAATGAATCAACTGGGCATAATGAATCACCTGGGTGTAATGAACCACCTGGGTGCAATGAATCACCTGGGCATATTGAATCACCTGGGTGTAATGACACACCTGTGTGTAATGAATCGCCTGGGTGTAATGAACCACCTGGGGATAATGAATCACCTGGGTGTAATAAATGACCTGGGCATATTGAATCAGCTGTGTGTAATGAATCACCTGAGTGTAATGAAACAACTGGGCATATTGAATCACCCGGGCGTAATGAATCACCTGGGTGTAATGAATCAACTGGTCATATTGAATCAACTGGGCGTAATGAATAACCTGGGTGTAATGAATGACTTGGGCATATTGAATCACCTGTGTGTAATGAATCACCTGAGTGTAATGAATCAACTGGGCAAATTGAATCACCTGGGCGTATTTAATCATCTGGGTGTAATGAATCAACTGGGCATATTGAATCAACTGGGCATAATGAATAACCTTGGTGTAATGTATCACCTGGGTGTAAGGAATCACCTTGTTGTAATGAATCAGTTGGGTGTATTGAACCACCTGGGTGTCATGAATCACCTGGGTGTAATGAATCACCTGGGCATATTGAATCACGTGTGCGTAATGAATTAACTGGACGGAATGAATCACCTGGGTGTAATGAACCACCTGGGAGTAATGAATAAACTGTGTGTAATGAATGACCTGGGCATATTGAATCACATGTGTTTAGTGAATCACCTGAGTGTAATGAATCAAATGGGCATATTGAATCACCTGGGCGTAATGAATAACCGGAGCAGATTGAATCATCTGGGTGTAATGAATCACCATGGTGTAATGAATCACCTGGGTGTAAGCAATCACCTGGGCAGATTGAATCACCTGGGTGTAATGAATCACCTGAGTGTAATAAATCAGCTGGGCATATTAAATCACCTGAGCATAATGAATCACCTGAGTGTAATGAATCAACTGGGCATATTGAATCACCTGGGCGTAATGAATCACCTGGGTGTAATGAATCAACTGGGCATATTGAATCAACTGCGCGTAATGAATAACCTGAGTGTAATTAATGACTTGGGCATATTGAATCAACTGGGTGTAATGAATCACCTGGGTGTAATGAACCACCTGGGTGCAATGAAACACCTGGGCATATTGAATCACCTGGGTGTAATGAACCACCTGGGAGAAATGAATAAGCTGTGTGTAATGATTCATCTGTGTGTAATGAATGACCTTGGCATATTGAATCACCTGTGTGTAATGAATCACCTGGGTGTAATGAACCTCCTGGGGGTAATGAATCACTTGGGTGTAATGAATGACCTGGGCATATTGAATCACCTGTGTGTAATAAATCACCTGAGTGTAATGAATCAACTGGGCATATTGAATCACCTGTGTGTAATGAATTACCTGAGTGTAATGAATCACCTGGGCATAATAAATCACCTGGGTGAAATGATTCACCTGGGCATAATGGATCACCTGGGCAGATTAAATCACCTGGGAGTAATGAATCACCTCGGTGTAATAAATCACCTGGGTGTATTGAATCACCTGGGCATAATGAATCACCTGAGTGTAATGAATTAACGGAGCATATTGAAACACCTGGGTGTGATGAATCAACTGGGCGTAATGAATCACCTGGGTGTAATGAATCACCTTGGTGTAATGATTCACCTGGGTGTAATAAATCGCCTGGGTGTAATAAATCACCTTGGCCTAATGAATCACCTGGGTGTAATGAATCACCTGAGTGTAATGAATCACCTGGGTGTAATGAACCACCTTGGTGTATTGAATCACCTGTGTGTAATGTATCAATTTGGAATAATGAATCACCTGGGTGTAATGAATCACCTGGGCGTGATAAATCACCTGGGTGTAATAAATCACCTGGGCCTAATGAATCACTTGGGTGTAATGAATCACCTGAGTGTAATGATTCACCTTGGTGTAATCAACCACTTTGGTGTATTTAATCACCTGTGCGTAATGTATCAATTTGGAATAATGAATCACCTGGGTGTAATGAATCACCTGGATGTAATGAATCACCTGGGGGTATTGAATCACCTAGCTGTAAGCAACCAAATGGGTGTAATGAATCACCTGTGTGTAATGAATCCTCCGGGAGTAATGAACCACCTGGTCATAATGAATCACTTCGCTGTAATGAATCCCCTGGGTGGAATGAAACATCTTGATGTAATGAATCACCTGGGTGTAATGAATCACCTTGGTGTAATGAATCACCAGGGCATAATAAATCACCTGTGTGCAATGAATATCCTGTGTGTAATGAATCATCTGGGTGTAATGACTCACCTGGGTGTAATAAATCACCTGGGCGTAATGAATCACCTGGGTGTAATGAATCACCTGGGCATATATAATCACCTAGGAGTAATGATTCACCTGTGTGTAATGAATCACCTGGGCATAATGAATCACCTCGGTGTAATAAATCATCTGGGCATATTGAATCACCAGGGCATAATGAATCACCTGAGTGTAATGAATAAACGGAGCAAATTGAAACACCTGGGTGTGATGAATCAACTGGGCGTAATGAAACACCTGGGTGTAATGAATCAACGAGGCATATTGACTCACCTGGGTGTGATGAATCAACTGGTTGTAATGAATCACCTGAGTGTAATGAATCAACTGGGTGTAATGAATCACCTGGGCATAATCCAACACCTGGGTGTATTGAATCACCTTGGTGTAATGAATCACCTGGGTATAATGAATCACCTGGGTGTAATAAATCAGCTGGGTGTAAGGAATCACCTTGTTGTAATGAATCACTTGGATGTATTGAACCAACTGGGTGTAATGAATCACCTGGGTGTAAGGAATCACCTGGGTGTAATAAATCACCTTGGTGTAATAAATCACCTCAGTGTAATTAAGCTCCTGTGTGTAATGAATCATCTGGGTGTAATTAATCATCTGGGTGAAAAGAATCACCTGGGTGTAATTACTCACCTGGGTGTAATGAATCACCAGGGTGTAATGTATCACCTGGGCATATTGAATCACCTCGGTGTAATGAATCATCTGGGTGTAATTAATCACCTTGGTGTAATGAATCATCTGGGTGTCAAGAACCACCTGGGTGTCAAGAACCACCTGGGTGCAATGAATCACCTGGGCATATTGAATCACCTGGGTGTATTGAACCACCTGGGAGTAATGAATAAACTGTGTGTAATGAATCTTCTGTGTGTAATGAATGGCCTGGGCATATTGAATCACCTGTGTGTAATGAACCACCTGAGAGTAATGAATCAACTGGGCATATTGAATCACCTGGGTGTAATGAATCACCTGGGTGTAATGAATCAACTGGGTATATTGAATCAACTGGGCGTAATGAATAACCTGGGTATAATTAATGACTTGGGCATATTGAATCACCTGTGTGTAATGAATCACCTGAGTGCAATGAATCAACTGGGCATATTGAATCACCTGGGTGTAAGGAATCACCTGTGTGTAATGAATCAACTGGGCATATTGAATCAACTGGGCGTAATGAATAACCTGGGTGTAATGAATCAACTGGGTGTATTAAATTACCTTGGTGTAATGTATCACCTGGATGTAAGGAATCACCTTGTTGTAATGAATCACTTGGGTGTATTGAACCACCTGGGTGTAATGAATCACCTGGGTGTAATGAATCACCTGGGTGTAATAAATCACCTGAGTTTAATTAATCTCCTGTGTGTAATGAATCATCTGGGTGTAATAAATCACCTGGGTGTAATAAATCACTTGAGTGTGATTAATCTCCTGTGTGTAATGAATCACATGGGTGTAATGACTCACCTGGGCATATTGAATCACCTGGGCGTAATGAATCAACTGGGCATAATGAATCACCTGCGTGTAATGACTCACCTGGGCATATTGAATCACCTGGGTGGAATGAACCACCTGGGTGCAATGAATCACCTGGGCATATTGAATCAACTGGGCGTAATGAATAACCTGGGAATAATGAATCACCTGGGTGTAAGGAATCACCTTGTTGTAATGAATCACTTGGGTGTATTGAACCACCTGGGTGTCATGAATCACCTGGGTGCAATGAATCTCCTGGGCATATTGAATCACCTGGGTGTAATGAACCACCTGGGAGTAATGAATAAACTGTGTGTAATGAATCATCTGTGTGTAATGAATGACCTGGGCATATTGAATCACCTGTGTGTAATGATCCACCTGAGAGTAATGAATCAACTGGGCATATTCAATCACCTGGGAGTAATGAATCACCTGGGTGTAATGAATCAACTGGGCATATTTAATCAACTGGGCGTAATGAATAACCTGGGTATAATTAATGACTTGGGCAACACGGTGGCATAGTGGTTAGCACTGGTGCCTCACAGCGCCAGGGACCCGGGTTCGAATCTGGCCTCGGGTGACTGTCTGTGTGGAGTTTGCACATTCTCCCCGTGTCTGCGTGGGTTTACTCCGGGTGCTCCAGTTTCCTCCCACAGTCCAAAAATGTGTGGGTTAGGTTGATTTGGCTATGATAAATTGACCCTTAGTGTTAGGGGGGGATTAAATATGTGGGGTTATGGGGATAGGATGGGATATGTTAGGGGGAATTAAATACGTGGGATTACGGGGGTAGGGTGGGATATGTGTACTGTGGGGATTAAAGCAGGGACAGGGTACTAGATTTGGATGATCAGCCATGATCGTATTGAATGGTGGAGCAGGCTCGATGGGCCGAATGGCCTACTCCTGCTCCTAGATTCTATGTTTCTATGTTTCTATATTGAATCACCTGTGTGTAATGAATCACCTGAGTGCAATGAATCAACTGGGCATATTGAATCACCTGGGTGTAAGGAATCACCTGTGTGTAATGAATCAACTGGGCATATTGAATAAACTGGGCGTAATGAATAACCTGGGTGTAATGAATCACCTGGGTGTATTAAATTACCTTGGTGTAATGTATCACCTGGATGTAAGGAATCACCTTGTTGTAATGAATCACTTGGGTGTATTGAACCACCTGGGTGTAATGAATCACCTGGGTGTAATGAATCACCTGGGTGTAATAAACCACCTGAGTGTAATTAATCTCCTGTGTGTAATGAATCATCTGGGTGTAATAAATCACCTGGGTGTAATAAATCACTTGAGTGTGATTAATCTCCTGTGTGTAATGAATCACATGGGTGTAATGACTCACCTGGGCATATTGAATCACCTGGGCGTAATGAATCGCCTGGGTGTAATGAACCACCTGGGAGTAATGAATAAACTGTGTGTAATGATTCATCTGTGTGTAATGAATGACCTGGGCATATTGACTCACCTGTGCGTAATGACTCACCTGGGTGTAATGAACCACCTGGGGGTAATGAATCACCTGGGTGTAATGAATGACCTGGGCATATTGAATCAGCTGTGTGCAATGAATCACCTGAGTGTAATGAATCAACTGGGCATATTGAAACACCCGGGCGTAATGAATCACCTGGGTGTAACGAATCAACTGGGCATATTGAATCAACTGGGCGTAATGAATAACCTGGGTGTAATGAATCACCTGGGTGTAATAAATCACTTGAGTGTGATTAATCTCCTGTGTGTAATGAATCACATGGGTGTAATGACTCACCTGGGCATATTGAATCAACTGGGCGTAATGAATAACCTGGGTGTAATGAATCACCTGGGTGTAATAAATCACTTGAGTGTGATTAATCGCCTATGTGTAATGAATCACATGGGTGTAATGACTCACCTGGGCATATTGAATCACCTGGGTGTAATGAACCACCTGGGAGTAATGAATAAACTGTGTGTAATGATTCATCTGTGTGTAATGAATGACCTGGGCATATTGACTAACCTGTGTGTAATGAATTGCCTGGGTGTAATGAACCACCTGGGGGTAATGAATCACCTGGGTGTAATGAATGACCTGGGCATATTGAATCAGCTGTGTGTAATGAATCACCTGAGTGTAATGAATCAACTGGGCATATTGAATCACCCGGGCGTAATGAATCACCTGGGTGTAATGAATCAACTGGGCATATTGAATCAACTGGGTGTAATGAATAACCTGGGTGTAAAGAATCACCTGGGTGTAATAAATTACCTTGGTGTAATGTATCACCTGGGTGTAAGGAATCACCTTGTTGTAATGAATCACCTGGGTGTATTGAACCACCTGGGTGTCATGAATCACCTGGGTGTAATAAAACACCTGGGTGTAATAAATCACCTGAGTGTAATTAATCTCCTGTGTGTAATGAATCATCTGGGTGTAATGAGTCATCTGAGTGTAATGAATCAACTGGGCATATTGAATCACCTGGGCGTATTTAATCACCTGGGTGTAATGAATCAACTGGGCATGTTGAATCAACTGGGCGTAATGAATAACCTGGGTGTAATGAATCACCTGGGTGTAATAAATTACCTT
Organism: Squalus acanthias; assembly: GCA_030390025.1. NCBI lineage: Eukaryota > Metazoa > Chordata > Chondrichthyes > Squaliformes > Squalidae > Squalus > Squalus acanthias. The sequence continues at coordinate 134,369,291 of CM059426.1, read as the reverse complement.
GGTGTAATGTATCACCTGGGTGTAAGGAATCACCTTGTTGTAATGTATCACTTGAGTGTATTGTACCACCTTGGTGTAATGAATCACCTGGGTGTAATGAACCACCTGGGTGTAATAAATCACCTGGGTGTAATAAATCACCTGAGTGTCATTAATCTCCTGTGTGTAATGAATCATCTGGGTGTAATGAATTATCTGGGTGTAATGAATCACCTGGGTGTAATGACTCACCTGGGTGTAATGAATCACTTGGGTGTAATGAATCACCTGGGCATAATGAATCACCTGGGCATATTGAATCACGTGGGCGTAATGAACCACCTGGGAGTAATGAATAAACTGTGTGTAATGAATGACCTGGGCATATTGAATAACCTGTGTGTAATGAATCACCTGAGTGTAATGAATCAAATGGGGATGTTGAATCACCTGGGCGTAATGAAACACCTGGGTGCAATGAATTACCTGGGCATATTGAATCACCTGGGTGTAATGAACCACCTGGGAGTAATGAATAAACTGTGTGTAATGAATGACCTGGGCATATTGAATCACCTGTGTGTAATGAATCACCTGAGTGTAATGAATCAAATGGGAATATTGAATCACCTGGGCGTAATGAATAACCGGAGCAGATTGAATAATCTGGGTGTAATGAATCACCATGGTGTAATGAATCACCTGGGCGTAAGGAATCACCTGGGCAGATTGAATCACCTGGGTGTATTGAATCTCCTGAGTGTAATAAATCAACTGGGCATATTAAATCAACCGAGCATAATGAATCACCTGTGTGTAATGAATCACCTGGGTGTAATGAATCACCTGGGTGTAATGAACCACCTGGGCATATTGAATAACCTGGGCGTAATGAATCAACTGGGCGTAATGAATCACCTGGGCATATTGAATCACCTGGGTGTAATGAACCACCTGGGAGTAATGAATAAACTGTGTGTAATGAATCACCATGGTGTAATGAATGACCTGGGCATATTGAATCACCTGTGTGTAATGAATCACCTGAGTGTAATGAATCAACTGGGCATATTGAATCACCTGGGCGTAATGAATCACCTGTGTGTAATGAATCAACTGGGCATATTGAATCAACTGGGCGTAATGTATAACCTGGGTGTAATAAATCACCTGGTTGTAATGAATCACCTGGGTGTAATAAATCATCTGGGTGTAATAAATAACCTGAGTGTAATTAAACTCCTGTGTATAATGAATCATCTGGGTGCAATGAATCATCTGGGTGTAATGAATCACCTGGGTGTGATGACTCACCTGGGAGTAATGAATCACCTGGGTGTAATGAATCAGCTGGGCGTAATGAATCACCTGGGCATAATGAATCACCTGGGCATATTGAATCACCTGGGCGTAATGAATCAACTGGGCGTAATGAATCACCTGGGTGTAATGAACCACCTGGGTGCAATGAATCACCTGGGCATATTGAATCACCTGGGTGTAATGAACCACCTGGGAGTAATGAATAAACTGTGTGTAATGAATCATCTGTGTGTAATGAATGACCTGGGAATATTGAATCACCTGTGTGTAATGGATCACCTGGGTGTAATGAACCACCTGGGGTTAATGAATAACCTGGGTGTAATGAATGACCTGGGCATATTGAATCTTCTGTGTGTAATGAATCACCTGAGTATAATGAATCAACTGGGCATATTGAATCACCTGGGCATATTGAATCAGCTGTGTGCAATGAATCACCTGAGTGTAATGAATCAACTGGGCATATTGAAACACCCGGGCGTAATGAATCACCTGGGTGTAACGAATCAACTGGGCATATTGAATCAACTGGGCGTAATGAATAACCTGGGTGTAATAAATCACTTGAGTGTGATTAATCTCCTGTGTGTAATGAATCACATGGGTGTAATGACTCACCTGGGCATATTGAATCAACTGGGCGTAATGAATAACCTGGGTGTAATGAATCACCTGGGTGTAATAAATCACTTGAGTGTGAGTAATCGCCTATGTGTAATGAATCACATGGGTGTAATGACTCACCTGGGCATATTGAATCACCTGGGCGTAATGAATCATCTGGGCATAATGAATCACCTGGGTGTAATGAACCACCTGGGAGTAATGAATAAACTGTGTGTAATGATTCATCTGTGTGTAATGAATGACCTGGGCATATTGACTAACCTGTGTGTAATGAATTGCCTGGGTGTAATGAACCACCTGGGGGTAATGAATCACCTGGGTGTAATGAATGACCTGGGCATATTGAATCAGCTGTGTGTAATGAATCACCTGAGTGTAATGAATCAACTGGGCATATTGAATCACCCGGGCGTAATGAATCACCTGGGTGTAATGAATCAACTGGGCATATTGAATCAACTGGGTGTAATGAATAACCTGGGTGTAAAGAATCACCTGGGTGTAATAAATTACCTTGGTGTAATGTATCACCTGGGTGTAAGGAATCACCTTGTTGTAATGAATCACCTGGGTGTATTGAACCACCTGGGTGTCATGAATCACCTGGGTGTAATGAATCACCTGGGTGTAATAAAACACCTGGGTGTAATAAATCACCTGAGTGTAATTAATCTCCTGTGTGTAATGAATCATCTGGGTGTAATGAGTCATCTGAGTGTAATGAATCAACTGGGCATATTGAATCACCTGGGCGTATTTAATCACCTGGGTGTAATGAATCAACTGGGCATGTTGAATCAACTGGGCGTAATGAATAACCTGGGTGTAATGAATCACCTGGGTGTAATAAATTACCTTGGTGTAATGTATCACCTGGGTGTAAGGAATCACCTTGTTGTAATGTATCACTTGAGTGTATTGTACCACCTTGGTGTAATGAATCACCTGGGTGTAATGAACCACCTGGGTGTAATAAATCACCTGGGTGTAATAAATCACCTGAGTGTCATTAATCTCCTGTGTGTAATGAATCATCTGGGTGTAATGAATTATCTGGGTGTAATGAATCACCTGGGTGTAATGACTCACCTGGGTGTAATGAATCACTTGGGTGTAATGAATCACCTGGGCATAATGAATCACCTGGGCATATTGAATCACGTGGGCGTAATGAACCACCTGGGAGTAATGAATAAACTGTGTGTAATGAATGACCTGGGCATATTGAATAACCTGTGTGTAATGAATCACCTGAGTGTAATGAATCAAATGGGGATGTTGAATCACCTGGGCGTAATGAAACACCCGGGTGCAATGAATTACCTGGGCATATTGAATCACCTGGGTGTAATGAACCACCTGGGAGTAATGAATAAACTGTGTGTAATGAATGACCTGGGCATATTGAATCACCTGTGTGTAATGAATCACCTGAGTGTAATGAATCAAATGGGAATATTGAATCACCTGGGCGTAATGAATAACCGGAGCAGATTGAATAATCTGGGTGTAATGAATCACCATGGTGTAATGAATCACCTGGGTGTAAGGAATCACCTGGGCAGATTGAATCACCTGGGTGTAATGAATCTCCTGAGTGTAATAAATCAACTGGGCATATTAAATCAACCGAGCATAATGAATCACCTGTGTGTAATGAATCACCTGGGTGTAATGAATCACCTGGGTGTAATGAACCACCTGGGCATATTGAATAACCTGGGCGTAATGAATCAACTGGGCGTAATGAATCACCTGGGTGTAATGAATCACCTGGGTGCAATGAATCACCTGGGCATATTGAATCACCTGGGTGTAATGAACCACCTGGGAGTAATGAATAAACTGTGTGTAATGAATCACCATGGTGTAATGAATGACCTGGGCATATTGAATCACCTGTGTGTAATGAATCACCTGAGTGTAATGAATCAACTGGGCATATTGAATCACCTGGGCGTAATGAATCACCTGTGTGTAATGAATCAACTGGGCATATTGAATCAACTGGGCGTAATGTATAACCTGGGTGTAATAAATCACCTGGTTGTAATGAATCACCTGGGTGTAATAAATCATCTGGGTGTAATAAATAACCTGAGTGTAATTAAACTCCTGTGTATAATGAATCATCTGGGTGCAATGAATCATCTGGGTGTAATGAATCACCTGGGTGTGATGACTCACCTGGGAGTAATGAATCACCTGGGTGTAATGAATCAGCTGGGCGTAATGAATCACCTGGGCATAATGAATCACCTGGGCATATTGAATCACCTGGGCGTAATGAATCAACTGGGCGTAATGAATCACCTGGGTGTAATGAGCCACCTGGGTGCAATGAATCACCTGGGCATATTGAATCACCTGGGTGTAATGAACCACCTGGGTGTAATGAATGACCTGGGAATATTGAATCACCTGTGTGTAATGGATCACCTGGGTGTAATGAACCACCTGGGGTTAATGAATAACCTGGGTGTAATGAATGACCTGGGCATATTGAATCTTCTGTGTGTAATGAATCACCTGAGTATAATGAATCAACTGGGCATATTGAATCACCTGGGCGTAATGAATCAACTGTGCGTAATGAATCAACTGTGCGTAATGAATAACCTGGGTTTAATGAATCACCTGGGTGTAATAAATTACCTTGGAGTAATGTATCACCTGGGTGTAATGAACCACCTGGGTGTAATGAATAAACTGTGTGTAATGAATCATCTGTGTGTAATGAATGACCTGGGCATATTGAATCACCTGTGTGTAATGAATCACCTGGGTGTAATGAACCACCTGGGGGTAATGAATCACCTGGGTGTAATGAATGACCTGGGTATATTGAATCACCTGTGTGTAATGAATCATTTGGGTGTAATGTATCACCTGAGTGTAATGAACCACCTGGGTGTAATGAATCACCTGGGTGTAATGAATGACCTTGGCATATTGGATCACCTGTGTGTAATGGATCACCTGTGTGTGATGAATCACCTGGGTGTAATGTATCACCTGGGCATAATGAATCACCTGGGAATAAGGAATCACCTGGGCAGATTGAATCACCTGGGTGTAATGAATCACCTGGCTGTAATAAATCACCTGGGCATACTGAATCACCTGGGTGTAATGAATCAACCAGGCTTATTGACTCACCTGGGTGTAATGAACAAACTGGGTGTAATGATTCACCTGGGTGTAATGAATCACCTGGGTGTAATAAATTACCTTGGTGTAATGAATCACCTGGGTGTAATGAACCACCTGGGTGTAATGAATAAACTGTGTGTAATGAATTGTCTGTGTTTACTGAATGATCTGGGCATATTGAATCATCTGTGTGTAATGACTCACCTGGGTGTAATGAATCAACTGGGTGTAATGTATCACCTGAGCATAATGAATCACCTGGGTGTAATGAATCACCTGGGCAGATTGAATTACCTGAGTGTAATGAATCACCTGGGTGTAATTAACCTCCTGTGTGTAATGAATCATCTGGCTGTAATGAATCATCTGGGCGTAATGAATCACCTGAGTGTAATGACTCACCTGGGTGTAATGAATCACCTGGGTGTAATGAATCACCTGGGCATATTGAATCACCTGGGCGTAATGAATCAACTGGGCGTAATGAATCACCTGGGTGTAATGAACCACCTGGGTGCAATGAATCACCTGGGCATATTGAAACACCTGGGCGTAATGAATCAACTGGGTGTAATGAATCACCTGGGTGTAATGAATGACCTGGGCATATTGAATCACCTGAGTGTAATGAATCACCTGCGTATGATGAATCAAATGGGCATATTGAATCACCTGGGCATAATGAATAACCGGAGCAGTTGAATCATCCGGGTGTAATGAATCACCTTGGTGTAATGAATCACCTGGGTGTAAGGAATCACCTGGGCAGATTGAATCACCTGGGTGTAATGTATCACCTGAGTGTAATAAATCAACTGGGCATATTAAATCACCTGAGCATGATGAATCACCTGGGTGCAATGAATCACCTGGGTGTAATGAATCACCTGGGTGTAATGAATCAACTGGGCATATTGAATCACCTGGGCGTAATTAATCTCCTGTGTGTAATGAATCACTGGGCATATTGAATCAACTGGGCATAATGAATAACCTGGGTGTAATGAATCACCTGGGTGTAATAAATTACCTTGGTGTAATGTTTCACCTGGGTGTAATGAACCACCTGGGTGTAATGAATAAACTGTGTGTAATGAACCATCAGTGTGTAATGAATCACCTGGGTTTAATGAATCACCTCTGTGTAATGAATCACCTGGGTGTAATGAATCAACTAGGCTTATTGACTCACCTGGGTGTAATGAATCAACTGGGCGTAATGAATCACCTGTGTGTAATGAATCACCTGGGTGTAATAAATTACCTTGGTGTAATGAATCATCTGTGTGTAATGAATAACCTGGGTGTAATGAACCACCTGGGGGTAATGAATCACCTGAGTGTAATGAATCACCTGGGTGTAATAAATTACCTTGGTGTAATGTATCACGTGGGTGTAATGAACCACCTGGGTGTAATGAATAAACTGTGTGTAATGAATCATCTGTGTGTAATGAAAAACCTGGGTGTAATGAACCACCTGGGGGTAATGAATCACCTGGGTGTAATGAATGACCTGGGCATACTGAATCACCTGTGTGTAATGAATCACCTGAGTGTAATGTATCACCTGGGTGTAATGAACAACCTGGGTGTAATGAATCACCTGGGTGTAATGAATCACCTTGGCATATTGAATCACGTTGGCGTAATGAACCACCTGGGAGTAATGAATAAACTGTGTGTAATGAATGACCTGGGCATATTGAATCACCTGTGTGTAATGAATCACCTGAGTGTAATGAATCAAATGGGCATATTGAATCACCTGGGTGTAATGAATAACCGGAGCAGATTGAATCATCTGGGTGTAATGAATCACCATGGTGTAATAAATCACCTGGCTGTAATAAATCACCTGGGTGTATTGAATCACCTGGGTGTAATAAATTACCTTGGTGTAATGAATCACCTAGGTTTAATGAACCACCTGGGTGTAATGAATAAACTGTGCATAATGAATCGTCTGTGTGTACTGAATGATCTGGGCATATTGAATCACCTGTGTGTAATGACTCACCTGGGTGTAATGAATCAACTGGGTGTAATGTATCACCTGAGCATAATGAATCACCTGGGTATAATGAATCACCTGGGCAGATTGAATTACCTGGGTGTAATGAATCACCTGGGTGTAATAAATCACTGGGCATATTGAATCACCTGGGCATAATGAATAACCGGAGCAGTTGAATCATCCGTGTGTAATGAATGACCTTGGTGTAATGAATCACCTGGGTGTAAGGAATCACCTGGGCAGATTGAATCACCTGGGTGTAATGTATCACCTGAGTGTAATAAATCAACTGGGCATATTAAATCACCTGAGCATGATGAATCACCTGGGTGCAATGAATCACCTGGGTGTAATGAATCACCTGGGTGTAATGAATCAACTGGGCATATTGAATCACCTGGGTGTAATTAATCTCCTGTGTGTAATGAATCACTGGGCATATTGAATCAACTGGGCATAATGAATAACCTGGGTGTAATGAATCACCTGGGTGTAATAAATTACCTTGGTGTAATGTTTCACCTGGGTGTAATGAACCACCTGGGTGTAATGAATAAACTGTGTGTAATGAACCATCAGTGTGTAATGAATCACCTGGGTTTAATGAATCACCTCTGTGTAATGAATCACCTGGGAGTAATGAATCAACTAGGCTTATTGACTCACCTGGGTGAAATGAATCAACTGGGCGTAATGAATCACCTGTGTGTAATGAATCACCTGGGTGTAATAAATTACCTTGGTGTAATGAATCATCTGTGTGTAATGAATAACCTGGGTGTAATGAACCACCTGGGGGTAATGAATCACCTGAGTGTAATGAATCACCTGGGTGTAATAAATTACCTTGGTGTAATGTATCACGTGGGTGTGATGAACCACCTGGGTGTAATGAATAAACTGTGTGTAATGAATCATCTGTGTGTAATGAAAAACCTGGGTGTAATGAACCACCTGGGGGTAATGAATCACCTGGGTGTAATGAATGACCTGGGCATACTGAATCACCTGTGTGTAATGAATCACCTGGGTGTAATGTATCACCTGGGTGTAATGAACAACCTGGGTGTAATGAATCACCTGGGTGTAATGAATCACCTTGGCATATTGAATCACGTTGGCGTAATGAACCACCTGGGAGTAATGAATAAACTGTGTGTAATGAATGACCTGGGCATATTGAATCACCTGTGTGTAATGAATCACCTGAGTGTAATGAATCAAATGGGCATATTGAATCACCTGGGTGTAATGAATAACCGGAGCAGATTGAATCATCTGGGTGTAATGAATCACCATGGTGTAATAAATCACCTGGCTGTAATAAATCACCTGGGTGTATTGAATCACCTGGGTGTAATAAATTACCTTGGTGTAATGAATCACCTAGGTTTAATGAACCACCTGGGTGTAATGAATAAACTGTGCATAATGAATCGTCTGTGTGTACTGAATGATCTGGGCATATTGAATCACCTGTGTGTAATGACTCATCTGGGTGTAATGAATCAACTGGGTGTAATGTATCACCTGAGCATAATGAATCACCTGGGTATAATGAATCACCTGGGCAGATTGAATTACCTGGGTGTAATGAATCACCTGGGTGTAATAAATCACTGGGTGTATTGAATCACCTGGCTGTAATGAATCACCTGGGTGTAATGAATCACCTGTGTGTAATAAATCACCTGAGTGTAATTAACCTCCTGTGTGTAATGAATCAACTGGGTGTAATGAATCAACTGGGTGTAATGAATCACCTGGGTGTACTGAACCACCTGGGTGCAATGAATCACCAGGGTATAATGAATGACCTGGGCATATTGAATCACCTGTGTGTAATGATTCACCTGAGTATGATGAATCAAATGGGCATATTGAATCACCTGGGCGTAATGAATAACCGGAGCAGTTTGAATCATCCGGGTGTAATGAATCACCTTGGTGTAATGAATCACCTGGGTGTAATGAATCAACTAGGCTTATTGACTCACCTGGGTGTAATGAATCAACTGGGCGTAATGAATCAGCTGTGTGTAATGAATCACCTGGGTGCAATGAATCACCTGGGCATATTGAAACACCTGGGCGTAATGAATCAACTGGGTGTAATGAATCACCTGGGTGTAATGAACCACCTGGGGGTAATGATTCACCAGGGTGTAATGAATGACCTGGGCATATTGAATCACCTGTGTGTAATGAATCACCTGAGTATGATGAATCAAATGGGCATATTGAATCACCTGGGCGTAATGAATAACCAGAGCAGTTGAATCATCCGGGTGCAATGAATCACCTTGGTGTAATGAATCACCTGGGTGTAAGGAATCACCTGGGCAGATTGAATCAACTGGGGGTAATGTATCACCGGAGTGTAATAAATCAACTGGGCATATTAAATCACCTGAGCATGATGAATCAGCTGGGTGCAATGAATCACCTGGGTGTAATGAATCACCTGGGTGTAATGAATCAACTGGGCAAATTGAATCACCTGGGCGTAATTAATCTCCTGTGTGTAATGAATCACTGGGCATATTGAATCAACTGGGCACAATGAATAACCTGGGTGTAATGAATCACCTGGGTGTAATAAATTACCTTGGTGTAATGTTTCACCTGGGTGTAATGAACCACCTGGATGTAATGAATCAACTGTGTGTAATGAATCATCAGTGTGTAATGAATCACCTGGGTGTAATGTATCACCTGGGCATAATGAATCACCTGGGTATAAGGAATCACCTGGGCAGATTGAATCACCTGGGTGTAATGAATCACCTGGCTGTAATAAATCACCTGGGTGTATTGAATCACCTGGCTGTAATGAATCACCTGGGTGTAATAAATTACCTTTGTGTAATGAATCACCTGGGTGTAATGAACCACCTGGGTGTAATGAATAAACTGTGTGTAATGAATCATCTGTGTGTACTGAATGATCTGGGCATATTGAATCATCTGTGTGTAATGACTCACCTGGGTGTAATGAATCAACTGGGTGTAATGTATCACCTGAGCATAATGAATCACCTGGGTATAATGAATCACCTGGGCAGATTGAATTACCTGGGTGTAATGAATCACCTGGGTGTAATGAATCACCTGTGAGTAATAAATCACCTGAGTGTAATTAACCTCCTGTGTGTAATGAATCATCTGGCTGTAATGAATCATCTGGGCGTAATGAATCACCTGAGTGTAATGACTCACCTGGGTGTAATGAATCACCTGGGTGTAATGAATCCGCTGGGCAGATTGAATCACCTGGGTGTAATGAATCACCTGTGTGTAATAAATCACCTGGGTGTATTGAATCACTTGGCTGTAATGAATTACCTGGGCGTAATGAATTACCTGGGTGTAATGAATCACCTGGGCGTAATGAATCACCTGGGTGTAATGAATCACATGTGTGCAATGAACGACCTGGGCATATTGAATCACATGGATGTAATGAATCACCTGGGTGTTATGATTCACCTGTGTGTAATGAATTACCTGGGCATAATGGCTCACCTGGGCAGATTGAATCACCTTGGTGTAATGATTCACCTGTGTGTAATGAATCATCTGGGTGTAATGACGCACCTGGGCATAATGAATCACCTGGGTTCAATGAAGCACCTCGGTGTAATAAATCACTTGGATGTATTGAATCACTTGGCTTTAATTAATCACCTGGGCATATTGAATCAACTGGGTGTAATGAATCACATGAGTGTAATGAATAAACGGGGCATATTGAATCACCTGAGTGTAATGAATCTCCTGTGTGTAATGAATCATCTGGGTGTAATGACTCACCTGGGTGTAATGAATCACCTGTGTGTAATGAATCACCTGGGCATAATAAATCACCTGGGTGTAATGACTCACAAGTGCGTAATGAATCACCTGGGCAGATTGAATCACCTGGGTGTAATGAATCACCTCGGTGTAATAAATCACCTGGATGTATTGAATCACCTGGCTGCAATGAATCACCTGAGCATATTGAATCACCTGGGCGTAATGAATCACGTGAATGTAATAAATAAACGAGGCATATTGAATCACCTGATTGTAATGAATCTCCTGTGTGTAATGAATCATCTGGGTGTAATGACTCACCTGGGTGTAATGAATCACCTGTGTGTAATGAATCACCTGGACATAATGAATCACCTGGGTATAATGAATCACCTGGGCAGATTGAATCACCTGTGTGTAATGAATCACCTGGGTGTAATAAATCACCTGGGTGTATTGAATCACTTAGCTGTAATGAATCACCTGGGCATAATGAATAACCTGTGTGTAATGAATCACATGTGTGTAATGAACAACCTGGGCATATTGACTCACTTGGATGTAATGAGTCACCTGGGTGTAATGAATATCCTGTGTGTAATGAACGATCTGGGCATATTGAATCACCTGGCTGTAATGAATCACCTGGGCATATTGAATCACCTGGGCGTAATGAATCAGCTGAGTGTAATGAATAAACAGGGCATATGGAAACACGTGGGTGTAATGAATCAACGAGGCATATTGACTCACCTGGGTGTGATGAATCAACTGGGCGTAATGAATCACCTGGGTTTAATGAATCACCTGTGTTTAATGAATCACCTGGGTGTAATAAATCACCTGGGTGTAATGAATCACCTGGGTGTAATAAATCACCTGGGTGTATTGAATCACCTGAGCAAAACGAATCATCTGGGTATAATGAATCCGCTGGGCAGATTGAATCACCTGGGTGTAATGAATCACCTGGGTGTAATAAATCACCTGGGTGTAATGAATCACATGTGTGCAATGAACGACCTGGGCATATTTAATCACCTGGGCAAAATGAATCATCTGGACATATTGAATCACCTAGGTGTAATGATTCACCTGTGTATAATGAATCACCTGGGCATAATGAATCACCTGGGCATAATGGATCACCTGGGGAGATTGAATCACCTGTGTGTAATGAATCACCTCGGTGTAATAAATCACCTGGATGTATTGAACCACCTGGCTGTAATGAATCACGTGAATGTAATGAATAAACGAGGCATATTGAATCACCTGAGTGTAATGAATCTCCTGTGTGTAATGAATCATCTGGGTGTAATGAATCACCTGGGTGTAATAATTCACCTGGGTGTATTGAATCACCTGGGCAAAATGAATCACCTGGGTATAATGAATCCGCTGGGCAGATTGAATCACCTGGGTGTAATGAATCACCTGTGTGTAATAAATCACCTGGGTGTATTGAATCACTTGGCTGTAATGAATTACCTGGGCGTAATGAATCACCTGGGCGTAATGAATCACCTGGGTGTAATGAATCACGTGTGCAATGAACGACCTGGGCATATTGAATCACATGGATGTAATGAATCACCTGGGCATAATGAATCACCTGGGCATAATGAATCACCTGGACATATTGAATCACCTGCATGTAATGAATCACCTGGGCATCATGAATCACCATGGCGTAATGAATCACCTGGGTGTAATGACTCACCTGGGTGGAATGACTTAACTGGGTATAATGAATCACCTGGGTGTAATGAATCACCTGGGTGTAATGAATCACCTGGGTGTAATGACTTAACTAGGTATAATGAATCACCTGGATGTATTGAATCACCTGGCTGTAATGAATCACCTGGGCATATTGAATCACCTGGGCGTAATGAATCACGTGAATGTAATGAATAAACGAGGCATATTGAATTACCTGAGTGTAATGAATCTCCTGTGTGTAATGAATCATCTGGGTGTAATGATGCACCTGGGTGCGATGAATCACCTGGGCAAAATGAATCACCTGGGTATAATGAATCCGCTGGGCAGATTGAATCACCTGGGTGTAATGAATCACCTGTGTGTAATAAATCACCTGGGTGTATTGAATCACTTGGCTGTAATGAATTACCTGGGCGTAATGAATTACCTGGGCGTAATGAATCACCTGGGCGTAATGAATCACCTGGGTGTAATGAATCACATGTGTGCAATGAACGACCTGGGCATATTGAATCACATGGATGTAATGAATCACCTGGGCATAATGAATCACCTGGGCATAATGAAGCACCTGGACATATTGAATCACCTGCATGTAATGAATCACCTGTGTGTAATGAATCACCTGGGTGTAATGAATCACCTGGGCATAATGAATCACCTGGGTGTAATGAATCACATGTGTGTAATGAACGACCTGGGCATATTGACTCACCAGGATGTAATGAGTCACCTGGGTGTAATGAATCACCTGTGTGTAATGAATCACCTGGGCATAATGAATCACCTGGGCATAATGAATCACCTGGGCTTAATGAATCACCTGGGCATAATGGATCACCTCGGCAGATTGAATCACCTTGGTGTAATGATTCACCTGTGTGTAATGAATCACCTGGGCATAATGGCTCACCTGGGCAGATTGAATCACCTGGGTGTAATGAATCACCTCGGTGTAATAAATCACTTGGATGTATTGAATCACTTGGCTTTAATTAATCACCTGGGCATATTGAATCAACTGGGTGTAATGAATCACATGAGTGTAATGAATAAACGGGGCATATTGAATCACCTGAGTGTAATGAATCTCCTGTGTGTAATGAATCATCTGGGTGTAATGACTCACCTGAGTGTAATGAATCACCTGGGTGTAATGAATCGCCTGGGCATATTGAATTACCTGGGTGTAATGACTCACAAGTGCGTAATGAATCACCTGGGCATAATGAATCACCTGGGTATAATGACTCACCTGCGCAGTTTGAAACACCTGGGTGTAATGAATCACCTGGGTGTTATGAATCACCTGGGTGATATGAATCACATGTGTGTAATGAACGACCTGGGCATATTGACTCACCTGGATGTAATGAGTCACCAGGGTGCAATGAATCACCTGTGTGTAATGAATCACCTGGGCATAATGAATCACCTGGGCGTAATGAATCAGCTGGGTGTAATGAATCACCTGGGTGTAATGAATCAACTAGGCATATTGACTCACCTGGGTGTAATAAATCACCTGGGTGTAATGAATCACCTGGGTTTACTGAGACAACCTGGGTGGAATGAACAATCTGTGTGTAATGAATCACCTGGGTGTATGAACCACCTGGGTGTAATGAATAAACAGTGTGTAATGAATTATCTGTTTGTAATTAATGACCTGGGCATATTGAATCACCTGTGTGTAATGCATCACCGGGGTGTAATGAACCACCTGGGGGTAATGAATCACCTGGGCATAATGAATCACCTGGGCGTAATGAATCACCTGGGTTTAATGAATCACCTGGGTGTAATAAACTACCTGGGTGTAAGGAATCAGCTTGTTGTAATGAATCACCTGGGTGTATTGAACGACCTGAGTGCAATGAATCACCTGGGTTTAATGAATCACCTTGGGTGTAATAAATCACCTGGGCGTAATAAATCACCTGAGTGTAATAAATCACCTGGGTGTAATGAATCACCTGGGTTTACTGTACCACCTGGGTGTAATGAACACACTCTGTGTAAGGAGTCACCTGGGTGTAATGAACCAGCTGGGTGTAATGAATCACCTGGGTGTAATGAATCATCTGGGTGTAATGACTCACCTGAGTGTAATGAATCACCTGGGTGTAATGAATCACCTGTGTGTAATGAGTCACCTGGGCATAATGAATCACCTGGGTGTAATGAATCACCTGGGCATATTGAATTACCTGGGTGTAATGACTCACAAGTGCGTAATGAATCACCTGGGCATAATGAATCACCTGGGTATAATGACTCACCTGCGCAGTTTGAAACACCTGGGTGTAATGAATCACCTGGGTGTAATGAATCACCTGTGTGTAATGAATCACCTGGGCATAATAAATCACCTGGGTGTAATGACACACCTGGGCGTAATGAATCACCTGAGCATAATGAATCACCTGCGCAGTTTGAAACACCTGGGTGTAATGAATCACCTGGGTGTTATAAATCACCTGGGTGTATTGAATCATCTGGCTGTAATTAATCACCTGGGCATATTGAATCACTTGGGCGTAATGAATCACGTGAGTGTAATGAATAAACGGGGCATATTGAATCACCTGAGTGTAATGAATCTCCTGTGTGTAATGACTCACCTGAGTGTAATGAATCACCTGGGTGTAATGAAACACCTGGGTGTAATGAATCACCTGGGTGTAATGAATCACCTGGGCATAATGAATCACCTGGGCATAATGGATCACCCGGGCAGATTGAATCACCTGGGTGTAATGAATAACCTGGGCATGATGAATCACCTGGGTGTAATGAATCACCTGTGTGTAATGAACCACCAGGGCATAATGAATCACCTGGGCAAATGTAAACAACTGGGTGTAATGAATGACGTGAGTGTAATGAATCAACTGGGCATATTGAATCACCTGGGTGTAATGAACCACCTTGGTGTAATGAATCATCTGGGTGTAATGACTCACCTGGGTGTAATGAATCACCTGGGTGTAATGAATCATCTGGGTGTAATGAACCACCTTGGTGTAATGAATCATCTGGGTGTAATGAATCACATGGGCATAATGAATCACCTGGGCAGATTGAATCACTTGGGTTCAATGAAGCACCTGTGTGTAATGAATCACCTGGGTGTAATGAATCACATGTGTGTAATGAACGACCTGGGCATATTGACTCACCAGGATGTAATGAGTCACCTGGGTGTAATGAATCACCTGGGCATAATGAATCACCTGGGCATAATGGCTCACCTGGGCATATTGAATCACCTGGGTGTAATGAATCACCTCAGTGTAATAAATCACTTGGATGTATTGAATCACCTGGGTGTAATGAATCACATGAGTGTAATGAATAAACGGGGCATATTGAATCACCTGAGTGTAATGAATCTCCTGTGTGTAATGAATCATCTGGGTGTAATGACTCACCTGAGTGTAATGAATCACCTGTGTGCAATGAATCACCTGGGCATAATAAATCACCTGGGTGTAATGACACACCTGGGCGTAATGAATCACCTGAGCATAATGAATCACCTGGGTATAATGAATCACCTGCGCAATTTGAAACACCTGGGTGTAATGAATCACCTGGGTGTTATAAATCACCTGGGTGTATTGAATCACCTGGGCGTAATGAATCACGTGAGTGTAATGAATAAACGGGGCATATTGAATCACCTGAGTGTAATGAATCTCCTGTGTGTAATGACTCATCTGGGTGTAATGACTCACCTGAGTGTAACGAATCACCTGGGTGTAATGAAGCACCTGGGTGTAATGAATCACCTGGGTGTAATGAATTACCTGGGTGTAATAAATCACCTGGGTGTAATGAATCACTTGTGCATATTGAATCACCTGGGTGTAATGAATCACCAGTGTGTAATGAATCACCTGGGTATAATGAATCGCCTGGGTGTATTAAATCACCTGGGAGTAAGGAATCACCTTGTTTTAATGAATCACCTGGGTGTATTGAACGATCTGAGTGTAATGAATCACCTGGGTGTAATGAATTACCTGGGTGTAATGAATTACCTGGGTGTAATAAATCACCTGGGTGTAATGAATCACTTGTGCATATTGAATCACCTGGGTGTAATGAATCACCTGGGTGTAATGAATTACCTGTATGTAATAAATCACCTGGGTGTAATGAACCACCTGGGTGTAATGAATAAACTGTGTGTAATGAATCAAGTGTGTGTAATGAATGACCTGGGCATATTGAATCGCCTGTGTGTAATGTATCACCTGGGTGCAAAAAATCACCTGGGTGTAATGAAGCACCTGAGCATCATGAATCACCTGTGTGTAATAAATCACCTGGGTGTATTGAATCACCTGGGTGTAATGAATCACCTGGGTGCAATGAACCACATGGGTGTAATGAACCACCTGGGTGTAATGAATGACCTGGGCATTTTGAATCACTTGTGTGCAATGAATCACCTGGGTGTAACGAATCACCTGGGTGTAATGAATCACCAGGGTGTAACAAATCACTGGGTGTAATGAATCACCTGGTTGTAATGAACCACCTGGGAGTAATGAATCGCCTGGCTGTAACGAATCACCTAGGTGTAATGAATCATCTGGGTGTAATGAATCACCTGGGCATAATGAACCACCTGTGTGTAATGAATCACCTGGGTGTAATGAATCACCTGGTTGTAATGAACCACCTGGGAGTAATGAATCGCCTGGCTGTAATGAATCACCTAGGTGTAATGAATCATCTGGGTGTAATGAATCACCTGGGCATAATGAATCACCTGGGTGTAATGAATCACCTGGGTGTAAGGCATCACCTTGTTGTAATGAATCACCTGGGTGTATTGAACGACTTGGGTATAATGAATCACCTGGGTGTAATAAATCACCTGGGTGTAAGGAATCACCTTGTTGTAATGAATCACCTGGGTGTATTGAACGACCTGAGTGTAATGAATCACCCAGGTTTAATGAATCGCCTGTGTGTGATAAATCACTTGGGTGTAATAAATCACCTGGGTGTAATGAATCACCTTGATGTACTGTACCACCTGGGTGTAATGAACACACTCTGTGTAATGAGTCACCTGGGTGTAATGAACCACCTGGGTGTAATGAATAAACTGTGTGTAATGAATCATGTGTGTGTAATGAATGACCTTCGCATATTGATTCACCTGTGTGTAATATATCACCTGGGTGTAATGAAGCACCTGGGTGTAATGAATGACCTGGGTGTAATGAATCAGCTGGGTGTAATGAATCACCTGTGTGTAATGAACGGCCTGGGTATATTGACTCTCCTGGGCATAATGAATCACCTGGATGTAATGACTCACCTGGGCATAATAAATCACCAGGGCATAATGAATCACCTGGGCAGATTGAATCACCTGGGT
The DNA here is from genome assembly GCA_030390025.1 of Squalus acanthias. Classification (NCBI taxonomy): domain Eukaryota; kingdom Metazoa; phylum Chordata; class Chondrichthyes; order Squaliformes; family Squalidae; genus Squalus; species Squalus acanthias. The sequence continues at coordinate 134,351,262 of CM059426.1, read as the reverse complement.
GTAATGAATCACCTGGGTGTAATGAATTACCTGGGTGTAATAAATCACCTGGGTGTAATGAATCACTTGTGCATATTGAATCACCTGGGCGTAATGAATCACCTGTGTGTAATGAATCACCAGTGTGTAATGAATCACCTGGGTATAATGAATCTCCTGGGTGTATTAAATCACCTGGGAGTAAGGAATCACCTTGTTTTAATCAATCACCTGGGTGTATTGAACGATCTGAGTGTAATGAATGACCTGGGTTTAATGAATCACCTGTGTGTAATAAATCACCTGGGTGTAATGAACCACCTGGGTGTAATGAATAAACTGTGTGTAATGAATCATGTGTGTGTAATGAATGACCTGGGCATATTGAATCACCTGTGTGTAATGTATCACCTGGGTGTAACAAATCACCTGGATTAATGAAGCACCTGAGTGTGATGAATCACCTGGGTGTAATGAATCACTCGGGAGTAATGAACCATCTGGTCAAAATGAATTATATTGCTGTAATGAATCACCTGGGTGTAATGAATCACCTGAGCATCATGAATCACCTGTGTGTAACAAATCACCTGGGTGTATTGAATCACCTGGGTGTAATGAATCATAAGGGTGCAATGAATCACCTGGCTGTAATGAACCACCTGGGTGTAATGAATCACCTGGGTGTAATGAACCACATGGGTGTAATGAACCACCTGGGTGTAATGAATGACCTGGGCATTTTGAATCACTTGTGTACAATGAATCACCTGGGTGTAATGAACCACCTGGGTGTAATGAATCACCTGGGTGTAATGAACCACCTGGGTGTAATGAATCACCAGCGTGTAACAAATCACTGGGGGTAATGAATCACCTGGTTGTAATGAACCACCTGCGAGTAATGAATCGCCTGGCTGTAACAAATCACCTAGGTGTAATGAATCATCTGGGTGTAATGAATCACCTGGGTGTAATGAATCACCTTGGTGTAAGGAATCACCTTGTTGTAATGAATCACCTGAGTATATTGAACGACCTGGGTATAATGAATCACCTGGGTGTAATAAATCACCTGGGTGTAAGGAATCACCTTGTTGTAATGAATCACCTGGGTATATTGAATGACCTGAGTGTAATGAATCACCTGGGTGTAATGAATCACCTGGGTGTAATAAATCACTTGGGTGTAATAAATCACCTGGGTGTAATGAATCACCTTGATGTAACAAATCACCTGGGTGTAATGAACACACTCTGTGTAATGAGTCACCTGGGTGTAATGAACCACCTGGGTGGAATGAATAAACTGGGCATGATGAATCACCTGGGTGTAATGAATCACCTGGGTGGAATGAATAAACTGGGCATGATGTATCACCTGGGTGTAACAAATCACCTGGGTGTAATGAATCACCTGGGTGTAATGAATCAGCTGGGTGTAATGAACCACCTGGGTGTAATGAATAACCTGGGCATGATGAATCACCTGGGTGTAATGAATCACCTGTGTGTAATGAATCACCTAGGCATAATGAATCACCAGGGCATAATGAATCACCTGGGCAAATGTAATCAACTGGGTGTAATGAATGACGTGAGTGTAATGAATCAACTGGGCATATTGAATCACCTGGGTGTAATGTACCACCTTGGTGTAATGAATCACCTGGGCATATTGAATCACCTGGGCGTAATGAATCAGCTGAGTGTAATGAATCACCTGGGTTTAATGAATTACCTGTGTGTAATAAAACACCTGGTTGCAATGAATCACTTGTGCATATTGAATCACCTGGGCGTAATGAATCACCTGGGTGTAATGAATCACGAGTGTTTAATGAATCACCTGTGTATAATGAATCACCTGGGTGTAAGGAATCACCTTGTTGTAATGAATTACCTGGTTGTATTGAATGACCTGAGTGCAAAGGATTCACCTGGGTTTAATGAATCACCCGGGTGTAATAAATCACCTGGGTGTAATGAGTCACCTGGGTATAATGAACCACCTGGGTGTAATGAAGAAACTGTGTGTAATGAATCATGTGTGTGTAATGAATGACCTGGGCATATCGAATCATCTGTGTGTAATGTATCACCTGGGTGTAACGAATCACCTGGGTGTAATGAATCACCTGGGTGTAATGAATAACCTGGGTGCAATGAATGAACTGGGTGTAATGAATCACCTGGGTGTAATGAACCACCTGGGTGTAATGAATCACCAGGGTGTAACAAATCACTGGGTGTAATGAATCACCTGGTTGTAATGAACCACCTGGGAGTAATGAATCGCCTGGCCATAACAAATCACCTAGGTGTAATGAATCACCTGGGCATAATGAATCACCTGGGTGTAATGAATCACCTGGGTGTAAGGAATCACCTTGTTGTAATGAATCACCTGGGTGTATTGAACGACCTGGGTTTAATGAATCACCTGTGTGTGATAAATCACCTGGGTGTAATGAATCACCTTGATGTACTGTACCACCTGAGTGTAATGAACACACTCTGTGTAATGAGTCACCTGGGTGTAATGAACCACCTGGGTGTAATGAATAAACTGTGTGTAATGAATCATGTGTGTGTAATGAATGACCTTCGCATATTGATTCACCTGTGTATAATATATCACCTGGGTATAACAAATCACCTGGGTGTAACAAATCACCTGGGTGTAATGAATCACCTGGGTGTAATGAATCAGCTGGGCATGATGAATCACCTGGGTGTAATGAATCACCTGGGTGTAATGTATCAATTGGGTGTAACAAATCACCTGGGTGTAATGAAGCACCTGGGTGTAATGAATCACCTGGGTGTAATGAATCAGCTGGGTGTAATGAACCACCTGGGTGTAATGAATAACCTGGGCATGATGAATCATCTGGGTGTAATGAATCACCTGTGTGTAATGAATCACCTAGGCATAATGAATCACCAGTGCATAATGAATCACCTGGGCAGATTGAATCACCTGGTTTCAATGAATCACCTGGGAATAATGAATCACCTGGGTGTAATGAATCACATGTGTGTAATGAACGACCTGGGCATATTGACTCACCAGGATGTAATGAGTCACCTGGGTGTAATGAATCACCTGTGTGTTATGAATCACCTGTGTGTTATGAATCACCTGGGCATAATGAATCACCTGGGCATAATGGATCACCTCGGCAGATTAAATCACCTGGGTGTAATGATTCACCTCGGTGTAATAAATCACTTGGATGTATTGAATCACCTGGGTGTAATGAATCACATGAGTGTAATGAATAAACGGGGCATATTGAATCACCTGAGTGTAATGAATCTTCTGTGTGTAATGAATCATCTGGGTGTAATGACTCACCTGAGTGTAATGAATCACCTGGGTGTAATGAATCACCTGGGCAGATTGAATTACCTAGGTGTAATGAATCACCTGTGTGTAATGAATCACCTGTGTGTAATGAATCACCTGGGCATAATAAATCACCTGGGTGTAATGACACACCTGGGCGTAATGAATCACCTGAGCATAATGAATCACCTGGGTATAATGAATCACCTGCGCAGTTTGAAACACCTGGGTGTAATGAATCACCTGGGTGTTATAAATCACCTGGGTGTATTGAATCACCTGGGTGTAATGAATCACGTGAGTGTAATGAATAAACGGGGCATATTGAATCACCTGAGTGTAATGAATCTCCTGTGTGTAATGACTCATCTGGGTGTAATGACTCACCTGAGTGTAATGAATCACCTGGGTGTAATGAATCAGCTGGGTGTAATGAACCACCTAGGTGTAATGAATCACCTGGGTGTAATGAATTACCTGGGTGTAATAAATCACCTGGGTGTAATGAATCACTTGTGCATATTGAATCACCTGGGCGTAATGAATCACCTGTGTGTAATGAATCACCAGTGTGTAATGAATCACCTGGGTATAATGAATCTCCTGGGTGTATTAAATCACCTGGGAGTAAGGAATCACCTTGTTTTAATCAATCACCTGGGTGTATTGAACGATCTGAGTGTAATGAATGACCTGGGTTTAATGAATCACCTGTATGTAATAAATCAACTGGGTGTAATGAACCACCTGGGTGTAATGAATAAACTGTGTGTAATGAATCATGTGTGTGTAATGAATGACCTGGGCATATTGAATCACCTGTGTGTAATGTATCACCTGGGTGTAACAAATCACCTGGGTGTAATGAAGCACCTGAGTGTGATGAATCACCTGGGAGTAATGAATCACTCGGGAGTAATGTACCATCTGGTCAAAATGAATTACATTGCTGTAATGAATCATCTGGGTGTAATGAATCACCTGAGCTTCATGAATCACCTGTGTGTAATAAATCAACTGGGTGTATTGAATCACCTGGGTGTAATGAATCATAAGGGTGCAATGAATCACCTGGCTGTAATGAACCACCTGGGTGTAATGAATCACCTGGGTGTAATGAACCACATGGGTGTAATGAACCACCTGTGTGTAATGAATGACCTGGGCATTTTGAATCACTTGTGTGCAATGAATCACCTGGGTGTAATGAACCACCTGGGAGTAATGAATCGCCTGGCTGTAACGAATCACCTAGGTGTAATGAATCATCTGGGTGTAATGAATCACCTGGGCATAATGAATCACCTGGGTGTAATGAGTCACCTGGGTGTAAGGCATCACCTTGTTGTAATGAATCACCTGGGTGTATTGAACGACCTGGGTAAAATGAATCATCTGGGTGTAATAAATCACCTGGGTGTAAGGAACCACCTTGTTGTAATGAATCACCTGGGTGTATTGAACGACCTGAGTGTAATGAATCACCTGGGTTTAACGAATCACCTGTGTGTGATAAATCACCTGGGTGTAAGGAATCACCTGGGTGTAATAAATCACTTGGGTGTAATAAATCACCTGGGTGTAATGAATCACCTTGATGTACTGTACCACCTGGGTGTAATGAACACACTTTGTGTAATGAGTCACCTGGGTGTAATGAACCACCTGGGTGTAATGAATAAACTGTGTGTAATGAATCATGTGTGTGTAATGAATGACCTTCGCATATTGATTCACCTGTGTGTAATATATCACCTGGGTGTAACAAATCACCTAGGTGTAATGAAGCACCTGGGTGTAATGAATCACCTGGGTGTAATGAATCACCAGTGTGTAATGAATCACCTGGGTATAATGAATCTCCTGGGTGTATTAAATCACCTGGGATAAAGGAATCACCTTGTTTTAATCAATCACCTGGGTGTATTGAACGATCTGAGTGTAATGAATGACCTGGGTTTAATGAATCACCTGTGTGTAATAAATCACCTGGGTGTAATGAATACACTGTGTGTAATGAATCATGTGTGTGTAATGAATGACCTGGGCATATTGTATCACCTGTGTGTAATGTATCACCTGGGTGTAACAAATCACCTGGATTTAATGAAGCACCTGAGTGTGATGAATCACCTGGGTGTAATGAATCACTCGGGAGTAATGAACCATCTGGTCAAAATGAATTATATTGCTGTAATGAACCACCTGGGTGTAATGAATGACCTGGGCATTTTGAATCACTTGTGTGCAATGAATCACCTGGGTGTAATGAACCACCTGGGTGTAATGAATCACCTGGGTGTAATGAATCACCTTGATGTACTGTACCACCTGGGTGTAATGAACACACTCTGTGTAATGAGTCACCTGGGTGTAATGAACCACCTGGGTGTAATGAATAAACTGGGCATGATGAATCACCTGGGTGTAATGAATCACCTGGGTGTAATGTATCACCTGGGTGTAATGAACACACTCTGTGTAATGAGTCACCTGGGTGTAATGAACCACCTGGGTGTAATGAATAAACTGGGCATGATGAATCACCTGGGTGTAATGAACACACTCTGTGTAATGAGTCACCTGGGTGTAATGAACCACCTGGGTGTAATGAATAAACTGGGCATGATGAATCACCTGGGTGTAATGAATCACCTGGGTGTAATGAATCACCTGGGTGTAATGAATCAGCTGGGTGTAATGAACACACTCTGTGTAATGAGTCACCTGGGTGTAATGAACCACCTGGGTGTAATGAATAAACTGGGCATGATGAATCACCTGGGTGTAATGAATCACCTGGGTGTAATGAATCACCTGGGTGTAATGAATCAGCTGGGTGTAATGAACCACCTGGGTGTAATGAATCACCAGGGTGTAACAAATCCTTGTGGGTAATGAATCACCTGGTTGTAATGAACCACCTGGGAGTAATGAATCGCCTGGCTGTAACGAATCACCTAGGTGTAATGAATCATCTGGGTGTAATGAATCACCTTGTTGTAATGAATCACCTGGGTGTATTGAACGACCTGGGTATAATGAATCACCTGGGTGTAATAAATCACCTGGGGGTAAGGAATCACCTTGTTGTAATGAATCACCTGGGTGTATTGAATGACCTGAGTGTAATGAATCACCTGGGTGTGATAAATCACCTGGGTGTAATGAATCACCTGGGTGTAATAAATCACTTGGGTGTAATAAATCACCTGTGTGTAATGAATCACCTGGGTGTAACATAACACCTGGCTGTAATGAACACACTCTGTGTAATGAGTCACCTGGGTGTAATGAACCTCCTGGGTGTAATGAATAAACTGACCATGATGAATCACCTGGGTGTAACAAATCACCTGGGTGTAATGAAGCACCTGGGTGTAATGAATCACCTGGGTGTAATGAATCAGCTGGGTGTAATGAACCACCTGGGTGTAATGAATAACCTGGGCATGATGAATCACCTGGGTGTAATGAATCACCTGGGCAAATGTAATCAACTGGGTGTAATGAATGACGTGAGTGTAATGAATCAACTGGGCATATTGAATCACCTGGGTGTAATGAACCACTTTGGTGTAATGAATCACCTGGGCATATTGAATCACCTTGGTGTAATGAATCAGCTGAGTGTAATGAATCAACTGGGCATATTGAATCACATGGGCGTAATGAATCACCTGGGTTTAATGAATTAAATTTGTGTAATGAAACACCTGGTTGCAATGAATCACTTGTGCATATTGAATCACCTGGGCGTAATGAATCACGAGTGTTTAATGAATCACCTGGGTGTAATGAATCATGAGTGTTTAATGAATCACCTGCGTATAATGAATCACCTGGGTGTAAGGAATCACCTTGTTGTAATGAATAACCTGGTTGTATTGAATGTCCTGAGTGCAAAGGAATCACCTGGGTGTAATAAATCACCTGGGTGTAATAAAGCACCTGGGTGTAATGAATCACCTGTGTGTAATGAACGGCCTGGGTATATTGACTCACCTGGGCATAATGAATCACCTGGATGTAATGACTCACCTGGGCATAATAAATCACCAGGGCATAATGAATCACCTGGGCTGATTGAATCACCTGGGTGTAATGAATCACCTGGGTGTAATAAATTACCTGGGTGTAATAAATCACCTGGGTGTAATGAATCACTTGTGCATACTGAATCACCTGGGCAGATTGAATCACCTGGGCATAATAAATCACCAGGGCATAATGAATCACCTGGGCGTAATGAATCACCTGGGTGTAATGAATCACCAGTGTGTAATGAATCACCTGGGTATAATGAATCTCCTGGGTGTATTAAATCACCTGGGAGTAAGGAATCACCTTGTTTTAATCAATCACCTGGGTGTATTGAACGATCTGAGTGTAATGAATGACCTGGGTTTAATGAATCACCTGTGTGTAATAAATCACCTGGGTGTAATGAACCACCTGGGTGTAATGAATACACTGTGTGTAATGAATCATGTGTGTGTAATGAATGACCTGGGCATATTGAATCACCTGTGTGTAATGTATCACCTGGGTGTAACAAATCACCTGGATTAATGAAGCACCTGAGTGTGATGAATCACCTGGGTGTAATGAATCACTCGGGAGTAATGAACCATCTGGTCAAAATGAATTATATTGCTGTAATGAATCACCTGGGTGTAATGAACCACCTGGGTGTAATGAATCACCTGTGTGTAATGAACCACCTGGGTGCAATGAATCACCTGGTTGTAATGAACCACCTGGGAGTAATGAATCGCCTGGCTGTAACGAATCACCTTGTTGTAATGAATCACCTGGGTGTATTGAACGACCTGGGTATAATGAATCACCTGGGTGTAATAAATCACCTGGGTGTAAGGAATCATCTTGTTGTAATGAATCACCTGGGTGTATTGAACGACCTGAGTGTAATGAATCACCTGGGTTTAATGAATCACCTGTGTGTGATAAATCACCTGGGTGTAAGGAATCACCTGGGTGTAATAAATCACTTGGGTGTAATAAATCACCTGGGTGTAATGAATCACCTGGGTGTAACAAATCACCTGGGTGTAATGAACACACTCTGTGTAATGAGTCACCTGGGTGTAATGAACCACCTGGGTGTAATGAATAAACTGGGCATGATGAATCACCTGGGTGTAATGAATTACCTGGGTGTAATGTATCACCTGGGTGTAACAAATCACCTGGGTGTAATGAAGCACCTGGGTGTAATGAATCACCTGGGTGTAATGAATCAGCTGGGTGTAATGAACCACCTGGGTGTAATGAATAACCTGGGCATGATGAATCACCTGGGTGTAATGAATCACCTCGGCAAATGTAATCAACTGGGTGTAATGAATCACCTGGGTGTAACAAATCACTTGGGTGTAATGAACACACTCTGTGTAATGAGTCACCTGGGTGTAATGAACCACCTGGGTGTAATGAATAAACTGGGCATGATGAATCACCTGGGTGTAATGAATTACCTGGGTGTAATGTATCACCTGGGTGTAACAAATCACCTGGGTGTAATGAATTACCTGGGTGTAATGTATCACCTGGGTGTAACAAATCACCTGGGTGTAATGAATCACCTGGCTGTAATGATCCAGCTGGGTACAATGAACCACCTGGGTGTAATGAATCACCAGGGTGTAACAAATCCTTGTGGGTAATGAATCACCTTGTTGTAATGAACCACCTGGGTGTAATGAATAAACTGGGTGTAATGTATCACCTGGATGTAACAAATCACCTGGGTGTAATGAAGCACCTGGGTGTAATGAATCAGCTGGGTGTAATGAACCACCTGGGTGTAATGAATAACCTGGGCATGATGAATCACCTGGGTGTAATGAATCACCTCGGCAAATGTAATCAACTGGGTGTAATGAATGACGTGAGTGTAATGAATCAACTGGGCATATTGAATCACCTGGGTGTAATGAACCACTTTGGTGTAATGAATCAACTGGGCATATTGAATCACATGGGCGTAATGAATCACCTGGGTTTAATGAATTAACTTTGTGTAATAAAACACCTGGTTGCAATGAATCACTTGTGCATATTGAATCACCTGGGCGTAATGAATCACCTGGGTGTAATGAATCACGAGAGTTTAATGAATCACCTGTGTATAATGAATCACCTGGGTGTAAGGAATCACCTTGTTGTAATGAATAACCTGGTTGTATTGAATGTCTTGAGTGCAAAGGAATCACCTGGGTTTAATGAATCACCTGGGTGTAATAAATCACCAGGGTGTAATAAATCACCTGGGTGTAATGAGTCACCTTTGTATAATGAACCACCTGGGTGTAATGAAGAAACTGTGTGTAATGAATCATGTGTGTGTAATGAATGACCTGGGCATATCAAATCATCTGTGTGTAATGTATCACCTGGGTGTAACGAATCACCTGGGTGTAATGAACCACCTGGGCGTAATGAATAACCTGGGTGCAATGAATGAACTGGGCATATTGAATCAGCTGTGTGTAATGAATCACCTGGGTGTAATGAACCACCTGGGTGTAATGAATCACCTGGGTGTAATGAACCACCTGGGTGTAATGAATCACCAGGGTGTAACAAATCACTGGGTGTAATGAATCACCTGGTTGTAATGAACCACCTGGGAGTAATGAATCGCCTGGCTGTAACGAATCACCTAGGTGTAATGAATCATCTGGGTGTAATGAATCACCTGGGTGTATTGAACGACCTGGGTATAATGAATCACCTGAGTGTAGTAAATCACCTGGGTGTAAGGAATCACTTGGGTTTAATAAATCACCTGGGTGTAATGAATCACCTTGATGTACTGTACCACCTGGGTGTAATGAACACACTCTGTGTAATGAGTCACCTGGGTGTAATGAACCACCTGGGTGTAATGAATAAACTGTGTGTAATGAATCATGTGTGTGTAATGAATGACCTTCGCATATTGATTCACCTGTGTGTAATATATCACCTGGGTGTAAGAAATCACCTGGGTGTAATGAAGCACCTGGCTGTAATGAATCAGCTGGGTGTAATGAATCACCTGTATCTAATGAACGGCCTGGGTATATTGACTCACCTGGGCATAATGAATCACCTGGATGTAATGACTCACCTGGGCATAATAAATCACCAGGGCATAATGAATCACCTGGGCAGATTGAATCACCTGGGTGTAATGAATCACCTGGGTGTAATGAATTACCTGGGTGTAATAAATCACCTGGGTGTAATGAAACACTTGTGCATATTGAATCACCTGGGCGTAATGAATCACCTGGGTATAATGAATCTCCTGGGTGTATTAAATCACCTGGGAGTAAGAAATCACCTTGTTTTAATCAATCACCTGGGTGTATTGAACGATCTGAGTGTAATGAATGACCTGGGTTTAATGAATCACCTGTGTGTAATAAATCACCTGGGTGTAATGAACCACCTGGGTGTAATGAATAAACTATGTGTTATGAATCATGTGTGTGTAATGAATGACCTGGGCATATTGAATCACCTGTGTGTAATGTATCACCTGGGTGTAACAAATCACCTGGATTTAATGAAGCACCTGAGTGTGATGAATCACCTGGGTGTAATGAATCACTCGTGAGTAATGAACCATCTGGTCAAAATGAATTATATTGCTGTAATGAATCACCTGGGTGTAATGAATCAACTGAGCATCATGAATCACCTGTGTGTAACAAATCACCTGGGTGTATTGAATCATCTGGGTGTAATGAATCATATGGGTGCAATGAATCACCTGGCTGTAATGAACCACCTGGGTGTAATGAATCACCTGGGTGTAATGAACCACATGGGTGTAATGAACCACCTGCGTGTAATGAATGACCTGGTCATTTTGAATCACTTTGTGCAATGAATCACCTGGGTGCAATGAACCACCTGGGTGTAATGAATCACCTGGGTGTAATGAACCACCTGGGTGTAATGAATCACCAGGGTGTAACAAATCACTGGGTGTAATGAATCACCTGGGAGTAATGAATCGCCTGGCTGTAACGAATCACCTAGGTGTAATGAATCATCTGGGTGTAATGAATCACCTGGGCATAATGAATCACCTGGGTGTAATGAATCACCTGGGTGTAAGGAATCACCTTGTTGTAATGAATCACCTGGGTGTATTGAACGACCTGGGTATAATGAATCACCTGATGTAATAAATCACCTGGGTTTAATGAATCACCTGTGTGTGATAAATCACCTGGGTGTAATGAATCACCTGGGTGTAATAAATCACTTGGGTGTAATAAATCACCTGGGTGTAATGAATCACCTTGATGTAACAAATCATCTGGGTGTAATGAGTCACCTGGGTATAATGAACCACCTGGGTGTAATGAAGAAACTGTGTGTAATGAATCATGTGTGTGTAATGAATGACCTGGGCATATCGAATCATCTGTGTGTAATGTATCACCTGGGTGTAACAAATCACCTGGGTGTAATGAACCACCTGGGTGTAATGAATAACCTGTGTGCAATGAATGAACTGGGCATATTGAATCAGCTGTGTGTAATGAATCACCTGGGTGTAATGAACCACCTGGGTGTAATGAATCACCTGGGTGTAATGAACCACCTGGGTGTAATGAATCACCAGGGTGTAACAAATCACTGGGTGTAATGAATCACCTGGTTGTAATGAATCACCTGGGAGTAATGAATCGCCTGGCTGTAACGAATCACCTAGGTGTAATGAATCATCTGGGCATAATGAATCACCTGGGTGTAAGGAATCACCTTGTTGTAATGAATCACCTGGGTGTAATAAATCACTTGGGTTTAATAAATCACCTGGGTGTAATGAATCACCTTGATGTACTGTACCACCTGGGTGTAATGAACACACTCTGTGTAATGAGTCACCTGGGTGTAATGAACCACCTGGGTGCAATGAATAAACTGTGTGTAATGAATCATGTGTGTGTAATGAATGACCTTCGCATATTGATTCACCTGTGTGTAATATATCACCTGGGTGTAACAAATCACCTGGGTGTAACAAATCACCTGGGTGTAATGAATCACCTGGGTGTAATGAATCAGCTGGGTGTAATGAACCACCTGGGTGTAATGAATAACCTGGGCATGATGAATCACCTGGGTGTAATGAATCACCTGGGTGTAATGTATCACCTGGGTGTAACAAAACACCTGGGTGTAATGAAGCACCTGGGTGTAATAAAACACCTGGGTGTAATGAATCAGCTGGGTGTAATGAACCACCTGGGTGTAATGAATAACCTGGGCATGATGAATCACCTGGGTGTAATGAATCACCTGTGTGTAATGAATCACCTAGGCATAATGAATCACCTGGGCAAATGTAAACAACTGGGTGTAATGAATGACGTGAGTGTAATGAATCAACTGGGCATATTGAATCACCTGGGTGTAATGAACCACCTTGGTGTAATGAATCACCTGGGCATATTGAATCACCTGGGCGTAATGAATCAGCTGAGTGTAATGAATCAACTGGGCATATTGAATCACATGGGTGTAATGAATCACCTGGGTTTAATGAATTACCTGTGTGTAATAAAACACCTGGTTGCAATGAATCACTTGTGCATATTGAATCACCTGGGCGTAATGAATCACCTGGGTGTAATGAATCACAAGTGTTTAATGAATCAACTGCGTATAATGAATCACCTGGGTGTAAGGAATCACCTTGTTGTAATGAATTACCTGGTTGTATTAAATGACCTGAGTGCAAAGGAATCACCTGGGTTTAATGAATCACCTGGGTGTAATAAATCACCTGGGTGTAATAAATCACCTGGGTGTAATGAGTCACCTGGGTATAATGAACCACCTGGGTGTAATGAAGAAACTGTGTGTAATGAATCATGTGTGTGTAATGAATGACCTGGGCACATCGAATCATCTGTGTGTAATGTATCACCTGGGTGTAACGAATCACCTGGGTGTAATGAACCACCTGGGTGTAATGAATAACCTGGGTGCAGTGAATGAACTGGGCATATTGAATCAGCTGTGTGTAATGAATCACCTGGGTGTAATGCATCACCTGGGTGTCATGAAACACTTGGGTGTAATGAATAACCTGGGTGTAATGAACCAGCTGGTTTTAATGAATCACCTCGGTGTAATGAACCACCTGGGTGTATTGAATCACCTGTGTGTAATGAATCACCTGGGTGTAATGAATCGCCCATGTGTAATGAATCACCTGGGTGTAATGAATCACCTAGGTGTAATGAATCACTTGCGTGTAATGAATCACCTGGGTGTAATGAATCACCTTGGTGTAATGAATCACCTGTGTATACTGAATCACCTGGGTTTAATGAATCACCTGGGTGTATTGACTCACTCGGGAGTAATGAACCATCTTGTCATAATGAATTACTTTGATGTAATAAATCACCTGGGTGTAATGAATCACCTGGGCATCATGAATCACCTGTGTGTAATAAATCACCTGGGTGTATTGAATCACCTGGGTGTAATGAATCATAAGGGTGCAATGAATCACCTGGGTGTAATGAACCACCTGGGTGTAATGAATCACCTGGATGTAATGAACCACGTGGGTTTAATGAACCACCTGGGTGTAATGAATGACCTGGGCATATTGAATCACATGTGTGCAATGAATCACCTGGGTGTAATGAACCACCTGGGTGTAATGAATCACCTGGTTGTAATGAACCATCTGGGTGTAATGAATCGCCTGGGTGTAACGAATCACCTAGGTGTAATGAATCACCTGGGTGTAACGAATCACCTAGGTGTAATGAATCGCCTGGGAGTATTGAATTACCTTGGTGTAATGAACCACCTGGGTGTAATGAATCAACTGAGCTTCATGAATCACCTGTGTGTAATAAATCACCTGGGTGTATTGTATCACCTGGGTGTAATGAATCATGAGGGTGCGATGAACCACCTGGGTGTAATGAACCACCTGGGTGTAATGAATCACCTGGGCATAATGAATCAACTGGGCGTAATGAATCACCTGTGTGTAATGAATCACCTGGGTGTAATGAACCACCTGGGTGTAATGAACCACCTGGGCATAATGAACCACCTGGGTTTAATGAATCACCTGGTTGTAATGAACCACCTGGGTGCAATGAACCAGCTGGTTGTAATGAATCACCTCGGTGTAATGAACCACCTGGGTGTATTGAATCACCTGTGTGTAATGAATCGCCTGGGTGTAATGAATCACCTAGGTGTAATGAATCACCTGCGTGTAATGAATCACCTGGGAGTAATGAACCATCTGGTCAAAATGAATTACTTTGCAGTAATGAATCACCTGGGTGTAATGAATCAACTGAGCTTCATGAATCACCTGTGTGTAATAAATCACCTGGGTGTATTGTATCACCTGGGTGTAATGAATCATGAGGGTGCGATGAACCACCTGGGTGTAATGAACCACCTGGGTGTAATGAATGACCTGGGCATATTGAATCACCTGTGTGCAATGAATCACCTGGGTGTAATGAACCACCTGGGAGTAATGAATCACCTGGGTGTAATGAACCACCTGGGTGTAATGAATCACCTGGGTGTAACGAATCACTGGGTGTAATGAATCACCTGGTTGTAATGAATCACCTGGGTGTAAGGAATCACCTTGTTGTAATGAATCACCTGGGTGTAATAAATCACTTGGGTTTAATAAATCACCTGGGTGTAATGAATCACCTTGATGTACTGTACCACCTGGGTGTAATGAACACACTCTGTGTAATGAGTCACCTGGGTGTAATGAACCACCTGGGTGTAATGAATAAACTGTGTGTAATGAATCATGTGTGTGTAATGAATGACCTTCGCATATTGATTCACCTGTGTGTAATATATCACCTGGGTGTAACAAATCACCTGGGTGTAACAAATCACCTGGGTGTAATGAATCACCTGGGTGTAATGAATCAGCTGGGTGTAATGAACCACCTGGGTGTAATGAATAACCTGGGCATGATGAATCACCTGGGTGTACTGTACCACCTGGGTGTAATGAACACACTCTGTGTAATGAGTCACCTGGGTGTAATGAACCACCTGGGTGTAATGAATAAACTGTGTGTAATGAATCATGTGTGTGTAATGAATGACCTTCGCATATTGATTCACCTGTGTGTAATATATCACCTGGGTGTAACAAATCACCTGGGTGTAACAAATCACCTGGGTGTAATGAATCACCTGGGTGTAATGAATCAGCTGGGTGTAATGAACCACCTGGGTGTAATGAATAACCTGGGCATGATGAATCACCTGGGTGTAATGAATCACCTGGGTGTAATGTATCACCTGGGTGTAACAAAACACCTGGGTGTAATGAAGCACCTGGGTGTAATGAATCACCTGGGTGTAATGAATCAGCTGGGTGTAATGAACCACCTGGGTGTAATGAATAACCTGGGCATGATGAATCACCTGGGTGTAATGAATCAGCTGGGTGTAATGAACCACCTGGGTGTAATGAATCACCAGGGCATAATGAATCACCTGGGCAAATGTAAACAACTGGGTGTAATGAATGACGTGAGTGTAATGAATCAACTGGGCATATTGAATCACCTGGGCGTAATGAATCAGCTGAGTGTAATGAATCAACTGGGCATATTGAATCACATGGGTGTAATGAATCACCTGGGTTTAATGAATTACCTGTGTGTAATAAAACACCTGGTTGCAATGAATCACTTGTGCATATTGAATCACCTGGGCGTAATGAATCACCTGGGTGTAATGAATCACAAGTGTTTAATGAATCAACTGCGTATAATGAATCACCTGGGTGTAAGGAATCACCTTGTTGTAATGAATTACCTGGTTGTATTAAATGACCTGAGTGCAAAGGAATCACCTGGGTTTAATGAATCACCTGGGTGTAATAAATCACCTGGGTGTAATAAATCACCTGGGTGTAATGAGTCACCTGGGTATAATGAACCACCTGGGTGTAATGAATAAACTGTGTGTAATGAATCATGTGTGTGTAATGAATGACCTGGGCATATCGAATCATCTGTGTGTAATGTATCACCTGGGTGTAACGAATCACCTGGGTGTAATGAACCACCTGGGTGTAATGAATAACCTGGGTGCAGTGAATGAACTGGGCATATTGAATCAGCTGTGTGTAATGAATCACCTGGGTGTAATGCATCACCTGGGTGTCATGAAACACTTGGGTGTAATGAATAACCTGGGTGTAATGAACCAGCTGGTTTTAATGAATCACCTCGGTGTAATGAACCACCTGGGTGTATTGAATCACCTGTGTGTAATGAATCAACTGGGTGTAATGAATCGCCCGTGTGTAATGAATCACCTGGGTGTAATGAATCACCTAGGTGTAATGAATCACTTGCGTGTAATGAATCACCTGGGTGTAATGAATCACCTTGGTGTAATGAATCACCTGTGTATACTGAATCACCTGGGTGTATTGAATCACCTGGGTGTAATGACTCACTCGGGAGTAATGAACCATCTTGTCAGAATGAATTACTTTGATGTAATAAATCACCTGGGTGTAATGAATCACCTGGGCATCATGAATCACCTGTGTGTAATAAATCACCTGGGTATATTGAATCACCTGGGTGTAATGAATCATAAGGGTGCAATGAATCACCTGGGTGTAATGAACCACCTGGGTGTAATGAATCACCTGGGTATAATGAACCACATGGGTGTAATGAACCACCTGGGTGTAATGAATGACCTGGGCATATTGAATCACCTGTGTGCAATGAATCACCTGGGTGTAATGAACCACCTGGGTGTAATGAATCACCTGGTTGTAATGAACCATCTGGGTGTAATGAATCGCCTGGGTGTAACGAATCACCTAGGTGTAATGAATCACCTGGGTGTAATGAATCACCTAGGTGTAATGAATCGCCTGGGAGTATTGAATTACCTTGGTGTAATGAACCACCTGGTTGTATTGAACCACCTGGGTGCAATGAACCAGCTGGTTGTAATGAATCACCTCGGTGTAATGAACCACCTGGGTGTATTGAATCACCTGTGTGTAATGAATCACCTGGGTGTAATGAATCGCCTGGGTGTAATGAATCACCTAGGTGTAATGAATCACCTGCGTGTAATGAATCACTCGGGAGTAATGAACCATCTGGTCAAAATGAATTACTTTGCAGTAATGAATCACCTGGGTGTAATGAATCAACTGAGCTTCATGAATCACCTGTGTGTAATAAATCACCTGGGTGTATTGTATCACCTGGGTGTAATGAATCATGAGGGTGCGATGAACCACCTGGGTGTAATGAACCACCTGGGTGTAATGAATGACCTGGGCATATTGAATCACCTGTGTACAATGAATCACCTGGGTGTAATGAACCACCTGGGTGTAATGAATCACCTGGGTGTAATGAACCACCTGGGTGTAATGAATCACCTGGGTGTAACGAATCACTGGGTGTAATGAATCACCTGGTTGTAATGAACCACCTGGGTGTAATGAATCGCCTGGGTGTAACGAATCACCTAGGTGTAATGAATCACATGGGAGTATTGAATTACCTGGGTGTAATGAACATAAGAATATAAGAACATAAGAAATAGGAGCAGGAGTAGACCAATCGGCCCCTCGAGCCTGCTCCGCCATTCAATGAGATCATGGCTGATCTGATCCAACCTCAACTCTAAAGAACACAAGAAGTAGGAGCAGGACCAGGCCACTCGGCCCCTGGGCCCGCTCCGCCACCCACAGGGCCTTGACCGATCCGAACTCAAACTCATGTCCAATTTCCAGCCCGCTCCCCGTAACCCCTAATTCCCTTTACTTCTAGGAAACGGTCTATTTCTGTTTTAAATTTATTTAATGAAGTAGCTTCCACAGCTTCCTGGGGTAGCAAATTCCACAGACCCACTACCCTCTGAGTGAAAAAGTTTCTCCTCATCTCAGTTTTGAAAGAGCAGCCCCTTATTCTAAGATTATGTCCCCTAGTTCTAGTTTCACCCAACATTGGGAACATCCTCACCGTGTCCACCCGATCAAGCCCCTTCACAATCTTATATGTTTCAATAAGATCGCCTCTCATTCTTCTGAACTCCAATGAGTAGAGTTCCAATCTACTCAACCTCTCCTCGTATGTCCACCCCCTCATCCCCGGAATTAACCGAGTGAACCTTCTTTGTACTGCCTCGAGAGCAAGTATGTCTTTTCTTAAGTATGGACACCAAAACTGTATGCAGTACTCCAGATCGGTCTCACCAATACCCTATACACCTGCAGCAATACCTCCCTGTTTTTATATTCTATCCCCTTAGCAATAAAAACCACCTGGTTGAAATGAATAACCTTGGTGTAAAGAATCACCGTGTTGTAATGAATCACTTGGGTGAATTGAACCACCTGGGTGTAATGAATCACCTGAGTGTAATGAATCTCCTGTGTGTAATGAATCATCTGGGTGTAATGAATCACCTGGGTGTAATGAACACACTCTGTGTAAGGAGTCACCTGGGTGTAATGAACCAGCTGGGTGTAATGAATAACCAGTGTGTAATGAATCATGTGTGTGTAATGAATGACCTGGGCATATTGATCAACCTGTGTGTAATGTATCACCTGGGTGTAACGAATCACCTGGGTGTAATGAAGCACCTGAGTGTAATGAATCACCTGGGTGTAATGAATAACCTGGGCATGATGAATCACCTGGGTGTAATGAATCACCTGTGTGTAATGAACGGCCTGGGCATATTGACTCACCTGGGCATAATGAATCACCTGGATGTAATGACTCACCTGGGCATAATAAATCACCAGGGCATAATGAATCACCTGGGCAGATTGAATCACCTGGGTGTAATGAATCAACTTGGCATAATGAATCACCTGGGCATAATGAATCACCTGGGCAGATTGAATCACCTGGTCAAATTTAATCAACTGGGTGTAATGAATGACGTGAGTGTAATGAATCAAATGGGCATATTGAATCACCTGGGCGTAATGAATCACCTGGGTGTAATGTACCACCTTGGTGTAATGAATCACCTGGGCATATTGAATCACCTGGGCGTAATGAATCAGCTGAGTGTAATGAATCAACTGGGCATATTGAATCACCTGGGCGTAATGAAAAACCTGGGTGTAATGAATTACCTGGGTGTAATAAATCACCTGGGTGTAATGAATCACTTGTGCATATTGAATCACCTAGGTGTAATGAATCGCCTGGGTGTAACAAATCACCTACGTGTAATGAATCGCCTGGGAGTATTGAATTACCTTGGTGTAATGGCACACCAAGTTGTAATGAACCACCTGGGTGCAATGAACCAGCTGGTTGTAATGAATCACCTCGGTGTAATGAACCACCTGGGTGTATTGCAACACCTGTGTGAAATGAATCACCAGGGTGTAATGAACCACCTGGGTGTACTGAATACACTGTGTGTAATGAATCATGTGTGTGTAATGAATGACCTGTGCATATTGAATTACCTGTGTGTAATGTATCACCTGGGTGTAACGAATCACTTGGGTGTAATGAACCACCTGAGTGTGATGAATCACCTGGGTGCAATGAATCACTCGGGAGTAATGAACCATCTGGTCAAAATGAATTACATTGCTGTAATGAATCACCTGGGTGTAATGAATCACCTGAGCATCATGAATCACCTGGGTATAATAAATCACCTGGGTGTATTGAATCACCTGGGTGTAATGAATCATAAGGGTGCAATGAATCACCTGGGTGTAATGAACTACCTGGGTGTAATGAATCACCTGGGTGTAATGAACCACATGGGTGTAATGTACCACCTGGGTGTAATGAATGACCTGGGCATTTTGAATCACTAGTGTGCAATGAATCACCTGGGTGTAATGAGCCACCTGGGTGTAATGAATCATCTGGGTGTAATGAACCACCTGGGTGTAATGAATCACCTGGGTGTAACGAATTACTGGGTGTAATGAATCACCTGGTTGTAATGAACCAGCTGGGTGTAATGAATCGCCTGGGTGTAACGAATCACCTAGGTGTAATGAATCGCCTGGGTGTAACAAATCACCTACGTGTAATGAATCGCCTGGGAGTATTGAATTACCTTGGTGTAATGGCACACCTGGTTGTAATGAACCACCTGGGTGCAATGAACCAGCTGGTTGTAATGAATCACCTCGGTGTAATGAACCACCTGGGTGTATTGCAACACCTGTGTGAAATGAATCACCTGGGTGTAATGAATTGCCTGGGTGTAACGAATCACCTAGGTGTAATGAATCACCTGCGTGTAATGAATCACCTGGGTGTAATGAATCACCTTGGTGTAATGAATCACCTGTGTATACTGAACGACCTGGGTGTAATGAATCACCTGGGTGTAATGAATTACCTGGGTGTAATAAATCACCTGGGTGTAATGAATCACCAGTGTGTAATGAATCACCTGGGTATAATGAATCACCTGGGTGTAATAAATCACCTGGGTATAAGGAATCACCTTGTTGTAATGAATCACCTGGGTGTATTGAACGACCTGAGTGTAATGAATGACCTGGGTTTAATGAATCACCTGGGTTTAATAAATCACCTGGGTGTAATAAATCACCTGGGTGTAATGAGTCACCTGGGTGTAATGAACCACCTGGGTGTAATGAATAAACTGTGTGTAATGAATCATGTGTGTGTAATGAATGACCTGGTCATATTGAATCACCTGTGTGTAATGTATCACCTGGGTGTAACGAATCACCTGGGTGTAATGAACCACCTGAGTGTGATGAATCACCTGGGTGTAATGAATCACTCGGGAGTAAGGAACCATCTGGTCAAAATGAATTACATTGCTGTAATGAATCACCTGGGTGTAATGAATGACCTGAGCATCATGAATCAGCTGTGTGTAATAAATCACCTGGGTGTATTGAATCACTTGGGTGTAATGAATCATAAGGGTGCAATGAATCACCTGGGTGTAATGAACCACCTGGGAGTAATGAATCACCTGGGTGTAATGAATCACTGGGTGTAATGAATCACCTGGTTGTAATGAACCACCTGGGAGTAATGAATCGCCTGGCTGTAACGAATCACCTAGGTGTAATGAATCACCTGGTTGTAATGAATTGCCTGGGTGTAACGAATCACTGGGTGTAATGAATCACCTGGGTGTAATGAACCACCTGGGAGCAATGAACCACCTGGGTGTAATGAATAACCAGGGCATTTTGAATCACTTGTGTGCAATGAATCACCTGGGTGTAATGAACCACATGGGTGTAATGAATCACCTGCTTGTAATCAACTACCTGGGAGTAATGAATCACCGGGCTGTAACGAATCACCTGGGTGTAATGAATCACCTGGGTGCAATAAATCACCTGGGTGTAAGGAATCACCTTGCTGTAATGAATCACCTGGGTGTATTGAACGACCTGGGTATAATGAATCACCTGGGTGTAATAAATCACCTGGGTGTAAGGAATCACCTTGCTGTAATGAATCACCTGGGTGTATTGAACGACCTGGGTATAATGAATCACCTTGGTGTAATGAATCACCTGTGTATAATGAACGACCTGGGTGTAATGAATCACCTGGGTGTAATGAATCACTCGGGAGTAATGAACCATCTGGTCAGAATGAATTACTTTGCAGTAATGAATCACCTGGGTGTAATGAATTACCTGAGCTTCATGAATCACCTGTGTGTAATAAATCGCCTGGGTGTATTGTATCACCTGGGTGTAATGAATCATGAGGGTGCAATAAATGACCTGGGTGTGATGAACCACCTGGGTGTAATGAACCACCTGGGTGTAATGAATGACCTGGGCATATTGAATCACCTGTGTGCAATGAATCACCTGGGTGTAATGAATCACCTGGGTGTAATGAATCACCTGGGTGTAATGAACCACCTGGGTGTAATGAACCACCTGGGTGTAATGAATCACTGGGTGTAATGAATCACCTGGTTGTAATGAACCACCTGGGTGTAATGAATCACCTTGGTGTAAGGAATCACTGTGTTGTAATGAATCACTTGGGTGTGTTGAACCAGCTGGGTGTAATGAATGACCTGGGTTTAATGAATCACCTGGGTGTAATGAATCACCTGGGTGTAATAAATCACCTGGGGATAATGAACCACCTGGGTGTAATGAATAAACTGTGTGTAATGAATCATGTGTGTGTAATGAATGACCTGGGCATATTGAATTACCTGTGTGTAATGTATCGCCCGGGTGTAACGAATCACCTGGGTGTAATGAATCACCTGGGAGTAATGAATTACCTGGGTGTAATGAATCACCTGGGTGTAATAAATCACCTGGGTGTAAGGAATCACCTTGCTGTAATGAATCACCTGGGTGTATTGAACGACCTGGGTATAATGAATCACCTGGGTGTAATAAATCACCTGGGTGTAAGGAATCACCTTGCTGTAATGAATCACCTGGGTGTATTGAACGACCTGGGCATAATGAATCACCTTGGTGTATTAATCACCTGTGTATAATGAACGACCTGGGTGTAATGAATCACCTGGGTGTAATGAGTCACCTAGGTATAATGAACCACCTGGGTGTAATGAATAAACTGTGTGTAATGAATCATGTGTGTGTAATGAATGACCTGGGCATATTGAATTACCTGTGTGTAATGTATCACCCGGGTGTAACGAATCACCTGGGTGTAATGAACCACCTGGGTGTATTGAACGACCTGAGTGTAATGAATCACCTGGGTGTAATGAATCACCTGTGTGTAATGAATCATGTGTGTTTAATGAATGACCTGGGTGTAATGAATCACCTGGGTTTAATGAATCACCTGTGTGTAATAAATCACCTGGGTGTAATGAATCACCTTGTTGTAATGAATCACCTGGGTGTATTGAACGACCTGAGTGTAATGAACCACCTGGGTGTAATGAATCACCTGTGTGTAATGAATCATGTGTGTTTAATGAATGACCTGGGTGTAATAAATCACCTGGGTGTTATGAATCACCTGGGTGTAATGAATTAGCTGGGTGTAATGAACCACCTGGGTGTAATGAATAACCTGGGCATGATGAATCACCTGGGTGTAATGAATCACCTGTGTGTAATGAACGGCCTGGGCATATTGACTCACCTGGGCATAATGAATCACCTGGCTGTAATGACTCACCTGGGCATAATAAATCACCAGGGCTGTAAGGGGTTTCGCGTGGCTCTGTGCTTAGCCAGGGTGCTAGTGGGGGGTTAGGCCTTGTTGCCTGTTCTGGTCTCCAGCCAGCCTGGTAACACTAGACACCTGTGAGTGGTTCGACCCACTCGCCCTTACGGTTCTGATACTGGACTTAGGTGCGAGAGCAATAATGCAGAGAAAACTCAGGTAGACCCGGTTGAATAGTACGACATGGAAAATCTTTATTGCATATTATTCAAGATTACGAAATACATGTCATAAGCACAGATTAATGACAGTACAAACTTACATACATTTATGCAACTAGGTTTAGGGAAACGAGGAGCGCACGACACATCGTAAAAGGGGACACACATTATAATTATCCTTAAAACATAAACCCTCCCCTATCAATACCTGTCCTAATCTAGATCTGTAGGATCGAGACTCATGCTCACCACTCGTGATAACTCGGAGAATTCCGAAACGCTGCTCGGATGTTTTCACCACAGCACCTGACTATTCACGTGTTGATCAGGGGTCCCTGTACCCCACTTGTTTACTCGCTTTGCTCTGGCTAGCAGGCTGGACCGTCTGCTGTCATGAAGATCTGTGTTGACCTCGGAACTCTGATAAAACTCAAAGAAGAGTCTTCCTGTGCTCGACACCAGTTAGCCGGTAAAATTCAAAGAAGAGTCTTTCTGGACCGACACCAGTTGTCGGTAGAACTCGAAGAAAAGTCTTCCAGGGCCAGTTGTGGAGTAGCCGATAGAATTCGAAGAAGTGGTTAATCGATTTTCGGGCGCGGTCGGGGTTTACTGACCGCGGCGGCACGTGTAGTCGTCTTCTTCTCTTCTCATCTCATCTCATCTCATCTCCTCTCGGGCCTTCGGTTCCAACACCGTTTACCGACTTCTCGGGATGGTGCGCCCGCTTACAGGCCTTCGCAGACCAGCTCTACACAGATCTTTGCGGCAAGCCACGAGGTTGACTCCCAGAAAATCAACGGATCAGAGAAGCGAGTCAAAGGAATAAGAGCAAGATGGACGTTTGGACACTACAGTTATAGTACTGTAATTCCTTATCTCCCGCCCAATCTTAATGTCCATCTTTTGTCATGTTTTGGCGCTCAAACTTCTTGTATGGGGTGGTACTTGTCGTTAATGGGTTTCGGTGATACTTGTAACTGTCTGAGTACCCGTTAATATTTCTCCCCTTGTGGAACCGGCTAGGAGTCTCCCTGGAGGGGTTTTAGGGGCCTCCGAATTCTTGCTGTGAGTACCCGCGAACGGCTCTCTCATCGTAGAGCCGTGGGGAATTTGCGTATCAATGTCTTTGGATGGGCCCCTTGATTGCCCAGTACAATAGCTCTCATTTGTGCATGGAAAACCCGATTCCAGCACTTATATTCCTTGCTTGGGTGTTAAAATGCAAAACAATCTCGTCTTGTCTTATCTCAATATGCTGAGTCCTGTCCGATCTTGCTGAAATGTTTATTGAAACGCCATCTTTTCTGCCTGCTGAAAGTCTAGAACCTTCTGCCACGAGGCGTGGCGGCCATTTTACAGGCTGCTTGTGTCCGTTTTGAAACCTGACAGCATTTTGCTGAAATAAAGCTGTGTTTACGAAACTGTATGTCTCTTTCTCATTATATTTAAATCGCGATAATTTGCGAATTCTACAGGGCATAATGAATCACCTGGGCAGATTGAATCACCTGGGTGTAATGAATCAACTTGGCGTAATGAATCCCCTGGGCAAATTTAATCATCTGGGTGTAATGAATGACGTGAGTGTAATGAATGAAATGGGCATATTGAATCACCTGGGCGTAATGAATCACCTAGGTGTAATGAACCACCTTGGTGTAATGAATCAACTGGGCATATTGAATCACCTGGGCGTAATGAATCACCTGGGTATAATGAATTAGCTGGGTGTAATAAATCACCTGGGTGTAATGAATCACTTGTGCATATTGAATCACCTAATGAATCACCTGGTTGTAATGAATCACCAGTGTGTAATGAATCACCTGGGTATAATGAATCACCTGGGTGTAATAAATCACCTAGGTGTAAGGAATCACCTTGTTGTAATGAATCACCTGGGTGTATTGAACGACCTGAGTGTAATGAATGACCTGGGTGTAATGAGTCACCTGGGTATAATGAACCACTTGGGTGTAATGAATCATGTGTGTGTAATGAATGACCTGGGCATTTTGAATCACCTGTGTGTAATGTATCGCCTGGGTGTAACGAACCACCTGGGTGTAATGAACCACCTGGGTGTAATGAATAACCTGGGTGTAATGAATGACCTGGGCATATTGAATCAGCTGTGTGTAATTAATCACCTGGTGTAATGTATCACCTGGGTGTCATGAACCACCTGGGTGAAATGAATAACCTGGGAGTAATGAACCAGCTGGTTGTAATGAATCACCTCGGTGTAATGAACCACCTGGGAGTATTGAATCACCTGTGTGTAATGAATCACCTGGGTGTCATGAATCGCCTGTGTGTAATGAACCACATGGGTGTAATGAATCACCTAGGTATAATGAGTAACCTGCGTGTAATGAATCACATGAGTGTAATGAATCACCTTGGTGTAATGAATCACCTGTGTATACTGAATGACCTGGGTGTAATGAATGACCTGGGTGTAATGAATCACTCGGGAGTAATGAACCATCTGGTCATAATGAATTCCTTTGCTGTAATAAATCACCTGGGTGTAATGAATCACCTGAGCATCATGAATCACCTGTGTGTAATAAATCACCTGGGTGTATTGAATCACCTGGGTGTAATGAATCACGAGGGTGCAATGAATCACCTGGGTGTAATGAATCAACTGGGTGTAATTAATCACCTGGGTGGAATGAACCACATAGGTGTAATGAAATACCTGCGTGTAATGAATGACCTGGGCATATTGAATCACCTGTGTGCAATGAATCACCTGGGTGTAATGAACCACCTGGGTGTAATGAATCACCTGGGTGTAATGAACCACCTGGGTATAATGAATCACCTGGGTGTAACAAATTACTGGGTGTAATGAATCACCTGGTTGTAATGAACCAGCTGGGTGTAATGAATCGCCTGGGTGTAACGAATCACCTAGGTGTAATGAATCGCCTGGGTGTATTGAATTACCTGGGTGAAATGAATCACCTGGGTGTAATGAACCACCTGGGTGCAATGAACCAGCTGGTTGTAATGAATCACCTTGGTGTAATGAACCACCTGGGTGTATTGAATCACCTGTGTGAAATGAATCACCTGGGTGTAATGAATCGCCTGGGTGTAACGAATCACCAGGGTGTAATGAATCACCTGCGTGTAATGAATCACCTGGGTGTAATGAATCACCTTGGTGTACTGAATCACCTGTGTATACTGAACGACCTGGGTGTAATGAATCACCTGGGTGTAATGAATTACCTGGGTGTAATAAATCACCTGGGTGTAATGAATCACCAGTGTGTAATGAATCACCTGGGTATAATGAATCACCTGGGTGTAATAAATCACCTGGGTGTAAGGAATCACCTTGTTGTAATGAATCACCTGTGTGTAATGAACGGCCTGGGCATATTGACTCACCTGGGCATAATGAATCACCTGGATGTAATGACTGACCTGTGCATAATAAA
This sequence comes from Squalus acanthias, assembly GCA_030390025.1. Lineage (NCBI taxonomy): Eukaryota > Metazoa > Chordata > Chondrichthyes > Squaliformes > Squalidae > Squalus > Squalus acanthias. The sequence continues at coordinate 134,324,045 of CM059426.1, read as the reverse complement.
TCACCAGGGCGTAGTGAATCACCTGGGCATAATGAATCACCTGGGCAGATTGAATCACCTGCGTGTAATGAATCATCTTGGCGTAATGAATCAGCTGGGTGTAATGAACCACCTGGGTGAAATGAATAACCTGGGCATGATGAATCACCTGGGTGTAATGAATCACCTGTGTGTAATCATTCATCTTGGCGTAATGAATCACCTGGGCATAATGAATCACCTGGGCAAATTTAATCATCTGGGTGTAATGAATGACGTGAGTGTAATGAATGAAATGGGCATATTGAATCACCTGGGTGCAATGAACCATCTTGGTGTAATGAATCACCTGGGCATATTGAATCACCTGGGTGTAATGAATCAGCTGAGTGTAATGAATCAACTGGGCATATTGAATCACCTGGGCGTAATGAATCACCTGGGTATAATGAATTAGCTTTGTGTAATAAATCACCTGGGTGTAAGGAATCACCTTGTTGTAATGAATCACCTGGGTGTATTGAACGACCTGAGTGTAATGAATGACCTGGGTTAAATGAATCACCTGGGTGTAATGAATCACCTGGGTGTAATAAATCACCTGGGTGTAATGAGTCACCTGGGTATAATGAACCACCTGGGTGTAATGAATA